>OU015491.1:220306657-220599226 GCA_907164885.2 Dolomedes plantarius
GAGAAAGAGGTGCAACTTTGCAGCAGATAACGCCGCAATTCAGTCTGGGGCCTCTACTAACATCAGGGTGAATACTTTACAACGTTCACTGTACGATATGGGCTAATTATAGCCGACGCCCAATCCGAGAGCCATTGCTTTCCTGGCGACATAGAACACTGTTACTCACTCGTATGATCTCAGTAACAGCGGAATACTGGAAAAGACGAGACTGGTCTGACGAATCTCGTTTCCAACTGATTCGAGCAGATGGATGCTTCCACGTGTGAAAAACACGACATACATCAATGAATCCAACACGTCAGCAAAGGACTGTATTAGGACCCCTCATACGTCTGCAATTTCTCTGACTGGTAAACGTTATGTCAAACATCTTTCCAGATGCGTTACAGCCATTCTTGTCATGCATTCACTCTCGTGGGTTAGGAAGTCCTCCGAAGAGAGAATGCGCCAACACCCACATCCAAAACAACCAAATTATGGTTTAGGCAACGCTCAACCGAGTTTTGGAAGATGAAATGGCGCCCTTCTCCACCACATTCTGACGTCATTGAATATATCGGGGATGTCATGCAATGTTCCGTTCTAAGCAAAGATCCATCTAGGAATATTATAGAATTGGGGACAATTCTTCAGGGCATGGTGTTCATTCTACACACTTCCTCTAAAAGCTCATGGAGTCCATGTCCATACGCGTCTATGCAGTCATTCGACCCAGAAGTGTGGAAATATCAGGTATTAGACAGTTATACCAGTTTTTTCTTGCATTTTAGCGTGTATATATATATATATATATATATATATATATATATATATAATCTCAGAAGTATGATGACGGCATTACTCGGTGCAAGAGATTTTAACAATAGTAACTGTACGTCTTGTAACTTGATAACTAGGCACAAATATACGACATGGAAAACAGCCGGAGCTTGAATATGCCTACATCAATGGAACAGTAACGACATATTTTGAAAGAGACGCGCGGCGATACAGCAACACAGGACGAGAGATTGCGGATATACAAAAGCAGACACGGGACTACATCAATATACGAGGACAGTCACGAAAAAAGCCGCGGAGAACCCTTGCTTTCGCTTTTACAAAGGGTTCAGGACCTTGTACACCCGGCGGCCAAAAACTTCTAATTGGTTATCGGTGACCACCTGACCTCGTGCATCAGAAGTCGTATGATTTTTCAGAAGTTTCGAGAAAAACTGGTGAGATGGAATCATCTTGTTTTGAAAACAATTCTTACTGTTTAGCACATGCGTTAAGGGACAATTTATCTGGTTAATTCGTGTATCCTTAGGTCATAATTTGAAATAGGGGGCTATACTTAATTGAAACATTAAGGGGGAAATTTAGAATATGCGTTAATTAATAAGGTGGAACGTTACTATTACACACACACACACACACACACACACACACATATATATATATATATATATATATATATATATATATATATATATAAACAGAGAGAGAGATAGAGTGGGTGGCAACATGCCTCTTAGAAACTGCATTCTAAAATCGAATTATGGGAAACGTAACAGAGCTGTGAAAGAAACTTTTCTGGGGATATACAAACAAACCTCCCGCCTTCTTTCTTGATCGGGAAGGGAGCGAGTTAGCTGTCTACAAGCCTAACAAACGAGCATCTAAACACGCGCCATATCCCTGCGCTTTCAAAACTACCACCCCACCCTGCTGATTAATTTTCCATTAAATTCGCACGGGAGTGAGTAAAACGGTTAAAACAATTCCCGGCCTCCCTCTCATTAGGGGCCTTAACAACACAACTCGAGTGCTCTCGTAATTAAATAAGAAGGGGGCTGAGCTCTTGATGATATTCCCCTGTCAGACGATAATTGATTCGGGAGCGTATACAGGTGTCAGCGAAATGGGGGAAAACTTCGTTCATTTTCAGGATCTGGATATTTTTATGAATGAATGATTGCGTCCACGAGCGCTTGTATGGAAGGAGAAACATTAAATGACACAGAAAGTTACAACATGTAATCAACGTCTGCTCTACTTCCCCATGGAATAGTTTTTCTTTTGACGAATATATATATATATATATATATATATATATATATATACCGGGTGGCCATAATTAAACTGACAGTGCTCACAGTGTTCTGTAGCGCGATCTATTTGCGAGAATGACGACACATTTTGTAGGAAGATTAAACAAGACGGGGGACGAAGGATTCCGCGAAAAAATAAATTAGTCCCTAAATTCACCACTAGGGGAATATTTGGCGCTGTGTAATAGAAAATAGAGTGTTAAAAAATGCAGATTAATACGGAATAAAATTACCTTTTATTATGCACATTTTCTTATTTAGTTCAAGTGCAATATGGCAACACTTTTAAAAAAGCGTAAAATCTACATAAACACCGATAAATTCTCGTGATCTGCAATATCAAGTACGCTGAGCAGAAGAAGAAGTTCTTTATTCAAATTTCACGTTACATCCATTGGCACATTGCCAGCTGCTTGGGTTTTAAAAGGCAATGTGTTACGTTTCGAATCAATCGGATTGAAAGTTTATGTGCAATGTCTCCTTCTTTAGTCGAGCGTGCGTTACTGGTCAAATTCTTTTACCTCAACCAGTGAAACGCGTCAGCCGCTCTTCGTGCTTTTAGAACGCACAAAAAAATGCGTAAAGGTAACAGTCCTGTGTCAGTTAATGGGCTAAAAACAATGGTTGCGACGTTTGAGAAAACAGGTTCTATGAAGGTTCAGTCAGGCAGAGGACGAAAACCTGTACCACAGGATACAATCGAAGCAGTGGCCACGGCGATTGTCGACAGAGGACCAGACAATATTGCTGCCACCTCTAGCGCTCGTGGATTAGCTCGGAATATGGATATGCCTTACAGTACGGTATGGAAAATCTTACGAAAGATTATCAACTTCTATCCGTACAAGATCAGCCGTGTACAGGAGTTACTGTACCCCGACCATGATAAGCGATTGACTTTTGCTCTCACCTTTCTTGTCAGAATGGAGGTGGATGATGCTTGGCCGTGGAAAATCTTATGGGGAGACGAGGCTCACTTTTACCTGCATGGAACTGTGAATACCCAGAACTGCCGAATTTGTGATGACAAATCACATGCAGTCACAGAAATTCCCTATTTTCTATTATACAGCGCCAAACACTCTATTTTCTATTACACAGCGCCAAATATTCCCCTAGCGGTGACTTTTGGAACTAATTTATTTTTTCGCGGAATCCTTCATCCCCCGTCTTGTTTAATCTTCCTACAAAATGTGCGTCATTCTCGCAAATAGATCGCGCTACAGAACACTGTGAGCACTGTCAGTTTAATTATGGCCACCCGGTATATATATATATATATATATATATATATATATATATATATATATATATATATATATATTTGTAAAGCGCGTAAGTATGCGGCACAAAAATCGGCGATATTTCTACACTCCAAATGGCAACGGCTGCAACTACCAGATGTAAACATTAGCGGCCAACAGTGTGTGTGTAGTGGCTCGACGATAGCACGTAATTTGGTACAATTTAATTGTTGTATTTTACTCTTGAATAATTTTAATTTATTCACGAGACAATTTATTCTTCCGTTCCATCGGTTTTTCTAAATGTATGTAAGAGGGCAAACTTTTGACAAATATGTTTGGACCTATCAAATACAGTGTTTAGTCGTGGACAGTTGTAGGTAGGTTTATCTAGAGTCCGTTCTTTTGATTCTGTCACTGTAGTATCTACTATTTATGAAATACTCAACTGTGTATATCAAGGAATATCAGTAAAATATCAATCATTGCATTTTAATGTCTTATTAGTAAGTACGAATTAATTTTCTACACTTTTTTTAGTACTTGCTCAATTTTTACTCCTTTTTTAAGTGAAAAATTTTTTCGCAAACAATTTCTTATTTGATGTAATGATAAAGTGTAGATATCTTAATTTTGAAAAATATTACATACAGAGAGGAATATAATTTTTAAAATCATTGATGTTGAATTTCTCAGTCTTATTTTTATCTCTGTTCTGAAGTAATGGAAATTCACATTTTCTTAATTACAATGTTTTAGAATCAGTCTTATAGAGAATTTTGCAATGATTATAATTTTTTTGGCCGAGATCGCACTTGATGTTTTTCTCAGTTGAGTTGTTTCGCAAAAGAAAATATTAAACTAAAAGCGACCATGCTGGTCGCGCAGCGGCTAGTATCTATATATATGTCGGATTTGCTTTTTCTTCACGCCCTTTATATTAACACCTTAATCCGAATGTCCTGATAATCATTTTTTACTTGGCAGTCGACGATAGTCCGGTGGTGAGGCAATATGTAGAATCCAACTCAAAAACAGTGACAACAACTCCAGAACAAATTACGAATATTTATTAAATCTCTTTACGACTCTCAGCACCATATCTTAATAATATTGCTTCCCATCCCTTCCCAAAAATACGTACCTCCGAGCGGCACTCTTTACCGTTTTCTATCTCTCCATGGCTCTAAACTAACTTCTTTGTTCTTAAGCTTTTAACTACCGCGCAACGACGTTCATTACTTATTCATGTCGTCATATCGGATGCTTTTTTTGCGGACCTAAACACTTTTACTCTTAGCGCCAAACTTCAAGGCTTCGTCTACTTAAAATCCCCCATGTGGTTCTGCAGAGATTGAATCAAGCCGACCCATTAATTCTATTTTCACCGCAATGCATTACGCCGCTTATTTGAACTCCCAGACTTTAATTGTTAAATCCTATACTTTGTAATTAAAATCCCATTTTAATGTCGCGCGATCGCCCCCCATATTTTAACCTCACACACACACATATATATATATATATATATATATATATATATATATATATATATATATATATATATATTATATTATATTATATATATATATATATATATATATACCCCGTTATAACGAACCTCAAGGGACCAAAGGTTTTATTCGCTTTATCCGGTGGTTCCTTATATCTGAACCATTAAGAAAAATGGTAGAGTTCACAAAAAGTATAACTCATTAGTTGCAATGTGTATTCAATAATGATGTATTGAAAAAGTGATAAAATTTACTAAAAATGATCATTAATGAATTAAATCGACTAAAATCGATTACATTAAACTGAAACAACACAAATTAAATTACGTACAATAGGAAAACGGAGGGACCAAAATTTTCATTCGTTATATACCGGGTTCGCTATAACGGTGTTCGACTGTACATACATACATACATACATATATATATATATATATATATATATATATATATATATATATATATATATATATTACATTACCCATACACTTCTTTGTTTTACACACTCCGGTGCTTGAATGAGTTGAATGTCGCCTCCAAATTACGGATTTCTGAATTTTCAATGTGGGTCTCTAAATGTATGTCAAAAACACTTCAGTATGCTCCTTCAGTTCAACATTTTTTTCGCCGCAGTCATATAAGAAATCCTTTAGTTTTAGCTAAAGTATCTCACTTTGATAATTTGCATTAACGCGTCATTATTTTTTCATCCTGTTTAACTTGACGAAGTGTTCGTTACGCGGAACATTTTCTCGGATATATTTTCACTGGGCACCGACTTACCACATTTCTGTCATTTTGAATATAATGAATAGGTACCTTTTCTTTTTTACCTAGTTTTTATTAACTCGCTTTCTGGCTTGTTTGTTTGTGTGTGTGTTTGTCCCGTACAAATCTTGCAATCGATTTTTAACTAACTTCCCGACTAGCTAGACATTTGAAACTTTTAGAATAGCTCAGAACACGATGACAATGCATTATTTTAATACCTTTAACCATCTTTAAGCAAGATTGAATTCTTTTTCAGTTAATTTTGTTTGGTAGACTGGTGTAGCCATCTGTCGGCCGGGACGGGAACGAAAAGTTAAACGCAAGTTAACTTCCAATTAACTTCATTTTCTTTCAAGTTGATGGGATAATTCATCAAATAAATTTTAAAGAAGTATTTATTAATACATAGAATTGTCAAGTATATGATTCAACAGAAAATTTAAAAATATGGTATATAAAAAGTTCTTTTTATCTTGTAATTATTTTAAACTCGAGAGTAAAAGCCACTCGAAATATTTCACTCATAATTTAACAGCAATCTAATGTTGTGGTAATGTTATTACATAGCCAAAAAAAAAAAAAAAATACAGCGTTCTGTAATTCTATCTCTTTTATTAAATGCTATTACCGTAGGTTGCAAGCTCATTCTCGCGCCTATTGACGGCCTGGGCTGGGTTCTAACTGCTGTTTTAATACCTGGCGGGAAAAGAAACGGATTTCTGTCGCACTTCTATTTCCGATTTCAGTATTAATGTTGACTCTGTCAACAGTGTTCTTTGGTCAACATTTTCTGTCAGGTTCACTTTTCATTTCCACTTTTTTTTTTCCTGTCATTTTCCTGTTTAATGAGACAAAATGAATTAATTCCCTGGAAGAGACTTCTGGGAAGCCAATTTTACCCAGAGTGATTTTATTTTTCCGGGAGGAAAACTAGCAGTTTCTGTTGACGCTCCTAGATTTTAAGCAATTTAGTAGCGTTTTATTTTTGTGTTATCTTTTACGGATGTAGTACTTTTAATACTTCTAGGAGAGTTTTTTTTTCTTTTAAGTATTATGGTATCTTAAGTACTCTCGTTTGGAGTAAGATAAAAAATTCTGTTGTCACGATGAAATCATTTTATTTTTCCTCTTGTATTTTCGATTATTACAAGACCAAATGAACCAGCATAATTCCCTTAAGGCTGCTGTGTACTAACCCTATTGGATTCGCTTACCTCAATGTTAACCTACGGAGAAAATATGTCTTCTATTGACAGCTACATAAATGCCGATAATTCAATTGGTATTTTCAGATAGCCTGAACTTTTCTGCACCTTGCAACAGAATTCGTTTTATAAATTTCGTCCACTAAAAGAATCGATGAGCGTATAAAACACACTATACCAGTCCCACCCCAGAATAATTTAAATTTTAAAATATTATTTGCATATTTTTTAAAGAAAAATATCCCAAGGTGTCAAATTCTTTATGTATTACGAGGTGCAATTAGAAAAAAAATTGACATAGTCTCTTCTAACGAAACTACCGTGGGTTATTAACGTAGGATTACTTATAGTTGCCTACCTCTTTTTTTTTTTTTTTTTTTTTTTTTTTTGACGCATTTTGGTACTTTTTTGCTTTAGGCCGTCTGCACACGGAGCAACTCAAAAGAAACTGATAACTGACTCCAATCACAAACTAGTCCGTGATGAGTCGTAACCTATGTAATTGAATGGAGCCACGCACACGGCGCAACTGGTGCATCAGTTGCGCCGTGTGCGTGGCTCCATTCAATTACATAGGTTACGACTCATCACGGACTAGTTTGTGATTGGAGTCAGTTATCAGTTTCTTTTGAGTTGCCCCGTGTGCAGACGGCCTAACTGTTTACTGCTACTGGGTTTGGCGCGGTGCCAAAATTATAACTCAGGACCGGAGATTTCTTTTCTCTCCGAAGGACCGTTATTGAGGAACGTAATCCTATGTTAAAGTCTTTCAATCCAAGTCAGCAATCCTTGGACACATTTTCTCCATAGATTAACATGGAGGTAAGTGAAACCAATAGGGTTAGTACACAGCAGCCTAATATTTGCTTTGGACAAAAGAGATTTACGCATTGAGTGTATAATATTTAGAATATCAATAACGAAAATTATCTGTCACAAAATAGACTCCTTTTATACAATTTTAACATCTTATTTTTTAACTCCCCATTTTAATGATTCTTCGAACATCCTTTTGTGTCAAAATTGATTTTTAAATTTTTGCCGAAGAAATTCCCGTTTCGGCTGCGCAAACATGACCTGCACTATAAAATATAAAAACTATAAACTCCTTAGAATTCCTAATTTAAACCTTTTTAGTTTTAATAGCGGAAGCAAATTGTTAGACATTATTTCCTGTCAAATCTGGTGTATACGTGTGTGATAAAGATTTTCCTATGCGTGAAAGAAAATAATTATTTTTACATTTTATTAGCTGCAAACAATAGCTGACTACATTAAAATTTTCTTTCAACGTCTGAATATGCATTGGAAATTTTTAAACAAATATTTGATTTCTACGTTTATAATTAAAAATAAAACAGTGTTATCTGATGATAATTCAATGATACACATATACACACACACGCGCGCGCACACACACACACACACACACACACACACACACACACACATATATATATATATATATATATATATATGACAGTTCCTTGATTGCTGACAGATAACGCACAGACCAAACCGCTGGACCAAAGGGCTGACATTTTGCATGGCGATTCTTCTTACAGTGCAAGGGTGTACTAAGAGTTTTTTTTAAATTAAATTTTTAATCTCTTTTTGTAACTTCTTTAAATTTTGCATTTAAAAAAATCTGAGGGTTATAAAATTTATATCGCGAGAAAGATAAAAATTCCTCTAAAATGAAATCTTTTTCTAATCTTTACCTCCATTTTCTGATTTTTGGTGAATTTTTTACAGATTAATTTTTAGAATTTAATTTATTAAATGGTGATGAAGTGGTTTCTTCTTGTGATACTTTAAATTATTTTTGTGTCACGTGCATAACAACGAAATAAATTGACAAAAAAAATTAAAATACGGTAAAAGATAAAATTTGATCACTAGATTAATTGAGATGGAAGTATTTTAAGAATCTAATTCAAAATAGTATGTTTTATGGACATTAAACATACAAATGAATTGCATACAGCTAAAATATATATATATATATATATATATATATATATATATATATATATAAAGCAAAAGCTAATTATATACATATATATATATATATATATATATATATATTAGCTTATATATATTAATATATATATATATATATGTGTGTGTGTGAGTGTGTGCATGCATCATCCTGAATTCGAATGAAACAATTCCATTTATTTTTTAATGTTTAAAGCATCATTTTCATTTGATTGTATATTCTTCATTGTGTACGAATAAATGTCGCAGAAAGCTCCATTCAAAAAAAAAAAAATTCAACCGTATTCCCTCGAGACAAAATCGGAGATGTTGTTTTCGTTCCTGAAGCTGAAAACTTCAAGAGAGGCCCATTCTTTTGATGGAATAAATTCGCTGAATTATTTAGTTGTTTACTCTTTGTTGTCGTTTCTCCGCGCTGCATGCGCTTACGTGTAAGGGATTTTTCTCCACGGGGTCTTTACTTTTCAATTTTTGTCTCGTGTTATAATCGAGCTCGATGTTTGCCGAAAGTGTACACATTTTTATGCCCGTATTCTGTTAATATCTTTTCATCAATTTTTGTATTTCCATGTTCCCTTTTCCTTCTTTCATTTTACTTAAAATCTGCATTCACAAAAACTGATTTCACGTCCTTCCTCTGCCAATCTTCAAGAACAATTAATTTAGGGAACCCAGGATATGACTCCTGTTGGTTAAAAAAGAGCAGATAAATTGTTCTTTTTCATAGCTTAACACACCTCTTATCGATACGTCTTGCCAGGGAACAATCAGATTCAGGTTTACACAATTTTAATTTCTTCAGTTTCTTATCATTCGAACCTCCACAGGTTCTCCTTTCGTAGGACTTGCTCCTGTAAGTTGTCCTTTTAACTCAAAGCACAAAATTCTATAAATAAAAAGAAGTATAGGTGAACCCCGTTATAGCGAACCCGGTATATAACGAACTCACGGATATAACGAACGAAAATTTTGGTCCCGCCGTTTTCTTATTAATACGTAATTTAATTAGTATTGTGTCAGTTTAATGTAATCGATTTTAATCGGTTTAATTCATTAATTATCATTTTTAATAGATTTTATCATTTTTATTCATACATTATTATTCAATACACATTGCAACTAATGAGTTATATATTTTGTGAACTATAGTATTTTTCTTAATGTTTCGGATATAGCGAACCACCGGATACAGCAAACAAAACCTTTGGTCCCTTGAAGTTCGTTATAACGGGGTTCGACTGTAGTAGATAAGTTTATCTATATTCTAGCTTAAGACACCAAATATCAGAACATCTCGTCAGGAAATAATCAGATTCAGTTTTATTTAGTTTAAATATCTTCTTTAAATATCTTCAGTTTCTTATCATTCGAGCCGTTACAAGTTCTATTTTTTCAGGACTTACTTCTGTAAGTTCTCCTTTTAATTCTGCTGTTAGGTTAACATTTCCTCAATTTTCATTTTAAAAAATGGAAACGTTTTACTGTGAATATTAATTTTGCTTAATTACTTATTCATGTAGTCCCCTTTGTCCGTGAAAGTCCCGTGTTTGCTGTCAAACACATCTCGTCTTGTAAATTTGCTACCCGTTGTTTACATGGTGCGTACTGTTGCCATTTTATATTTATTTTTATAAAAAAAATACTGAAAATTTTCTATTTCCAACATTGCAATTACGTGTATGGAGGATTTATTTTCAAACACTTACTAGCTACGCCCTATTCCCTAATAAAAATAAATAAATAAAGCTTCTACCTTGAATATTACGTTATCTGGAAAGATAAAAGAAATCCACCTTGTATGCACTTGTGTTTTATCCAACAAAACGCTTTGTAACGTGTTCCGCCGCCAAAAAGCAAAACGATATCCAATTACTCGCACAGATTTTCTGCGCCAAATTTCCCATTTATCAATGAAACACGCCTTAAAGATCCTGAATAAATATTTACTCACGGGCCTACCGATGGCTTTGTGAATGATAATTAAAGGCGAATAATAATAAAAAACAATATATCCAGCGCGTACATATATAATTATTGCAGCTCACCGAAAGAGGAATAAATTGATTGTTAGTATTTAAATTTGAGTTTTTTTTCCACCTCATCTCGCATTTCTGAGCCATTTCATCGCTTATTAATAAATGCAGCGGAAAAATTGCGTCAGAAAAATCAAGCAGTCTCTGGAGGCAGGATATTTTTCAGGTATCCTCGTCCCCGAAACGTTCATTCCGAGCCGATACTTTCAACGGAATTAATGCCGTGAATTATTCAGCTGTTTACTCAGTGTTCCGTAGTTAAAACGAGATCACGTTTACGGGTGGAATTTCGATCTTTGGCAGTGTGTGTCTCCATTTTCTCGTTTATGGGTATTAATGTTAGAGCCTCCTGGAATTTTTGCACGGAAATCGGAGGCGCCGATTATTTGTAGGAGAAGCCATTATGGAATTTTGCAGATTACGATTATCGCGAAGGTTTTTAATCTGTGCGCGTTTACTTATGTTTTGTCACCGATGCCTGTAAGTAAATAAACCGGTGCTTTTAAACCGCTGTAAACTTGTGACTCTCTAGGGTATATACGTATATTAAGCATGCAGGTAAATAGACCTATTATTCAGGTGTTTAAACATTGGAACCGTGGTGATGAATTTCTGCAGTGGGAATAAATGGGATATTGTCCTTTTCCTTCGGCAGTCCGTTTTGAGCACCGGCATTCTACAGAAGTCTTCTCCACGACCCTCGAAGCTTTTAGTACTTTACTTTAACGATGGTACATTTTTTTGTGTCGTTGTGTTGTTGTTATATATATATATATATATATATATATATATATATATATATATATATATATGTGTGTGTGTGTGTGTGTGTGTGTGTGTGTGTGTGTGTTGTTGTTGTTGTTGTTGTTGCTTACGCCACTTGACTGACAGCAACCTCAGATCAAGTCCCGAAGGCTATGAGCGATGAAGGTGCGGCTCCTGTTTTGACTGGCACCACAAGGGTCCGAGTCCGACTTGGCCAAAGGTCCAGTCCCGTCATTTTGAACCGAGTCAAGTGACGAGACTGGCACACTTGACCCCGCACCTCCAGAGGTAATTTTGAGAACTTGGAGGACATGGCAGTCATGACAGATTTTACGTGCACCAGCCGCCATTAATTAATATTTTATTATTATTTATTTATTTATTTTATTTTATTTAGATTTCATCAGCCGGGCGAAGGGGTGTTCTTCCCCTCGACAGTTCTGTCATCGGAGTAGTATTGTTTTTGGTTATTTTAGAGTTATCCATTCTTTGCAGGCGACCTGCCCATTTCATTCTATTTACCTTTAAAGACTAACTCATGGCACCACAGTCTGAATTGCATTTCATCACTGTGGACCAAGGCCTGCGGTGCCCACCTCCGCTTTCATGACCATGGGCTTGGGGTGCCATACAGCATATGTCTCGGTCAGGTGGTCAACCTCACGCGGAATCCTCAGAGTTGAGTTCCCAAAGCATGCTTGGTCCTCATTTTATCGACCCACTCAAGGAAGGAAATGCCTGAGTCGACCTTGTCCAGTCGCACGGTTTGTTTACCTTTATGAAATTCATAATATATGGTTCCCTATATTGTCTGTGAATCTTTTTATCAAAAGTCCCTAGACCTATACCCCCTTTCCCAGAATACCTGCCAAAATCTTTATCTCAAAAGCAGCCAGAGGTTCATAGGATACTGTATTCTTCTTTAAAAATATCTTTGGGTGATCATGATATTAGTGCACTGGCAGATTTAACAAATAAATATATGGGAATCACATTTTTTTTCTCCTATTCATTAGTTGATAAAACTTGTGACTTATTTTGTAGCGTTATACACATGTGGAGGTCGTTTACTTTTGTTACCATAACTACGAAGAGAGTTAACGCGTAATTTATTGTTGTTGGAGCTCTTCTACCGCTGTGAAGTTCGATGAGCGGGCGAACTTAGGGCCGGGAGCAACCGAGCGGTTAGCACATCGAGATTCGGCACCCGATTCGAATCGGGACATGTGCCACTCAATGCTTTCGTGTCCAAGCTGGGCTGGGCACGTGAACTTAGTAGGCTGCAAAGTCCTTCCGTTGGTTTTGTAGGGATGGGATCAGGGTACGAGCTCATCAGATGTTGTCTCTGGAAGTGCACCTCTACCCGCTTCCCTGATCTGCTTGCTGTCTTGGATGCGGGCCACATGAGTTCGTCGCATTTTACATTTTGGATGTTCTAATTATTTACGAACTGGTCAAATGATCATATTTACTCCCGATACTAAAACATAAAGCGTTGGATTAATTCGCAACTGTAACACTTAACAAACAATTTGAGGAATTGAAGTTTTGTATATACAGTTACGATTCATGCCATAAAAATGCAAGCTCTATAAATAATGAATGAATCGGTTGTTACTGTTTTACGGCTTCAAAATTATCCTTTTCATTTGATACTGTATCATTATCGGTAAAAATCAGGGAACATCTCCATCGTCAAAGTGAAGTTGCTCCCTCCGGGGAAAACTAAGTTGAACGTTAAACTGACGTCGAACTGAACAAGAGATCCTCTTTCGTGACGGAATAAGATTGAACAATTATTTATTCACTTCCTTGGCAGGGGTTTTTTTTTTGTTTAATGGACTCGTTTGGATTGGACTTTTCCCCTTGTCTTTCTTTACTTTTCGGATTTCATCTTAGTTGACTTTTATTTAATTTTTTACCTATTACGCTTTTATTGGTAAAATAAATAAAAACGCCTAGGCTTTTGTTAATAGGCTTTTTTAGTTTTATTTTCAGTAGAGAAATCTGTTGAAAAATAATAAAACGCTTCTGACAATCCACGATAGACTTTAACAGCTCTCCCGGAGTTTCATTGTCAATATTGGTTTTCTACACTGTGTGGATACAATTTATAAAATGCTGAAGAGCATCAGCTAATGTGTCATGGAAAATGTAATACCGTATTTTTTGCTTAATAAGGGCAATTTTGAATTCCAGTTGTAACGTAGGATTACGTTCCTCCTTAACGGTCCTCCGGAATTCAAAATTTCAGATGTCCTGCGTCACGAGTTATAATTTTGGCAGCGTGCTAAATCCAGTCTGTATCGCTTGGACAAGCAGTAAACAGTTGAACAGAAAAGTACCAAAATGCGCCAAAATTTTGACTATATATATATATATATATATACATATATACACAAAAGAGGTAAGCAACGATAAATAATCCTACGTTAATAACACGCGGTAGTTACGGAGACTACCTGAAAATTTTGTTTTCATCTTCTCACTGCTTAGTGAACTGAAAAAGTGGGATATATTTCTATTTAATGAATCAGCGAATAGATGTATATTTTTTTTTCGCTCATAATATTTTCCTCTGACACTAGACCCGATCAGAATAAACGAATTCTGCGTAATTTCTTCCCAAATTTCTCTTTTTTTCAATACAACGCAAATGGCCTATATCAGATAAAAAGGTCAATATTTGGAGATCACATGTATAAGGAATAACCAAATAAGTAATCGAGTTAATATTTGCCTTATAGGAAGTGAACTGCTAATATTCGAGCTATTTTCTGTACGCATTGACATTTAATGATAAGGATAAGGGTGATCTGTAGTGATACGTAATTTTCGTGTTTACGAAATAGATGCGAATAAATGCGGAATTTGCCGATAGGAGCGAATAAACGCGAATATTATTTTTTTGCTGCTTATCGACGAAAACTCGGTGATGAACGGCATTTCAAGCAAAATTAGGTAATAATAGTAATAATTTATTAACGTATTTGCTTAACTATGACCATCCGAGGTCTATAACTGAGAAAACGCACTCTCCTTCGGATTTGCTCCTAATTTCTCCCGGACAGTTTGTCCGTACCGGAGTCGAGCCTGAAAATTTAACGGTAAAAATCAACCATCAAGTTTTGTGGAGCAATTCAGTACATTTAAGAACGTCTCTTGAGCGCCGAAGTCAAGAGTATTTCAGCTACTTAACAGTAATCAACCAAGAAACTCCTGTTGATGTTATACAGATTTTAATTGCAATGACATGCTGCTACCGTAACTTTGCAAAGACATATATATATATATATATATATATATATATATATATATATATATATTAATTAGTAATACAAAACTAAATGATTAATTAAAGTAAATAACTACTAAAAAAGTAAAATGCTAAAAAAGTAAAATAAAAAATAATAAATAAAAACCAGTGTAATAATAATAATAATACATAATAATAACTCTTAGTCATAATAAATGTCTAAGTTAACTTAGGTTATATTGTCCAATAACACAGTATCCTTAGTAAGTCTGCTTCTGTCTTTCCATTTGCTCCATGGTTGCAATGTTTGTGATGTCAGTCTTCTTACGGTCTCCTTTACTTAACTTCCACTTTGTCTGGCACCGGGCTTGGTGTTCTATGATTAAGCACCTGCATATTCACTTCTTCTATTTCTTATGGATTGTACGGTGTCTAAGTATGTTTATTGCTCAGATCATACTTATCAGAAACAATCCATTGGTTTTTAGACAGCATCGGCACCGCTGATGAAGAGATGCTGTCGAAAACCTAATTTTCACTTATCTTTTCATGTTTTTAGTTCCTGGCTGTAGTGATTTTGAGCATATACTGGTTTTTAACTTTCAACTTTGTCTTATATATATATGCAGGGTTAGATTTGAGGCGGAACGTGCCGGAACGGCGTTCCGGTACCTCTCTTTATCAATACTTTGGAATACCCCCCCCACACACACACACACACACCCCGGAAGGGTACCGTTCCGGCACCTCTATATCTAGAAATCTAGCACTGTATATATATATATATATATATATATATATATATATATATATATATATATATATATATATATATATATATATATATATATATATATATATATGTGTGTGTGTGTGTGTGTGTTTCTGTCTTTGCAAAAGCTTCTATAGTCCCATTAACAGAGTAGATTCTGAGGTATTTTAGTATGTACAACATAGTAATTAATAACAGAAAGCAAAGACTTAATTAACATAATGTGGAGACTACTACAATACTAACTTTTAACTAAGAATTCTGATACTTACCTATCAAAGTAAGTAAAATTGTAATTTCTTTTAATAAACGCGAAATTTTTGAATTTATATATATTTTTTATGCGAAATTAACGTATCCCTGGTGATCTGTCTATCAATGTAATATGAAGAATTGCTTTACTTTTAACAAACAATTGCGATCCCACTCTGCTTTATGTTACCTCTATCCCCTCGTCGTTGAAAAATCTTTATACAAATTAATTTATCCAAAGAAAATGACAAAGCATTACGTACATTCCATAAAATGATTACCGGCATAAAAATGAATTACTTCTAAGTTTCTCAAAAAAAAAAAAAAAAAAAGCCACGAGAAATACCATTTTAAAACTACATATTCCCGCGGCAGTTTTGTTAATTGCGCGTAATTGCTTCATTACTCCTGCTTAATTCGGCGGAATTATATTACATAACGCACTGGAATTTACATTCTTGTCGTTTTTCTCTGTCGTCTGTAATTGTCTCGCGCAACTTAATAACAGCATTAAAGAGACTCGGTGTAATACGTCGTAATTGATTTGTCTGACCACATTTCAGCCAGATTTACGGGTTTCTAAATAAATTATGAAAGTGCGTGGCATGAAAAAGTCGTTAAAGCACGAGAAAATAAAAGACGACCTTTTAGCGGCTCTTACTTAATATTTAATGGATTTATACTAAAATTTAATTTCCTGAAATTTTGTTCATTTCGGTTATTCTCTGAGAAATTTGTTTATGCTCATTTGTAACTTTTCTTATTTGTGTTCTGTGTCTTTCGTTGCTGCGTTTTGTTATCTTTTCCGCTTGATGTTTTCCTCTGTGCTCCTTTTCATCGATTTTACAGTATTGAGGGCGATGTAGGGCATTGGATACCTCGACATAAATACAGTTTTTATATATGATGGAAACTTTATAGCTGACCTATATAATAGCTCACACGATAAAACTGTAACTCTTATTATTTGAGTTCTGTTTCTTTTGTTGCTACTTCTGTGCGTTTTAATAGCTGATAATATTATTAATAACCTTTAATCGCCCTTTCTGAACTTACTCCTTCATCTGGCAACACCTTTCTGACACCTTGGCAAGATGCGTGTGGTTGCCTGTTCTCACATCTTAAAATGCATTCATCATCGGTTAATATTAGTGGCGAGTGGAAGAGTAATAGAACAGAGAATCAGTCCATAACTTGAATCATTCAGTTTATTCCTTTTCATGCTAAACAAAGCTCTAAATCAGCGTGTTTAGCTCTCGCCATTTTGAACTTAGAGACGCGATGAACACACGTCCGTCGGCATTGAATTCTATCCCGTGCTCTCCCGATTTCGAGGTCAAAACAGCGCGTCCACTCTCTTGGTACATGCGCAGAGCCCAATTTAGAATTTTCTAGAAGTTTCTTCCCGCCAAACCTGTACAATTTCTAAAAATAATCTCTCTGCATGGAGCTTCATTTTACCGCGAATCGAAGGTCAATTACTGAAAACGGGTATTCCCCTGATTTCACCCGTAGCGCGTCTTGAAATATGAAAACTAGTGGCTTTTTCGCGCCACAAAAATGATTAATCCCTAAGCCCCCTTTAAATTTAACTTATTTATTTTCTTTCCCCAATTAATTTCTGACATATATATATATATATATATATATATATATATATATATATATATATATATATATATACATATATATATATAGGGTGTCCAGGCTAAAAGTATCCAAAAGTTATGGCTTATTTTTACGGAACTACCCATTAGAATTTAAACAAATATATTTAAATAGAAAGAACAACTCACTAAGTTTTAATATCGCTAAACTTCGGTGTGTGAACCTTTTGTCTCACGACAAAAATCTAAACGGTAATCCAGTTCTCTCCATGTGTTTCGTAGCATATCAGGGGTTATCATCTGTATAAACAAAAAAAATCGTGTTTAAACAAAAAAATTGAATCTGTGGATGAGTGGAAGAAGCGTATCATTCTAGTAATTCGTCTAATAACTTGGAGAGTCTAATTAAGTTGGAGTTTTATAACTTGGAGAGGAATTCGTCACTTGAAGAGAACTGGATTACCATTTAGACGATTGTCGTGCTTCAAAAGGTGCACACATTGAAATCTATTGATATTAAAACATGGTGAGATGTTCTTTCTATTTAAGGCGACAATGGACCTTACCTTTTGTCAATGGACCTATGGATTGACAAAAATATGTCCCCAAAACGATTTTTTTTTTGTTTAAGAAAATGATTCTGCAACTCATCAGCATTAAATTTTTTAAAAAAGTATGTTGATCCGATCATTATTGATTGAGTTATAAGTATTTTTTCAATCGTAAACAATGAAAATGTTACGTTAAATTAAAACTTGAAATGCTATTTTCTCAAAACAACTTTTCATGTCGTTTCGGTAAGTTCAAAATGTTCCATAATTTTTCGCATCATAATTTTTCTTGAATTTTCATAAAATTTCATAAAATGATTATTTATATGTTAGATTAAAATTTAGTAATAAATTCATTATACTATTTTAAAACAACTTAAAATTTTTACAATCAAAAAACATTTTTTTATAAAATTTTGCATAAAATGACGTATTTTTATCGATTTTATTTCTAGTTTTTATAAATATGACTGTAAATCAAATATTGCTAGTAACTTTTATTATAACTACTTAAAGCTAGCTTAAGAAAGAAAATTAGATATCTGAGACAAAAATTGATGCGCATGGAGCATTTTTAAGTAGAGTCATTAACAAACTGATCTTAATTAATATCTTAATTAATTACGTTCTGATTTTTTTAAAATATAGCAATTTCAGCTCTAAACAACACTGTATAAGTATACAAAATTTCATAGCAATTGGTTGATAAATTTTAAAAAAAAAAGTTTTTCATGGTCCATTGCCGCCTTAAATAATTTTTTTTTAAATTTTAATAGGTAGTTCCGTAAAAATAAGCCATAACTGTTGGATACATTTAGCCCGGGCACCCTGTATATATCCAACCAATCCATTCCTTATCACCCTGTTTTCGTTTTTGCAATGATTCCGAAACAACCGATTCAAAAAATCGGAAAGAGCTTAAATAAGAGTGCTTTCATCTTGAAGTGAGCTTTTCATGAATACCGCATTTCCCTTGCTCATCTTTTTATCAGCTATTTTAAATTTCTCATTCCGGATTCAAACAAATTACCGAGCCTCGATCATTACTTTAAATAAACACTTGTTATACTTTCCATTCACTTCCCCGTCCAAACTCCTGTTAATATCCCAGACGTCAAATATTTACCCACATTTTATAATGGATTGAAATTCTTTCGGAAATCTTGGCTAGGAGCGGAAAACGACGGAAAAAAAGGGAGGGGGGTACACAATGTTTCTTTGTAACCGTCCTCCTTTTCTGGCATTTAAAGAAAACATTTCTATATTGCTTACCGAGATTTAACGTTGTCGAGGCGGCTTTTGAAAAGGAACTAACTCCCCGAGGGAACGACTATTGCAGTAGAAACGGCGTTATTCGCACCGGCCCGAAATTTAACAGAGTTACGGGAAGTTAAATTCTTAAAATGTTAACTTTTTGGTACCAGTCAAAACATGGCGGCTGGATAGTAAATAAATGTACTAACACACAACATTGCCAAAACAACACATCATTGCCAAATGTTGAAAATCATAATGCTAAGAATAGAGAAATGCACTCTAAAATATTGCTATTGAACCCAATAAAAAGAAATAAGGTTTCTCAACAGCGCGAAATGAACAGTTTCCGTCATGTTTTAGTCTATATCTCACAAACATGATTCAAAATAAAAATGGCAGAGAGAGAGCTAGAGAGATTCCTCGGAATAAACAAATGAACGTGTTTATGCGGCCTCGGGCTTAGTAAGTGTCTAAAGCCAGATTTAAACATGTCACTGAGCATGCGCAGAAGGCAATTTGTGATTGCAAATGATCGTACATTAATAGAAATTGCGGTTATAAAAACCAAATTTGACACCTCTGTAGATTAAAATCTTTCGCTTAAGACCGAAATGAAGTAAACGGATGCAGCAGGTTTCTCTCACGGGCTGCCCAAAAAATCGACTTAGGATCTTCAATGCGGTCGAACCCCGTTATTGCGAACCCGGTATGTAACGAACTCACAGATATAACGAACAAAAATTTTGGTCCTGCCGTTTTCCTTTTGTAGGTAATTTAATTAGTATTGTGTCAGTTTAATGTAATCGATTTTAGTCGATTTAATTCATTAATGATCATTTTTAATAGATTTTATCATTTTTTAATACATCATTATTGAATACACATTGCAACTAATGAGTTATACATTTTGTGAACTCTAGCATTTTTCTTAACGGTTCGGATATAGCGAACAAAATCTTTGGTCCCTTAAAGTTCGTTATAACGGGGTTCGACTGTATATAGATTTTCGAACGCGTCTTTTTATTTGGGAAAATAGGTATCATGCGAAACGAGGTAATGCCACTATAACAATGTAGGAAACGAAGAAATACGAGATAAATAACAAAATGTGACGATATATTGACACCGGAAACATTCTATGTCGTTCCTGACATCGCTAGGGTATGTTGTAAGACAGGGGTGTCAAACTCAAAGGCTACCTTGGGCCAAACAAACATGGTTTAACTATAGGTGGGCCTAAAAAAAAATCAATATTAATAGAAACGTAGGTTTATTTACCTAATTACAGTATATTCAACATAAATATACGCATTTTGTTTAATAATAGCAAAAAAAAGAGTATCATTAAAAAACATTTAGCGAATTCTTCCTATCTTATTATAATTCTGCGTCGGTTATTTTATTATATATTATTGTGTGCCAATATATTGACCCGGCCGCAAAAATTTTCGTCCCGGGCCGCGAGTTTGACACCCCTGTTGTAAGAGGTTGAATTCACAACATGAAACTTGGACGAATGAAATGGGAAGTCTCTGCTTCCATTCCGCTCCTGGTAGAGAGTTGTTACAAACGTAATTGTATCAGTTTAACAACTCATTTTGAAAAGCCAATCTCGCACAGATAGCTAGAAGGGAACGTAAGCAATGTTAGTAGAGCGTTTCAACACTGTTTGACACCTTATATAACAATATCATATCATTTAATTTTTTTATAACAATCTCGTATCACCTAAGAAAATATAAATAAATATATTATAAATATGTTAAATAAATTTAAAGCTTACTTTTCAATTAAATAATTGAATGATGTAAACTGACATCAAACTATCCGCGACCAACAGTTTGCGCGCCACTGGTTTATAATACTCTACTATCCAAAAATGACGTCAGCTTACATTTTTCGTTCATTATGATATCATTAGTAATATGTCTGCAATTTATATACACACACACACACACACACACATATATATATATTCATATATATACATATATATACATACAGACACACACAGTGGAACCTCAATATATCGAACCTCAAGGGGAACGATAAAACTTCGAACTATCGAGGATTTCGATATACCGAGGTTCGATTTATAATGTTAGCTAGGTTCAGGTGGAATGGAAAACTTTGATTTTTCAAGGGATTTGATTATATCGAGGTTCTACTGTATATACATACATACATAAACAAACACAAACACACACACACACACACACATATATATATATATATATATATATATATATATATATACACACACTGGATTCTTGATCTATCGTTTTTCAAGGGACTGATTGAATTGAACGATAAATGCGGGAAAACGATATATGTGGAAACATAAGAAAACACTATGATCGTCGGGAGTGGGTGAAATAAACAACGACACTTACGGGAAAACGATGATTCGGAGAACGGTCGATCGAGATTCCAATATATATATATATATATATATATATATATATATATATACATCCAACCATATATTTGATAGGGTATATTTCGAATTTATTTCATAGAGTTAATGCCTTTTTATCTCCCTCTACCTCTGATAGTAATGTTCCGCTTTATTTTTATTCGAAATTTCTTTGAGAAGGGGAAGAAGAAAGGTGAGGAAAAAAAATTCTAAAAGAAATCATTTAAGCTCTTCCGACACCTGGCGGGTCTCAGATCAATTATCTTAAAGAGCTTTCGTCAAACGGTAAACAAACAACGCCACTCTCCCACCCCAATCTATTTAATGAAGAAATATTTCTGCTCCTTTTAGTGGGGGGTGAACGTGTAAGCTGAAAATGCTTTGCCGCCGAGTTTTCGATTTAGACACTGGAGCGACTGAATTATACTTGGTAAAATGTTCAATCAAGTGCTTCCTGATTACACTCGACTTTGTTTTAATAGAAATGAGTTCATAAGGTTAGTCGTCCATGTGAGTATTGATGTCGATGCACGGATCATAAAATGCCATATTATTTTACTCTCCATCCCATGTCATGGGATATAATTTTTTGAATGTTAAACTGAATTCTAATTTTATATTCATAAGAAGACTGGTCATAAAATCTCAACAATTACCTCCTTCGCATTTCATGAGATTTTTTTATTTATTTATTTATTTTATTTTATTTATTTATTTATTTTATTTTATTTATTTATTTATTTATTTATTTATTTATTTTATTTTTATTTTATTTATTTATTTATTATTTTTATTTACTTATTTATACGACTGCGTTTAACACTAGAAAGACGACTGTCGTCATTTTGACGGTTTCGGACATACTGTGTGATCTCATAATCTGGGTATTGTGCACGATTTCTTACGAAAGTACCCTCATGTAATGGAATCGCAAGGGATAAAAATAAAATAAACTTGGATTCTTTTCCAACGTAAATTGTTATATGTTATTTGAATAAGAATATATAAACCCTATTACAGAGCATAGTAATGCCTTAAGAAATTATTTTTAAAAAATACAGATATGCTAATTTTATGAACCAGCATCAAAAACCGTAAAAAAATTTCTTACATATGACAGTCGTTCCAAATTCTAAGATTTTCCCGTCGTTTCAAACTTTAAATATTTTTTTAAAAAATACTAGGTTGCAGCATAAAAAAATCATATGGTGTGTGCGCGAAGTGATATAAAGATAAAAACTGCACGCATTCTCATATTATGTATATCATGAATCTATTAAGCTCTGTGTGTTTTAAGCGAAATTAATACTGAAATAGAGTCTGCAAACTCTATGTATTTATGTCCTCAGGCTTCTGAAATTTTATGACTTTTCCTAATTTTACGCGAAATATGCACTCACATTTACAAAATTATATTCGATACTAAAAAGGGGGAGAAAATGTGTTGTATACCTTCTAAGACTGAAAGTCGTCGATTTGATGGCAATGTAGAAAACAGGCAGAAATCTTTAAAATAATACCGGAAAAATGTTACTTACTTTTGTTCTCTTCCCCTTTGTGCAAATAACAGAAATATTGGCTCTTCGGAAATATTGGTGTCGAAAAATAAGGATTGCACAAACCATGCATATATTTTTACGGATAAACCATACCAGGTTGCATACCTGCATAAAAATATAGCTAAATATATACTAATTTATTATATATTGGTATGAAATAGTTCGAAATTTTAAGTATTTAACCATTTTTAAAAAAATTAAATATTTTAAATTATTGATTTTATTTTTAACTGTCAAAATGACGGGGTTCAGTCTTTTTAGTAAGAAAAAAATCCCCGTCTTTCTAGTGTTAAAACATCGATTTTTATGAAAATTCCTAATTTAAGAAAAAAAAATTATTCCTTGTTCTTAAAGAATGTGAATTTATGTTTCAAAATTTTCTTTTGTTATTCTGCGCGATCAATAGATATGAAATGAGAGTGATTTAAGCAGAGCAGCAGTTGTTCGTTTCAATAAAAGTGAAAAATTAAATTTTGTATTCTGAAGAACCTATTTTTCACGACAAATGTATACGACTGTTGTGATAACTGAAAATAGAATCATCATATCTCTATCAAATTTTTCAGGCATGTTTCTTATACAGTACTAAAAATGTAATGAACTACAGATTACACTCTAGGTATATTATTGGTTGTTTATAGCTGTATTTATTAAAAATCTCGTGAGAAATGACTGAAATGTCGCATGTAGTAGAACATAATGACCGGTATTTTTATTTTTATTTTGTTTTTAGATTTTCAGATACCGATTAGTTTTTAGTTCATGACACTCAGGAGGGCCTGAAGTACATATGACAAGGAAAATTAATATAACTGAAATTAAATAATTCAACAAAGCAAGATAATTATTAGCAAGAAGAATGTAGACAAAACTAAACAGAAATCACGCACTTAGGACTCAACGCACCATAATGCAAGATTCTGTAGAAGTAACGGAACTAAACCATATATCGAGGTAACAGACTGGTCTCGTCATCTGGCTATTCTATTTAAGCAGGCTATTGTACTTGACTATCTGTTTCAATGGGGATCTCGGGGCCTTAGGATGTATTTTTGTTAGACCTGCATCCTATTCAGAAAGTTCCCCCTTGAGGTAACTGATAAGTTAGGCCTCCTGATGACGAGACCAGTCGGTTACCTCGATATATGGTTTAGTTCCGTTACTGCTACAGAATCTTGCTTTATGGTGCGTTGAGTCCTAAGTGGGTTATTTCTGTTTAGTTTTGTCTACGTTCTTCCTGCTAATAATTATCTTGCTTTGTTGAATTATTTACTTTTAGTTATATTTGTCCGTTTTCAGTATGAGGATTTGTTGCAACTGCGCAATATTTTATTGAAAAGTTAAAATTTTCTACGCTAGGGTAGGTTTTCTGTTAATTTGTTCGGCAGTCTATGCTCTCTATATACGTTTTATTTCGTGTTGAATTATTTGCATTGTTTCTACGGAAAATCAATGTCATATACGTAATTATTTATTTATTTTTTCAGAGCTAGAGGCGTTTATGTAAACATTTGCTCCATTTCGACGAAAAGTCTTCCATTTTTGTAAAAAGTTGCATAGTTTTGGAGTATTTTTTCATCTTTTTCCTATTTTGGTGCTTTATTCCTTCGAAAAATAGAGCAAAAATTTAGAAAAATAAAGTTTTTGAAAAAAAAAAGTAGTGCCAAACATAGTTGGATAGAATTCAGTCTCCTCATTTCACTTTTTTTTTTTGAATTTTAAAAACTTAATTCAGTGTTTATATTAATAACATTACACGAGTCATCCTAAATTCTCAACAAGTACTCTCCTCCTTTTCATAGAATGGTATTTTTTCTAATTTTTAGATGAATTTAGTTTTCATATCACAAGACTAGTCATAAAATCCCAACAATTCGTATTAGGATAAAACATTTAGTTTTCATATCACAAGAGTAGTCATAAAATCCCAACAATTCGTATTAGGATAAAACGTCAGTGGTCCTCTTCGCGTAGAAGCTTTCAGAAATGTTTTACGATCTAAAACTCGTCAATCATTAACGACTGATTTCGAGTCACCAAAGGTCTAAAATAAGAAAAATAATTGTTTTAGAAACTTTAGTAAGTTAATCATTAATGCTGTAAGTCAATCATCACGATTTCCTAACTTTTTTTCTTTCAATCTAAACGGGATTACGCTTTTAAAATAGTAACTGAAAAATATACTACTTTAAAAAGAAAAAAGTCTCTTAATGATATAGTACTCTTTATCGAGACACGCGAAATGACTTAACTATTCTTGGATTTCTGTTCATTTGGAGACGAATGAACGAGCAGTTGACAATCTTTAAACTATTTCTCGTCATCTGGGAAGGGAAACAAACGACTCTTTATTCCTATATAGCCTTTTACTTTTAATTTTGCAAGTTTTGCATATGAAAAATGGGGCCGCTGTCAGGAGGTGTTTATTAATGATCAAAATATTTATAAGTTGTAGCATTTCTCACTCAATTCACGCTTTTTTTCTTTTATCTGAAGTATTTGCGTTGCACTTACGGCTTTTGATTTTTTCCCCTGAATTTCGTATAATTAACGGTTTCCGATTAATTTTCGTCCTTCCGTAAGTCAAGCAGTTTTAAGATGATAAAGCTATTTATTTAGACGCGTTCTGCTTTTCTATCGCTCTTTCAATCCTTTAATGTAAAGAGCTCCTCATATAGTTTCATTCCCTTTTAAATTATATACATATATATATATATATATATATATATATATATATATATATATATATATATATATATATATCTGTCGCTTCGAACAAGAAGTGCCTGTCAGTTTTCTCCAAGATGACTTTGTTTACTTTTGTCTCTTTAACTTTACTTTTGTCTCTTTGTTTACTTTTGTCTTAATATTTTCAATGTAAGAAGTACCCAAGCCTGTACAATGGTTTAGAAAACACTTTTAAAGCATCGGACAGACTTGGGTGCTTCTTACATTGAAAGTAATATTTTTTTTAAAGAGACATAAGCAAACAAAGCCATCTTGGAGAAAACTGACTTAGGCACTTCTTGTACCAAGCCACAGATATATATATATATATATATATATATATATATATATATATATATATATATATATATATATATATATATATATATATATATATATATGTGTGTGTGTGTGTGTGTGTGTGTGTGATATCCAATCTATAGATGACAATTAACGATAATGTCCTGGAAAACAGCAAAACGGGCTCGTCTTGGAAGTCTGGCCTTGTGAACATCACTCCAAATCAAATAATTCAATTAAACGGAATAATACTTTTATTACTTTAAACACATTATGGTTATCTAACAATTAAACGTTGGTAATACGAAATGTAAAGGAGTAGAAGTTATTTACATATTTACAAGTCCGCTTCGTGCAGTCCTGAAATGGCCATCTTCTGGAAAGCTGCTGAAAGTCGTTTTGGCCGAGCAAATAATAGTTGATCCCTTACAAGTACTTTATTGATTCATATCCAAACTTAACCGCTCTCCAATCTAACACTATTAAAATGGCTGACTGCCCTTTCGTTTTCACGGAACTGACTCACATCTATATCATAGTCGAGTATTCTACGGTCTATCCTAATTATTTTCTGCCTCATCGAGAAAACGCTCGCGAATAAAACCCGCTGATCAAAGAGAATCTGACGTAATCCCCTCGGCGATCCTACTACAAGACCGTAAGCTGTTAAGTCGAGAGGCGGACAAGTGCCGCCATCTGTTGACTATTTCCTTCCGTAATCTCTCAGTTCCCAATATTTAACTATTAGTCCCTATAATTTCCCTTAGTCTTAACCTAATTTAACTTAATTAAATATAGTTTACGCTCTGGTTATATATATATATATATATATATATATATATATATATATATATATATATATATATATTATATATATATATATATATATATATATATATATATATATATATATATATATATATATATATATATTGATGCGATATTTCGCAGATGTTAAATTGAATGCAATGTTATATTTAGTGCTGACTCAGCTATAGAGATAGTTCTTGAGGCAGCGGCAGTGTTGCCTAATTATAGTTAAACAGTAATTAATTATAAGTGTGAAATTAAAAATAAGTAGCTTTTAAAAATGTAATTTTTCAGTTACTACTCACTGGATGGTTGTAAAAGACGTTTTCGTGTACAAATAGTGGTACTCCAACTTTTCTTTTTTTTTAATTCTTTGGAAACCGGGTTTCATTTTGTAGAAGTTAAATTCATTGCGGCGTTACATTATTTGCTGACCGAGCCATTCCGAGCAATTCCATCGAGTAGCAGGCGAAGGAAAGCACCCAATAACTTCCCACTTGCCCGGGGATTCGGGTCAATCAGTATTACATTATCTCCCTCATCGTTTGCCTGCGTGTGTGGCTAATACCGTTGCTCGACATAAACAATCAACTTGGAGTTACTTGAGCTCTGATTACGACTCCCATCTTTCACTCTGGCCGCGATTAAACGAAAGGAGGGAGTGCATCACGTTCCGTGAAAGGGGTTAGGAGAAGGGGTGACCTCTTGCCGAGGCAGATAAAGCACACTTCCAGGTAATCCCCAGACCCACCAATCAGATTATTCACACAGATAGGATGGAGTTCTCACCGTTCGCAGAATCTCCTTCCGCTAATGAGGAATAATTGATTTTTTTTCCCTTTTTGTTTGTTTGTATGAGTCTGTTTTCTTTGCGGCATTGTGTTTTCTTCCTAGAGTACTAAAGTATGTGCGATTGTTGTTGCTTCTTGCTATAGTTGTTTCAACCTATATTTCTTCTTTTCGGGAAGGAGTGCTTGAATATAGAAATAAATAAGAAAAGGGATCTTGATCGGTATCTAGAAGAGGTTGATTTTGTTCGATTTTTTGGAAAAGGAACAAAGTATTTTTTTTATAACAGTTTATTGTAAAACTGTAGTACAGACCAACGAAATGAGCAGATTTGCGACTCGTATCGCTATATGAACCGCCAATGTCGCCAAATGAGCCAATATTGCTTAAATCTAATGCTTTGTTGATTTTTCCCCTTACAATTGGATTATGGGGATGAATTAATTTATATGTATTCACGTGGGTTCTTGTCAGGGCCGGATTAACCTACTTTGGGGTCCTAGACATTTTCTTCTTATCGGGCCCAATTACTCTCCCACATGAAATAGGGCACACACAAAAAAAAAAAAATCAGGTAGTCTCTTCTAACGAAAGTACCGCTGGTTATTAACGTAGGATTACTTATCGTTGCTTACCTCTTTTGTATGTATATATGTATGTATGTGTTATGTATATATGTATATATATATACATATATGTATGTCAAAATTTTGACGCATCTTGGTACTTTTCTGTTTAACTTTTTCAAGCGATAGACTGGGTTTGGCGCGATGCCCAAATTATAACTCGCGAGGACGGACGGACGGACGGTTTTAGCGTCTGAAATTTTCCTTTACGGAGGACCGTTATGGAAGAACGTAATCCTACGTTAAAATATAAAGGAAAACTAAATAATGTGAAAAACTAAAACAAATCTAAAATTTTTATGAATGAAAAATATTTAATATACAACAATAAATTTTAGTTTTTCTAGAAAAGTTTGAATAGTTTGTTTATAAATTTAAAAAATTTGAAATTTATTTTATTAAAGTTTTTCTCGTAAGTAAAGAGTCGACCGAAAACGGCGGACTCTTTTGTTTGATAGATACATGCTCTAACCCTAACTCATTAAGATGCCTTTCGAAAAATCTCATTCTGAATCGTTGTTATTTCAAAAGACTTTTGAATACACATTACATATACCGGGTGGGCAAAAAGTCCGTATAAACTTTAAAAATTCATAAAAACCGGAAAAATAACCAAAATAGAAAAAGGTTTGCAGGGTTAGCATCGCTAGGTCACGGGATTTTTTTTTAAGACAGGGAAAATAATAACTCAAAAAACAGCCGACAAGTGGCGCTGGTACGAGCGAATTCTGCGGAAATATGCAAATGAGGGGTTATAAGAACGTGCGCTCCTAATCCACTAGTTCACCGTTGTTCCGAGATCCGCCGAGAGGTGTCATGTATACATCCGAACCTGCTACACTCTGCCATTGCTGGATTTGTGACTAGCCTGCAATGCCTTATCCCGTTGTGGTGGGGGTCATGTGGAACTCCTACTGCTGTAATAAACGATTTAGAAGCATTCTTTTCGTTATTTGCGTATCTTTTCTTTGACTTGTGTAAGTCAGCGCCACCTGTCGTCTGTTTTTTGAGTTATTTTTTTTTTCCTGTCTCAAAAAAAAATCCCGTGACCTAGCGATGCTAAACCTGCAAACCTTTTTTTTTTAATTTTGGTTATTTTTCCAGTTTTTATGAATTTTTAAAACTTATACGAACTTTTTGCCCACCCGGTATATTAAAAACAACTTTAACTGAGTCTATATTCTTACCTAATTTTTTATTAGGTGGGTTTAATAAATAAAGAAAAATGTGGAACTTCTAGATTTCGAGGGATAAACGCGCTTTAATTTTATATACATTTGTACATTTTCCGACAACCGTTTTCTCTACCCATTAAATTATAACACTAAAATTTTAAAAAAAAGGTGTAATGCGTTACGATATTTGCTTGCCTGGAAGATGACGGAGTACTTCGTCTATTTGTTCTAGCGTCGGAAGAGGAGAGGGAACACAACTCCGTAACGACCCCCTTTATTGTTTAAAGATCTCGAATAATTCCGGAGACGCGCGTTGGCAAATAAAGAAATCCTCCTCCCCGCAGTGCATCGCGATGCAAGTGCTTTCGCTGGCGCTCTAAACAAACTCGGGAAATGATTCATTACTTTGAAGCGCTGCTTTAAAAGGGTGTACTTAACACTGTTTGCATTTCTCGACGAATGTAGCGAGCAACACATATTTATTTGATTTGCGTCCCCTGTTTGGGGGGGGGGGGGGGGTCCATACTACTACTGTGCGTCTACCTCGATCTGTGGAGGATGAAAAAAAAAGGATGATGCCAGTTAACAGTTATCAAATTTTAGTGCTGCAGTGTATGATACGGGTTTAATGGTGCATCTTATAGAGAAGTGAATGTGTTTTGTGTGTTTTCAGGGTCATATATGAATCAGGTGTGTGTGTGTGTGGGGGGGGGGGGTATGAAAGACCACGGGGAATGTAAAGAACCTTTATTTCGCAGTAGTTTGTTGATAAAGATAAAAAATATTTTAATCTATATATATAAAACAGTACCGTAACTCACTGACTGACAGACAACGCACAGACTAAAACGCTGGTCATAAAGGGCTGAAATTGTGCATGGCGATTCTTTTTATAGTGTAGGGGTGCACTCAGAAAGATTTTTGAAAAATTCTTCGTAGATTTTTTTAAATTAAATTTTTAAGCTGTTTTTGTAATATTCTTTAAAGTTTGCATTTAAAATAATAATCCGAGGGTTAAAAAATTTATATCACGAGAAAGATCATAAAAATTCCTTTAAAGTGAAATATATTTCGAATCTTTACCTCCATTTTCTGATTTTGTGAATTTTTAAAGATTAATTTTTAGAATTTAATTTATTAAATGCTGATCACGTAGTTTCTTTTTCTGGTACTTTAAATAAATTTATCGTCACGTGCATAACAATGAAATAGACAAAATAAAATATTGTTTCCCTTGCTGATGCGGCAGACGATTGGACATTATCCAAAAAAATATTAAAATACAGTAAAATATATGTTCCTCAAACTGTACTATATTAACTGTACTATATTCTTTAGTATGTCCTATTAGATTTAATTTGAATATTTTCTTCTACATTATTTTGTCTATAAAAATATCCGTTACGATTTTTTTATAAATATATTTTTTCATTTTTTTAATCAATTGCATACATTGATCGTTGTATTTATTATAAATATATATATATATATATATATATATATATATATATATATATATATATATATTTGGAATTAATTGCATACATTAACCGTTGTGTTTAATTTGAATGTCCTCCGTAACAAAGTACAGGTTTTCAGCTAGTTTATAAAAAAATTATATTGCCCCCTCGCTTCATCCAGATTCTTTATCTATATGGCATCTGGAAAATGAGGTATTGCAAAAACGAGTCGTCTCTTCACTACACGAACATATATTTATTTACAGCTTTATACAGTTTAAAACTTAAAATTACAAACAAATCAGCACGAGGTGGACGAGCCTGCGTTATCTCGCCAGACCTCTGCTATATACTACACTCGATTCTACTTACAGAAAACTCTGAGCACGAGGTGGGCAAGCCTACAGCATCTCACCAGACCCCTGCTTCTACTACTCTACTCGATTCTAATAACAGACTAATTAATTCACCGGAGGCGAGACGAGCCTGCAATATCTCGCCAGACCTCTTATCCCTGCCAGAGACGCTCTCTCTCTCTCTGACTGACTGCCCGACGATCCCCACCACCCCCTTGAGTTTTTCCGCCCACGCAACGAATCCTCTGATTGGTGAAGGGGTGGGTGGGGGGTAATCATGGGGTGCATCATTTGCGCTTTAAGCAGCCCTCCTTCTCAAACATTGCACTACAATGTGTTTAAATGACTGTCGGGCGACTGCTGTGTTCACCTGGTATAAGGTCTCTAAGAATAATCTTTGGTTTTGTTCTGAGGCCGTCTACAAAATATCTGGGCGACATTTTACAAAAATTCGTCGAAAAAAAATATTGTACTTTTTTGAATAACAGGAAATATTATTAGAACAAATAAATATAGTACTTAATTTTAAAATTATATTAAGTTTTTTTCAAACAAGTAACAATATTCTTCTTTGGGACTGCAATGTTCAATATGGCACATAAACCCAGAGATAATCCTAGGCTGTTAACGTCCGCCTGCAAAATAGCTTTTTTTCTTTTATTTTTCGGAACTCGGATGCACTTGCCGCTAGACACTCGCCTATATGTAAACCGCGAGACTGCAGGTCATTCATTCAATGGGGGGCACCGTATAGGTGGCCAGCACTACCCCTTAGAAGCCGGTTCCGTAATTTAGAACCGAGTCAAGTGACGAGACCAGTACACGTGACCCCGCACCTCCAGAGGTAAATTTGAGAACTCGGGGGACATTGCAGCCACGGCAGATTTTTCGTGTCCCAGCCGCCATTAATGTACATGGCGGGGGATGTTTGTCAGCGACGGTCACCGAAGCAGTGACGTTCAGATCACTGGCTCGCTGCCTTTACCAACTGGACCATCGCGCCCTGCAAAACAGCTATGGGCGACCCTTTTGCAAGAGGTCGTCGACAACAAAAATGTTGTTATTTTATTTTGGATAGCTTAAAATATTATTCGAACAAATAGATATTATCTATATATATAAAACATTTCCGTGACTGACTGACTCACTGACTGACATACAACGCACAGACCAAACCGCTGGACCTAAAGGGCTGAAATTTTGCATGGCGATTTTTCTTATAGTGTACGGGTGCACTAAGAAAGATTTTTGAAAAATTCTTAGATTTTTTTTAAATTACATTTTAAAGCTGTTTTTGTAACTTTTTTAAAGTTTGCATTAAAAATAATAATTTTAGGGTTATAAAATTTATATCACGAGAAAGATGATAAAAATTCCTTTAAAATGAAATCTTTTTCGAATCTTTACGTCTATTTTCTGAATTTTGGTGAATTTTTAAAGATTTATTTTTAGAATTTAATTTATTAAATGCTAATCACGTGATTTCTTTTTCTGGTACTTTAAATTAATTTATCGTCACGTTCATAGCAACGAAATAGAGAAAAAAATATTTTTTCTTGCTAATGCGGCGGACGATTGGACATTATCCAAAAAAATATTTAAATACACTAAAAGATATGTTCCTCAAACTGTACTATATTAACTGTACTATATTCTTTAGTATGTCCTATTAGATTTAATTTGAATATTTTCTTCTACATTATTTTGTCTATAAAAATATCCGTTACGATTTTTTTATAAATATATTTTTTCGTTTTTTTTACATCAATTGCATACATTGATCGTTGTATTTATTATAAATATATTTAAACATATTTTTGGCATTAATTGCATACATTGACCGTTGTATTTAATTTGAATGTACTCCGTAGCGAAGTACGGCTTTTCAGCTAGTACTTTATATAAAAATCAAAAGTAAACTAACGTTTTTTTATATTTCTTGTAAAGTGAGACAATTTCTTTGACGTCTGATTTACGCCCGTTCGGAGAACTGAACGAGAGAGCTCAATTCTTCATTCTATTTAATGCACCGTTCCACGGAGCACAATTTGCTGATAGGTTTTATTTCTATCGGCCTCAGGTAAATGCATTGGTAAACTTTCGTTAAAACTTCATTTCTGTAATCTCGAGTCACTCTGCAAGCGCTCTCCCGATTCCCGATCCCCCCCCCCCCCAATTTTCCAAAACTATTCGGCGCATGCAAATGGCGCTTAGGACTGAGTCAACAAGATCTTTTAAACAAACTCTCTTAATGATTTATTTGAGGCATGGTTTACTTGAAAGCTGCAGTACTTTCTCTAGTTCGCTTTCTGGTGTGTCCGCTTCAAAGGTTTATTCTGCGTGGATTTTAACTGAAATGTTTTGTCCCCCCATTTCTTTGACCTGCTTTACGGGGATACTAACCCCCCCCCCCCCCCTTACGATGTGGTGCTCTTGGAATTTATCCCGGCTTATAATAGGTTTGAAAGGGACTTGGTTTTTCCATGGATTCTGTTGGCGAGGTACAGCGATTTTTGTCAAAAATTCGCTGTATTTACGTGGAGCTCGGGTACATTAACCTTTAGTGGCAATATGTGCTCGTAAAGGACCTAAACATATATAGATGTAAATTTATATACGTGTCAGCTCTTAAGTAAATTAAAAATAAATAGTTTATTACCTTCCGAAAGTAAATAATCATAGAACAATTTAGTGATTATGAAACGGCTTAAAAAATATTGATTTCATTTTTTGTTTAGAAAAAAAAATCGAAATGTAGGCGAACAAGATTATTAAGGTTAAACTACCCTTAAAAACTACATATAATTGATAAAAAAAATTCTCACTTTTTAAGAATACAAAAGAATGTTGAAATGTGTATCTGTCAGCTTTAGAGAACAGATGGCGGACTTTGAGATTCGATTGGCAGCAATTTGTGAAATCGATTTAAAGTTGGAACTAATGCTACGGTTAATGTAAGACGTTTCGACGAGTGCAGATATAAACCTAATATTTTTCACCGGGTGCTGGTGGCATTTATCATTTCTTCAGACGTTGGATTTATACATTATGACACATCGTGGCGCACTTTATTTAAGTTCTGTTCCATTTGTAATCATAGTCGTTTGAGTATCCCCATAAGGAATTTCAGTCATGGAATGAGGCCCTTACTGATTTTTTTATTTCTTTTCCTGCCAGGAAAGCCGAAAATCGCCTAATCGGGAGACTTGTATGACATTGTTTGCTAAACCTGGCAGTCACAGACAAAAAAAAGAAAAAAAGATTTCTCCATGGAGATCTGGAGGTGTGCTAGAACTTCGATCATATAATATTTCTAATGGCATCACAATGTAAATATGAAATACTATTTCAGGGAGTCGTGTTCCTGGGTAGCGAATTCACCTGTTTTGGGTACTCCATATTTGTATCTTAAACATGCTTTCGTAGGCCTAAAACGGCATGCATGCGCTGATACTATATATATATATAATTGAAATGCTAGGAACGTAAACTATAATTAACTAGATTTAATTGAGTTAAAATTAGGCAAATAAGCGTTAAACGGTAATTTACTATGAGAAATTCACTATTTATTAACACCGGAGTACGCTTTCAATCTCTCGGTTTAAAAGGGGCCTTGAACGAATCGCAGAGGTTTGCGTCATATTCTCGAATGTTCGAAAGAGCATGAGAATGAATCATCGGTCACAGGACGCCTGACTGATGCCCGCGCCTTTGCATAAGCGCGAAAAAGTACAAAGCATAAATTAGAGAGTTGTCCGCCGTTGGACGAGGTCGCGTGTCGTCAGCTGAGATGATGGAAAATGGTGATTTAGGTGGGTTGATTAGATCTTTTTCAGCAATGTTGAGAAATAAAAGTTATTTAAGTATTGGTTCTTTGCCACAGGCTTACTTTGATGATTGCTTTGAGTTAGAATTAATTAGATAAAGGTTAGGCTGTGTAAGCACCGTGTCATATATATATATATATATATATATGTGTGTGTGTGTGTGTGTATGTCGGTAAGCTGGATGATTTAGCGCATGCATGCTGTTTTATGTATATCACAAAAATGGAAGTATAACTCGAAGGGTGAGAAATTAAACGGGGAATATCCTGGAACCCCGGGTGATATCCTGAAACAGAATTTCATTTTTATCGTGCAGGATTATAGAGTGCGCTTCTGTTTGCTGGATATAGGAGGATTAAAATAAGAATTTTCCGAGAGCCAACTCAAATGGTCCCGGCTGTACTGTTTTTTGATGAATAGATTATTAGGTTATTTCTCTCCCTTTCTTCAGCCCCCAAAATAAGCGCTCTCGTAAACGAGAAAATTACGTTCTCCTTTTGTTGAAATATTTGAAAGAGACGCGTTATTCCTTAAGAAAGGCTAATAATGACGCCCCTGTTTTTATTAACTCGCTTTCTTGTTTGTTTGTTTGTGTGTTTGTGTGTTTGTCTAGCACAAATCTTGCAATGGATTTTTAACTAACTTCCCGACTATCTAGACATTTGAAACTTTTAGAATAGATCAGAACAATGACAATGCATTTTTTTATACTTTTAGACATCTTTAAGCAGAATTAAATTAACTTTCAGTTATTTTCAGTTAATTTTGTTTTGTAGACTGGTGCAGCCATCTATCGGCCGAAACGGGAACGAAAAGTTAAACGCAAATTAACTTCCAATTAACTTCATTTTCTTTCAAGTTGATGGGATAAGTCATCAAAAAAATTTTTTTAAGTATTTATTAATACATAGAATTGTCAAGTTTATATGATTCAACAGAAAATTTAAAAACATGGTGTATAAAAAGTTCTTTTTTTCTTGCAATTATTCTGTCACCAATTTTCGTTTGAATATCGCGGGATTTAGTCTAATGAAGCGCTTTATATAAAGCGAGACGTGTCCTCGGGCGTCACGGGTGCTTTCTTTTTAATTCCCGCGCCAAAAGACGCGATTTTTTTTAGGGGGGGGGGGGGGGGCGGTCCGCTTTTCACCTTTTATTCGGAACCCATTCTCATCCGCGAATCGATCAGCTTCGGAAAATTTCTTCTGTCCCGCGATGCTCGAAATAGATCGTTAAGAGAGTCTTCTAATGCACGCCGAAATTTTAAAAGGCAATTTGTGTAATGGATTCTTTTTATTTATTTATTTTTTATTTTTCGATTATATTGCCTTTGAATTGGGGGGAGGGGTGGAAATAAGCGATCGTATGGGTGTGCGTGTGGTGAGATCTTTTATGGGTCTGCCTGCACGCGGTATGGCTGCTTTCAGAAAAGCCATGCGGATAACGATAATTGTCGTATTAAGAGAATGGTTACTCGCATCATAACGGGATTTTCTCCCGCTGAATGACTCTTGGCCGCTAATTAAGCGCCTCTTTTTACCATTTGTCTGGGATAAGGAGGGTGATGCGGAAAGGAAGGGACTCGAAGTTTAGTATAATGTTATAACACTGTTTCGCGATGCGACGTTTTCGAACTTTTTTTTTTTACCTCGCATGGAGTACGAATTTCGGGAAATGGAACGATTTTTTTTAATTAATTCCCTGTGCAAGTATTTTCTTAATTTTTTTTCCTGTGCGGAGCCACTTGTCTCAAGACATTTGCTCATACACCTCGAGGATTTGTTGGATTCTTATCTGGGAACATCAATCATGTGAACGGACATATATATATATATATGTGTGTAGAAACTCGATCTCCTGCGAGTCCCCACTTTTACTAGAAACTGTGATCGGTGTCTAGGGGTTGTTCTCAGTCTTATAGAAACCTTTCCGCTTACTGCACGGCGGAACTAGACTCTCTTATACTTAATTAAAGACAGAGTCACTGCTTAAAACACAACACTATATATTGGCACTTATAAACTATTTACATATCTAGAAATACGTTGCATATAAAATTACACGTCAAGCCGCACCAGGCCTCCATAATCAAAATGGGTTAAAGTATCCTGCCGTCTGCCGAGATATGATTGACTAAGCCGCCGTCTGCTGCTTATCAGGAGCCAACGTCATGCCCCTTCGAGACTGTCTCTCCTCCCGTCGCAGCAGTCTGCTGCTTTCGGCACCTCTTACCAGGTCGGGACCCAATCTCAGTCTCTCCTCAAATACTTTTCTCCCCGTTCATCTCTCGAAAACCTAATAGCGCTGTCGTCGCATAGCGTACACGTCGACATATAGCTGGAGCCCTGGGATAACTCAATTCCCATATATGTGTGTGTGTGTGTGTAAGGAAAAACATAAAACTAAAATATAGGGGGGGGGCTTTTGTTAGGGAAAAAGGGGAATTTATAATCAAAAATTATTAACTCATGAAAGTTCTCCATAAAAGAAGAAGGGTTGTTAATAGCAAAAACTATCAATAGGGGTCGCCACTAGACGGGTACCGTTCAGAAAAGAGATATTTTTCGGCAGAAGTAAGTTACGTAAAAAGATTACATAAGAAGAATTGTGGAGAACATTCCATGATGAATCAACGGAAAGATTGGGTGGGAGTGTAACAAAGAAAATCTAGTTAGTCGGCACTGAGATCTGATAGAGAGAAGACGTATGTCTTGAGAGAGAACCTGGATGGAGTGGTTTGCATAATGGTTTGCATAGTTATGTTGGAGCTCTGACAGTAATAATGAAAATAAAAGAATTTGAGCGATCTCTGTCATCTCATCTAATCATTCGGTCCACGGTTGTCTTTAATTAATAACGAAATGGATACGAAACATGTCATATGGATACGAAACGTGTCATATATATATATATATATATATATATATATATATATATATATAGCTCTAATTCAAAAAATTAGAATAATGAAAGAAAATATGGTCAAGGGAATTGCAAATTTCATTTATTAAATAAATAATCAATGATATCAAATATAAATTATCATAATATAAATCTGCATATTTTGCAGATTAAATAATATGAACTTATTACAATGAAATAGAAAATATATTTAAAACAGCAAGTGAAAAAAAATTCAAAATATTAGAATACTTCATAACATGGTTCAAAAACTTAGAATAATGTAAATATATTGTACACAATTTAAACTCGAAGGGTTTTTACATGCTAATCAGTACTTTGTTGCATCATCCTTAGCTTTAATGACAGCTCTTAAACGGTTTGGCATATTATTGACTATAGGTTCATAAATTTTTTTATCAATATTCGCCCATATGTTCTTCAAACTAGAAATAAGATCTTTATTGTCTCTTGGTGCAACTTCTTGAAGTCGTTTTTTTCATAATTACCCACAAATTCTCGAAGGGGTTTAGATCGGGTGAATTCGCAGGCCAAGGGAGTACATTTATTTCCTTCTCTTGGAGCCATTTAGTTGTCGATTTGGAAGTGTGGGTAGAAGCTGAATCTTGCTGAAACACGAAATCGTCATCACATAAATCCTCAGATGAAGGATTTATGTGATGTTTAAGAATTTCTTGATACACTTCTGAATTGACTTTTGTGTAAATAATACACAACCTACCTGGGCCTTCTGCACCCATGCAGCCCCATACCATGACATAGGTCACAAATTTATTCGAATGTTTTAAACACTCTTTATCAAAAGCTTCTTGTTTAAGTCTCCAAACACGTATACCTTGATTCCCATGGGACACACAAAACATACTTTCATCGCTGAAGAGTACCTTTTTCCAGTCATCTTGACCCCAAAATAGCCTTTGTTTACACCATTTAACTCTAGCAGCCATTTGCTTAGATGATAAGAGTGGCTTTGTCTTAGGCACACGTGATCTAAAACCTAATTTGTGAAGTCATCGTAATGTTGTAGATTTAGAGGCATTCCATTTTCTCTGCAAATATCTCACACTTCGAAAGCGGTTTCTTCACAATCTTTTTCAATTGCCTTTCATCTCTTGCTGAAGTTACTGGCTTTCGACCACTTTTAAAGTGTTTATTTTGAAAACACTTATTATTACAATATTCTCTCGAAACTTTACTCACACTTGCTTGAGAACATTTCACTTCCTTTGCTATAAACAGTTGTGTTTTTAATTCTTTGTGCAAGTGCACAATACGAAATTTCCCAGCCTCAGATAAGACGCTCTTTCGTCTCATATTAAGCAAATACTGAACTAAAATCAAATGCCAAACTACTTTTCATTTTCCGCGGAACACATTTTATAATCCCGCACATATTAGTCCCGCAGCTGTTCTCTAAACTCTAAACCAACAGGAAAATAGCTGCATATTCTAATTTTTTGAACCATGTTGTCCAGATATTCTAATATTTTAAATAATTCTAATATTTTTTAAATAGTTAATTATTAGTATAGCAAAGGAAAATAAATATTTATGTTATATTTATAAATGTTCTGAAGATATTTAGACATTTTTAATATTTTTTTCTGAACACAGTAGGCAAATTGACCCTTTAGCAACATTAAACCAATTATTTTTTACATTATTCTAATTTTTTGAATCGGAGCTATATATATATATATATATATATATATATATATATATATATATATATATATATATATATATATATACAGTGGAACCTTGCATAACGAGTATAATTCGTTCTAGAGTCTTACTCGTAATGCGAAACACTCGTTAGCGAAACAATTTTTCCCATATAAATTAATGTAAAATACGATAATGCGTTCCATGCCAAAAATACTCAAAATTTTTTAGGTGTAAGGTTTATTATTTAAAGAAAATTACTTATACATAAATTCTCAAGGAGCAAAATCATTCATATGTAGTTTATTATTTACGAATTTATGACACAGCAATAATCACACAGGAATGTATGACCGGAAACGCAAACCTGATCAGCTAGAGGATAAAAAAAGATTCAGAAATGAAAAGTCAACATTTCTGCATCTTTGTTTATCCTCTAGTTGACCAGGTTTGCGTTTCCGGTAATACATCCATGTGTGATTATTGCTCGTCTTGATGCCAACTATCACCCCTTTGAATTTGTCAGTGGAATTCGGCAACACCCCGCGTGCCAACCCAATTTAGACTGAGCACCCCCGAGGAAGGCCTCTAGGGGGGAGGGGGGGAGAGCTCGTGGTCTCCCATCCTCTCGTACCTCACGGAGGGATTTTCAGATTTAACGAGCCCATACCCGGCGTAGGCACGAGAACATACAGTGGCGCTTGTCGGGATTCGATACCAGCTCCCTGAGTACCGAATCTGGACGCGCTCACCACTAGGACGCCCCGAGCTTTTTAAATCTTCTTTCATTTATTCTGTTCTATCTCCCCCCCCCCTCTCCTCTCTTTGCTATTCTACTCGCAATCGCTCTGACAGTTTCAAATATGAAAAGATCATGAGAAGTGATACCTAAGCGTAACTGACATCGATTAATATGTGTGTATGCGTATTAAGCGTATGTGTATTAAGCGTTTTAAATTCACCTGATTCTTTGACAAACGTTCTAAATCTTTCTCTATGTATGTATAAATATGTGTGGGATTTTATTTGAACACGCGAATCAATGCATATTTTATTTGCTTATTTTCACAATCATTGCTTTACAGCATTATTCTGTCTAGAACAGTGATTCTCAACCCGTAGAAGTATGCGGACCACTAAGCCGGAAATTGAACCATGTGTGGACCACCACCACCCTCCTCCGACTTAAGGGGGGGGGGACTTCCGGGTGGCATGGGGGCATAGAATATCCCACAGGCAAAAGGGATACAAAATAACGTACTCACATTCTAACGTATCATATTCTAATAATAAAATAATTATGTTAAACTTTTAAGAAATTTTAATTCAAAACCTGATAGTCATCGGATGTATGCAGCCCATCTAGTTCAATGAACATTGCTTTCAAAATCTCCATTCATTTGGCAACATTTATATATGTGTTGCCGGACCGCTTCGGAGGCTCTCGCGGACCACCTGTTGGGCACCACTGGTCTAGATCAAAACATCTATTTTTTACTACTCACACATTTTCTCAAAACTGTTCTTTTTATACATGTTATGAAACTACCACACTGAAGTAAATTTCATTCCCTCTCTCAAGCACGCGCGTAAATTCTGTTTGTCATTTAAAAAACTGTATACATTATTCTAGCGGAATTTCACGGATATGTAATTTAATTTTTTTTGTATCTCTCTTTTTTTAGGTAAGTAAATCACATTCCTTATCAGACGTCTTTCTAGAAGGAGAGAGAATTGACCGAGAGCATCTTTCTATTCACATTCCATGTAGTAGACCAGGTAGTATTTTAGCTTAGATATAAAATTCAATTCATTCAAGTGACAGCTTGTCATTTATGTTTATTATATCTGACGACTGTGCGATATCTTCGGACTCATATGCGTGACACAATCAAAAACAGAGAAACTAGTCTGAAGACGAAGACTGACGTTATGCTGTCTCGTGGTCTACCATTTTGTTTCGCAGAAACAAAATGGTAATTTCGCAATTTGAAGAAATATCGCATTGGATGTAACGATAATACGTTATTATTTTAAGCCTCTACTATATATATATATATATATATATATACATACACACACATATATCTGTGGGAAATTTATTCCCGTGATTAAAATATCAAAATGCAATAACACGTATTCTTGACTAATATTTAATCAAACACAAACCAATTACGGTCTTATGGTCACAACAGATTATCACAACTTATGGTCACAACTTATGGTCACAACAGATTATCACAATAAGAAAACACAGAATGTCAGTGCCCATCTGACACGACATTATCGCTCGTCTAGCGTGAGCAAGATAATACCGCGTGCAGTCTGCTCTAAGTAAAAGTAAAGATACAGCATGCCGTTTGCACTCCGCGAAAGTAAACATAGCGAGCGTTCTATTGTCTCCGCCTACTCACCAGCGGTTGAGTTGCAACACGTTTGCTCAAGTGGCGCCTCATCCGTGTTGCCACAAGAGAAGAATTCCCACATCATATATATATATATATATACATATATATATATATATATATATATATATATATATATATATATATATATATATATATATATATATATATATATATATATACACTCATGGACAAAAAAATTAGCGCACCAAGAAGGAGTCGTCAAAATGAAACGAAATTTTACATACGTAATGACTACTTTGATATAAGTAAATGATAAGAAAATCAAAGAAAAAGGATAATTTATTTCAGAGAAAAAGGCAAAAGAACGGAGGAGTTAATACTCCGGTGGACCCCCTCTAGCGCGAATGCACGATGCCATACGATCTTGCATTGAGTCATGCAAGTTCTGTATGATGTCTTGAGACATTTCGTTCCATATTTGCTGTAACCTTGCCTCTAGTTCGTTCAAACTCGTGCGATGCCCAACTCGTCGTCCCAAATGATCCCAGATATGCTCGATTGGAGACAAATCTGGGGATCGGGCAGGCCAAGGAAGGGTAGTAACAGTGCGGAGACAGTCTTGTGACACCCTTGCCGTATGAGGCCGAGCATTGTCTTGTTGAAAAATGGCTCCTGGGAGCCGTTGCATGAGTGGCAACACATGTGGTTGCAGGATTTCATGAACATACCGCTGGGCTGTCATGGTGCCACGGAACAATACTAGGGGTGACCGTGTATTGTAGGCAATGGCAACCCATACCATCACACCAGCTGTGGGAGCGATGTGTCGCTGTACAGCAAAGGCAGGATTGAAGCGTTCACCACGGGCTCTCCACACACGAACACGATTGTTATCACTGCCGAGATTGAATCTGGATTCGTCGCTAAAGACGACCTGGTTCCATTCCGCTGCAGTCCAGTTTCCTCGTGCGCGGCAAAACTCCAAACGGAGGCGTCGATGGGTGGGCGTCAAGGGCAGCACACGTAATGGGTGCCGCGATACCAACTGTCCTTCAGCCAGGCGCCTTCGTATGGTTCGAGAAGACACAGAGGCCCCTAGTGAAGGTGCTACCTGTGCCTGGATGGCGGCCGATGAAGCAGTTGGCTGTACGCGTGCATTTCTTACGATGTGGCGGTCTTCTCGACGACTGGTCTGTCGAGGGCGTCCTGAGCCTGGTCTTCGTGTACATGACATCTCTCAGGTCCACTGGTCCCAACACCTCCTCACAACACAATCAGAGCGGCCTAATTGACGAGCTACTCGCCTAGCTGACCACCCAGCTTCCATCATCCCGACGATTCTCCCCCTCTCAAACTGCGACAACTGCTTATATTGTCTTCGAACACTGCGTAATGGCATGTCTATCTCAGCTCTTCCTTTGTAAATGATTCAGCACACTCAAACAAGCTTTGGTTACCTGTTTTATACTCCACAGAGTACGATGTTCAACGCCCTCTACCGGCTATACGTAATGCGCAATCACGCTGCATTTCTAATCATTTGCATATCTCCCCGACATGTACCTTCATTGCAAGTTTCGTTACGATCCCGCAATTATTTCTTGGTGCGCTAATTTTTTTGTCCATGAGTATATATGTATATATACATACAAACCCAAACAAATAAACAAACACACACACACACACACACACACACATATATATATATATACACTCAAGAGCCAAAACATTATGACCTCCCCTACATTTTGCAATGAATTCGCCTGGATGACGTGGAAGGCACGTGATCAGGTGGAAGTGGTATTTAACTGTTGCTGGAGAGACTGAAGGACCATTCTTTCACTTACTTCTGTGTGTGATGGGAAAGGCTGCGGATCTAAGCGACTTTGATAGAGGGCAGATTGTAATGGCTCGAAAGCTCGGAACAAGTATTTCCGAAACTGCACGACTCGTGGGTTGTTCGCGACCTACAGTTGTTAGTACTTATGCAAAGTGGATGAATGACGGTGAAACCAGCAGTAGACGACATGGTGTTGGACGTCCACACGCTATCAAAGAAAAAGGTCGTCGGAGACTGTCTCGCATGGTGAAGCAAAACCAGAGCCAGACAGTGGCTCAGCTGACAGCCCAATACAATGCAGGGCCAAGTAGAATAGTATCGCAGCACACTGTTCAGCGGACACTGTTGGATATGGGGCTACGCAGCAAACGTCCCACTCGTGTGCCTTTGCTGACCAAGCATCATCGCTAACTGCGCCTGCGCTGGGCCCGGGAACATCGCGACTGGTCCATGGATCAGTGGGAGAGAGTTGCCTGGTCAGATGAATCACGGTTTGTCATTCATCACGCCGATTGCCGTGTCAGGATACGCCGTCTTCCAGGCGAACTGTTGTACAGCTCCCTCAATGTACAGTAGGTCATACACAAGCCGGTGGTGGCGGTATTATGCTTTGGGGGACGTTCTCTTGGGCGTCTCTGGGACGCGTGGTTGTGGTAGAGAAGACCATGAATGCTACAGGGTATTTGAACGTCATTGCGGACCAGTTGCACCCTTACATGGCCTCTATTTTTCCAGCTGGAAATGGAATGTTCCAACAGGACAACGCCCCGTGTCACAAGGCTAAAATTGTGTTGGAGTGGTTCCAGGAACATGATACTGAATTCCAGTTAATGTCCTGGCCGCCTAACTCACCGGATCTCAATCCGATAGAACACATTTGGGATGTCATGGGACGGCAGCTCAGAGTTCAAAGACCACCAATTCGCAATATCTCGGATTTGCGTGACCGTTGCTTAAACATCTGGTACAATCTGTCTCCGGCCATCTACCAAGGACTTGTGGCATCCATGCCAAGGCGGGTTGAATCTGTGTTGCGCGCCAAAGGTGGGCCAACTCGCTATTGACAGGTGGTCATAATGTTTTGGCTCTTGAGTGTATATATATTAGATAGACCAGGTTTGGCGAAACTACGTATCTTCATCTCTTTCTTTTCGGCTGTTTGCGAGAATTTCAGAAATTTGTTCCAGTATGAAAATACCAGAAAATAAAAATTTGTAGCGTGTCGAATAACCTCAAGTTATATCTGTGAATACTCACTTTTGACTGAACTACATTGAACTGAATGGCTATGAACTGCAATTACTCAATATACCCATAGGATACTCCCATAGAATACACCTGTAATGAAGTAGTTGAGGAATTCGCTTTGAGGATGGGTCAATCAATGTTCACGGGCAAAGTATCCGCAGCGTTGGAATTTTTAAAAAAATTTAAATAAGCAAAATAACTATGGAAACCTTCATTATTACTGCGCCTGCCTCAAGAAAAATTGCTTTATTGCCTTTATTTTTTAATCTCCTTTTCTTCAACATTTTAAACTATGCTGCCATTGTAGTAGGAGGAAGATAGACACGAGCCTGCTGTTAGAAATTCGACCATCTATGTAGGGTACGGCTCCACTCATGTCCTCCCTTTTCCCTAACTACTCACAAAATATCGGAAAGTCACATTCAAAGTGTCCAGGACACCTTCAATGGGACTTCACCGAATTCACTCTGGTGTTACCGACGTAGAAATGGAGCCCTATAGAAAGACATCTTCCGCCTTCTTCCCAATGCACAAGTACTCCATTAAATTCTCGTATTCATTCATTTTTTTTGTTCGTAATTTATATCGCGATCTCTTATAATAAATGTAGTTAAATGCGATTTTAATTCCATTTTCCTTTTAGCATCTTATTCAGCTTCGAGTCAAATTTTGTAATAGCCCCAGATTCTATTAACGTCTACCTTTTAAAGCACTTATTCCGTCGATGAAAGAATGAATGGGTTTTGATTGAAACGGAGCGCCCAGATAACCACTTGTCTTAATAGATTTCAATTCTGTTTGATCTGGAATGGCTTTCATCGCATTAACATTCTCTCCCTTCCCCCTCCCATTTTTTTCAATTAGTGCCATTTTGATTTTTATTATTTTTTTTTTCCGTCAGGAAATTCTTTCGTCAATGAAATCTCGGAAGAATTCCGAATTCATTTAATTTTTTTCTCCTGTTTATGCCAGTCTTGCTTTATTTTATATTTTCGTATATCGTTCCTTCCTTCCGTCATCTTTTTCCATCGATTTTCTAAATAAATTTTGGCTGCAATTTTGATGGGGAAAAAAATAAAAGGAAAATTGAAAATTCTTGTATCCGTTTGCCGAGTCCTGCTCTGCGTTTAGAAATATTTTATAGCTAGTCCCCCCCCCCCCCCCTCGTACTTCCTTCCATGTCGTTCTGTGTGAGGCGAATGCAATCAATATCTTTTTTTTTCTTTTTTTTTTATTTATTTCGTCGTAAATCGTAGTAGTAGAAGTGTTTGTTTTGCCGAATCGGAGATTTAGACATATTGAGTTTTATGAAAAATCACTTTCGTTGATTTTTTTTCCTCTGGTGAATAATTTAGAACGCGAAAATATGTGATTTTGTGTGCAGTGGAATGTACTTATTTCTTTTCTCTTCTTTTATTTTTATTATTTTAGACATGTGATTATTTAAACAGTGACGAATATACACTCTAAAACTTTGCTCTAGGGAGTGCAAAAACCTATTTTCGCCTTTTTCCCATCGTAGTAAGTGAATGTAAATTTGATGAATATTTTAACGTGCGCAAATTCAATGAACTAAACTTTTTTTTCCCCTTCTTTTAATTTCGGCTTCAAGATCGCGAACGTTCTTAATGTGTAATGTTTCTGGTAATATCGATTTTATGCGGCAGCAAAATATATTCTTACGTAGGATGGCAAACTGTGGCATTTATTATTTCACGTCATTATCTAAACTAAAAGTTATAAAAATAACAATGTTATTTTTGACAAACATATTTCATTATTGGATGAACGTAGCGAGTCCCTTTTAAGGCTGCTGTGTACTAACCCTATTGGATTCACTCACCTCTAATGTTGACTTACAAGGTAATTCTCTACGCCTTTTTTAAAGTCCTTCTGTGTGTTTAGACTGGCCCGCTCATTCGTAGAGCAACTGGGAATGGCGTACTTTCAAAAATCTCTTTGTCTGACATCGCGTTAAAAATTATAAATAACGAATAATAGGATTTTTTTAAAAACTGAATGTTCCTGTTACGCATATTCTACAAGTTCCATGAAACTCCAGGCCTCTCGTTGAACAGTCCTATTTTGTTCGGTCGCCATTGTAAAGTGCCTTGCCAGTTTCTCTCATGCTTCGTCTTCGCTTGAGATCTCGACTGTTTGACACCGCGCGCTCACATGACTGGAGAAGTGTCTTTTTTTAAACTGATTTCAAATGAATAATGTACTTCTGCTGCGAATTTTAATTTGGCGTTCATTTTATTTAAATTACATTCAATTACTAAATATTCTTTTTAATGCGAAGCTAAAATGCTACGAGATTTATATATATATATATATATATATATATATATATATATATATATATATATATATATATATTCATCGTGTCGAGTTCGAAAAATGAACGCTGAAATTCGTGAGGCGTAAGTTAGCTAATGAATCCTGTTTTCGTCGCTTCTTTTAGGGAAAAAAACCGTCTGTTTCATCGAATATTTTCTTGAAAATCTCAGTAACGCACGAATAAATAAATAAATAAATAAATTACTGCTGCGAACAGATTTTTATTTGATAAAAATGAAAACTAGTCAATAACTGCTCGCTGTTTTCTCCTTTGTTGCAGCTCGCCATTTTCTTTCTTTTTTTTTTTTTCTTTTCAAAGATTGAAAACCCTAAATTGGCAATGTCTCGAATCCTCTTTGCAAGTTCCGATTTTTAATTTAGCTCATAAAGTCTCTTTTTTATTTATTTATTTTTTAGAGGGCGGTGTATAAATAGCGCACCCAGGCAACCTTTAATTGCGCAGAAATAACATTCTTCCCTGGATTGATTCTTCGAATAAATTTGAAAGTGGATATTTTTCCTGTTTATCGGGCTCTTTCTATCCTCTTGACTTGATTAGGGAATTTTTCCCATTAATTCACATCATTATTTTTCAAAATAATTTTCGGGAAAGAAACTTCTTTATAATAGGTTGTTATTTTTTTTTCTTTCCTTTTCAATCAGAAGCAAATGTTTAATTTCCATCGTTTAGTGGGGTTTTTTTATTTATATAAATACAACACCGTATAACTGAGCTCGGCAATCCAATTATATAGATAAAGCTACGTAAAATTTATTTTTAATTGCTATTTACCAAAGACGACATTCGATGTAGGACTCGAGCTTTTTGAGGTAAATTTTACTACATTAACAGTAAGTGTTACTGAAAATCTATTTCTAATAATGTTGGTTTTGGGAAGGTTTATTTAATTCTGTTGTGTACTAAGCCTATTGGATTCGCTCATCTCAATGTTAACCTATGGAGAAAATGTGTCTATTATTGACAGATACACAAATGCCGATATTCGAATAAAATTGGTATTTTCAGATAGCCCGAACATTTCTGCAACTTGCGACAGGATTCGTTTTATAAATTGCGTCCACCAAAGGAATTTCGGAGCGTTTAAAACACACTAGACCAGATTTTTTCCCCTCTAATAATTTAAATTTAAAAATGTTATTTGCATTTTTAAAAAAAACGAAGCATGCCCCCAGGTGTAAAACTTCTTTCTCTATTACGGAATGCAATTTAAAAAAAATATTTCAGGTAGTCTCTTCTTACGAAACTACCTCGGGTTATTAACGTAGGATTTCTTATCGTCGCTTTCCCCTTTTTTGCGCATTTGGTACTTTTCTGTGTAACTGTTTACAGCTACTAGGTTTGGCACGCTGCCAAAATTATAACTCGCGACGGACTCTGAATTTTTTCTTTCCGGAGGACCGTTATTGAGGAACGTAATCCTATGTTAAAAAACTTTAAATCCACGTCGGCAATCTTGGAACACATTTTCTCCATAGGTTAACATTGAGGTGAGCGAATCCAATACGGTTAGTTCATAGCAGCCTTAATACAGATTACCGACTAATGTACTAGTATTGCCATTTAAGATTCTAAGCTAACCCTTTTCAAGCAACGAACACTCCCTATTCCGTGTTTATTTCTTCCGTTAGCGCGGAAAAGCTTCTCTGAAAACGAGGTATCATTTTCTGATTTAAGAAATTTATTTCGTAGTTGTTGGTATTCAGATTTTTTTTACGAAGGGTTTATTGATAAATAGAATAGTGTTTATTGGTAAATAGAAACTGAAATGATAACAAAAATAAACTGTGCGGGGAATTCTCACGCGTTAGAAGTGTTCCTTATCATATCCTTAGTACGCTGCGAAAGCGCGAGCTTTACACATTTCTGAATAGCGCCCTTTACACGTACTACGCTCTTGGAGTGCTTGGAGCGTACGGGATTGCGCGCGGGAAAACTTGCAGTACGCTCCAAAGCAGCTTTCCCTTCCTCTCCGACACCTTCACACGTGCACTCAATCGCGCGGGATCGTGGTTTCACGCGGGAAAGAACGTACGTGTAAAGGGCACTAATGGCGGAGTTATCGTTCCGATGGCCATCCCGTGATCCTTTCTTGCTTGGCGCAGTAGCTTTGCATTGATGGCAGGAAATTAATTTCTGATCGCCAACGGACGCCCAATATTTTTTTTAGTTTGTTTATTCTGTTGAAACATCTGATGGATCCACTCGATGATACTGACTGTGTACGGATCATACTTAAAACTTCTTGCATCGGGAGGTGTTTCATTTATACGCTCTGCCCGGGTAAACTGATGCTACCACTGCTGGAGAAAGTTTCACTTCTGAAGTGGAGACGAAAATGATAAATTCTCTGCACGACTGGATCGATCCTTTCTCATGCCTACCAGCCTCTGAATTGGAATGTTTTTGGAGGCAATGTAGTCTTTAACGCAAAAGAGAAAAACAAATTCACACCCTGTTCTCTCTTTAAATATTGAGACAACTACAAGGTACAAGAAATTAATGGCAGATAGTATTTCAGGTAGGTTTTGGGGCCCTCAAAAAATCCAGTTTATACATTTTAGAAAATTTTGATATACCCAAACGTTATTGAAAAATATATATCTGCTTTAACCAGTAAATGTGCTGGGTGAACCCTTTTTTCGTCTCAGACTTTTTTCCGTGTCTTTCTTTCAGCTCGAAAAAGCGTTTCTGTTCCATGTTCAACTTTGGTTAAAATATCAAAATCTTGGAACATCCAATTAAGGATAGAATAATGTGTGACATACGTTTTCAAGTTGAAAGTATGTGACTGAAAAATACGTCTCAAACTGTTGGAGGGTTATTCAACGTCTTTCAACTGTGCCTTTCTTCCTACGATGACTCGGCAAAGCGAACAGGCACACTTGCTTTTCATTTCAGCAAAGCGGTACTTTTCGAAGAGGGGATGTTGTAGAAATTTTAGCAGTTTTCATTCGTGGGCTGGGGAAGTACAAATACCATTTGGTGATGACTCGAATACTATTCGGACAAAAAGAGGGATAATGACTGGGAATATTTCTTACCGTTACCAGTTGTGTCTGTAGCGCGTTGGGATTCGATATTGAGAGTGCTCGGAATAGATCACGACGAGCGCAAACTGAGTGCTTTCGGGTCTACGCCTGGTATAGGCGTATTCAATCTATAGGCCGGAAAATCTAACCATTGGATGATAGGGGTTTGGAGGTCCAGATTCTGCCGTTGCGGGTGCTCGTCGAGTGGAACTCGTCAATTCCACCTTGGCCCCATCCACTAGTCCGTATCGCCCATGATGCACCGAAGACCGGCGCTGTGTAGCAATTCCTGCATACTCAGACGAAGGTTGATTTCCTATGTTCGATGATGTTTCATATGGACCTGGGCGCCGGCGGGACAGTACAGATCTGGCGACCCTTTTGGGCAACCCTGGGCCCCTTCGATCTAAGTCGTTGTTGTTGTTGTTGCTTATGCCCCTTGACCGACAGTAGACATCAGATCAAGTCCCGAAGGTTATGGGCGATGAAGGTGAGGCTCCTGATTTGAATTAGCACCACAAGGGTCGGAGTCCGACTTGGCTAAATGACCGGTCCCGTCATTTTGAACCGAGTCAAGTGACGAGACCGGAACACTTGACCCCGCACCACCAGAGGTAAATTTGATAACTTGGAGGACATTGTAGCCACGCCCTATTTTACGTGCAACGGCCACCATTAGTGAACACGGCGGTAGATTTGCAGCGACGAGCATCGAACCAGGGACGTTCAGATCACTGGCACGTTGCTCTTGCTAACTGGGCTACCGCCCCTTTTCGATCTAAGTGGTACCACGAAACGGGGTTGGTACGCGTATGCAATTTTTCCTTATCAAGAAAGCCACAACTTTCGCGGTGTATTGGGCGAATGTTGAAAGTCCCTCCCTCCTCCTCCCCCTCCCCCAAAAAACCTTCATTTGAGAAAAAAAAGACAATTTATTCGTAATAGTGGATGTTTTGTGTGGATTATAATAAGAACTTGACCCGTTCTACCGACAGGCATATTTAGAGTCGACAAAAGTGATATACATTTCACCGTTTTTTTTTTCTGATACTTAGACATATATCTCGCGCTTTCTTTCGAGAACTGATTAAAACTACCTGTTGTTCTAAGACTGCCTATAACTTTTTTCAGAGAGAAAGTATTTTCTCGTTTCTAATTTATTCGGCGGATTTTCGCTCTTTGTTCTTTATTATTCGCGTCGTTTTTTTATATATATATATTCCAGTAATTCCCTTTATTATTTTTCTGCGAGTTATTTATTTTATTTTATTCGGGTGGCTCCTAAAAAGAAAGAACAAAATTCAATTTCTTTCATTTCGAAGGGAAAGAATTCGTTCGAATTCCCGATTCGATAACAATCAGACGTTCGGTGATTTTCAAAAGGAGGAGCATATTTTATAATAAAGCGCACTTTTTTTTTCTCTTTTTAATCTGCAGTTTGCGATCAAAAGCAGATTCACCGGGAAAAAAGATACTTTTAAATATGCATTATTCTGTTGAAGATTTTTTTTCCCCTCAGCTATAAATATTCAAGTTTAAATTTCCGAAATCTCTTTCCGAGTGAGAAAATATTATTTCTAAAAAAATATCCGATTGTTTCTGTAGCGGATATTTTTTTATCACTTTCGAAAGTTTAATACTCAAATCGGAATTGAGTTAAATCTGGGATAGACGTGTACATGGTGGTCAGTTCCTGTTCCTTATTAGAGTTGACAGACTGTATTCCAGTTCAGCATGAGATACCTACTGAGAATATAAGCTGGGTAATGTAAAATTGAAGACGCACGATGGCGTAGTGGTTAAAAGCGTCAAGCTGCCACGCCACAGGTGCAGGGTTCGACCCTGCGACTCATGTCTTTCATCCCTTGAGTGGGTGGATAAAATTAGGACCGAGCATGCTTGGGAACTAACTCTGGGTGTCCCGCGTCAGGTTGACCACCTGACCGAGACATATGCTGCATGGCACCCCAATCCCCACGGTCATGGAAGCGGAGATGGGCACCGCAGGCCTTGGTCCACAATGCTGAAAAAGCAATTAAAAGCTGTTGTGTCACGAGTTAGTTAATGTAATATTGACAATATTGTTAAATCCATATGACATACAGGGTCACAGTAGACGTGGACTGGCGCGTGGGGGTAGTCCACCTCTATTATCCACAAATTACGAGACCTCTGAAACTTAGGCGCTTCTATCAGATCTCTAGTATAGCAGACGAATAGTGGTGTAGCTTGCAGGGGTGGAAAGACGGTACGAGCCCGCTAGATGTCGCTACTGGGGTCGTTCGGTCAAATTTTGGTGGCGCCGGACGAAAAGGGGGACAACAGTTTCATACTTCATCCCCTAAGAACTGTTTGCCTTGTTGAAAAATGTGTAATCATCTGTTACGAGTCGTCACTAAATTAAAATTATTTTGTGCCGATGAGATAATTTTTTTTAAATCGGACTTTCATAAACAAAAGTTTAAGGTAAGACAAATTGTCTATAAAATTACTTTTAGGTCCTAGTTTAGAAGAGGGGTTGTGGTTTGTTAAAAGAGAGACTTTGGAATACGCGTTGGGTTAAAGTAGTTGGGAGAAGGCACTTTTCGTTACTTACACACACACACACACTCACACACACACATATATATATATATATACAGTGATTGTCGCTTATAAGAATCACGTTTGTTATTACAGTTTTTGATTCTTATAAGCGGTTGATTCTTATAGCCGAAATTTAGGTTTTTGGACAGGCACACACCTATATATACATATATTAGATAATTTACCATAAAATACTCTTTAATTTACGTTAATTATCTTTTGTTAAAATTATTTTTTATAATTTTAGAAATACAACTTAATTTCTAGACCTATAAGTAGATACACATGATTATAGTAAGAGAAGAAAAAAATCCAATATTTGTTACAACATACCTGCTTAACAGTTTTAACATTTCAACTACAGGAAGGGAGCAAGAGAAAGTTTTATATGGTAGTTTGACGTAATGAAGTGTTCAGGAGGCTGTTTCAATATTCTTTCAATACTAATAGTCTCAGACGAAGATTCACACTCTAGCTTACGTTTCACGGTCTGATAACGTGCTGAATCTACTAATGTCACGTTTGCCTAAGTGATAGTGGACACTTCGCCGAAGATTTATGTGTTTCAGGGTTCAGGAAGTCGCAACCAGGATGTGCAAGGTGGGGAAAAAGAGTCCCTATTTTTGTTTGTCAGTGCAGAAAAGTGAAATCGGACCCGGACGGGTAAAGATGCCCCTGGGTCAAGCTAATAGGACAGTGTTGTGCTAAAGCGTTTAAGGGGAAACTATTATGTTATGTCTAACAAAGAAAGGAATGAATTTTACGACTATATTCCATCCCATCTTATCAATCTTTCTTTAAAAAAAAAGAAAGAACTTCGTTCCTTTTGAGGGTTTAAGTGGTTTTTTTTGAAAAATGAAAGGAAAGCGAAGAGTGTAAACTGATTCTTAAATCCGGTGGATTGATTCTTTAAAGCGAAAATTTTAACATGGAAATAATACATTTGTTTTTGTTTTCTTGATATTGATCCTTGTAAACTGATGATTCTTATAACCACTGATCACTATAAGCGGTGGTTACTGTATATATATATATATATATATACAGTGGACGCTCGTTAATTCGAACTCGGTTAATTCGAACTTTCGGTTAATTCGAACTAATCCAAAGGCCCCAAAAAACTTGTATTGGAGTTAATGTTAAAAATATCTCATTAATTCGAACTAAAAATTTAACAAAAAAAATTCTTTTTCCTCATTTAATGGAGAAAATACACACTGTATTTATTATTTTGTGTGTCAAAATTTCTTTTCTGTGTAAAGAGGCACATGCCTGCATTCCTAGACTATTGCATGTCCGCTAAACGTTAGTAGCTATTGTCCTTCTTATTAGTGCTAAACGGAAAAAGCAATTTTCCTTTATTTGGATTGATTTTCTTAGAATTTCAGAAAAACTAGTCTTTACTACAGATTCTAGGGAGCTGCGTCAGTTATAACTGCAGTGCAGACAAGTTAATGTGGTCTAGTTTTTTTTCCTCATTGTGTAAAAATTCAGGATGTCTACACGTGGAAAGTACAAAACCCTAACTTTGGAGACAAAGGTAGAAATTTTAAAGAAAGTAGAGAATGGCGAATGTAAAACAAAGTTAGCAGCTGACTATAGAATTAAAAAAATGCCTTGTCAACTAATTTGAAAAACAAGGAGTCAATTTTAGATTCATGGGAAAAATCAAAATTTGCTAGAGGAAGGAAACGCATGGGAAATGTGTCCCAAGAAGTTCTAGAAAAAGCTCTACTGCTATGGTTCCACGATATTAGATCTCGAAATTTTCCGATAAATGGACCCCTAGTGCTGACGAAGGCTGATGAATTGGCAATTCGAATGGGTATTGAAGATTTTAAATGCAGTGATGGATGGCTTTCTCGATTTAAGTCAAGGCACAATATTTCTTATCAAACTGTATGTGGCCAAAGATCTGATGTAATCGAAAACGTATGCACTAATTTCGGTAGGAAACTGCCAGGGCTTTTCTCTACTTACCTGCCGAAAGATATTTTTAATGCGGCCATAATGGACTCTATTAAAACTCTGAAAGCATTTATTCAGATGGAACCTTCCTCTGAAAATGAATTGAAATGTTCACTTCAAATCGAGAAGATGGCTGAACAATGTAGGCATCATAAACAGAACCAAACATCCATTTTACAGTTTTTCCCCCAAAGTGTAATTCATATTTTTAATAAACGTTTACTTTATACTGCATATCTTCTGCTTCATTTTATGATTAAGGTAAGTCTGTATTGCTTTTTAATATGTTTAACTTTAGATAACATAGTATAATATATTTTCTGGGGTTATACATACTAGGAGAGTTTCTTCTTCAGTGATACACATTTAAAGTTATATATTTTCTCTTAACATCGGATAATTCGAACTTTTTTCCGAGAACCTTTGAGTTCGAATTAACGAGCGTCCACTGTATATATATACATAGAGAGAGAGAGAGAGAGGAGGGGAGAAAAATATATTTCAGATCGAGAAAATTGTTCAATCCTCAGGAAATCAAAGAGCATTTAGTATCATTTGCACGAGACGAATTAATTTTTAATTCCTCTTTCTACACCAGCTTTTTACCACGGTTTAAGTGCCCTTTTTTTCTTTCTTTTTAACATGTCGTAAATTCCGTTTTCTTCCCAGAGAATAATTTTTCGATCCTCTAAGAAAGCTTGTAACGACTTTTAAATGGAATTACTTCCTTTGTTCAAAAAATATTTCTCTTCTTTTTTTTTTTTTTAATTTTCACTCTTTACGCAATAAAAAGCTAAGACAGCTTGGAGCTCTAAAATGTAAAATGATTTCACCGGAATCGTCCGTTTTCCATTTTAATTTGAGCTTATGTTTTTCAGGAATTTCGTTTTTTTTTTTTAACCTCTCTTCAGCATACGGTATTATTTCGCTCAGCTTTTAAAAACAATAACCGGAGCTTTAAAAACGGTAATTATTCATTTGGGAATTCTCGTGTTTTTATTTGTGGATTAATGGAGAATTAATTAACGTAACTCTCTCTCTATATATATTTTTTTCAAACTGCACGCGACGTTTTGATAAATTCTGTGCTAGAATGACAGCACTTTTTTCCGAGACTTGGAGGAACGGTGCAGAATTTTAAAGTTTCTAATTTATCTTACGCGAGGCTTGCAGGTAGAATCGTCTGCTTTTCAAGACAGACTTTTAACTCTAATTTTTATACCTTTTTTTCTGATTTCTTTGTGAGAAGGAAAATAATATAAATTATCTTTTAAAATAATATAATGTATCATCTGAAACAAGTGTCGGTTGAGGTATCGTTAATTTAAAATTTTCCGAGTTGTGTAATCTGCCTATTGTAGAAATAAACTTTAAAAAAAGAGACCCAATTTATCTAAATTTTATTGAACATTTACTTATGGGGAACTGGTTTAGATTTATCCGGCATTATTAACAACAACAAAAGCACGTTTATTCATTAACTACGAATAAACGAATGTGTTAAAATCCCATATGGAATAATAAATTCTAAGCCAGCAGCCTGTGCGACCGTCAGGAAGTGTTATTTATAACTAGGGGTACATAAATTTCGCATAAAAATATCGAAATTTCGCGAAAAAAAATTACAATGCATAAAATCTCTCATTTATTCGCAAAAAAATATATACAGTCGAACCCCGTTATAACGAACTTCAAGGGACCAAAGGTTTTATTCGCTATATCCGAACCGTTAAGAAAAATGCTAGAGTTCACAAAATGTATAACTCATTAATTGCTATGTGTATTCAATAATGATGTATTGAAAAAATTATTAAATCTATTAAAAATGATCATTAATGATTCACTGTTTTGATGCAGAAATAATCGGTTATCTTCTGCTAACGTGATGCCGCTTTCAAAAACATTTTATGAATTTCATCGTCTAATAGTGAATGACTCCAACACTCTTTTTTCCACTGTTTGTGTAGACAAAAACCTATTAATGACACGCATCGCTGCTATAGCATCTGAGATGGTGGGAATTGCGTCATTTATGTGCTCCTCTTCATCAGCGTCAGAATCTTCCATTTCAAAATGATTCATTTTAATTTCTTCCACAATGTCTTCATCAGTCGAATTAGGAGTGTAGAGGATGGAATACTTTCAGAAAAGTCTTAAACAAATAATTTACAATTACATTCCTTCGCTGATATTTAGTGTTTATTGTTTCATTATCCTTTTGTTGTAGATTCCAACGCTTCCGAAGCACCAGACAGGGCCCGACATAGTAACAAAGACCATCTGGCTGCCCCCCCCCCCCCAATTGAGACCGAGCACCCTCAGGGGTGACATCTAGGGGTTTTGTACACTCCGCTTACCACTACATATGTTACGGAAGGAATCTCCTGCAGATTTAACGGGCTCATACCCGGCTTAGACACCAAAGCATTGAGTGTCTCTTGTCAGGACTTCTTTTTTTCTAATGGAGGCTTTTGTCGTGAGACATTCGCCTTTTGTTATTCACCGCGAGCTATTGCTGACTACTATATTATGGGAGAACCTTTTAGGTGAGCCAGCATATATATATATATATGTAGGAAGGAGTTAGCACTCCTTCCTTTAGAAGTGAATCATTAGACTTAATTATTTTGAACATTTAATTAAACTAGACGATGTTTACAAGACAGGACTAACACTTAGTATGAAATTAAAAAATAAACACAGAAGCATCAAAAGAGCTAAACATCGGGAGCTTGCAGAACAACACATCCGCTTAAAGTCCTTCGTGCCGCAGTAGTGAGGAGTGGAAGTTGTAGTAATAGTTCAGTTGTGTTGCCAAACTCACTCTCACACGGCCGTTCTGACTTTCCAGACGTCCGCGGCTGGGTTGTCAACAATAATTCTGAAAAGATAAAAAAAAAGAGCAGAAAAAGGAAAAATATTTCAAAAAATCAAGCAGTGTTCAACACAGTGGTATTGGTGTTCAGTTTCTGCACCACTGTTTCATTTTGTCCGCTGCAGTTGATGTTATGGTTGGACCATCGTGATGTCCTAACTTTCGAACTTCGTAACGATCGTTGGGGTTGATGTTCGTGATCTCAAATGGTCCGAAGAACTTTGGTCGGAGCTTTAATCCGGTTCCAAATTGAGTTCGTTGTATTGCCACTTTGTCACCGATCTTGTATTTACAAGCCGGTTTACGCCGTTTGTTATATTGTCGTATGTTTTCTTCCTGTAAACGGAGGATATTTCGTTTAGCTTCGATACGTAACGCTTCTTTGTCATCAAGAATTCTTTGGTGGTGTTCCTCGTCAAGAAGATTTTTAATCTGTAGATCCTCTTGTTGTTTCATTTTAACACCAATTAAAAGTTGAAAGGGTGTGAATTTTGTGCTGCGTGTGGTGGTACTATTTAAGATACGTTGCAATCTTGGGACATATTTAAACCATTTGTCAGGTTCATCTAGAGCTAACTTAGTTAAAACGGGAATAATTGTGCCATGAACACGCTCAACCTGACCGTTGCCACGTGGCACACCTGTTGCTATTGAAATGTGTTCAATTGACTGTTCCTGGCAGTAACTTTGAAATTCTGAAGATGTGAATGCGCTACCTTTGTCAGTAATGATTTTTGAAGGGTTGCCAAATGTAGTTTGTTGCAAGGATAATTTGTCTAAGGCATCTTTCGAAGAGGTGGACTTCACGGGATAGATCCATACAAATTTGGAAAAGGCATCAACTACTGTAAAAAGATACTTATAACATTTTTTTGTCGATGGTAAAGGTCCTAAAAAGTCGCAATGGTAACATTCAAGGGGTGCATCACCTTTTGGAATGGGGTGAAGGTATCCTTCTTGTTTTCCAGATTTTCGCGAGGACAAAATGCAAGGAATACAGTTCGAAATAATTTCTTGAACTAATTTCTTAAGTTGAGGAATGAAAAATTCACGAGAAACAATTAATTCGGTTTTTTGTGAAGCAAAATGACCTTGTGAATGGGCGTTTAGCACTATTTCTTTCTGCATCATTTGTGGTACTACTAAAAGTTCGGCATCCTGATGAAGTTTATAAAGAATTCCGTTTTTAACAAAAAATTCATCAGAAGGTGTAGATTCAAGCATAGATTTAATTTGAGATATAAATTCATCCTGGTCTTGGGCATTTTTCACCTTTTGAGTGATATCATTTGAGGTAATTACAAGAATGGGGTTACGACTTAAAGCATCAACATGTTTCATCTGTCTACCGGGTCGATGACAAACTTCATAATCAAAGTCTTCTAACAACAATGCCCATCGAGCAATTTTAGCTGGTAGGTCTTTTTTGTGCATCGTTTTTTGGAAAGCATCACAATCGGTGATAATTTTAAATTTTGTTCCCAACAAGTAGTTTCGAAATTTTTTTAGCGCTTCAATAACGGCAAGAACTTCCAGTTCATAACTATGATATTTTTCTTGTTGAACTGTAGTTTTACGGCTAAAATAATGAATAGGATGAAACTGTCCATCATCGGATTGTTGCAAGAGCACAGCGCCAAAACCTAAGGAGCTGGCATCAGTGTGGAGTTCTAATGGGTATCCCTGTTGAAAAACACGAAGAACTGGATTTTGTGAAAGAATGTTTTTCTGTTGTTGAAAAGCTGCTATTTGTTCAGGGGGTTTGGGAGCTTCAATAACTTGAAATTTTGGTTCAACCTTTTCACTTTTGACGGATTCATTCTCAAGGGCATCATCATCGGCATCAATATTTTTGGTTCAAGAGTTGCTTTGATAGTTCCAATATCAAAAGCATTATCATCATCGTTATCATGAAGCAAATCTAAATCACTGGCATCAGCATCATCTAAATATTTTCCATCATCATTATCATGAAACAAATCTAAATCATTGGCATCATCATCATCATCATCACGTTCAAAATCAATTGGATTATCCATTTTCTCTACCCTAGAAATCTTATCTTGAGTAGATGTTAGAGGTTTTTCAGACATGCATATTTGGCCCTGATCTTGAATTTGTTTTTCTACAATTTTCTGTTCCGCAAAAGGGAGTCGTCGAGAACGTTGATTTACGGGGATTTCATCTTGTAATAAAATAGTCCTTTTAATTTCAGTGTCTTGAACTTTATGGGGTTTGTAGGAAGTAACGATATTTTGAACTTCCTCACGAATTTCAGAATTCAAAATGTGTGAAAGATCAAATGGGAAAGCTTCGTCATCAGGAATATTAGCAATATTAACGAAGATGTTATTATCAAGAGTAAAACGAATACCGTCTTCATCAAATGTAAATTGGGTTTGCTGCAAAAAGTCGATTCCGATAATCACATCAAAAGGAATCAAGTCATCCTCTAGAACATGTATTTTAGCAGGTAAAGTAATGGTTTGAATTTCGATGGAATCCTGAAAGAATCCGATGCTGTGAACTTGGTTTTTGCCAATTCCTGAAAAGGGAATGTTGGTGGGCTGCAATGGTGGCGAACCAATTCTTCGATAGGTTTTCTCATTGATGAGGGTTGCCTGTGACCCAGTGTCACAGAGTGCTGTCAATTGAATTCCTGCAAGTTGAATGTCAACATGCATGGGATTTTTCGATGAAGTTTCAGGAGAAAGTGCATTTACAGTTTTATCAGAAATAGGTTTTTGAGAATCAGGTTTTGGTTTAGAATTTCGATAACTTTTAGGGCAATTAGCATGAACATGACCAAAACTTTTACATCCGTAGCATTGTTTACCATGTGACTTATTCAACATTGGTTGCTTTTGTGACCTCTCAAGCCACAGGAAAAACATACTGGCTGTGTATTTGGGCTACGTGTATTATCGACTTTCACATTGAGGTAGGAAGCATCAATTTTTTTCTGATTATTTTGTCTGAAATTTTGTGATCTGTTAAAGATTTGTTCATAAATTTTCAACTTTTCCTTAAATTCAGGGACGGATTTACAACCGTAAAGAATAACTTTATTGTTTGTTGAATCAGGAATTCCGTTTATGACATACTCAAACAGAGAGGAGTCATCGAGAGAACCTTTGTGTGCCAAATCTCTCATAGCTAAGAAATATTCTTGTAGGGTTTCAAACGGTTTCATACGTCGAGATTCCATTAATTTATGTAACTGAATACCGTTAATTTTGTCCGAAAATTCGTCTAATAAATGGTGCTTCAATTGTTCCCAATTTGTAATTCCACGAATAGACCTAATTAAAGTTTGAGCGGGACCAGTTAAACATTTTCTAACAAAAGTAATTTGGTGAATTGGATTGTTTATCTGATATAAACAAAAAAGTTCTTCAACGTCAGATATAAAATTCTCAACACTGTAATTATCACGAGACGAGAAAGGTTTTATTAAATCAACAACGTCTTTCAGACTAAACAACTGGAAAGAGAGATTCGCAGTTTCAACTGAAGGCAATGAATTTTGATCTGATTCACCAACGGAAATGTGTGTATTTTGCTTATTCGAAGATTCTTTTGCGTCAATGGTGGGGGAAAAGGGAGATCTATTTTCCTCTATAACGCTGTTAGTTTGGGATGAACGTGCACCCGGAAGTGAGTCATCATTCACTTCGCATTCCGAAAGATCAGAAAATTCTGCTTTTAATAACGATAAATCACTAAGACTCATAAGAATGGTATTGGCACATTTGTCTGGGTCAGTTGAAAATTCTAAATGAAGTAGATTACAAATAGAAATCAAGTCTTTAAGTGAAAAATCTTTAAGTACTTTCTGTTTCGTTGCTTCCAACACGAATGGCTGTTTAAAACCTGTAAATTTACGTAATCTGGTACGATTTTGTCTGTCGCCGTCTGTACCAAAAATTAAACGATGTACAACCTTTATTTGATTCGTACTACCAATTTTTAATGATTTTGCAATATTGGGGTAATCGTTGAGAGTAGCCATAACTATATACTAGGTTCAAACAATTATAGTACACAAATATACAAATATTCAAAACCAAAATCAATAATTATAATACGTAGTTACTCAAATTCAAAAGTAGAAAATAATATTTCAAATCGAAATTTTTTCAAATACCAATTCAATAATAAAATATTGATTCTCAAAATATGCATCAAAATAAGTAATCTTTAAAACAGGTTTTGTTCAAGAAAACAAAATTATGAACTAAAATAAGCATCAAATATCAAATAATAAGTTCTTCAAAATAATTTCTCTGGTTGAAGAAAACAGATGACGTAAATTTAGATATGTATCAAGTTAGATATTACTTCAGCAAAATATTCATCAAATTAATCTTCAAAATAAATCACTGTTGAAGAAAATAGAGGATGTAAATGCAGCATCAAAATAATAGTTAAAGTTCTAATGTTAAAAGCATCAAAATTGGGAAATCGAAAGTATCAAAATTGTGAAATCGAAAGCATCAAAGCATTCTGCAAAATAAAAATATTCTCGCAAGAAAACAGCAGAATTAAGTTCAACATCAAAGCGCATCAAATAAGCAAAGTTGTCATCAAATAAACATTCGCTTCGTCAAAATTATGCATCAAAATAATAATATAATAATCTTCAAAAGTATTCAATTCGCGATCTTTCAAAATATATGTTATGTTGTGGTTTGTTCAAGGAAACAAGATTCTTCAAGTTAAATGTCGAAATTTTCATCAAATCATCAAATAATTTCATCGAAATAGAATTCTCTTCAAGAAAACAGAAGTGATAAATTCAACGTCAAAGACCATCAAAAGTGAATTTAGCATCAATTAAATTCCTGCATCAAAAGAACGTTGAAATATCTTTCAGTTTTCTTAAATCATCAATAAGTTGAGAATTCCCTTAATCATCAAAATTTTCTTGAACAAGCTTCAAAGTATGCATGAAATAATTACAATATGATCAGAATATACTCACAGTTCTGGTTTTCGGTTCTCGTCATCCCATCAGAATATTATCAGAGTCCGTGGCACATCACTTTGGCTTTCGCTTTCGATATCCAAATCCAAAATGACAGACAACAGTAATCCAGTCGAAATCAAGTCGAAATCAAGTCGTATCATCGAAAGAAAATAAAGTTTTTTTTTTAAGTTCAGCATGCTAGGGGTATTTTTCGAGTCCGAGGGCCGAGCACCCATGTAGGAAGGAGTTAGCACTCCTTCCTTTAGAAGTGAATCATTAGACTTAAATATTTTGAACATTTAATTAAACTAGACGATGTTTACAAGACAGGACTAACACTTAGTATGAAATTAAAAAATAAACACAGAAGCATCAAAAGAGCTAAACATCGGGAGCTTGCAGAACAACACATCCGCTTAAAGTCCTTCGTGCCACAGTAGTGAGGAGTGGAAGTTGTAGTAATAGTTCAGTTGTGTTGCCAAACTCACTCTCACATATATATATATATATATATATATATATATATATATATATATATATATATATATATACATATGTACATATATACACACACACACACACACACACACACATATATATATATATATATATATACTTTGCTCCCTATGAGGGAACAACACAGTAACGACCAAGTCTTAATCGGGATTTGAACCGAAGACCACTGCGTGCCCCCTCACTACCGAAACCCAACGCATTAACCACTAGGATAGTCAGCCCTTTAGTCATTTTTAATAATTTTGTGCTTCTGGACCAGATTTGCTGACTTTGCCGTATCTAGTCAAATGATTTTCGTCTCATTCCACTATAAAACTAAATTTTCTTGTGCCAAGTAGTTAAAACCCAATTTGTTTTGCAGAGAACGCTGATTTTAATTTAACTGACATCATTTTTCATTTTCTCTCTGCTGAAGCTATTAAATAAACTAGAATACAAAATTCGAATTCTCCGACAATGCCTGTTTTTTTCTCTTTTCCTGCAAACGAAACATGCTGCGGTATCGCGAAAATGAAATTTTATATACGGAGAAAAAAATACAGTCTCTGCTAAATATATTAGCAATTTTTTTGCAAGAGAAATTCCACTAATGCGAATTTTTGCCGAAAGGAAACATAAAGCAGAGCTCTCAAAAAATTAAACTATTTTGAAATTTGAACGAGAAAAAAAAGCAGTGTCTTTAAACTAAACCACTTTATACCTAAATGTCTGAGAAACAAAATGGTCGGAATTTATGTATATATATTTTTTACTTGTACCTTTATTAAGTCCAAAATTATCTGAAGCGGTACAAAACGCAACTGAAAGATGATGCATCTTTCTTCGGGGAAAATTTTCTAGGAAAAAAAATGTTTGTTCGCTACACATCGGTGCATGAAATGTTTTTCATAAAAGGGGAGGATTTATTTGTTTAATGGGGCGTACGTTAATGTAATACTTCTGTTATGTTCAGATTTTAAATAACGCTTAATACGTGGGAATTTTTATTGCACTCTTTTCTATTTATTTATGTACTTTTTTCTTTCTTCCGTTGTGTAAATAATATTCTTTTCACTTGTACACTCCTGTTACTTTAACGTTCATTAATCATTTCGCTAAAAACTGCCCTAAAGCCAGTGCATGAAATCAATTACTGGGAACAAACAGAAGTGTCGAATGACTGTTAAAAAGCTAATCTCGTCTCCGCAGCCGGTTGAAAAAGAAACAAAAATGTTGCCACCAGTGCCTAAAAAATTTTTGAAAAGAATTCATTCCGCTGCAACGAAAATCAAAAGTTTACTTCCGTAGTTTTTTTTTCCCCAGCTTCTTTTGTGAATAATGTGAAGGTTATTGTTTTCTGCTTGAATTGAAAATGTGTTTTTAAACAAGTTCGAATTTATATAAAATAATTCTTCCGGGCAATTTGTTTATTGTTACAATGGCAGATTTAAAAAAAAAAAACTGTCTAAGCAGCTACTTTTTTTATGTCTTGTCTTATGTGTGTTCAATAGTCTTTCTTTCGTGCTCAATGGTATTCTTTATCTCATTAATAGAAATAGTTTAACTATATGTAGTAGCTAATGACATTAGGTAAAATTTTCTTGTATTACAAAATTGAAATGGTATGAAACATTGTATATTTAAACGCTGCTAGCGGTTGCTGTGACAACCGCAAAGTTAATTTCTGCCTGATGGCAACAATAAAAAATAAACTATCCTGAATATATAGAAAATAGAATGTTAATACAGAATAAATACAAGTAGATTATGTTGTTTCTTTTATTTGCATCCGTTTCTTTAAATGTTTTAATGAAAAATGGAAATATCGAGACCCTTGAATTGATATAATTATTTAGAATTTTCGCTTAACAAGGGTATAATTTAGAACTGTCGCTACAGATAGCTTTTTATTTTTAATCAGCTATAACTTTTTTAAAGAGTTATTCGTTTGGAAAAGCCCTCTAGCTAGTCATTGCTTTTCGGAAGCGTCTTAAATGGTACATTTATGCAGTTGCAAATTTTAAAAAGTGTTGCAGCTTCTCATGTAATTTAACTGGCTCCTCTCCCCCCTCCCTTGCTTTTTTATGTTTTTTTAACTTTTTAGAAAGCAGATGGACAATTTTTGGCGTTTCACTTAATTTGAGTATTAATATGTGGTTCATATGAGTTCTGTAAAACACTGTGTTCAGTTTTAATGTTCAAAGCTGAACGTTGGGGATGTGATGTTCACAACCACACTGTTCAGAGACGAAGTCTGTAGGTTCAATTTTATCTTACGAGCTTGATTGAAAGATAATCATTGCAATATTTTGTTATCTTTAACTTCATCTTACGAGCTTGATTGAAAGATAATCATTGCAATATTTTGTTATCTTTAACTTCATCTTTTAAAATATTTCAAGAAAATTGAAACAGATTTGTTTGCTTGCAAGTTAACCTTTCTAATTTTTGCATAATTTTTTGGGGAGGACTCCTGAGCCAAAATTTCACTGCTTGTAGTGACGTCACTGTAAAATTATTTTATCACCATCCACTTACGGACAGTTTGTTGGGCACGAAAATTCTTCTTCGTGATGCTAATGTCGGAAGGCGAAATCTTCGTCTACCCCAAAGTTTTGCCCGTCAGTTCACGAAAACTTGAAATCGAAATGTTGCTCTATATTGTTGTTCTGTGAGAAATAGATAGCACTAGATGACAAGAGTAAAGACTTGATAAATACGAGCCGCGGTTCCAGTGACAGATAGATGAGCGGGAGGCAAATACGAACCGGGCATGGTCCGGCATTCATAATTCACAGCATTTTAGATGAGCCCCCGGAATTCCAACGCCACTGTCTTTCTGCAAATGGAAAATTCAGTTATCCGGTCAACTTGATATCTGTTGTCTCGATTCATCACAGAGACCTGTGTACCTACTTGTAAGCAGTTTTGTGTACATCTCCGGGAAAACATTCTTTTAGTTCCCTTCGCTTATCATCTTGTGTTGAAGAAAAGGCACTGCTGGCAATTTATCGTTCTCCGAAATTACTGCTGAGGCCTCAGTCGTAGTTTGGTGTTAGGGCGTTTTGTAGCTCCTGTGTCATTCAGGTTAACATCAAATATCAGGCTTGAAGAAGTTAAGAATTTGCATACTGAAAATCTTGTTGTTTGTCACGTGAGAAGGGTTAAATATATGAATTTCTTTAATGCAGAGGGAAATAATTAAGACGGTTTGAAACTTCTTTTTTTTCGTTAGACTAAGGCCGTCCGCACACGGAGCAACTCAAAAGAAACTGATAACCGACTCACAACTGATAACCCAATCACAAACCAGTCCGTGAAGAAGTCGCGGACTGTCGTGTACGTCATTTGGCAGCTTGCCAAAAGAGCGTCTGTAACATAGATTGTGTAATAACACGCCCAACGCAAGAGAAACTGGCGACTGAAGTTGCTAGTGACTCGACACGTTGAGTTGCCTGCGAATGATTACAAACGCGTTGCTGACGGGTTTGTAACCAGTTGCGCTGTGTGCGTGGCTCCATTCAATTACATAAGTTACGGCTCATCACGGACTGGTTTGTGATTGGAGTCAGTTATCAGTTTCTTTTGAGTTGCTCCGAGTGCAGACGGCCTAATACGGCGGAACTATCGTTAGACATTTACCTTTTGTTATTCTCTGCTATTTTACTGGATACTTCATTATGGGAGCACCCTGTAGGTGCGACAGCATTGCTCCCTATGAGGGGGGGGGACGACACGGAAACGACCAAGCCTTGTTCGGGATTTGAAACCAAGTCCACTGCGTGGCATCTCAGAAAACTAACTACTACACCATATGGGCCGCCCGTTTGAAACATATATGTGGAAAAAGTGTAAACCATTGTCATAATTATTGATGAATATCTTTATAATATCGAAAGCCAAATATCGTAATTATTCAGCTATAGAAACTGGATCCTATTTATTTTGATGTAGAAACTAGAACTAATGCATTTTGAAAGTAGCACCAGTGTATTTTGAAGTAAATCTTTTAATAGTTATTCAGTGCTTTTACCTGTATGTGGCATTAATACGGATTAGTTAACTATTAATATGAGAAGATAATTTTATTAACCTCTAACTTAATTTTACCAAAAGTAACACATTAGTGTAAGGTCTTCCAAAAAAGCAGCTATTCGAATCGTTAGAAGCTCATGCGGAATGTTGTAGGGAGAGCCCTCCCCGTGGACGAGGCCTAACCGCCCCTGGGTCCGTTGCTGTTCGTTGTAGGAATTGATTACACGGTTAACAAATCAAGATACGATCTTTAGTCCCAAAATTATACATATATTTCTACTGGGACCACACCACACATTACTATACACACTTATATATTGCAAATTTACATAGATCAATAATACCACGGGCAAGCCCCTTTCCACGTGGCGAGCTCCCGAGTACCGACCTTTCACCTTGAAAGCAGAAGAGAGTCTCTACCGGAATCAGTCTTTTTCCACTACCCGCCAAGCGGGTTCTTCCCCCTCCCCTTCGCTCGACCACCCCTAAGCAGGCAGTTCCGGTCAGTTAGTCATCGGGGCAGAAATAGGAGAGGGGAAGAATAGGGGTCCATTCCTGATTCGGAATAAATAAATGAAAATTTGGTCGCGCATTTACCGCCTCACATCGATTAGTGGTTAGGGTCTCAGGCTTTCACGGTATGTGCGCAGGTTCGAATCCCGGATAAGTCATGAATGCTTCCGTGTTGTCCTCTCATAGGTAGCACTTTTGGCTCCCCTATAGAATGCGCCCAAAATAAGGTAGCCAACTCGTGGATGAGTCAATCTCTTCAAGTTAAAAGTATCTGCCGTTTTGGAAATAAAAAAAATAGTAACGCATATGCGTAACGTTTTTTCCATGTCGTTCATTATCGGTGTACACTAAACATCTAAGATTATAAGACCAGAATCGTCAAGATTTGGCGTTCCGAGAGCATAGATGGAAACTACCTACCACAGAAGCAGTAAACTTTATTGAAGAGATAAAACTCAAAATTGTCCGAAAAGTACAGAATTTTGATTCCTCACAACACGGATAGGTGAGAGACTTCTATCTCAGTAGTTATTTCTGAACTCATCAAATTTTAATTGAGCTCATGAGAATCTATCTCAGAATTTTAAATATTATTTTTTTTATATTCGGACTTTCAATAACCCCTTTGCTTATTTTTTATTATTAAATTCGCTATAGATTTTTATGTACAAGTTAATTTATTCATTTTATATTGCATTGTTTCCTAATCCGTTTTAATTATAGTTTTTTATGTCGCCTCCACGTTATGAACGTTGTACTGAAAACTGAGAAATGGAAACCTCCAGATCATCCATAATTCATCGCATATGGATGAATTATGGATGACGAGGGCTCTGCACTATAATGCTTCTGCTCTAGATTCTTTTTTTTCCCCTCTCGGTTTTAACACATGATGCTCTTTGAACCACTTATCGCAGTTAAAGGACGTTGTGTTGCTTCACATACTGATAGTCTAGCAAGCATGATCGGCATACTCCAATAACCGTGGCTCCAGAAGTGGTCGATCCGAGCTGTAACCTGAGCTAAACGGCGTAAAAATGTCCGTTGCCTCCGAATAACGGAATCGGCTTGTCATAAAATAAAAGTCATCAAGTGTCTTCAACGGGTTTTTGAGGGTGTTCTCATAATGTAGTTTGCATTTCCATGTTTCCTTTGTTTCTGTGATTTTAACTTCCTTTTATTTAATATTGACACTATTTACATTTTATGTACATTTTTAATTTAACCCTCAGCGGGTGCGCCAATTTTTGGAACACTAGCAGGCGCTCGTGGTACAAAGTGCAACGTCTCTTTCAACCTTGATTATTCCTTTCGTAATTACACTTTTTTTTCTTCAAATAGAAAATAATAATTCTGCGTTTTATGAAAAGATTTAAAATGTTGATAATATTGAGATATATTTATAATTAAAGGCCAAAGAATGCAGATGCAATCGCCTTATTTCAAAACTGTCCGGTTTATTGGATCTAAGGACAACTACCGAATGGATTCCTATTATGTTCAAAAACCTAAAAAACTATGAGATTGTCCATCTTCGTGATATGCGGGATACCGTGTAATAGCTGCACATTGGATCGACTGCATCAACTCCTGCTTTTGTCGTATTGCAATCCAGTATAATCGCTGGTTTACCACGGATATATCACGACTAACAAATGAATGGAAAGGAATACAAGAGTCAGAAAATCAGACCTGCATTAGAAAGAGTTTAGCTATAAATAGAAACTGCTAAGAGCATTCAAACCTTACATGTAAAACAAACCATTCAAAATTACGAAAATGTTGCACTCTGTAGACGGGTGCGCTCTCTGAAAGGTTAAATAGTGTTATTTCTTTGGAGCTCTCTGCAATCCAAGCGTTTTGTGGCCGTTGTCAATATTCGAAACTAATGTTTATGTTATTGACACGTCGTTATCTTACGTATACTTCTTTGCCATCTTTGTCATAATTTCTGTTATTTTTAATGCTTCCACATACTGATGTTTATGTTATTGACACGTTGTTATCTTACGTATACTTCTTTGCCATCTTTGTTATAATTTCTGTTATTTTTAATGCTTCCACATACTGATGAGATCTGTGTTATTTGTGAGTGAATTCAGCACTGGGGGTACTCGGTTCGAATCCGGACAAGAGCCATTGAATGCTCTTTTGTCGTGTAGCGTCACGTGGAACCTCGTGAGACAACCCCTATCAACAGATAAATTCAAGAAAACATCTGTTGGGGATTAAAAAACTATCAGTGCGCACCCCTTCGAATTTTAACATTCCTTGATCTGGAGCGTCAAGCCCGCGTGTGTCATCTTTCCCGAAAGGCTTGGTAAAATCTGAGTGTTAAAAATCGTCGTCCACCTTGGATGCCACTAAATCTGTCGCTTGAGGGGGGGGGGCCGTTATTCAAAGATTTTGACGTTATAGAAGTAGTAAGTATCAACCTATCGGACGGATCCAAGACGTAGCCTTTCATCGTTGAGCTTATTCCACGCTCCCCTCACGAAAACAAGCGTTTCTAAGAAGGACTGCCCAATCGCAGCTAAGGAATTCAAGCAGGATATATATTACAGACTTGTGTTTCTTTCGAGAGAGTCCCATTTCAGATCTGGACCAGGAGCGGCTGTTCGCAATCTTTGCCTCCCGGAAAACTAAACTAGTTGGGAAGAGAAGCCGAATGGGTACGTTAAATGGTCTCCAGCCAGCAAAATGCTCACCAGATGTCGCCCCTGCAGATGCTAGGTCAAAATTGTACCAAATAAAAAACCGGCCTCCGACCCTTGTAGTGCCCAATAATAGCCATCAGCTTAGCAGGACCTGCATCTTTCTATCAGGCAACTAACAACAATAACTTTTTTTTTTGTGAGTGTAATCTATGCATGGAAAAATTGTCGTACCATTTACTAAAAGTTATACATATTCGGTGCTTTGAAGAAATTAAAATGTCCAGAGTTTTTTTTGGGGGGGAGAGAAGTAAGAGGGGGTTTGGTTTGATTTGGAGCGCTACTGTCAAGTTTCGCCACACGCGGGCTTATTAGACCGGGACCTACTGCTTCAAGCCGATTCCGAACGGCTACAAACGTCCATGCCAAGGGACCCACAGGCTCTGGTATCGGTTGCTGGACGGGGTTTAGAGATGACACATGCTTATTGTATTTCTAGACGCTTTTTGAACTTAACATAATGTGTCCGAGTTTTTTGACAGACTTTTTGATTATATTCAGGTTTATTGCTGCTATTTCCTAAAAAATTTACTGTTCTTAAGATCGCCAATCCCTCGGTCATTCGAGAAACAATAATTACAAGATAAAAAGAACTTTTTATATACCATGTTTTTAAATTTTCTGTTGAATCATATAAACTTGATAATTCTATGCATTAATAAATACTTTTTTAAATTTTTTTGATGAATTATCCCATCAACTTGAAAGAAAATGAAGTTAATTGGAAGTTAATATGCGTTTAACTTTTCCTTCCCGTCCTGGCCGATAGATGGCTGCACCATGCTACAAAACAAAATTAACTGAAAATGAATTTAATTCTGCTTAAAGATGGCTAAAAGTATTAAACAAATGCATTGTCATCGAGTTGTGAGCTATTCTAAAAGTTTCAAATCTCTAGCTAGTCAAAAGTTAGTTAAAAATCGATTGCAAGATTTGTACCGGACAAACACACACACACAAACAAACAAACAAGAAAGCAAGTTAGTAAAAACATGGTAAAAATATGCAGCATGGCATGAGGGAATCGAAAAGCAGTATTAGGTTAAATTGAATATTATTTCGTTTAAACCTCTCGGAGTGCAAGAAGCAGAAAGTAAAACGTATTCTCCCAATTAGACGAATGACTGCGAGCTCAAAAAAGAACGTATGCGAACATCGGAAGGAAATAAGCGAAGTTAAATAGTATCTGAATGCCTGGAGACCTCTCACAGACTTTTTCAATTTGCCGAAGAGCAGGTGGGGATAGTATAAACGAGTCTCCCTTTTACCGTGTTTGGCGATTTGAAACTCCAGACCGGTGAAAAAAAAATGAAGGCTGTTGCTTTTTTTCTGTTAATTTTCTATAAATTATTTTAATTACAAAGGGATTAATTTGTAGCCTGAAATGTGTATTCGGCACGTCCCATGTGTACGCATGGCAGTATCTCTCGAAAGGGATCAGACTTCAGGGAGATATACCGAACAGTTAAGTGCTTCACTACCAAAACAGTTAAGTGCTCTTTTATCGCATTTAATATTCTGCCCGATTCGGTCTTTAATGGTCTTATTAAGTCATAACGGTGAAATTGAAAATGAATTGTGTACTGCGCGTTACGGAGCGATTAAAACTAAATAAGTGACTCTTCAAAAAATTTCTTATAATATGTTGGATTACTAAGGCTTTTACAGGGTTTCATTTTAACGTAGGATTACGTTCCTCAATAACGGTCCTTCGGAGAGAGAAAAAATTGTCCTGCGTCGCGAGTTAGAATTTTTGTAGCGCCAAACCCAGTAGCAGTAGACAGTTAAACACAGAAAAGTACCAAAATGCGCTAGAAAAAAAAGAGGTAAGCAACGCTAAGTAATCCTACGTTAAAAACCCGCGGTAGTTTCGTTAGAAGAGACTACATCTGAATTGTTTTTTTTTTTAAACTGAGTGATCATGCTTAAGAAATACTTAGAAAATATATGTTTTGGACATTAAAATTGACTTTAAATACACAATTAATTTTAAGAAGGCGTTATTCATCTATTTATTGCCCTTCACGAGTATCATGTTAATAATATAGATAATAATTGATAATAATTACAAGATAAAAAGAACTTTTTATATACCATGTTTTTAAATTTTCTGTTGAATTATATAAACTTGACAATTCTATGCATTAATAAATACTTTTTAAAAAATTTTGATGAATTATCCGATCAACTTGAAAGAAAATGAAGTTAATTGGAAGTTAACTTGCGTTTAACTTTTCGTTCCCGTCCCGGCTGATAGATGGCTGCACCAGTCTACAAAACAAAATTAACTGAAAATGATTTCAAATCTGCTTAAAGATGGCTAAAAGTATTAAAATAATACATTGTCATCGTGTTCTGAGCTATTCTAAAAGTTTCAAATGTCTAGCTAGTCGGGAAGTTAAAAATCGATTGCAAGATTTGTACCGGACAAACACACACACACACAAACAAACAAGAAAGCGAGTCAATAAAAACATGGTAAAAACCTTTTTAAAAAGGTTAAAACTGAGAGAGCAAAAGTACGTGCGTAAGCGTTAGGCCTTATCCGTGTTGGTTCGACGTTAGCAAGTGAATGATTAACATACTTTACAGTGAGCATTCTGAAAACGCAAAGTGTGAGGTGTCGATAGACGTAGAAGATTATATTTTTCGTGAATTAATGCATCAGTTTTTTTTTTTTTTTTTACTTCTTCGCCAAATTTTAAAAGCACCCTCCATTAATTAAATTTCTCTCGCAATCGATAGTTCATTTTTTTTTTATTATTTTTATTAGGAAAAATCGATCATTCTCCTCCACCCCCGCCACGTACCTCGCATTCTACTAAACTTTTATTTCGCGAATTTTCACTTTCCTTACCTTTTCTCAAATATTTGACTTAAAAATATTTGTTATTCTACTTTCCACAACCTTCCCTTCTCTCCTTTCAATAAAAAAGAATTTTTTTTAAGTGTGTGTTCTAACATAGTTGGTTTTATTCATTAAATAAAGTGGACATGATGCTGCGGCCATTTTCTTTCTGACGTTCTTTAACTTAGAGGCGGTTTCGCTGTCATCCTCGTTTCCGAAGAGTAAGAAGGAAAAAAAAGATTTATGTTTGGCTACAGGTTTCTAATATTCCTTTTTTGGTATACACCCTTAAGCCTAGCTTAGCATTTTTATTTATTTATTTCTTTATTTATACCAATATGTGTAGGCAGATTATGGAGAAAATTACTGTCCGATTCGCGCCTTTCAGGAAGAAAATGGCGGATCCTTGATTGGCTCGGGTTGAAATATGTGTGCACAGGGGCACATATATTGATCCCACAAATCAAACACTCGGAGCAAAAAATAAATATTGGACACCACCAGAGAAGTTTTCATTTTTTTCCCCTGTTGGTTTTTTTTTATCATATTTCTTTCGGGTTCTGTCACTCCCTGTTAATGTTCACGTGTCGCGTGAGAAAAGTTGAGCCATGCTTTTGTAGTGACTCGGAAAAGGTGTGCGTTTTCACTCACTCTTGGTGATTCACGATGCTTTAAACACTTTGTCATGGTCACGGGACTGTCGCAAAATACATGAGGCATAATTACCCAAAGAGATGTATGTATAAACAGATACGTTATAATCATGCTAATTTTTCTTGTTGAATGTATTTTAACCCATCAGCGGGCGCGCCAATTTTTGGAACACCAGCAGACGTGCGCTGCACAAAGTGCAACGTCTCTTTCAACCTTGATCATTCCTTTTGTAATAAACTTTTTTATCCAAATTGAAAATAATAATTCTGCGTTTTATGACAAGATATAAAATGTTGATAACATTAAGGTATATTTATAACTAGCTGAAAACCCGCTCTTCGCTACGGAGTACATTCAAATTAAATACAACGGTCAATGTATGCAATTAATGCCAAAATAAATATATATATATATATATATATATATATATATATATATATATATATATATATATATATATATATATATATATTTATAATAAATACGACGATAAATATATACAATTGATGTAGAAAAAAATATATATATATTTATAAAAAAATCGTAAGGGATATTCTTATAGACCAAATATTGTCCAATCGTCTGCCACATTAGCAAGAAAAAAAATATTTATTTTGTCTATTTAGTTGTTACGCACGTGACGATAAATTTATTGAAAGTACCCGAAAAAGAAATCATGTGATCAGCATTTAATAAATTAAATTCTAAAAATTAATCTTTAAAAATTCACCTAAAATCAGGAAATGGAGGTAAAAATTCGAAAAAAATTTCATTTTGAAGGAATTTTTATGATCTTTCTCGTGATATAAATTTTATAACCCTCAATGTATTATTTTAAATGCAAACGTAAAAAAAGTTTAAAAAACAGCTTAAAAATTTAATTTAAAAAAATCTAAGAAATTTTTTTGAAAAATCTTTTATAGTGCACCCCTACACTATTAGAAGAATCGCCATGCAAAATTTCAGCCCTTTAGGTCCAGCGGTTTGGTTTGTGCGTTGTATGTCAGTCAGTCAGTCAGTCAGTGAATGAATGAGTCAGTTACGGAACTGTTTTATACATATAGATTAAAGGCCAAAGAATGCAGATACAGTCGGCTTATTTCAAAAGTGTCTGGTTTATTGGATCTAAGGGCAACTTGCGAATCGATTCCTATTATGTCCAAACTCCTAAAAAACAATAAGATTGTCCATCTTCGTGATATGCAGGATACCGTGTAATAGTTGCACATTTTAGCAACTACATCAACTCCTAATTTTGTCGTATTGTAATCCAGTATAATCGCTGGTTTACCACGGTTAAATCACGACTAACAATGAATGGAAAGGAATACAAGGGTCAGGAAATCAGACCTGCATTAGAATGGATGTAGCTATAAATCGAAACTGCTTAGAACATTCAAACCTTACATATAAAAACAAACCATTCAAAATTACGAAAATGTTGCACTTTGTACACGTGCGCGCCCGCTGAAGATTTAACGCTAATCTGTTAATTTCATCAAATAATAATTTACAATCCTGGCTGTTAGTGCTATAACTATTCTTGTCACTGAATCTTTAAAAAAAATGATCGTTTTATCGTGGTTATCCCATGGTTACAAGTTAACGGTAGGGAATTTGTAACATTGTAATACTTTTCAGCATAGTCATTTCTTTAGTAATAAATGTTTCGTCAAGGGAAATTATCCTATGCTAGATTCAATCATATTTTTATGGTCATTGTACTATTGTCTTTAAAGAGAGGTAACTTTAAAAAATATTAATATTTTCTAGAAAGGATTAAGTCTTAAAATTGTGTATTTTAACATTTAGCCCGTCTGCACACGGAGCAACTCAAAAGAAACTGATAACTGACTCAAATCACAAACCAAGCCGTGATGAGTCGCAACCTATGTAATTGAAGGGAGCCACGCACACGGCGCAACTGGTTACAAACCCGTCGGACGGGTTTGTAACCAGTTGCGCCGTGTGCGTGGCTCCCTGTGCTGATTAGTGTTTTTGATTAATTTTATTATTTTCTACAGACGTAGAGAGTTTTATATTAAAATTATGCATTTTAAGATTGAAAGTCTTTTGAGGGTCATTTTACTATTTTCTACGAAAGGTTTAGGATTTTAAGTAGCGACTAATTATCTCGCTTGCTTTAACAGAGCCAGGAGGAAATCAATTTCGATTATGACCGAGAATAGCGATAAAATAATTTCGACAATCTGGGATTAGTTAAAAAAAAAAAAATAAAAATAAAAAAAAATAAAAAAAAAAAAAATAATAATAATGATAATAATAATAATAATAATAATAATTATATTTTGAAATTCGGTTTTAGTTATAAATTTTTTTTTAACAAACTGACTCTGTTCATACAAAAATAAATTAGAATCAGATAAAATTGACATTTCCATTGGTATTCCCATTCAGAAAAGAGATGTTGCCCTTTTTTTTAGTCCATTTTTTCTCGCTATTTGCCCTACTTTTACTCCTGACTGTCTGTTTCTAAATTCTGGAATTCTTGAATACATAAGACTAGACTCCCAAAGCTATTTCTATTGGAATGACCCGATTTGTATCCTTTATGGTAAATGTTATTCCTACCTAGGCATTCAAAGAATGAAATACTTCAAAAGCGTGCAGTCTACATTTTTTTTTATCATCCAATATGTTTCTTTGAATATTTAATCTGGACTCTTCAACTCTTTTTTATCTTGCCGCCACTATACGTGCACAAAATTAATTTTGATGTTCGTCTTTGAATTCGCCTAAACAATTTCGACTACAAAGTTCTTAAATAATACGGCATATTTCGCAAAAAAAAGAAATTTAGAGATCTGCTGGTTTCAATTTGTAGTTGAGAGTTTGTTTGTTTTCTAAAAGTGTGATTTCGCTGGCAATGCATTCATCTATTCTTTCGAACATTTCAAGGTAAGAAAAAGATGTACTTTTACAGGTTTCGAACTATAAAATTAGTTTCGTGTGGGACGTATGCAACACTGTTGTTGAACTGTAAAGTTTTCATCCCCGAATAGCATTGCGTGGGTCTCTCCTAAGTATTTTAAATTGGCTGCGAATGTTTTTTTGATACTTTAGATTTACAGACGGCGGAGTATTGCCCTGTTTTTGAATTAATAAAAAAAGTCGTTTTCTTTATTTCGTTTTGTAAATCCTCACGTCACTTCCGCTCCAAGAACCTTAAAAGCTCAAATTAAAAGTAAACACGCACATTTGGAAACCATATATAAAGGTCTTATTTGAATAGTGGGCCAACTCCATTTTTGTTCATTTTGAGATATAGAGCCTTAAAGTCTAATGAGTGCCGAGAAATGACTGCTGAAGTCTCATTTGTGGTGCCCTCTGTTGGCAGCAGAAATAAGCTGGAGGTGTAACAGTTTTAATATAAAATAGAAATGACTTGTATGAACATGAAAGTGAGGCTAACACCATTTTTTGAAAAAGTGGAGTTGGACCTCTATTCAAATAAAACCTTCATATATGCATGTGATTATAAAAGTGGTCTAGGTCAAGAACCTTTAAAAAAATGAGTTTGTCAGTTATTTAGTGTTTCATTCTTTTACATTACCGTAATCTGAAGCAATCTATGTAAAATTGTCAAAAATAAAAGAAGAAGAAGAACCGTATATATGTTTTCTGAAATATTTTATTTTATTGTAGAAAAATATTTCTTTAATTTGTTCAAATTCAAACCTTTAAATATCGCGAAACGTAAAATACATGACTTATAGATAACATTTGTAATCATACAAAGAGATGCAATTAAAAGGGTATAGCGACAGGATCTTAACATTGTATCCTCTTGCAGTTAAACAGTTTCATCCTAGCTGTGATAATGAACTTATGGTGAGTGACAGCTCTACAGTGGCGCACCCAGGGGGGGCAAGGGGCCCTGCCCCCCAAAGAAATAGAAATTGCATTATGAATATTGATTTTGCATTATAAATATTTTATTTTAATTTTGTTATAATTATATTTTTAACATCGCGTCGCTCCCCCCCCCCCCCAAGAAAAATCCTGGGTGCGCAACTGCAGCTGTACGGTCATTTTTTGCAACACGAGGACTCATTAGACCGGTACCGACTATTTTAAGCCGAACCCCCCCCCCCCTGCCCCCAGACTCTGGTACCGGAAAATGAACTTATGAAGCAATTTGCTTTAGAACTTTATAGCGGACGAATGAAACAGGCGGGTTTATAATTTACTATAAAGAAAAAAACTGAGCACGAAGGTTGAGATTGGGAATGTCCTTCTTGAAATATTGAAGGTAACGCACCGGTGCGGAGCAAAAACCATTTTATAAATAAATAAATAGATTTCTTCGCTTACTTTTCTGTCTCGTGGAATTGAACTGTTCATAAATCAAAAACACCACGCGGATTTTGTCTCCGAAAATGCCTGATTTCTTGTAGTGTGAAAGCGGCATAAAGTGATTCACGTCATATTTTCATTCGGTGGGAGGGGGTACTTGATTTCCTGTTTTGGAGAAAAACATTATTTTACACATAACTCTTTTTTTTTCGAAAGTTACATTTTATTTTTAGCTATCCCCTTTTGACGAACAGAGTAAGAAAATGAAAATATAATCTTAAAACTACTAAGACTTAAACGATATTTTCTATTCAGAAAGGTCTTTGTGTGTGTATGTGTTTATATATATATATATATATATATATATATATATATATACACGTGTATCCTTTAATAGCGTTATGCAGAACAAAAGTCCCTGTTGAATCTTAAATATATAAAAAAAAGGAAAAAATTAAGTTTGTCACTACTTTAAAGATAGTGTACGAGATTAAAGTGGTGTAATTGTTTCCGACTGCGCCGTGTTTTCATCTGTAAAAATAAACGCAGTTCCTTATTACAAATATGTGTTCCAATCACATCATTTTGTACCGAGAAAATTTCGCGTACGCTGAGATATAAATATTCAATAATGAATTAAGCGTCTCTATTGAGTCGTTATTCGAAATTATTAAAGAAATACTGGTCTTTTATAATTTTCGTTTTGTGTGTAAACTTTTAAATTTATCTTTCCTTTCCCATTTTATGTAACTGTTCAAAAATGGTTTTATAAGCAACTGTGGCCTGACTCATCAGTTTAGGTAAGCAACTAGAAAATTAGGAACTGTCCCGAGAGAGCAAACAATGTAAAATTCGGAGAAAATTTTCAATTCGCCCGAAAACGCAAAATCATGTGATTTCTGACTGGATTCCCGAAGCTTCGCTTTGCCGAATTTTATTCTTTTATGCTGATTTCAACAAAATATGACCGAATAACAAACCATTAACTAAAGAAAATAATTGTTTCTCGTTGTTTCTAGGAGATTGAACTATAAAAAGGGTTTTGAAGTTTTATTTCCGACGTCCTTACATCTATTAAATGCAAGGGAATCAAGCTTATAAAATATAAAGTTATATAAATCTAACCATTAATATTTGAATCATTAAAGATTTTGATGATGTAATGATTTTTCCTGGAGTAGAGCGCGCGCACTCCACTCTACTTTTTTGCACCGAGATTTTGCTTTTGTTTAAAATGAGTAATGGAGGAAATATTCTGGCAAAATATAGATGATCATAATTTAATTATTTTTGTTCTGTGTCTAATATTGTAAAGCCTTAATAATATATGGGAATTATTCGTTAAAATATAATTTTTAGTTCTTTACGGCTTTTATTCATAAATTACTTAATATATGCCTTATGTATTATACTGGTTAGCATACGGACTTTCGAGTCGTGGGCTCGGATTCGAAACATGACTAAGACATCGGCTTTCTCGTACTGTCCTCACATAGAGAGTAATGTCGGTTCTCTTATAGAGTGTTTCCCATAATATAGAAGCTATCTAATTCGTGGTGGGGAATGGTCAAATGTCGAAGAGACAAGTATCTACCGCGTCAGAAAAAAAATGACGTTATTTAAAGACGTGTAGGCAAAATTAAAGTTGATCTATTTTATACCTTACGAACGGCATGTGGTTAAAATAAATTGTTTGGTTTGCTATTTTGTTTTATTTCACGTTTAATAAAGTATGTGAAGTGGTCTACTATTTTAAAATTATTGGTGGAAATTAAAAATGATTGTTTAGAACAGGGATTCCCAACGGGGTCCAGGTGGACCCCTTGGGAGTCGATGAAAATATAAAAAAGGTCTATAGTATTCCAGGGGTCTATTAGGGGTGTATGATAAATTTTTCTGTTTTAAAATTTTATTTAATTTTTTAGTAATATAATTATTACATAATAATATCATTTTTAATATGCATAAATACAGATTTGCATAGGGCGGAGTGATCCACGCATCTAAAGTCGAATGTCATGACGCTTTTGTATATACCTCGAATGCCGCCGTCGGCTTTTATTTCTGTACCAACATTAGGCAGAACTGGGGAAATCCACTAAACCTTCAACAGCACATGGGTCCTCCCGATGCTACCAATCAGAAGCAGTTTCGTATTTCTCTTGGCAATTTTTGTGTAATTACAATCTGTATTTCTGAAATCTTGTTTATATTTGGGAAATTAAAAATGGAAATAGCACAAAAATATTAAAACATAAGCCTAATGAACCATTTTTTCTAATTTTTTTGTTCATATTTTTAGTCAAAGTGTCATCTTTAAGTGTTTAATGTGCAATTATTAGTATTATAATTATGTTGTATGCTATATACTATAGAGAAAATGTGAGGTGGTCGTTGAAGGAAATCATTCTTTTAAAAGGGATCGATGTAGGAAAAAGGTTGGGAACCCCTGGTTTAGAACATTACAACATTACGGTACATTTTAAAGGGCTTAATTTATAAACCTAGGCGGCTGTTTATCACTTTCTACAATTTTGAAAACTTGTGCCAGAATGAAAATAGCGAAAATTAAAATGAGCGGCAATGCGGTATAACCTCCATGTATATTACGACTTATAGTTGTGAATTCTTGCATTCTACGTTTAGGTTGATAAAAAATAAACTAAGCCCATTGTCGACGCGTCAACGTTGAGCTCAATGTCTGCGAACGGCAAAACTAATTTTGAATCATTTGGTGACACATTAAAAGAAAAATAATTATTAAAGCTATTAAAACTATTTAAGAATATACAGGGTTCCCACCTATATCCGTTACGCCCCCCCCCCCTTAACTTCTAAACGGTGACAGCTTAGGCCAGAAAGTTGGTGTCTAGGTATAGTAAAAGGGCTATGCGCTACTCGATGAGACAACTTACAACGCCATCTATCGGCAAATTATGGAATGAGCGTTTTTATCTCAAAAACGGTACGAGATACGGGAAAGAAGTCGGTTACAAAGTTGTTCAGCATCATCGATTTAGTAAGAAAAGACACCTTGTGCACATTAACACTTAAAACATAATGTAGAAAAGGAACATATAATGTAGAAAAGGAACATTTGTTTGATCACGATTTCGAAAATTGTCATGTCATAAAGAGTGGATGTTGCAGCGTGAAGTCCAGTCCAGAGTGCAAATGTGTATAGTGGATAATGGAGAGCATTTTCAGCAGCATAAATAAATGATCCTGAAGATAGGGAAGTGTCTCAGTTAATTTCTTCCACTCTTCATGACATGACAATTTTCGAAATCGTGACCAAACAAATGTTCACTTTTTACAATATTTTTTTTAGTATTAATGTGCGCAAGGGGTCTTTTCTTACCAAATCGATGGTGCTGAACAACTTTGTAATTGACTTTTTAACCGTATCTCGTACCATTTTTCAGATAAAAATGCTCATTCCAAAATTTGCCGATAGATGGCGTTGTAATTTGTCTCATCGAATAGCGCATAGCCTTTTTACTACAGTTAGACACCAACTTTATTCCTAAGCTGTCACCGTTTAGAAGTTAAGAGGGGTGTAACGGATATAGGTGGGAACCCTGTAGAAACATTAGTTATTCTAACAATTCGTGGATGATATATTTAGCAAAATCATGAGAAAAAAAACAACACTTAAAACTTTTTTCCATTTCAAATATCGTCCTTTTCTGCTTTAGGTGTTAAATATGAAGACGCTCTCAAATGACTGTTTATCTTAACCACCCCTGCTGTTGACTTTTAGTCCAAAAGTATATAAGTGAAAGTATCTACTTTTCGTCCAAAAGTGTATGAACACATATCGTGAATGAAGTATTTTTCTGCATTTCATCCAGCAGACTATTTCGCATCCTACAGTTTGTACTTTATTTGTGTATGTACGCTATCATATATCTCTCACTCTTTTCAACATCGTCATATCTCAAAAAACGGGATTTTTCAGGAGAGTGATTTTGAAGTTTAAAAATAGAATAAAATTAATTAAAAATAAATATTAATTCTACTCTCTAGCGGCTAATTATTGAGCGGTGAGATATGACGATCTTGCAGGGATATACAGTCGAACCCCGTTATAATGAATTTTAAGGGACCAAAGGTTTTGTTCGCTTTATCCGGTGGTTTGCTATATCCAAACCGTTAAGAAAAATGCTAGAGTTCACAAAATGTATAACTCATTAGTTGCAATGTGCATTCAGTAATGATGTATTTAAAAAAAATGATAAAATCTATTAAAAATAATAATTAATGAATTAAATCGACTAAAATTGATTACAATAAACTGACACAGTACAAATTAAATTACATATAACAGGAAAACGACGGGACCAAAATTTTCGTTCGTTATATCCATGAGTTCGTTATATAGCGGGCTCGCTATAACGGGGTTTGACTGTACTTCTCTTTCAGGGCATTCTGAAAACAGGCATAGTTAAAAATTGCCGATTTTTGAGATATGACGTTGTTGAAAGGAGTGGGTGATATACCAAAGTTTGTCCAATGCAGTAGGATTTTTCAGTTGTCTCTCTCAGTGAGTTGGTAAATTGACGTAAATATTTTTGAGAAAATTTACAATATTTTTTTTCGTATGCATCGCCTAGAAATAAAATAACTAAATTCAAATGACTAGCCCGTGCATTTCTCATAAAAAATTTTCTTTTTAGTCAAATATTTGTATTTTAATCCGTTTACGCTAAATTGCTGCATACTCCAATTCGGAATGTCTTTCCTCCGGGGCTTAATTCTCGAAAATCCTACCCTTAATATGGACAGCCTCCCGAGTAAGGCTTAAGTCGAGATCTTTCCTTCTGACGACCCCAAACTCTTCCACCCCACCCCCCATTCCTTGTCTTAACAGCGCACATCTCGAGAGGTGGCTCGACTCACGGTAAGGGATGAGAATTAATCCGACATCTCTCTCACTTAGCCGTTTCTCTGCGGGCGAATAATTCGGAAGAAATTCGATATTAGTCGAGTTTAGGCGAACTTGAATCGAAACTGTTGTTTCTTAGAAAATAGATCGTCTGTTTAGACTGTCTTGCCTTTTTTTCCCCCTCTTACCTTCCATGTGCTAGCTGATTACATTCCATTGCACGAATCAACTCGCTTTTTCAACTTGCAAACATATTGATAACGCTTTATTATTTTTTTTTTCAAAGTGAATTGATAGAAAACGATTTTATAATTCGGAGAAAGATAAGTCTCTCACACACGTTTAAAAAAAAAAGAAATACTTTACTAGTATTTTGATTGTTGTATCTAAACTTTTTTATTATTTCTTATTACTTTAATTAAATCAAAAAAATCAAGTAGTAATTAATTTAAACTTATACCTTATATTTAAAACGTATAGTGGTTAGTATTGCGTTGTGTAATCAATCTCCTAACTAAAACAATAACCTTGATTCTGTGGGTAACAGAAATTCACAAATGATTATTCACAAAACATGACAGACACAATTTTAACTGAGGGAAACAAACCAAAATTTTTATTCATTACTATTAACACAAATTAATAACATCTAATCACCATAAGTTAAACAATAGAATTTAGAAAAATCTTATCTCTTTATCTTAACTTCCTTATACATCAATATACACCTACATATTAGTAATATCCCTCGTTCTACTTGCAAACATAAAACATTAAATTATATCCCTCATAATAAAATTAATAATTATCACTTTGAACAACATAAATAAAAAAATGGCCACAATAAAAAAGAAAAAATTTTAAGATTGACTGACCAAAAAAACTTTAAAAAACCGAAAAAAATTATTTAACTTATGCCATGGCTAAAAAAAATAAAAATAAATAAAACTTAACTGAAAGGGGAGTTTGAGCCTCGAGGCAACTTAAAGTAACTAAATCTTCATCAGACATCGGGCAAGAATCTACTCCAGCTCCAGGTCTTTACTCAATATTCTTCATAATGGCGTTCTTCGAAAATTTTCTTCAGCTCCGAACAACCGGTAGCATTGATCAGTGCAGAGACATCCAGCTAGAGCTTCCGTCAACCAGACAACCAGGAAAAAGGAAAAAAGTCGTCTTATTTTTTAAGCAGCCCTTTTATAATCTTTTTTAGTCCGTTCCACGTGGTACTTTTAATTACATCATCTGTGCTGTTACTGGCCTCAAGCATGTCCAAAAGCATCCGACCCTCTCACATCCGAGTACAACCATATGGTGGCGGAGCCCCAGGTGGTCCTCTTATCAGTATATTCCTTTGCAAAAAGTGGGTAAAATCGTCTCTTTTTTTAATGCAACTGAATAAACTATATCCCCATTTTTTAAACATTCTCGAGAAGCTCTTCTGTGTTTCAAACCAATACGTGATAATTTAAAATATATATATATATAACTTTATCTTGAGTCAGTCAATCCACATGAAAAAAAATTAAAATAAATTTAAAATTGTCTGTCAACCAAACACTAAAATACACCAAATTCTTGCATGTTACATTTAGTACATAAAACATGATTTATCATTTGCTCAACTTTCATGAGTGTCACCACAATTAATTAGCGCGAAAATTAATCTAATGACACACATCAAAGTTAAACAATAGGTGGAGAAAATTATTAAGGTATTTAATTCATTGTATATTTAATTTAAATTATTTAAATTATAAAACGATACACAACATGATAGTGATTGCTGTAACGACGTATCGCCTTATGAATCTTAATTCTTTATGTATATAGTTTCTCTTTTTATATTTAGTTATATAATCTTAAAATATACATCGGATTGTGAACTCATTGAGGACTGTTTCATCTCTTGCCACATATAAATAAATATATATATATATATACAGTCAAACCCCGTTATAGCGAACCCGGTATATAACGAACTCACGATATAACGAACGAAAATTTTGATCCCACCGTTTTCCTATTATACGTAATTTAATTAGTATTGTGTTAGTTTAATGAAATCGATTTTAGTCGATTTAATTCATAAATGATCATTTTTGATAGATTTTATCATTTTTCAATACATCATTCCTGAATACACATTGCAACTAATATGTTATACATTTTGTGAACTCTAGCATTTTTCTTAACGGTTCAGATATAGCGAACCATCGGATAAAGCGAACAAAAACTTTGGTCCCTTGAAGTTCGTTATAACGGGGTTCGACTGTATATATATATATATATATATATATATATATATATATATATATATATATATATATATGTATGTATGTATGTATGTGTGAATGTATGTGTATAGGTATATGTGTATATGTGTGTGTGTGTGTGTGCATGAAATATCCTAAAAGTTCTTATTCTTCCATTTCTTATTCCGGCGATCTTTTAAAGCATTTCATACATACATATTGTGTTCCATCCTGTTTCGTAGTCACCGAGCAATTAATTGCCGACTTTTCGAATGGTTAAGCCTATGACGTGCTGATCTCTAAAGCTTTGGGAGGTAGTTATTGATTCGACACGAATTTCCTTGATGTTCATAAGCGTGTGGACGAGTCAGATAATATCCATCACGGACTACGAAATGGGTTGTACAATTTGAAGTCGATAGAAATCGAATAATTATGTATATATATATATATATTAAAAAATTTAAATATTGTTTTAAAAATGTGTAAAATTAAAAATTTTTAAGCATATTTAGTTTTCAGTATATCTGTTAAACCAACAACATTTGCATAACTGTTATCGCTTTTTCTCCTAAGGGAAAAAAAATGAAAAAAAATTGCATATTTGTTTTTCACTTTGGTACATAGACAGATTTTAAAAATAATTTATCTAAACTATAAAACTTTATTTATAAAATTTTTATCCGCGTTAAAAGCAAAACAAATAAACAAAATAATTTTTTTTTTCAGAATTTTTGCTTTATGGAAAATATTTTGAAGATATTTCACTCAAAATCAAAAGTCCTAAAAAACTGTTTTATGAAAATAGAACAGCCGATTGCTATACAAAGTTGGATCGGAGTAACTTGCAAAGAATTTTTAGATATATCCTATCAAAATGGTTCTGCGACGGAAATGCGAAACTGAAATGCATCAGGAAAATAATCAAGGAAAAAAGAATCTTTGTATGGTCTGCAATAATTAATAATTCTCTCGCCCTGCGAAGCAGTTGCATAGTGCACAAGTAATATTTAATAATAATAATTTGTACTATTACGAATAAATTGCTTTGACCACCGTATTCGTATCTCAGTTTTACATGAACAGCAGTAATAATAATTAATAGTTATAAACAAAATATAATTACTAAAATTATAATATGAAAGATTACGTTAATTTTATTATTTGTTAGTCATTTTATTAATCTAATTAACAGATAATAATAATAATACTTAATATTGATAATTATGTTTCGTACTGCTATTAATAGAAATACTTTGGCCCCCGTGTTCGCATCTAACTCTTGTATTAATAATAAATAATAATAATAAAGAAATTATAATTACTAAAATAGTAATATAAAAGATTACATTAATTTTATTTCTTAATTTCAATGTAATTAACAAATAACAATTATAATAATAGTTTTCTTATCTTAGTCATGTATGAACGGCAGTCCATTAAAAAAGAGTCCTTTAGGGGAAAAAAGCGATTTTGATAGGAAAAGCCTCCGAAAAAATATGTTCCATGCACTCCAATTCTAGTAAGATGTCCCGATTTACTGTAGTAGGGTTCTTTAATCTTCCCGCCAACTTTTATTTAATAGGAGATTTCAATACCTATAAATATTGTCATGCAGAGAATAAGCGATCACTTTTTTACTTCGATCACTTATTCTATATCCCACACTGTAGTTAAAATTCTTAATGTGGAAGTAGCTCAGTCCTTAGCATTGCTCATTGTTGCATGAATTTATCATTCAATTTTTAATTAAAATCTAACTTAATGAAATATTCTTTTTTTATCATCATTGTTTTGCAAAGAGGGTAGTATACAGTTTGCTTGAAAGAGCATAAAAGTTTTCCATTCTTTTCGTTAAAACCCTTTTATTTTTGTAGGGTTTTTTTTTTTACATCCTGGAATTTTGTGTTTTCATTTCTAAAACACATGCTCGTTCAAAAATTCGCCATTTTACTCCACCATGACAGTAACAGCTGCTCGCATTTTTTGGAAGAAAGCCAAAAGTCGGCTTTTATAGTACACTCGGAACGAGTTGATTGCAGAAAACATTTTCATCTTTTGGAGTTTTCAGTTACAAAAATGTGTAAAAAAAAAGAAACCCAAAAATAAATGTTTCTCTTGTCTTTATCTGTTTATTTTTTTTCCGCTTTTCCTGACATGTATTCGAGAACATAATGCAAAATGCTCAGTGTTGACAGTTATTTATTATCACTTTAAAATCGGAAAAATTATGGAGCCCTTTATAGAATGTAACGCAGGAAACCACAAATGTATTTTTTCCTTTATTTTTTTTTTTTTGGCAACTTGAAATATGTCTTTGTTAATGGACTTTACAAGGTGGGGGAAAGAGCGTAAGCAAGTAGCATAACGCATTTTGCTTTTTCTCGCTCCTAACGATTAAATGTGAAGAGAAAATAGATTTTAACGTTATTTCCAGACGATATAAATAATCAGTGTCTGCAAAGTGATGTCACCGCAGAAAAAAAGCGGATGGTGGTTGATTATCTGTCATGGGGCGGAGGGGTGGGTGTTCTTCGACATTTTGTCATTTACGCAAGTTTCTTGGCATGCAGATTGATAATTCTTTCATGTCCGCTCGAAATGTCTGTTCTCCATTTTGTGTGTATATGTGTGTGATTTATAAAAAGTAAAACTAGCTTTGAAATCCAGAGCTACAAGAAAATATTACAACTGTCATAAAGCAGGAGATTTGATTTGGTTAATATAAATATATAAAAGATTTACAAACTATTAATCCTAATTTAACTTACAAAGGTACAAAAAATGAGTTCAAGTTGATTACAACCGCTGAAAGACTTTCGCTTTATTTACATGGTTTTGAGGAATGAGCTTTTAATTTAACTTAGGATCTACCTTCTTAATAGGTAATAAATTGGAACAAATAGCCAATAGGTAAGAAATTGGAACTATAATTCAATTGACAAACTACAGTTTTGGCATTTTAAGCATATAATCAAGAATGAGTGAACACAAGCATAGTTTTGAACCGGGCTTAAGAGAGTATCCTTACTCGGAGTTCACACCATTGAGCAGCTGTACGTTCAATTAGTATACCTCATGTCACACATTTGTTTCCATTAATTCCAACTCGTGGCCCCAAGCTATCCTTTTAAATTGACTTCCATTTTAATAATTCGCTTGACTTAGTTTCGTAGGATTACTGTGACAGTAATCACAGAAATTCTACGACGACGAAAGCTCACTCTCACGTTTCGATTCACGCTTTTTATTTGCTTAAATAGCCAGTTCCATGCTTACGCCCTCTATGCTAATTTAAATACGCCTGTTCGCTTCTTGTACGTGTTCCAGCAGAAAACAGAGCAAGGTTTAGAGATGATTGGACGCTGGAAGAATTATAGAAGTAAGAAAATAATCTTAAATAAAAACAAGTGTGGAATATTGTATATCGAAACGCTGATGGTGTTTGCCGTGACAACCGAAGTTATATTCTGCGGAGTGGCAGCAGTGAAAATAAAGTAACCGGCAACTTAACGTTTTCCCTCGTGGCAGCAGAGAAAATAAAGTAACCGCAAAGTTATATTCTGAGGAGTGGCAGCAGAGAAAATAAAGTAACCGCGAACTTACATTCTGCCGAATGGCAACAGATAAAAATAAACTTTCGGGAGAAATAAAAAAATAAATATAATGTTCTATATGTAGATTATGTTGTTTCTTTTCTTTTGCATTCGTTTTTATAAGATGTTTTAGTGAATAATGGAATTCTCGAGCCCCTTGAAATGATATAGTTCAGAACTGTCGCTTAGCAAATGAATAATTTAAAACTGTTGCTACAACAGGTTAGCCAAAAAGAAAAAAACTATGAACTTGTATACAATACACTCCAAATTAAAATTTCAAGAATTTTGAGTATTGGTCTCATTTTTTCAGGGATTGGAGATGGGATAAAATTTGGTGGATGTCTAATTAAAATGTAAAAGTCGTAAATAAAAGAAAGTAATTGATCAACATTAAAAACTGTAATAAAATAAATAAAATGCGTAAGTAAAAAAAGTTAATAATATTTTTTAAGTAGATCAGATAAAAAAAAAAATTTTGAAAATCTCAATTTTGAATCCCTCCCACCCCACGTTTAAAATAGAGTTACATGAAACTAAGGAAATGAATTGCTCCATTTTGGCAAGTACTGTAACAAAATAAAAAGCTCTCGAGCAAAATAAAAATTTTAATCTCGATAGCTTAATTATCGCGACCAAACGATTTTCGAGGAAACTAGCTAACATTCAGTGTTTCTCCTGAGCGAATCCACCGACTGTGTTTTGTGTGAGAAATACACCTGCGTAAGTGAGACCAATAAATAAAATCATCAGAGACTCGATTCATCCATCGACGACCTAGTGGACTCGCTTTATTTACCTGGCTGTAAAGTCCTCCGTGGTATTGATTCGCTTTAAGCCAGGATCTTCTGAACAACGAACGCTCTGAGGCAGTACGGCTCCACCCATACGGTCTCGTCTCTGAGAATTAATTTTCTTCAGAGAGTGTTTTTTGTTGTCTAAACACTTTTTGTTTACTTATCTATTCTAACTATATATATATATATATATATATATATATATATATATATATATATATATATATATATATATATATATAATATGTGTAATATGTGTGTATACGTATCCCCGATCCTGATCTCGGAAAGAACATAAGTCTCAGATAACGAAGTGCCTTGGGGGTAGTGCAGCTTCAGTGTGGGGTGTAGGAATTTTCTCTGAGTAATTCGTTGGAGGTGGATTCCTGTTACTGGGTCTTACGATCTCCGCTGTAACAATCCAATTAAACGCTTCTGTAGCGGGCGTGGAGCTCGTTGCCTCCGCTTTCATTCTCTTTTCGAAGTTTATTTCGAAATAAAGATGTGATACCCTGCGGAAAGACACCTCCTCCCCCCTCCCTGTTTTCATGCTATCAGTTTTTTTGGTAATGGCTCGAGCAGTGAAAAATCATGACTCGGGTCCTAGAATCAGCTTTTCTTCGTGTCAGATGGGAGAAGGTATACTCTGCAATTGCGTATGTATTTTTATATACGTTGTCTGTGTGTGTGTGCGTGAAGCGTTAATTTGTTAAAAAAATTCAATAGACCTTGTTTTCTGTTTAACTCCTTCCTTCTCGCTCCCGTCAAAATTATGGTGTGAGGTTTGTTTCGCCTTCTATTTCTCGTGCCCGTGATATTTTTGGGCTGGAGTGTTTAAAAATAACGCACTAAAAAGATTTAAAAAATCCATTTCATTTACCCTAAAATTTTTTTATTTCTTATGTTACATATCAAATGGCAGCACCAGACTATTTGTAATGTAATTGGGGATGGGTTTTTTAAAACTAGATGTGGCAGATCAAGGAATAAATGGAATATTCCAGAAAATTTAAGCACTTTTATTACCGTTTTCTTGAAAATTATGCGATCGTTAAGGGGTTAATTTAATAGTATAATGCATTATGATTCGTTATAAACACATTTTTATTCGTCAACCACATTTTTACTTAAATGTTTTCTGTTTCGAAACTCCTTTTAGCAAAAAAATGAGCTTAATTGTTTTCAGTGTGCCTGTGTCCCTTTACGATAGACACTGTGTAAAAGATAATCATACTACTACTTAATTTTGAATTATTTCACATGAAGACAAATTCTTGGAAATTCAAAAGAGTTTTATAAAATAGTCCTAAGGTAATACAGGGTGGCCATAAAAAAAAACTTTGCCAATATATGGACCTCTAGCGGCCGTTCCGTTCAACTTATCGAGATGAGATTTCAGATATAGTTATTCAGAGGTATGAGCTCGGGATTCTGTGAATGGCAACACCATAGCGCTCACGGTTACGGTTATTGGTACAGAAACTCGAAAGCTTCAAATAGCAGCGCCCACTTTTTCCCGTCGCAAAATGCTCAGTGCCTGCGAAAAAACCTTAAAAGCGATGGAACGGTACGTGTATCACAAAAAACGGACGCGTTATGCACGCATAAAAAAAACCGCGCTGCGAATCGCTAACAAAAACACGATCAGTGAGCTTTTTATCGGTTTTCTACGCTGAATATCTGGCGAACGGCGTTCTGTGATTGGTTTCTAGTCTCTGTCACATGCAAATTTTCTCCGTACGGCCCCGATCGTGTCTTTGTTGGCCGTTCGCAGAGTTGTTTTTTTGTGCGTGCATAACGCGTCCGTTTTGTGTGATACACGTACCGTTCCAACGCTTTTAAGGGTTTTCGCATGCGCTGAGCATTTTGCGACGGGAAAAAGTGGGCGTTGCCATTTGAAAATTTCGAGTTTCTATACCTATAACCGTAACCGTGAGCGTCACTGTGTAGCGGTTCTCAGAATCCCGAGATCATACCTCCGAATAACTATATCTGAAATCTCATCTCGATAGGTTGAACGGAACGGCCTCTAGAGGTCCATATATCGGCAAAGTTTTTTTATGACCACCCTGTATACACAAACAATACATATACAACACACTAAATTGCCGTGAGCATGATACGGCAGTAGTTAATTTAGCACCAAGATGTGCTTACAAATCTCTACACGAAGAGATTATTTCTACGCGACATTCGCGTATCTCCACACAAGACTCAAGAGAAAGGAAGAATACTGGGGTGACGCTACCACAAGCGTACGACAGTGCAGGACAGTGTTCAATGCGATCCTGTGATCACGTGATTCACTCTCTCGGCCCTGCGCCCCCAATTCAACCCCAAATATTTAACCAAAACAGAGAGGGGTCTGTAGGGAATACTTTTGCATAGATATTGCATTTTCCGTGCATCACACAGGGTTGGAAGTGTCGGTCAAGATCCTCTTTGGTCTAGAAATTGCTTTTTCTTTAAATAACCGAAGATGGGAAGGATCTGCTCAAGGTTTTATTTTGGATAGATACTGCGTTTTCCTTGAATCACCTAGAGTTGTTCCTGGGACGCGGTGGCCCAGTTGGCAAGAGCAGCGGGCCAGAGATCTGAACGTCCCTGGTTCGATGCTCATCGCTGCAAATTCACCGCCGTGTTCACTGATGGTGGCCGAGGCACGTAAAATAGGTCGTGGCTGCAACGTCCTCCAAGTTCTCAAATTAACCCCTAGAGGTGTGGGGTCAAGTGTTCCGGTCTCGTCACTTGACTCGGTTCAAAACTGCGGGACCGGTCCTTTAGCCAAGTTGGACTCCGCCCCTTGTGGTGCTAATTCAAAACAGGAAGCCGCTCCTTTCAGTCCAATAGCCTATTAGGACCTGCTGAATGGAACCTCCAACCAGGGGGCATTAGCAACAACAACAGAGCTGTTCCTTGGATAGATATTGCTTTTGTGTCAGATTTGTCTTGATCCTTTCTTACTCGCGTTCCCGTATGCTACCCAATTTTACAATACACGCTATGAATTATGAAGAGCGTTTACGTCACCTGTGCTGTTTCGGACATTTCGAGCCTTGCCTTGATACGCGTCTCTCAAGTTGATTTGTCCCTTTCCCCTCACGACACAAAGAGTTCGCCTCTAAAGAGAAAATCCGGCCAATTTATCCTGCCTACCTCCGACATCAGGAATAAATAAAGTTGCTAGCATCAGCTGTTCCCTCCAGCGATGTAGATTTGGAAGCGAACACGTAGTTCTATAAATCTACCGCCGCTTTCACAACAAATGCACTCCGACACATCCATCATTGGTAACCTGAAAGTGAACGATTAATCATCGTCCTGTGTGCCCATCGACGCCGGTACACGTGTTCTCGGTGCAGAGAACACGAAAAAATTTTTTTATTTATTTTGATTTCCCTTTCCATATCTTTCTCTATAAAAATCCACCGACTCCCCGAACAAGTCCTCCCCCCCCCCCTACCCCCAGGAGCGAGAATTCCATGGATTCTTTTTATGCACCCGCTGGAGAACTAAATCTGTGTTATTGAGTCCGCACTATTTGTCATCCGAAATCTTGCGCGCCGGGACTCTCTCTCTCTTCAGGTCTCGCTTCTCTCCCACCTCCCACCACCTCTTTGTGCCCCGATGAGAAAATGTCGAATGTTTCTCCCGTATCGATAATTTGCATCCTTGCCTGATAGTTCGCCATCGATTCGGAGGTGCCTGTATTGATCCCGACTAGTTTTTTTCTCTTCGGGGGAAATAGTGTTTGATGGAATACATTTTTTGGGGTTGTTTATAAAGTAGTTTGGGACCCATTATAGAGTTTATGTGTTGGTATTTATCGACTGAGTTATGCATGCAGGACTGTCTGTCTATTGGATATTTTTTCACTCTCTGGAATTTACGGTACCATCCGTGAAAAGACTAATAATTGTTAAATTTAAATCTTTTCTCGAAAACGCGAGAAACTGCGACCTCGTATCTGATTGCATTATTTGGTTGTTTTAAGTAAACGCTTCTGACAAACAAACAAAAAAATTGCAGGTTCGTAAAATTGAATTTTTGTATAAATATAGGAGAATTTTTGTTCACTGTGATCTTACAGCGTAGCGTATGCTAGAAACTTTCCACACATCACGTATTCAAGCAGCAATGGAGTTATAGCAAGTTCCTCGTGTTGCGAGACGTCCACAATTGAATCTTTAAAATGTTTTAGCACTTCGCATCGAAGACAAAATACGAAGCAATTTTAATCAGACATCCTGCCATTTCAAATTTTAGCAAAATTCATTCTCAACTTCCTTTTTATTCTTGTATTTCTGCAACCTTGACAAAACTTCAAATTTTACGCCCTTTTGGGAACTTTTTCTCGCATACGTGTGGGAAACATGCAGATTTTCTTTTTTTACAGCGTTTGCCACCTTGTGTATCAGATTTATCCTGATATTCTTTTTATGCTTGCTTCAGCCGTGTTAATAAATGTAATGAAATAAATGATTTCAGCAGATTTCCTAGGTCTGTCTAAGTCAGTGGCGGCTCCAGGCCAGAGATTTGGGGGGGGAGAGGGCAATGTCGCTCTTAGGGTTAAATATGTATATATATATATATATACAAAAGAAATAAACATCCTCTCATTTTAAATTTAAACTCATTTAGTATTAGGTCTACGATTATATAATTTTAGGCTGAAAAAAAATACGCCAGGCTTTTTTCTTTGGGGGGGGATTGCCCCTACTGACCCCCCCCCCCCCCTAAAGCCGCCCTTGGTCTAATTCCCAGTCTGTTCCCATAGTATCAGAATTTCTAGGATTCCTGCCACTTTGCTCGCCACCAGCTCAGAATCCAATATAAAAAGTCCAAGAAGTTCTTTTTTATACTCCGTCTCGGATAAAAAATCTTACCGATATGCCGTTCTTATCGAATATGCCTACCAAACAGGAAACTATTTGATTCCTTATCGCATCATGGACCAACTACTTTTTACTCGAACTACCGTTCCCCAGTGAAAACTAAGTCAATTTCTATAACCTTTTAGCCGCGGTACTGAGGAAGCTTTTTTGTTACATTGCACCTAGACATAAAGTTCTACAAATGTGTTGCCTCATTATAGTTGGTAGCTTCTTATTACCGTGAAGATCAGTAAATTTAGTGTTCCTGTCTCGTCACTTGACTGGGTTCAAAATTACGCGACCGATGTTCAAGTCAGACTTCAGCTCTAGTGGTACCCCTCTTTAAAGTGAAGCTGCTTACTACCCTTCGCCAAGGACCTAGGATTTGAGGACCTAGGTCCTTTGGACTTGGTGTAGGTTTTCCTACACTAAGGGGATTGGAAACTACAGATCAGTAAATTTAGATATGCATCTCTGCACAAATGTCCAATACTCTGTCAAATCGATCTTTGTGATTTTGTCACTGAGTAGCTTTAAAAATTCTCGAAAAATCTTATACTGTTTGAGACTGACAGATCTAGCAAATATTTTACAGTACCAAATCTTATGAACTTGGATCGGTAAATTCGCCTGTGTTTTCACTCTTTCTTCTGCCGCTTATATGTTATCAGAGTCTATATCTAAACTCTGAAAGTCCTGCAGGCTCTACTAGAGCCTGCGGCGAGATCTCTTTTGCCGATACAAAGTTTAGCTGTTCTTTTGTGTTGCATAATGAGGTCATGCTGATAAACGTAAATTGTGGTTCTAAATTTTAAAACTGAGGTCTACCAATCATTAAACCACTCGCATTGAATCGCAACTTCGACTTCCATCGTTTAGGGTGTAATATGGCACCTTTGCTAGAAGAGTATTACACCTCCGAAATTTTCGATTTTGAGATAATTGCACCACAACGCTCTGTAAGAAGTGCTTCTCATTCTCGAATAATGTTATAAGCCTAGTACCAACGCAATCTCCTAGATGGCGCTTATTACCGCTCTTCCACAACTAGGTGGGGGAACTTGTTCTTGCGCGAAGAATGAAAATAAGATTTTTGTCAGTGCCTAATGTTGTTGTATTAAAATGTTCCTGTAATAAAAATGTTCATTAAATTTTATTTGGAAAAAAATTTCTATTTTTTTCTAACCTGCTGTTTATGTTATAAAGGTTTTTTCTCTGTATTGTGAAAAGTTTAGATAGATTGTGCATTAGCATAGAGATATGACAGTATTCCCTCAAGATTTTCAGTTCCTGTTGACAAAATGAGGTTACTAGAAGAGTGTTATATCTTGTAATTAAAATTCAAAATCATGCTTTAAAAATTGAAAACATTTTCAATAGTATATAGTTTTGCCTTCTGAAGTGATTCGAACAGTAAGTTTTCCCAAAATTATCACAGGCATTCATAAAACAAGAAACGAAATTTCGACATATATCTTCTTTATCTCTTCCTGAAAATATGGCTATTTTGCGATGTAACAGAGGTACGATATTTAAGATTGATGTAACGTAACGCAATTAGTTTGATCAACTAAACTTCCAGAACAGTCATTACGTATTTTTCTTCACTTTTCGCAAACTCCAGATTACATTATAGTATACGTATTCAACGGAAGCACCAAAAAGAAAGGGAAAAAAATGAACTAGATTCCTTTTGAACTTTGAAAGTCAAATAAATAAAAACACAATTGACACAGCCTTGTCCCTAAACTTTCCCCACTTTGCAGAAAAGGTCTCCTGAACTAGAATTCTAGATCTGGAGTGTAAAAAAAGATCAAATCTTGCGAGCTTTCTTTTACCCTAAACAGAATGTGCCCGGGCGCTCGGCCGGAGAATTGCTGCTAACATTAGTCAATCGAAGAGCCTTTCGCGGAAGTTTAACCAATTTTTCACTTGGAGTTCCGGGAGTCCTTCTTTTGTTCGAAGGCCCCCCTCCGCGAGTCACCTTTCTTTCGGAAAGAATCAATCAGGGGGAGTGTCGAAATCGTTGCGATAAATCCATCTCCAGCAGGGAGTGTCGGCAATATTTCGTCCGACGCCCCCGTGTTACGTAACTTTTGAGCAACCCGACCCTTTCCAGTCAAACGATAAGTTTTCGAAGTTTCCGAAATTTTCAATTTCTCATGCCATCGGATAGGCAGAGGTAATCTTGCGACTGCCAATTTTATGCCTCGTGGCAACTCTCTGCTGGGAGTTGGAGAATTTTGTTTTGGGCTATGCAGCCTTCCCCCTTCCCTTCCCTCCTATTTTGACGTGCCGTTTCTCCAGTTGTAAGGAGAACTTGTACAGTTACACGAAAATCGGATACCAATTCTAGTAGAAAACAGAATTGAAAGCATTAATACTCGAAAAAAAAAACCGATAAGATGCGGAAAGAAAATTAATAACATTTTTTGATCGTTTGCTCTCATATGCCCAGGCTGAATGGGTGTAGCTCTGATTTTAGCACTTGCTGTTTTGTACTACCACAAGTGTCGGAGTCTCATACTGAGTCCACACACATCTGCACTGCACAGAATTCTAGGGGGAAACCAGTGATTTATGGGCAGAGCGCTCTGCAGCGATCCCTCCATCGAGTGGTTTTTGCACAGATCATCAAAGAGACACGAGGGACCTTGGGGAGGAGTGGGGGTCTAAATGGGGGAATGTCTAGAAGACAGTCTAGTATTCCTTCACACATCGCTTGGGAGAGGAGCGTGACTAATCGACCTCCAAATGTGTCAAGATAGTCGGAGGTGCTTACTGCAGAATTGTCTGCATGTGTGTGGAAGCAGCACGACATCTGCCACGGAGTCACCAGAGTTTAGACCGACCACAGCCACAGAAGACGTCTCGGGGGGATTCGTATCCTCCTCCCACCCTTACAAACTTCACGGTGGGACTTTTCGGGGTCCAAGTGCTCATACCTGGCGTCGACACGAAAGCATTCAATGGCGCTTGTTGGAGTCGAATCAAGCACCCTCAGTACCGAATCCCGACGCGCTATCCAATAGATTGTTCTGGGCCTAAAATTGGGAGCAACCAATCGAGTTTTAAACGGTTAAAACATTCATGAGTTTCACAGTGATAATGCGCGACTATGAACAGCTGCGTGGTATGGTCGAATCCGCGACCTTCTATTGGTAAGATTGGCGCGCTGATGCATTTTCTACCTCAACCTCTCGCTGTCGTTTGGAAACTCCTCGTTCAAACACACCAATCTGTCAGGGCGACATTACAAAGCATTGCATTCCTTTAAGTAATTCGAAACGTTCTTCCCGGGCTTAAACCCAGGACCTCGCGATCGTTTGAAATGTTTTACCAGGGCTCGAAACCGGGACATCGCAGTGACCAGACGTAACCGCAGCAATGCAAACGCAATCGCTTAATAATCACATACAGTCGAACCCCGTTATTACGAACTTCAAGGGACCAAAGGTTTTGTTCGCTTTATCCGGTGGTTCGCTATATCCGAACCGTTAAGAAAAATGCTAGAGTTCACAAAATGCATAACTCATTAGTTTCAGTGTGTATTCAATAATGATGTATTAAAAAAATTATAATTAATGAATTCAATCGACTAAAACCAATTACTTTAAACCAGACACAATGTTAATTAAATTGCGTATAATAGGAAAACGATGGGACCAAACATTTCGTTCGTTATATCCGGGTTCGCTATAACGGGGTTGGACTGTATTATGATTTATTGCAAACCGACTGGGATCGGTTGTACGATGCGATGCGTCATGGGACTCTACATTTTCAGGATTTGTTAGTGACTTATTTTGACTTTCGGTTTTACCGTATTTTGAGATCACAATTTAATATATATATATATATATATATATATATATATTTAAATCTGGATGTTGTATTTTTCTCGCCAGACAATGATCATAAATAATGCAACTTATTGGTATTCGTCAAAACATGACGGCTTGATAGTAAATAAATGTACTAATACACAAATTGTACTCAACACATCATTGCCAAATGTTGAAAATCATAATAGTAAGAATAGAAATACACTTTGAAAAGTTACTATTGAACTCAGTAAAAAGAGCCATGGTTGCTCAACAGCGCGAAATAAACAATTTCCGTCAAGTTAAATTCTATATCTCACAAACATAATTTTAAAAAAATGGCAGAGAGAGAGAGAGAGCTAGAGAGATTCCTCGGAATAAACAAATGAACGTGTTTATGGGGCCCGGGCTTAGTGAGTATCTAAAGCCAGATTTAAACATGTCACTGAGCATGCGCAGAAAGTAATTTTTTAACTGTAAATTATCGCTAATTAATTTCAATCGCAGTTATAAAAACCCAATTTGACACATCTATAGATTAAAATTTTTCGTTTAAGACCAAAATGAAGTAAATGGATGCAATAATTTTCTCTCGCGGACTGCCCAAAGAATCGGCTGAGCAACTTAAATATGAGGCGGTGAAAGACAAAGTGGTGTAAGTCACATTTTCAACTTTTTTCATTTGAGGGCAAAAATATAATCTCCATGTTTAATTTATAGTGGAATTGTAAATAGTTATTATTTGCAATATTATAATAATTGTTATGAATTAAAATTTGTTCAATTTATGGTGGAATGTTTTGTAGTTTTTGCAATAAAACTCTCTTGACTTACACCACTTGACTTACTGACTTACACCACTTTGCCTTTCACCGCCTCATATATGATCCGTCGGTCTTAGTCTTCATCGGAATCGTTTACAATTGCATTACGATTTTGAAACATAACCGTGATCCAATTTTAAATAATGCATTCATATGTAATTGCAAAATAATACATTGTACTGAGCCCTGCAAATGCGCTTTTGATGTATATTTCTATCGACTGTATACAAATATGATGGTCTATAAAAACAACATAGCCCGCAAATCCATCATCTTTAAGAACGTCCATAATTTTACGAAGATGAGGATGAATAATGCAATAATAAATGATCTTTATCATTCGATGCTAATTCATCTTCATCGATATCTTTTGCAATTGCATTACGAATGTGAAACGTAACCGTAATCAATTTTTAAGTATGGCACTCGTATAATTACGAAATAATATCGTACTGTGTCCGACAATTGCGCTATCGACCTTTATATCTGGCGACTGTATGGCGGTCTGTAAAAACAATTTAACCCTTAAACCCTTGATTTTTAAAAACCGTCAATTTTTTTTTTCACCGCTGACTGCTAACTTTGGAAGGAAAAACACTATTCGTTGACAATTTTTAGTCCAAAAAAGATCATTTTTGAACTCGGGTTGAACCTTTTGAAAAAAAAAAACACCAAAAAATTCCTGATTAAAAAGATTTTTTTTTTTTTTTTTACTACAGAAAAAATTTTCCGATTTTTATTAAAATTTTTTGTTAGAATTCCAAATCTAAAAGAAATACTCAAAATCTATAAGTTAATCCGATAAGAAAATCCGATTAAATCTCCTGATTACGAAGATTTTCTCTTTTCACTACAGAGAAAAATTTTCCCATTTTATCAAAATTTTTGTAAGAATTACAAATCTAAAAAAAAATACTCAAAATCTATCAGTTAAAGAAAATCATATTAAAACTCCTAATTAAGAAGATTTTCTCTTTTCACTACAGAGAAAAATTTTCCGATTTTATCAATTTTTTTAAAGAATTACAAATCTAAAAAAATACTCAAAGTCTATGAGTTAAAGAAAATCCGATTAAAAGTTTTAAAAAATTAAATTAAATAGAGGAAACGGACGTATTTGTGTAAAAAAAATCCATACTAGAAATTTAAGAAAATCCGATCAAAAGATTTTTTTTTATTGGAACTAGAGGAAACAAACATACTTGGGTAAAAAAAGTCCAGACGGCGTGTTTGATAGGTTACTATTTATTACCTTTGCCTATGAGCGTAAAGTTGTACAGATCCCCCATCGGGTTTTACGTCACTTATTTTCCCCATTTTCAACCATACATGCCCCCCTTTCCGCCCGTATATCGCATCTGATGCTTTTCCAACCACGAAGAAACTCAAGTCTTGTCATTTGAGGGATTCGCCCTTCCCCCACCGCAAACGAGGTTGACATCTAATCCCCGAACCAACCAACAGGCTAAGGTGGTGGCCAGCGGAGGGGAAATTTATCGAGTTATCTCCATCGATTGTCAGCAGCCTTTCCAGACCTCCTGGTCTACAGGAGTCGCCCCTCAACCTCGGAAAATCCTCTCATTACTTTCGCCTCGGATGTGTGTATACAGTCGGAAGAACGGCTCGTCAGGAGATTTATACAAACAGTAGATTTGTATCCGGTTTGCCTATTCTTCAAGGGGGGAACTGACGCCCCAGGTTTAAATCTCGAGTATTAACTTTCAAAAATTGGACATATTTATACTATACCACGTTTCGGCAGTCTTTAGTAAGGTCAACGGTAGGCAGGAGTAAGGGCCTTTTCACATAGAATCCATCAGCGTAAAATTTTCATCCAATCATATACCAATCATGGACACATTTAACCAATCAGGAATCTTTAACGCTGACGGATTCTGTGTGAACAGGCCAGGTTGATGGCCCATCTGACTTATCGAAAGCCGACTGTACCATCAGCAAACACACGGGCTACCCCACAGTACGTGTTCATTCAAGTTTCTTTCCTGTAGAATTCATTTACCATTAAAGAAGCTCTTATTTCCCTAGGGTTTTTGCCAGACGACCGAGCTAAAACGTGTAGAGTTTTAAAATTGTAATCGAGAACGTACTCGTTGCATAAACCATTCGCATATACCCGGAAAAAACGCAAATACTCTTTTTATTATTAAAGGAATTTTACGTTGATGGGATACCTTACAAAACAAAACATAATAATTGCAAGATAAAAAGAACTTTTTATGCACAATGTTTTTAAATTTTCTGTTGAATCATATAAACTTGACAATTCTATGCATTAATAAATACTTTTTAAAATTTTTTGATGAATTTATCCCATCAACTTGAAAGAAAATGAAGTTAATTGGAAGTTAACTTGCGTTTAACTTTTCGTTCCCGTCCCGGCCGATAGATGGCTGCACCAGTCTACAAAACAAAATTAACTTAAAAAGAATTCAATTCTGCTTAAAGATGGCTAAAAGTATTAAAAGAATGCATTGTCATCGTGTTCTGAGCTATTCTAAAAGTTTCAAATGTCTAGCTAGTCGGGAAGTTAGTTAAAAATCGATTGCAAGATTTGTACCCGACTAACACACACACACACACACACACAAACAAACAAACAAACAAACAAGAAAGCGAGTTAATAAAAACATGGTAAAAAAGTAATGTTACAGTACAAATTTAGGTTTCACTCGAAGTAGAGTAGCAACAATCGCAAAGAACTTTTCTGTAGTGAAACTTATGTGCGATCACCGACAACAACAGCGATAAAATAATATAATTTTTAAGTACAGTTCTAATGACTGTTTGTATTTTGTTTATTTTTGTAAAGAATGTCAAAACATGGTAATTAGAATGAAAATGTAATTGGAATGAAAATGAGAGAATGTAAAAGTTAAAAACCTTTTTTCAGCGTTGGATCGAAGTTAACCTATGGAGACAATTTTTCCCTAAAGATCGCCGACTTTTTTAAAAAAAATTGTACACTGTGATAGAAAAAAATTTTTTTGACTGGAGTGTCTTTTTCATTCTTTAAAAGAAACGCATATGAAATTTTAAGATTTGATATATTCGGGGATAAAATGTGATATATTATGTCTCAAACGCACATAGTTTCCTCGAGTGGACGAAATTTCTAAGATGAATAATATAGCAGAGTAAAAAAATGTCTTTCTCTGTATTACCGAGTACAATTTTAAGAAAAGCAAAACAACTTAAAATCCAAGACAACAATCCCTGGAAACATTTTCGTCATGAGTTAACATTAAAATGAGACTATTCAATACTACCTTATTTTGTATTTTTCCAGGAATGTTTAGTCAAACAATTTTCTCGATAGCCCATATTTTTTAAGTCATTCTACTTAAGCGATTATTCAATGCAACTCTTAAAAGAGTTTAAAACCATTTCTGGGATGTAATGGGAAACCTCTGCTGACGAAAAATGCGAGGAAGTCAAGTCCGGAATGAATTCATTAGCATTTTTAATTTCTGCGGAAATAAAACCGTTTGGCCACGAGAAACAGTTTAAATCCTTATTCGTCGCCGAATGCGGTACTTTGAAAAAAAAGAAATTTAGGAATAAAATACAATATGCGTATTCTTAACAATTAACTTGTTTTTGTAAACACGAGCATAAGCTCGACGAGGACAACGACTCCATCGATTGGAGGACATTTTCGTTTTTAATTTTTAATGTAATGCGTGTCCTTATATATTAATAGGAGGCTCCTTATTATTTATTGCTCCGGGAAACGCAATTTAATTCCGTCCTTTCTCTCTCTTCTTTTTTTCGGCCATTAAAGCGTTGAATAACTGCAGAACAGGATAGAATTATTGTTCTTAAAAAACCTCGTAAACAAAGACATTCGGAGTAGTAAAAGATGCTGTTTTGCGGTTTCATCAAAAATAAAATGGAATAATAATAATAAGAGAAGAAGAAAAAGAAAAAGATGCGAAATCATAAATTCTCCCTCTTTCTGGTGTGGTAGCATTTTAGTGGCCGCATATTAAAAGAAAAAGGGGGCACGGGAAAATAAGAGACAATTATGTAAATAAAAAGTACGTTCATGCAATAAAAGGATGCTAGAAGGATGATAGCGCTCTCTGGTTATAAAATTGTTTAAAACCGGAACAATAAAAATTGTTTTGGCCCGCTTCCAAAATTACTGATCGCGTGCACTCGCAAAAATAGGGGAGCGAGAAAGAAAAGTTGGACGCATTTTTCGCTCCCCCCCCCCCCCCCCTTCGCCAGGGCGCTGCAGCTGTTACAGCTACGGTGTAGAAGGAAACCGGGAGCGAGTGCCGTTTTAACACTGTATCATCAGACTGACGAATTATTTGTGCAGCTGCAGCTTATAAAACATGCTCTTATATGGGCCCCGAAAATAGATAACAATTTTAAAAGCAACTGTGAGATTATTATCAAAACCTCCATGGGTTATGCTTTCTGTGAGTTGAGTCCATATTGTTGTGTTTTGCATCTGGGAAATTAGAAAGCGGGAGAAATTTGAGTGTCTTTATTCTATTTTATAACTCAAAATGCTCCCGAAATACTGGTGTCGTTATAATTACGAATGTCCGGTAGCCGGATAAATCCAAACAAGGTCCCTCGGAGGCCGACTTTCTCTTGGCTTTCACCGCAGTTTTCACCGACAGCCCCCCCCCCCCCAGATCCGACATACCCTCTTCCCACCCCTACAAACCACACGGAGGGACTTTCCGCCCCGTGCCCATACCCGACTTAGACACGAGACCTCTTATGTCCTAATCGACCCAGCATGAGGTCTTGGAGATGCAGCATCTTCCATACTCTCCGAACTAAGCACCGGCAGACTTTTTCTTGTTTCAAAAACTGAAAGATTTGCTGAAGGGGACAAGATTTGAGGATGTCGAAGTCATCGAGAAAACGGTGGCGTCCACATTAAAGGGCATTCCGAAAGAGGACTTTAAAAGGTGTTTCCGAAACTTATACAGCCGAGCACATGAGTGCATTACGGCAGTTGGGAGTTGCTTCGAAACATATTAAATGGGAATGTATTTCATGTAATTTTTCTGGATTTATTAGATCAGTCCTAGAAATTAATGGCCGCACCTTGCACATAAATTGACTAAGTGGTGTTCCTTAACCCCTTACATGTAACATATATATCAGAAAAAGGTACAAAACTGGAGAAAAAAAATTCCTCCTTAATTTTGTGCATTATATCAATAAAAAGGTTAGAAAATGGTTATTTTTTAAAAATGAAAAATTTTAAATGAAATAAGTACTATATTTAATTATTTGACACACATGAAAAATTAATCGATATTTTATTCAAAAATTTTCAATTATAGCAAAATAAATCAAATGGCATGGTAATTTTAAAGCTAAATATTATAAAACTAATGTTAAATAATACAACATGATTTTGACTATGCAATTTTCACAAATCCTTTACAGTATGATATGTACAAAAACATGGCACTGCACACAAGCCCACATCACACTCTTTACACTAAACTCGTGTCTCGCGTATTTTCTTTCTTTTTTCGCCTGTTTTAGAGTAGCACACAAAACACAGCCTGGTCGGATTAGCCTTGCAAAAACAAAATTTTGGTATAAAATTCAATAACAAAGACCGTGAGCGGTTATTACAAATTCCGACTAACAGTGCGAAACACTCATTCCCCATTCGCGCTTTTATAACTGACCACACCCCCAATCCTCATCAATGAAGTGAATGAAGGACAAATGCCGTCATCTATTGTGAAAACAGCAAAATCCCGTATTAAATGTCCATTCGAAAGGAAAACGGGCATCACGGAAAAGAATCACTAATTTTTCTCCTGCCGGAACTGTTCTCAGGCATCACAAATATTGTTCATCGCGGTTGCCCGAACTAAGTTCGGTCGTCACTGGTACCGGTAACTGGTAATCACTCTGCAGTCCATTTAATATACCGTATTTTTAGAATTTCTAAAAAAGAATATTTTGTATTATGCGTAAAAAAGAATATTTTGTACGCATAACAGCCGTGGAAGCAGTGTATGCAGACATGCTCGCAAAAATTTGGAACGAATTTGCCTACTGCATAAAAATATGCCGTGCATCCAAAGGTGGGCATATTAAGCACCTTTAATTTAGTTTGTAAAAAAAACTGTATGATTAGCTTTTGATGTGTAAAATTAATTTTAAGTTTCTATGTTCAATATTTTTCATAATATACTTACTCATATCAAATCGGGTGAATCTTTTTGAAACACCCTGTATAATAAATATTCACTTTATTTTAATGTTACCTTCGGACCATAAGACGCATCCCAATTTTAAGTCGATTTTTTTATGTAAAAATTACGTCATATGGTACGAAAAATACGGTAATTCATCCACCGTATAAAAGCCGTCAGTTATTACGTATACATTTGGTACACAGCACCGTACAACATTCGATAACACTATCCACACAAATGTTAAGACCATAATATAAAGTTTTTAGAACTGGAAACTAAGATTCACAAAACTAATACCTTTTGAAAAGCAACGATTCGAGTTAGCAATATAAGATGAGAAGAATCAAGCATAAGATAAAAATAAATGAATAAATAAATAAATAAATAAAAGATTTACTGGTTCCATATGAAAAAAAATCCTTTAAAATCCACTTGTAATCCGACCAGTTATTTGAAAAACTTTCAGGAATAAATTTTTTATTTTCGTTTGATTAAACATTAAATGTCTAACACTCTTTAATATTTTTTGGGGATTAAATCATTTGAGCGTAATGTTTTTATGAAATTTGTAAGTGTCCGATCTGTTTTGAGAGATGTTAGCAAATATTAAGTCAGGCGAAAAACAAATAAATATAACCAGCGACAAAAAATTAAATAATTTAATTAAAACGAAAAAGGGAGATAAATCATGCTTATATTTGTTTATATCCCGCAATTTATGTTTATATCCCGCATTCTGCTTCTACAGGATTGAAATTTTCTCTGAAAAATCGTAAAAAACAAATCCAGTAAATATATTCCCTTATAAATTGAAAAATACAAAATTGACTCCACACATTTTGAAGCTAGTAAAAATAGGATAAACTAATTAAAGTGATTATACGACAAAAAATATTTTTTAAACTTTATTTTTATACGTTTTCATGTCCTCATTTCATAAACATATAATAAATTTAATTACATAATTTAAAGAAATATTTATAAAGAAAAATAATACGTCACCGATAAAAAATACAGGTATAATTTTCGCCGAATGAAATCCAAACGAAGAAAAAAACAGTTTTATTATTTTAGCTATAAATAAATTCTAAATAATTAAATTCTACTTGTTTTTTTTTTCACTCAGTAAATGGGAATCTTGTCTAAAAATAAACCTTTGGAGGTGGATTTTAAGTATATATGGATTTTAGTTATGCATATATTATGGTAAAAATTTCAAAAACCTTATTTATATTAATAAGGATGTGATGAATGGACTTGCAGCAATGCCATTTAAAGTTTAAAGTAATGAAATAGAGACGACTAAGAATAAATATCGCGAGACTAAAGAAATGAATATAAGTGTAACCACAAATAAGTCAATTGCTTTTATCGTATCTCGCAATCATTTTACTTTCGGCTGTACTTTGTTCCGTTAATTCTTCTGTTTGTTTATTCTTTCTTTTTTTAATTTTATTTTGAATCTAAGCAGCCAGTTTCTGACAGAAGTTTCCGTTAAAGCCAATTCTAGCTGTTAGGGTTATAGAGGGTTTAAGCAATGAAAAGATAATTGCCGATCGTTAAGCCTTTATGCCCGAGCAATAAAATGCGTAGAAGAGGACTGAAAAAGGACATTAGTTCTTGACCTTTTTTAATGGGTATTAAAATACGTATTAGTAAGTATATAATATCATTCATAGAGCTTATGTGAAGACTAGATGAATACCTGTGTTTCTCTACGGAGTACATTCAAATTAAATACAACAGTCAATTTCTGCAATTAATGCCAAAAAAAAAGTTATAAAAAAATTCGTAGTGGATATTTTTATAGACAAAATAATATAAAAGAAAATATTAAAATTAAATCTAATAGAATATACTAAAGAATATAGCACAGTGAATATAGTACTGTTTGAGGAACATTTCTTTTACTCTATTTTAATATTTTTTGGATAATGTCCAATCGTCTGCCGCATTAGAAAGAAAAAATAAATTCTTTTGTCAATTTATTTCGTTGTTATGCACGAAGCGGGACCTCACATCAGTGTTCAAAGGGGGGCACAGAGCCTGAAAGGTTGAGAACCCCTGAGTTAAGGTATCTCACCATGATCGGAGCACTTTTTTTAAAATTCACTTCATAAAAAAAAAATTTTAATTAAGTTTCCGGATACTTTTGCAATCCAAATTTAGATTTTCCTATTAATATTTCAAGTAAACCTACAGAATTTTATGAAAATCAATAAAATATATGAAATTTTGGAGAAAAATAGCAACATTTTCAAAAATTATAAAAAAATTAAAATTAAATATATTTAAAAAATTTTATTGCGTATATAATTAACATGGTATTTTCTAGAGCATGAACTATAATTTAAGGCATATATGCGTAAATAAAAAATTTAGAAGCAATCGAAGAATAATATATGTCATTTTTCAAAAATTGTTGATGTAAATATTCAAATATTCAGCCATAATTCAGAATGTGTTTAACTTTTTCTTTTGTTCATAGTTCATGCACTAGAAAATAGTATAAAAACAAAGCACAAAAAATTTCAAAGGGATATATCAATAATATTTTGAGTTATGGACTTTCAAAAAAATAACCTATGTAAAAAAAAACATTTTGAGAAAAAAGCCATTTAAATGTACACTTCCGGTTTTTCTGCATTTAAAGACTTTATAAGATCCTTCATAACTCCCTTTCTAATTATCGTAAAAGCAAAACACAAACTGTTTTTGTAAAGCTAAAAGTATGTTCTATCCAATAAAACAAAATAAAAAATTCATGAATTTTGAGCGAAATTGGCCATTTCAACGTGGTGAGATACCTTAAGTCGAGGTGGAAATGAGAAGGAGCGGTGGCCACATAAAATTCCTGCTCACCGTTTTCGATCTAAAGTTAAGCCCCCTCTGGTACAGGTATAACCCGATAGGAGACGAGACTTCTTCCGACTTCTCATACTGCATTGACCACTCCGAGCGGATTAGCTGTCAGCAGCATCTCCCCTCTCCCTGTCAGCGTGTTGCTTCCATCCCGGGACGAGGGGGATTTTGTATGCTAAGGTGATTTTGGTCAATATCCTCACACTGGGGGAAAAGGTACAAATTGAGGGAATTCTCCGACCCGCTGGCCTTTGTTTGGTACCGGAGATTGATATCGGGAAATTCATCGTCCTCTGCATGTTGTCCGATAAAGGGAATAAAAAACGGTTTACTGGGTTTTAAACGCACACCATTTCCTCGGTTGGACGACATTAATAAATCGAATTAGTTAGATCAGTAAAAAATGTCTTTAAGACAAAAATGTCATAAGACAAAACAGGGGAACATGAGATATGTACACGTCAAGACACCTCTGTAGGCAATATTAAAAGTTAAATATGACACAAACTCGTGGAAAATGTGATATTTACATTACAAAACCACTTTGTGCACACTATTTGACTGTGCTGTTTCGACACATCCAGGGAAAGAACTTTAGGGCCAAAAGTCAATATTTCACTTCGATTTTCAAACAAACAATACAATGTGTCACTCTGAATTATCAATTCGTCAGCAGCGGAGAACTTAATCTTTATAATGGTACCTCATGTATCGATTTTGGTTAAGTGTGAAGGGAGAAAAAGGGATCGTCACAAAAAATCACCTTCTAGAAATAATATATATGGTTTTTCCATGCAGAAAGAATAATGTACACCTACGCGGATGTTGCCAATAAAGAAAATCCTTAATGAAATAGCATAATGATAGTAAAAGCAAACGATTTTTAAATTTAAAAGTTCATAGCGATTGAGAATGGTAAAATAAGAAAAGCTAGCACGTGCGCCATCTAGGGGCGCCATCTAAAAATTGTTTATAATGTTTATACTTCGATTTTTAAACAAACAATAAGATGTGTAATTCCAAATTAACAATTCGCACGAAGCGGAGATCTTAATCTTTAAAATGGTACCTCATTTATCGATTTTGTTTAAGTACGAAGGTATAAAACAAAAAAATACCTATTAGAAATTATATACGTATATATAGATATATTCCCTTTTTTTAAAATTGTTTAATAAACCCCAGCAGTAGTTTGTCTACCGAAAGAAAGTAGTAATTCTGACTGAATGTACAATATGCAAATCAGGTGCAGCTTCGAGGGGAAAAAGAAAGTGAAAATCAAAAATTTCTTTCTCGAACTCGGGGAGATATGAAACAAATGTAAATATTGCTGCAGTATTTCATTCAATTAGGATATATTTTTCATATTTTTTTTCCCGTCATTTGTTTTTTCGTATTTTCTCCCCTGGCTCGAAAAAAATATTTTCCCTCGTGTTGTCGGGAGTTGTTTTTAAGAATTACGAGGAGGGTGCCACGTGTAGAATGGACTCGCGACACGGGAGGAATATTAAGCAGTTCTTCTATTTGTTCGAACGCGTATTCGCTTCGAGATCATGTAAAACAGTTGTAAGCTACATTTATAAATATTCTAGATTTTGGGGAGTTTATTTTCTAGGATTGGGATTTATAAGGGGATCGTATATGTGTTTTCTAATCTATGTATATAAAACAGTTCCGTAACTGACTGACTGACTGTCTGACATACAACGCACAGACCAAACCGCTGGACCTAAAGGGCTGAAATTGTGCATGGCGATTCTTCTTATAGTGTAGGAGTGCACTAAGAGAGATTTTTGAAACATTTTTCTTAGATTTTTTTTAAATTAAGTTTTTAAGCTGTTTTTGTAACATTCTTTAAAGTTTGCATTTAAAATAATAATCCAATGGTTATAAAATTTATATCACGAGAAAGATCCTAAAAATTCCTTTAAATTGACATCTTTTTCAGATCTTTGAAACATTCTTCTTAGATTTTTTTAAAATTAAGTTTTTAGGCTGTTTTTGTAACATTCTTTAAAGTTTGCATTTAAAATAATAATCCGAGGGTTATAAAATTTATATCACGAGAAAGATCCTAAAAATTCCTTTAAATTGACATCTTTTTCAGATCTTTGAAACATTCTTCTTAGATTTTTTTAAAATTAAGTTTTTAGGCTGTTTTTGTAACATTCTTTAAAGTTTGCATTTAAAATAATAATCCGAGGGTTATAAAATTTATATCACGAGAAAGATCCTAAAAATTCCTTTAAATTGACATCTTTTTCAAATCTTTACGTCCATTTTCTGATTTTTGGAGAATTTTTAAAGATTTACTTTTAGAATTTAATTTTTTTAATTCTGATCACGTGGTTTCTTTTCTTTTTGTGATACTTTAAACTAATTTTGCGTCACGAGCATAACAACGAAATAGACAAAAAAATATTTTTTTTCTTGCTAATGCAGCTGACGATTGGACATTATTAAAAAAATATTATAATACAGTAAAAGAAATGTTCCTCAAACTGTACTATATTCTTTAGTATGTTCTATTAGATTTAATTTTAATATTTTTCTTCTACATTATTTTGTCTATAAAAATATCCGTTACGATTTTTTTATAAATATATTTTTTCGTTTTTTTTACATCAATTGCATACATTGATCGTTATATTTATTATATATATATATATATATATATTTGGGGGGGGGGGCATTAATTGCATACATTGACTGTTGTATTTAATTTGAATGTACTCCTTAGCAAAGTGCGGGTTTTCAGCTAGTCGCACATATATTTTTGAATGAAAACTAAAAATAATGAAATTTGATTGCTCTGGAATCTTCAAATGATTTTTAAAGGAGAGTAGTTAACATCCCTTATTCATTTTTTTTCATTATATAAAACTCTGTGATCGCGAAGACGTTGTAGCATAATTATGTGAAGCAGATTGGATTCCTCTCTTTTGTCAAGATATATCACGGATAATATTTTCATTGTTTAACTAGTTAATCATTGTTTAAACGTGTTCACTGGTCGTAAAATGTGTTCCCTAGTCGTAATTTTCAGTCTTTGTTTAATTTGTAGTTTATTGATGAACAACAATCATACCTCTTCCGCAGATTGAAAAAAGCCGTCTATTTTTACTGAGAAATAGTCTCTTCTCTTTCGGTGAGTGTTAGAGCTTAGACTAAGAATTTTTTAAAACAGCCCGTTATTTGAAAAAGAAAGGACGTAACATGTTTTTTAAGTTTTGGAAGCTTGGGGGTTTACCTTTAATAAAGGAGAAGATTAAAATGGTGCATAACAAACGTTGCCCCTTGTATCTTACTATGTCCTGGAGAAAGTATTAGGAGAAGAGTGTCATAAATTCGCTTTTTAAAACGTGGCGCCGTTAATGTACCTTGTTAACGGAGATTAAACGATGATGGAACGACGTTCTCTAAAGTACTGCTTTAATGTCTTTCACGGAAACGTAGTTTACACACTGTAAATGGTTATGATTAAATTAATATGAAAATTGGGAGAAAACTTTTTTCATTCATACTTTTTCTCACCTTGCCTAAAATCGTTGAAAGGTACACTCGCTTTTACAAGAGTTCGCTTTTCGAGAGTTACAAGAATCTTATTCCTTCGTATCAGTTAATTGGTTATTAATCCATGAATTATTTATTAATTTTAGGTGTCGCTCGAGCCCTATCATGAACTTTATATATATATATATATATATATATATATATATATATATATATATATATATATATATATATATATATATATATATATATATATATATATATATATAGTGTGTGTGTGTGCATTCTAATGACAGGCAGGAGGGAAGTTCGATTTGCACTTAGTATCATCTAGTAGCTTGGCAAGAAGGTGGGACTGTCACGGGCACATCAAAATATTGAGACAGTATGTAGCCAGACACTAGGCTCATAAACTGAACGAACATCTGAGATAGATTTCAGTTTCAAGGCTATTAATTTCTATCTTATGTTATATATTTGAATTGAATTATTTTTCAGGGAGTTCACGAACCTGGAAAAACCGCAGAACTTAATGTATTTTTGGTCCTTGTTAATGTTTATGTTTTAACAAAAAAACAAAAAAAAATAATACCGAAAATGCAGTCCGGCCAGATCTCGATTGCGTTTCGGATTGCAATCCGAAGTACAATTGAGATCAATCAGTATTTTCGGCTGAAGGATATGAGTTCAGGAATTTAGGATGGAGTAAGATCAGGTCTCGATTTCACTTCGTATTGCCACTGCGGAGATGAATCAGTGTTTTTGATGACGTAACAGGATTTGAGTCATTTATGGTGATATTTCTTTTAACTTGGCAATGGTAGCACCGTATAACCACTTGTCAGCCTTTCTGTTCCGTTTCGCCAGACGTGAGTTGGTGTACAAGACCTGACACCAGTGTCGTGACCTTGTGGTTAAGTAGCTTGTTTATGGCTTCCATGGACTCAGAAACCACAATTTCCTTACATATACACATATGTATTGTTTATTCATATATATTTACAACATCTATGATACAACATTTCCATTATCAATCCTGAATCAGAACAATCATCACTCGAAAACCAGAAAGAGTCCTAACTCAGTTCGATCTTAAGTCTAGCACAGAGACGGAAGCGCGTCCCATAGTTCTCTCCCTTTCAGTTCATAGTTATCTCGCCTTCTCTCTTTTCTTTTCTTTATATATCCCCTCTTTCAGAAAATTCCAGAACATTCTAGAGGACTTCGTCACCGCGCGTGGGAAAAAACCCGCCGTCTCCGGTCAGCCAGCATCTGGTCCCCCTGTAGTGGTTGTAATTAGTTGACTTTTTCCAATTAGGAATGGGCACCGTACCATCATACTTGTAGTGGTTCTGACAACCAAGTCCGGGGGGAAATATCTTGCCAAGATACTATGTTTTTGGCAGGATCCTATCGGTATCCTAAAGCTCATGGGGGAATTTTATCGCTACTTCCCTTTCGTTCGATGGACTACAAGGAGGAAAAAGATGATCATACTGTTGTTGGAGGTGATCCTTTTGTTTAGAAAGTTACTTTATTGAGCAGTAGAAGGCATCTGAATTGAATGAGTCCAGATACATATGTACATATATATATGTATCTATATATATATACATATCTATATATATACATATATGTATGTCAAAATTTTAACGCATTTTAGTACTTTACTCTTTAACTGTTTACTGATTGTCGAAGCGATACAGACAGGGTTTGGCACGCTGCCAAAATTATAACTCGCGAGGACGGGTGGACGGACGATTTTAGCGTCTGAAATTTTGCTTTCCGAAGGACCGTTATGGAGGAACGTAATCCTACGTTAAAATCTTCCAACCCAAGTCGGCAACCCTTGGACACATTTTCTCCATAGGTTAAATATTGAGGTGAGCGAATCCAATAGAGTTAGTACACAGCAGCCTTTACTTTAGACAGTTTTGAGGTTTAAATCCTTAAAATGTACTTCATTTTTGTAGTTGAAAGAGAGTGAAGGAACACCGTGTTTTTCAATGATGGAGTATATGTCATTTAAGTAGACTAGGAATTATGTTTTTCTTTTCTGTTACATTATGCGTGTATTCTTGAATATGTTTGTACTTGTATCACGAGCGCACACATACCCATCCGCGTACGCATTTGAGCTTAGACGGGAGAGATATGACACAGAATATTTATAATTATTTTTACAGGGCGATTTTGCGCCCATCCCTTTCGTTAAACCCCGTGGCTTTCGGCGAAGTCATTTGCCGTGTAAACAGACTCCCGTCCGTGTATATATTCCCATAGCCGGAGTGATGACAGGGAGTGTCTATCTTCCTAACATAAACAGACCGCGGATGTTTTCGCTGACGGCCTGTGATAAGAGAATATCAACCTCATCTCGGTTGGCCGCCGAGTGGCCATCCGCGAGTTTAGGAAGGAATGAAGCTGGAAAAAAGTGATCGAGTTCCCCTTCGGATAGTGATGCTGCGCTGGGTTACCACTTCGCCATTTTGTTCGAGATGTGGAATGTGTTTCGCGTACTTAAATGCATAGCTTTTATGAAGTGTTATGACCCTATTTCTGGAGTTTTTAAGGTCCGAATTTATTGATTCTAGGATGTTGTGCTATTTCCAGTTATAGGATTACCCGGCACGTCGTCTTTCGTCTGTCATTGTATCCCAGTAAAGCGAATGTGTAAATGTTCATACTGAATATACTGGAATGACGACCGTTTCGGTGTTCAGATATGAATGCGAGTGCTGTTTTTAGGGTTCGGAAAACTTAAGTAAAAAAAAAAGGTTTAAAATAAAATAAAATAAAATTGTGTTTTCCTTACAAATGACCGTAAATAGGACAAGTAAAAAGAATGAAAGATATTTACATATGGACGAAAAATATTGGCGCATAGCTGACGGAATTCGCAAAATTTTCTTCGCCAATAATATTCTTTGAAAATTATTGAGGTGTGAAAACGTTTGTAACATGTGTTGCTATTATTGAAGGATTCATGTGCCGTAGAAGTTATTCAGCATTGCTGTTATTTTAAAACATGACAAAATTTATAATAGGTTCGAGTCGCATTAACATGGAATTCAGTGAAATGCATTCTACTGAGCTATGAAGCATTTTTTATGTATAAAAATAGAAAATGCACATCTGCAGTCATATGTAGACAACAAACAAACAAACAAAAAAAGATTGTGGATGGTCACGTGACGAAGTAAGTTTCTTATCCATCATAAAAAAAAATTGCTTCTTTGCGAGTCGAATTTGAAAAGAGCATGGGAGCAACTCATCTACACCTCATTTGTCTTAGATCGGAGTGTGGAATCCATTTACAAATTCGATTACAATAATTATATCTTTTCCAAGAAAATTTTTCCTAGTTTCACTCTCATATGAAGCAATTATTTGTGAATGCAACATTTTAAAAGTTTTGAATTATTAGGCTTATTATATTCGAGAAAGTCGTCTGCGGAAATAAAATGATATTAGAGAGTGGCAGCATAGCAGGGAAGAGAATAAAAATGATATTAAAAAATGAAGAAATCTGTAAATAGAAGCAGTGCAAATATTAATTTCAGCGATAATGTACGGAAAGATTTTTATTTGTTAACAAATATTGAAGCTAACCATATGACGTCAGTTTAATTTCCTATTTTTCAGTTAGAACTAAAATATTTAAGCTAGTATGTGTTTATATGAATCTTGAATATTCTATAGAATCCGACTCAAGTATGATAAATATTCATTCAACAAACTGTACGGAATATATCAGATTATTTGTTGCTGCAAAGTTGTCACAAACATAAATATACATCTTATTTTTTTTATTTTTGCGTGCAGTAATATTTTCAAACAAGGTTATATAATTGAAAAAAAGATTTATCGATAATTTTCAGTATCAAAATATGTATATATATATCTGTGTGTTATGCATTTGAATTTTTCTGATATCTAGTGATATGTGTATTGAATGTACATGCAAATATTTCCATAACGAGGTAAACTACAAGTATTAACGTTTCCGGCATGATCGTGTGATTTTTAAAGTGCGATATTTTGACTCCTGGAATTAAAAAAAATCAAAAACTATTTTCAAAATGATGTCAATTACTTTGAATAAAACGGATGGTTCGGTCATCGGAATGAACGAAAGAATGCAGATATATTACTTCGTACCTCTCGAAACAACTATTATTTAAGTTATTATTTGTCTTCATTGAACGACATTACCTCTACCTGCACTGCTTTGATTTTTGAAATCATGGACGACGCAGAGGCATTTGAATCTGCCGTGAATGACATATTCAAGCTGTGTGACGTCGAAAACGAAATCACCTCCGCTTTGTGTAAAGTTAGGATAAAAATTCCTGCATTAAAGGTAAGACGTTTTCTCCACATCACTCTCGGCGTGTTGATGCATACATGAATACATTGTGTTGTAAAATGAATACCCAAAAAGATACCTATTTCGGCAGACAATTTATCCATATTACGTGGGCTGATTAAATTAGAATTTTCAATTTGGTATCAAACTTGTGATTATTATTTTATAAAATATGAGACTGGTTTTATTTGTTATATCTACGGTTACATTGTCATTCCTAGCTCATTCGTGTTTATCCTGAAGTGTAAAAGCATTTTCCCGGCCCACCCACCTGATGGATGCTCACTTCAGTTTTAATATCAGAGCCCCTAACCTTCTGTTTTAATGAGTGAAGAACGGATAATACTCTAGCCGTATAATACATTTTAAAAAAGCTCGGTATATAAATTCCAGTGATAATTTATGTCTTTTTCTCCCTCCCTCCCTCTCTCTCTCTCTCTCTCTCTCTCTCTCTCTGTATATATACATATATATATATATATATATATATATATATATATATATATATATATATATATGTGTGTGTGTGTGTGTGTGTGTGTGTGAGATACCTTTTGTGTGAAGGAGTATTTGCATTCATTAAAGCAGAAATCACTCCAATTATGCAACAATAACAAATGTATATTTATTTAAAAGATGGTTAAAATATTATATCGTCTACAGTTCGTCTTTAAGCGTCTGACTCCTATGTCGTCGGGAGTCCGTCTATATCGTAACCAAAGCGAATAATCCTTTCCCTCCAAAAAATATCTCCTCCCCCAGGCAAGGGGGCTTGCTAGAAGTGGGGTCATTGCCCTCTCAGGTACGACTCTACAGCTCTGGTGTTGTCAGGAGCGGGGCAGGCGGTTTTCGGGAGCTGCCGGGGAGGGAATTCGTCTCTCACACACACACACACACACACACACACATATATATATATATATATATATATATATATATACAGTGCCGTAACTAGCCATTCCTGTGCCCATTTTGCATTTGGGCCCATTAATTAATTAGGCTTGGGAAAATAATAAAACACATACAGCATTTTGGGCCCCCCCTTCCAAGTGGGCCCTAGCGGGTGCCCCTGTTGCACCTGCCTAGTTACAGCACTAAATATATATATATATATACAATGAAACTTCTCTATGGGGGTCAGTCATGGTTCCGAAAAAACGTGGCCTTTTAGAGGGGTGGCCGTCTAGAGAAGTTTCAATATATATATATATATATATATATATATATATATATATATATATGTGTGTGTGTGTGTGTGTGTGTGTGTGTGTGTGTGTGTGTGTGCTTGTTTGTTTGCTTTCGTTCTTGATGACATCCAGTGAACGATCAGTTATCAATGATAAACATCTTTTCAGAGGATATTAAATAAGTATTCATAGTGAACAACAGCCTCAAAATATAAATTTCCGTGTAGCAACGAGTCTATGCTTTATAAGGCATAGCTTTTCCCGGCTTCATTGTCACAGGACGAAATCCACAATCCCAATAAATGTCTGACATCCGATGTACGGCTCATTAGCCAAGACACATTTGTTATCTTCAGCTATATTTTAATAACACAGAGCCGCGCTTTTGGCGTTCTGAGGAACTTAAATAAATGGTAAACGTCTCCGAACGAAATCTCTCGGTTGTTTCAAGGAACCAGGGAAGCGAAACCGGGGGATCCCACTGCAAGTCACTCTAGACGCATACCTTAGAGTCGGAAGCGCAAAGTTTCCCTTTTCGAAAACGAGTAAACAAGTAAATAATTAAAAAGAACTTTAATGTTCTCGAAGATCTGCAAATGAAGATCAAAGAGGCGGGGCTTTAGGTTCTCGGGAGCATTCAAGTTAGGGAAATATTATTTATTCTGTTTCCTTTACTTTTCAAAAGGTGTTTCAGAAGATTTTTTTAAAAAGTCTTTTGAAGTTTTATTGCCAGTGGATTGTTTGTGAGAAAATAAGTATTTTAATTTAAATCGTTTTCTCTTGGAAAGTTATGAACAGTAAATGAGGCGTGACATCCATAAATTAAATAACATTTCAGCTGGTATTCGTTTTGACTCCATGTTATTTTACTTGTTGATGTTTTTATATCTAATTGAATAATTTCTGAAGCAATTTTGAACTCACTGCCCGATTTTTTAATTTTTTTTTGTTTTTGTGTGACATGTATTGGCAACGACACTGACGCACCGAACATCAGTTAATGAAATTTTTATTTGTGATGCAAGTATCATGCCGCCATTTTTCGCTTGCTAGCTTTTCAGTTTTCAGAACGGCTCCTTAAAAGAAATTTAAAATTCAGTAACACCATTCAATATGGTTATCACTGTTTTCGTATACTTCTTTCTAGTTATTGAGAAAATGACTGACTGAAATCACAAAATTTTAATACAGTCGAACCCCGTTATAACGAACTTCAAGGGACCAAAGATTTTGTTCGCTATATCCGAACCGTTAAGAAAAATGCTAGAGTTCGCAAAATCTATAACTCATTAGTTGCAATGTGTATTCAATAATGATGTATTAAAAAATGATAAAATGATCATTAATGAATTAAATCGACTAAAATCGATTACATTAAACTGACACAATACTAATTAAATTACGTACAATAGGAAAACGCCGGGACCATAATTTTCGTTCGTTATATCCGTGAGTTCGTTATATACCGGGTTCGCTATAACGGGGTTTGACTGTCGCAGTTTTACATTTCTATTACCGTGCTAACTCTGAAATAGTGACATGCCAGTTATACGGTATTCGCAAAGATTGCATATTCCGAATAGTCAACCTAATATACGTAAGATAGTAAGAGTAGCATTTTATAGAAAAGGGATGATGCTTTAATGATAATATGCTGACAAAACTAGGCACATCGTCTACTAATGTTCATGACAGTTATTTTGATACTTTCATGAACATCAGGCCAAGGAACACTAAGCCAAGGGTGGGCAAATAGCGACCCGCTATCCACATGCGGCCGCTACAGATTTTTTTGTGGCCTGTCAAGACACCCAGAAAAATTCGGACAGCCAGAAAAACTGCCAAAGACAGCCAAAAGCTTCAAGACAGTCAGAGAAACTGCCAATATTTTATGTAATTTATATTTGAGGCGGTGAAAGGCAAAGTGGTGTAAGTCAGTAAGTCAAGTGGTGTAAGTCAAAAGAGTTTTACTGCAAAAACTACAAAAATTCCACCATAAATTGAACAAACTATAATTCATAAAAATTATTATAATATATATAACTATTTAAAATAATAACTATTTAAAATTCCACTCTAAACATAGAGATTACATTTTTGCCCTCAAATGAAAAAAAAGTTGTAAATGTGACTTACACCACTTTACCTTTCACCGCCTCATTTATAGATTTTTATGATACAATTTATACCTTTTCTGAAATGCAAAGTTAACTAATAAATGCAATAATTTTAAAAGGTGTTGCAGTCCTCTAACCTCCGCTTACACGAACTTAGCCCCCGTGCCAAAACAATTGCCCTCCCCTGTACTGAGCGAATCATTTTAAATAATCATCATTTAAGTGGTAATTATTTAAACTGATCCGGGATATATAAGAAGTTATAAAATGAATTCAATTTGTGATTTTCTAATTTTTTTAAACGGATCAGTTTAAATAATCAACATTTAGTTGAAATGATGATTAAATGGATCGAGGTTAAAGGAAGTTATTAAATGGGCCCATTTCTGATTATTTGTGATTATTTTTTATAATTATGTCACTGATCAATTTTGTTTCTAAAATTTTTTACTCACTTCCATTTTTTTTCTCTACAGGGAGGTGAACGAGAATGTTGGGAGTTTCACAATATCACGTTGACTCAGGTAAGTGCTTTATAATTTTCGCAGTCTTTTGCAAATTTTTCTAGGGTTTTTTTTTTTCAAAATTTGACCAGTAAAATTCTTTGATATTTCGTTATAGAATACACATGTTTATACATTATTTAGTATTTTTATCTTATACTTTCGTGATCAATCTTTTGAAAATAGTACAGAATATAAGTGTTTGTAATACTCACTTAATATCAATTGTGATATATAATTTTAAGTAATTTACAGCAAATAACAAAAATTTACAGTCTGTTGAGAAGGACCCCGAGAAAAAATTACCAAGTTGGGAATGCCAAAACTTGAGAAAGTTTGGTCTCAATTCTGGGAAGTATCGTCAATATAAAGTAGCGGACCGTACATGATTCATCTTTAGAAATGTAACGTAATGACTAATTACTTCCTTGAAATTGGAGACTTTATAAAATTGAGTTTGATATTGTAACACGCCATCTTTCTTCGTATCAATGTAGCTAAGCTGTGTTTATTAACCTTTAACTTACGGGACCCATTACCCATTAATCCGATTCCCTCTTTAGAACGGGAAATTTCATAATCCCTTTGTATGTATGTATATATATATATATATATATATATATGTATGTGTATATATGTATGTATGTATGTATGTATGCATATATATATATTTTATATATATATATATATATATATATATATATATATATATATATATATATATATATATATATATATATATAAATAAGAATAAGATGAAAGAGAAAACCAGTAATAGCTCTAAAGCTACTTGAAGCCAGGAACATCCAACATGTAAAGAAAAGTATGAATAAGGTTTTTGACAGCATTTCTTCATCAGCGGTGTCAATACTGTCTAAAAACCAATGGATTGTTTCTGATGAGTATGATCTATTAAATAAACACACTCAGACACCGTACAATCCATTATTAACAGAAGAATTGAATAATAAATGAATTAAGTTTGAATAAAAGTACTTAACCAAAGAACACCAAGCCTGGCGCTAGTCAGAGTGGAAGTTAAGAACTTGTAACCGCAAGATGACTGACGTCATATAACTTGCAACCATTGAGGTAGTGGATACTCAGTTACAGACTTACTTAGGTTACCATATTTTAAGACTATTATTCCTTTATTTATTTAGTTTTTATTATTGTTACTACTATGAGTTAATTATTTTTTTATTTTTCTTATGATTTTTATTTTTGTTTTTAGTAGTTATTATTTTTATTTTAACCTATTGTTATGTTTAAATTATTAATGCAACAGAACAAACTATTCATTAAAACAAAAACAACCAATTATGTTTTTGGATAGACTTACTGGGTAATTATTACGAGTTAGCACAGCTTTCAAGTCTATAATATGCTTAATCCTATTGTCTTTAGAACATAGCCTATTTATACGAACTAACTGATTTACAATAATGTTATTAAAAACAGATTTATGTACACAGGTTAGATAATTTTGAAATTTAACAATATTAAAATTATAGTCAGATCTTATATATATATATACACACAGTGATTTCCGCTTATAAAAATCCCGTTTGTTATTACTGTTTTTGATTCTTATAAGCGGTTGATTCTTATAGCCGAAATTTAGGTTTTTGGACAGGCACACACCTATATATACATATATTAAATAATTTACCATAAAATACTCTTTAATTTACGTTAATTATCTTTTGTTAAAATTATTTTTTATAATTTTAAAAATACAACTTAATTTCTAGACCTATAAGTAGATACACATGATTATAATAAGAGAAGAAAAAAAATCCAATATTTGTTACCACATACCTACTTAACAGTTTTAACATTTCAACTACAGGAAGGGAGCAAGAAAAAGTTTTCTATGGTAGTTTGACATAGTGAAGTTTTCAGGAGGCTGTTTATACCTCTTTCAATACTAATAGTTTCAAACGAAGATTCCCCTTCTAGCTTACGTTTCACGGTTTGATAACGTGCTGAATCTACTAATGTCACGTTTGCCTAAGTGATAGTGGACGTGGACACTACGCCGAAGATTTATGTATTTCAGGGTCCAGGAAGCCGCAACCAGGATGTGGGAGGTGGGGAAAAAATAGTCTTTATTTTTGTTTGTCAGTGGAGAAAAGTGAAATCGGACCCGAACGGGTAAAGATGCCCCTGGGTCTAGCTAATAGGACAGTGTTGTTCTAAAACGTTTAAGAAGAAACTATTATGTTATGTCTAACAAAGAAAGGGATGGATTTTACGACTATATTCCATCCCATCTTATCAATCTTTCTTTAAAAAAAAAAAAGAAAGAACTTCGTGTCTTTTGAGGGTTTAAGTGGCTTTTTTTTTAAAAATGAAAGGAAAGCGAAGAGTGTAAACTGATTCTTAAAACCGGTGGATTGATTCTTTAAAGCGAAAATTTTAACATGGAAATAATACGTTTTTGTTTTCGCGATATTGATTCTTATAAACGGTTGATTCTTATAACCACTGATCACTATAAGCGGTGGTTACTGTATATATATATATATCATTCTTGCTTTCTTAAAGATATTTCAATTTCTTACTTAATAAAGATAAAAACTATACATAATAAATATAATAAATAATATATATAAAATATACATAATATATATAATAAATATATATAATAAAACATTCATTTTATTTTAATGTTACCTTTGGACCATAAGACGCATCCCATTTTTCAAGTCTTTTTTTTTTTTTAACGTAGGATTACGTTCCTCAATAACGGTCCTCCGGGGAGAAAAAAAGTGCCCGGCCTGCGTCGCGAACTAACTTTGGCAGCGCGCCAAAGCCAGTAGTAGTAAACAGTTAAACAGAAAAGTACCGAAATGCGTTTTAAAAAATTAAAAATAAATAAATAAATAAATAAATAAAGAGGTAAGCAACACTAAGTAATCCTACGTTAATAACCTGCGGTAGTTTCGTTAGAAGAGACTACCTGAATTTTTTTTTTATATAAGAAAATTATGGTACGAAAAATACGGTACTTTCAGTTTGCGGTTTTAATAAATTACGGTCTGCCGAATTTGGTTGCTGTGAGATAAATTATACGGCATCAATTTGCTGATTATGTAATTAAAATATATTTATTTATTACAAATGCCCAGAAGATTTGTTATGGCGCCATTAGTTCTCAGATAAAGGACGAGACTACTGGCCATTCATTTAAGGGAGCACCGTATAGGTGGCCAGCGTTACCCCCTACAAGCCGGTCCCCTAATTTAGAACCGAGTCGAGTGACGAGACCGGAACACTTGACCCCGCACCTCCAGAGGTAAATTTGAGAACTTGGAGAAGGTAGCAGCCGCGACAGATTTTACGTGCACCGACCACCAGTAGTGAGCACTGCGGCGGATTTGTCAGCGACGGGTACCGAACCATTGATCATCAGGTCACTGGCACGCTGCCTTTGCCAAATGGTCCACCGCTACCCGTAATTAAGATATATGATTATTTACAATTTCGAACTTTGCTGCTGACGTTTTTCAGGTTTTGATGTTAGCTCATATAATAGGAGTGATTTAGCTTTGAAAAACTACGAATCTATTTTCTTTGTTTTTGGCTCTGGCGAAAAATAATTATTTTATCGTAAGAGTATTTAAATCACTGTAAATACAGTACAGTTAAAGCTGATGATCACTTATACAAAATTGAGATCTTTTAATAAGAACTAGGTGGCCCATAAGACCCTTTCCCATGCGATTGAAATACGATAAGTTTTATAGCGAGGTTGGTGGTTTATAGTAGGATGAAAGAACTTGTTTATTTTTAGCTATTGTTCATTTGTCAAATAACAATGGTGCGTAATGATAATACAAAACCAATCACAAAACGCCTTTGGTACCAAAATTGGAGGTGAAGCATAAGACAAAACAGGTGAACATAAGATATGTACACGTCCAAACACCTTTATAGACAATATTAAAAGTTAAATATGATACAAATGTGATATTTTCATTAGAAAATCTCTTTGTGCACACTATTTGACTGCGCCGTATAGACGCATCCAGGGAAATAACCTTAGAGCCAAAAGTCAATTTTTCACTTCAATTGTTAAATTAACAATACATTATGTCATTCTCAATTAACAATTCGTCAGAAGCGGAGAACTTAATCTTTAAAATGGTACCTTATTTATCGATTTTGGTTAAGTATGATGGGAGAGAAAGGGGTCGTCATAAAAAATCACCTTCTAGAAATAATATATATAGTTTTTCCATGCAGAAAGAATAATGTACACCTACGCGGATGTTGCCAATAAAGAAACTCATTAATGAAATCGCAGAATGATAGTAAAAACAAACGATCTTTAAATTTAAAAGTTCAGTGCGATTGATAATGGTAAAGTAAAAAAAAAACTAGCGCGCGCCATCTAGGGGAAGAAAAATTGTTTATAATGTTTTTTCTTCGATTTTTAAACAAACAATAAGATGTGTAATTCTAAAATAACAATTCACACGAAGCGAGATCTTAATCTTTAAAATGGTACCTCATTTATCGATTTTGGTTATGTATGAAAGGAGAAAAAGGGATGAAACACAAAAACACCTTTTAGAAATAATATATATAGATAGATATTTTTAAAGGATATTAATTCTTATTTTCTACAGAGTTTCCTAGGAATTTTTGTCAACTTTAATATCTGAACAGCAATAAAGTAGGTGAACATTTTTATGGGGCTTTGTAAAAAAAAAAATTTAGTTAATTAGAAAAACTGAAAATTTATATTGTTTATTATTAGTCATACATATTTATATTTATAATCACTTAGCAATATTTCGGAATTTTCAGTAAATTAAACGGAAACTTTATAGATAATTAAGTGAAACTGGGATGATAGTAAAAATTTAAATTTTTCTCTAAACACTAGAATATTTAATAATAATACTGCCTCAGACAGTCGTTGCGAATAGTTTCATGAAAACTCACAGAATTCAAGAGAATTCTTAAGATTATTTACTTAACGATTCTCCAAAGTCATGCATCATCCATTAGCTGCAAAACAGTCTTTTTTATTCACCTCATATAAGTTTTGGGATTCACCATTGTTATTTTATTGTTGGCTGTTATCATAATAATGAAAGAAAAAATTGTAGGGGTGTCTTCAATAGTTTATCGCAAGAACTTTATCTTAATATTTATCTTATAATAGAAAAAAATTATTTTGCTATATTTTATTCCTTTTTGCCGATTTAAAGGACTGATGTTGTCCAGCTTTTAAGACAAGAGTTTCTCTCTCTGATAGTTTTTAATGTAACAAAATAGCCAGGGTATTTTATTCTCGAAATCCGAGGAGGATGATATTTAAAATTAGACAGGGACTGTGTTATTTGGCACCCAAGAGGATTTTAAATGGCTTTTTTTTAACGAGAACTCTGTAAGAATTAGATAGCACTCACTATGCTTAGCAAACATTTGATTTCGGAGAGATACGAGTTACGACTCTTCAAAATACGAGTAGCTGGTTGCTTGGCTGAAAAACGCCAAATATGAGTGCCAGCCCCTATACGTGCTTTTCGTTACTGGTTTTTTTTACTGGCGGTCGGTGCTCTTTGTTGAAATTATGAAGTATAGTGTTGAAAGTACACTATACTTCATAATTTAATGATGTAAAAAATAAAACTCAAAACCTAAATGTATTCAAACGTTTATTTAAAAATGAGTCTGATTTTTTTTATGTTGAAACAAATTTTTGACTATTTTAGGCAAATCTAGTGTTACTACATGCTACTCGCAATGCGCCATCAAGGTAAAAATCAGTTAAGCCGATTTCTGTATAGGTTCTACGCCTATATCTTTTTGGAATTGGATGATTCAAAGATACATTAATACGAAGAACACGAGCAGCAGGTGGCATATTTTCGTACCGTTCTGTATTTTTCAGGCACTCATTTCCAAATTTATGTTTACAAAAGCACCTGCCTGAAATGTCTATGAGCGTTTCGGGCCGCACATTAAAGCTTGGTGTGCCGCAGTTTGAGTACCCCTGCTTTAAGTGATACGTGGAGAATCTTATCGCTGAGAATGCAGGAAGACTCATTTATACCTCTAGCACAGTAGTTCCCAACCGGTGGTACGCAGACCACAGGCGGTCCGGGAGAGCCTCGGCACCACATATAAAAAAGTTGCCAAATAAATGGGGATTTTGAAAGCAATGTTCATTGAAGTATATGGGCCGAATATATCCGATGACTATGAGGTGTTGAATTAAAATTTCTTAAAAGTTTAACATAATTGTTTTATTATTAGAATATGATACGTTAGAATGTGAGTACATTAATCCTGTATCCCTTTTGCCTGAGGGATATTTTATATCCCCCATACCCCCCGGAAGGTCTCCTCCCCCCTCAAGTGGGGGGGGGGGGTCCGCACATGGTTCAGTTTCAGGCTTAGTGGTCCGCAGACTTCTACGGGTTGGGAACCACTGCTCTAGCAGTAGTCTTTGATTTCAAATTTCATGGAGGTGACCACCCAGATATTGGTCATATAAATGAAGATAGATGACGATGATTTATGTGTTTGGAATAAAAGAATATGATATAAATGTTCTTTAAAATAGTAAGATAACGCAAATCGCTAAACAGCGAATCGTATAAAATCCTCGAGAAATTAACTTAAATAGAGGACCTAATTGGGGGCTCAATGTAAAAAAAAATAATAATAATAAAAGTAAAATGACGCTATCGTTGCTTTTGGCTGGTGTTTTGAAAGACTTTTTGAGTCCAGTGTTTCTTTAATTGCGTTTTGTATAACGGCGATCGCAAAGCTTAATATCCCACCCCTACTGCCCTCATTACAGGCCTCGGCTATTGTTCTGAGGGATTACGCGGATTATGAATTTGCATGAAAATGCTCGCTAAAAATGCATCCTCCATAACTGAGGATTATCTTCCCCGAAAACACAGCTTACAGCGGAAGACAGAATGGTTAAAAATGTAACGCAGTTTATGCGCGTTTAGAAAAGTGTTATTCACTGATTTGAAAAGTTTTCATTGAACTGTCATTCTGCCAAATTTACCGCCCATGTGAAAAAGCGAAAGAAATCATTTAATCTCGTTCTCTCCCCAAGGATATTTGTTTATCCTACTTTTGTAATCTCCAGGACATTCAAATTTAAATCGTTTCAGCAAACACCCTTCCCTTTTCCCGTGGAAAGAATTTCCAAAGGGGTCCCTGGAAAGTTTCCACCTTCGTCTTTATTAATAACAGTTGTTATTAACGGAAATTACTGTATTTTTAACGAAAAGAAGCTATCTAAATAACAGAAATAATGATAGTTACAAGATTAAAAAAACTTTTTCCATACCATGTTTTTAAACTTTACTGTTGAATCATATAAACTTGACAATTCTATGTATTAATAAATACTTTTTTAAAATTTTTTTTGATGAATTATCCCATCAACTTGAAAGAAAATGAAGTTAAGTGGAAGTTAACTTGCGTTTTATTCTTCGTTTCCGTCCCGGTTGATAGATGGCTGCACCAGTCTACAAAAAAATTAACTGAAAATAACTGAAAATTAATTTAATTTTGCTTAAAGATGGCTAAAAGTATTAAAAAAATGGATTGTCATCGTGTTCTGAGCTATTCTAAAAGTTTCAAATGTCTAGCTACTCGGGAAGTTAGTTAAAAATCGATTGCAAGATTTGTAAGGGACAAACACACAAACAAACAAGAAAGCAAGTTAATAAAAACATGGTAAAAAATAATACTCTCTCTCTGTCCCACAATAAGTGTCACTTGAAAAGAATGTGTAAATGTGACGCTTATTTTGGGACAGAGGCAGTATTTCTTTTATTAATGCTACAGATAACCATACCTTAAAATAAATAATAAAATTTTTGTGTTGTCATCGATACATATCACAGAAAAAATTTAAGTTTTAAAGTGTCGAATGTGGACCCTGCTCTATGATTTCCTATACTAGCCATCTCCGATTCCTTATAAAGAGCAGTATCTCTTCCGAGTCCCGATCTGACGTACCATACCATAGTCTGTGGGTTCGAGTCCTACTCTTGGCATGACCGTTTGTTGTTGTTTTTAATGCCCCCCCCCCCCCCCTGGTCGGAAATGAACGTTTGCGGCCATTCGGAATCGGCTTTAAGCCGTAAGTCCCGGTCTAATGTGCCCTCATGTAGCAAAAGTTGACTCCAAACCAAACCAACCGAGTCCCGATTATTTTATAGCTCTAAAGGATACATGATATCTTGATGACACTATAAAAAATTATTTTTTTCAGTACTATTTACCAAAATACAGATACTAGCCATCGGGCCATATAAACCAGGCCATATCTTATATACAGTCGAAATCCGTTATAACGAACTTCAAGGGACCAAAGGTTTTGTTCGCTATATCCGAACCATTAAGAAAAATGTTAGAGTTCACAAAATGTATAACTCATTAGTTGCTATGTATATTCAATAATGAAAGAATGATAAAAATCTATTAAAAATGATCATTAATGAATAAAATTGACTAAAATCGGTTACGTTAAACTGACGCAATACTTATTAAATTAACTAAAAATGAAGACCAATGGAAATAAATTGATTTTATCTTTAATAGTTGCTCACTGTTTTGATACAGAAATAATCGGTAATCTTCTGCTGACGTGATGACGATTTCAAAAACATTTTATGAATTTCCTTGTCCAGTATATCAAATGACTCCAACACTGTTCTTCCACTGTTTGTGTTGACAAAAACTTATTAATTTCACTCATCGCTGCTGTAGCATCTGAGATGGTGGAGATTTCGTCATTTATGTTCTCCATCAGAAGCAGAATCTTCGATTTCAGAATCATTCATTGTAATTTCTTCCACAATATCTTCATCAGTCGGATTTTCACATGTAATGACTTCATCATCTCGTTTCGAACAATTGCACACCACAATCTGAGAATGATGAAATTTTATGCTTTTCTATCCACATCGCGATAGGTAAATCTTCATCCTCTTCTTCTTCAACATTCTTTGCTTCTTCAACGTTCGTTGTATATTCAACATTCTTAAAAAGTTTAAAAATTTTTAAAAATTCAGCTGTCGACTGAAAAAAATGTTCGTTATAGCCGATTCTTAAGTTTTCGGAGGTTCGCTATAAAAGGATAAATTACCATTAAATACAATAGGAAAATGGCGGGACCAAAATCTTTGTTCGTTATATCCGGGAGTTCGTTATATACCAGGTTCGCTATAGCGGGCGGGGTATAAGGGCGGTTAGCTATAGCGGCGATAAACAGAAACGGGAAATGGGTCGTGTGTGCATGTGTGTGTGAGTCACAAAAACTCAAAAACCATGAGCCCTACCTATGAAATTTGCACGGTTTAATGTGCTTGAAAAATCGGGATGAATGTGACTATTTTCATCCCGATACGACGTTTCATTCCCGAATTATGTTAGAACAAATTTGCGCGGTATCAACGGATATTTTTGTTCAAAGCCATTGTAACATTTCATTGTTGCCAATTAAATTATAACATTTGCTTAAAAATAAATAGACATGAATTAAAAACGTGATTTACTCATATATTGGCAGATTTTTTCATATAGAAAAATATATACACATATTTCATGCTCGGAATTCTTTCTCAAAACTAAATCGTCTGCTGCGTTTCAATGCCACTTTCAGACTTTCTTAATTAGAATATACACGTATTTCATGATTGTAATTCTTTCTCAAAATTAAATCGTCTGCTATGGACTGAGAACACATTCATTGAAAATGAATGACATTTCATCTTTATATTTTCATTTTTAATGAGGGGGGGGGGGGCAAGGAATTGAATTCAGTTTGGCAGACTCCTTAGCGCTTTACTGCCGGACGGTCTTTAAAATATGAAATAGTATGATTTTTTTTTAAAATTGAATAACAATAGAATTGATGTTTAAGTAGTATTCAAAAGTTATACATTGAGAAAAATAAATATAATATAAATAAAAGGAGAAAAAAATATTGCATTGAATTTTTGTTATGGATCATATCTCTATATATAAAAATGAATGTTTGTTTGTTTGTTTGTTCGTATTTTATGCGCTGCCGTACCGTTCATCCAATTGCGATGAAACTTGGTCAACTTATTGTTTAAACTTGCGCGATGGTTATAGACTATTTTCATTCCGCTACGACGTTCCATTTCCGAATTATGTTAAAAGTATCAACGGATATTGAAAATCGCCAAAAAAATCGCCAAATTTCCCCGGATATTTTTGTTCAAAGCCATTGTAACAATGTTCATTGTTGCCAATTAAATTATAACATTTCCGTAAAAATAAATAGACATGAATTAAAAACGTGATTTATTCTTATATTGGTGCATACGTGAATGAATTTGATATATTATTTTCATGTACGTGGCAACGCCGGAATGTTTCTTTTTAAAAATGAAAATATAAGGATGGAAAGTCATTCATTTTCAATGAATGTGTTATTTATCCATTTCATGAATTGAAACTATCCCCAGCTACCTGTTCAAACTCAAATATACTGCAGGACACGTTGAATTAGCTAGAAACACGTGCGTTTAGCCTTGACGCGATGATTTATATAACTGAAGGGACATTGAAACATAGCAGATGATTTAGTTTTGAGAAAGAATTACAATCATGAAATACGTGTATATTATAATTAAGAAAGTCTGAAAGTGGCATTGAAACGTAGCAGACAATTTAGTTTTGAGAAAGAATTCCGAGCATGAAATACGTGCATATACTTTTTCTATAATAATTACCAGATTTGCTGTGTTTTAATATTGAATGTGATCTCAATCCATTCAAACATTATTGATTATTTTTCTACACTGAAGTGCCACTGAATTAGGGATAGCAAAGCCTATGCAAATTGTGTAGCGCTGCGCATCATGTATGCGCAAGTGAGGGGCGCTGTGGTAACTGCATATATAGCGCGTACTGTGGTTGTTCTGAATTAGTTGTTGGAATTGCCAGTATGGGTAAACTGCCTGATTTAGACGCCTTCGATCGCGGGCAAATCGTAGGTGCGCGACGCATGGGCCATTCAATTTCCGAAATCGTCAGACAGCTAGGATTTTCAAGGTCGACAGTGTCAAGAGTATACCAAGAATACATGGATGGTGGAAAAAAAACTAGCGATCGGGCAAACTGCAAAGGACAATTAGCCTTGACAGTGCGTGGTGAGAGACGGCTCAGGCGTATTGTACGTAGCCTGCGAAGCCAAACATTAGCTCAAATTACCACCCAGTTTAATGACGGTGCCAGTCGTACAGTCAGTAAACGGACTGTGCAACGCTCGCTTCACCGTATGGGTTTCGGGAGCCGTCGACCTACGAGAGTACCATTGCTCTATACTCGCCATCGGGCTGCACGTCTTGCCTGGGCAAGAGAGCACAGAGACTGGAGTGTAGAGGACTGGAAACGAGTAGCATGGAGTGATGAGTCTCGATTCCGACTACTTAACGCCGACGGGAGGCTGAGAATATGGCGTCAGGCTCATGAAGCCATGGATCCTGCATGCCTGGCTGGAACTGTACAAGGGCATGGTGGCTCAATCATGGTCTGGGGTGTTTTTTCGTGGCACAGTTTAGGATCTTTGGTGCGTGTACCAACCTCCCTCAATGCAATTCGGTACGTAGAGTTGCTGTGTGATCACCTCCATCCGTTTATGCTGTTCTGTTATCCGCACGGTAATGGAGTTTTCCAGCAAGACAACTGTACCTCTCACAAGTCCCGGTTGGCTACTGGCTGGTTGGATGAGCATTCCTCTGACTTCTCTGTCATGAATTGGCCACCTAGAAGCCCAGACTTAAATCCTATTGAGCATCTTTGGGATGTTTTGGAACAAGGCGTGAAAGGCCATCACACAGCACCAAAGAACCTTACTGAATTATGGACAGCTTTAGCCAATATGTGGCAAGCCATTCCCGGGGAACGTTTCCAGAAACTTGTTGAATCTATGCCTCGTCGTGTGGCAGCCGTTATCAAGGACAGAGGAGGCCCAACTCGTTACTAGGTAGGTATCCCTAATTCAGTGGCACTTCAGTGTATAATAATAAATCTATTCAAACGTTATTGACTAGCTGTAAATTAATGCTTTAAAATGCCCCAAAAGAGGAGAGCAACTTTTAATCCTGCAGAGTAAGGGGGAAATGTCGAAGATTGTTGAGAAATGAGCAATGTGATGGGAAAAAAACAGAAGACCGCGAAGCCAACAGAATTCGAAATGCAGTCAGACGCACACAAGAATCTGAAGAAAAAACATTTCCAAGAGCTCGAAGGATAATAGAATTCGAATTGTAGTGATACGAAGCAGTGAGACTGATGAAGAAACTTTTAACGCGTCGAAAATACGATTGTCTTCGAGCTTCAACATCGAAAGGAGAGGAAAGCGATGAACAACGACAGCACCGACAACCAGCTAATGCTTTTTGCTACCGCAACAGAATTTTAGCGAAAACTGTAGAACATCATAACATGAGGCTAATCATTGAAAAAAATAATAACAGAAACTGAATCCCGAGCTAAGCCGGGTAATACATCTAGTCATTGATAAAAACTACGTTAAGGCCAAAGACATAATCGGAATCTTTTTCACAGTTTGATAAAGCGGGAAAAAACCAACTTTCTTAAAAGTTTTCTACAATTTTCCGATTTTAACTGAACTTCTGTTAACGTTTTAATTTATTTCAAGTTAAATTGGGGGGGGGGTGTAATACCCCCCCCCGTGCCCTCCCGACGCTACGCTTGTGTTAACTCTACTCATAGTGTTTAAGATGTATCGCCTTTAAACTAATATCTAAAATTAAAATTTGAGCACCCCGTAACCTATTTCTAGTCTCCGAAAATACTTATTCCACTCTAAGGAGACAAACACTGGACTTTTGTGGATTCGTTAGCTGCAGAAACACTGTGCGAATTGTTAGTAACTCAGGGGCACAGCATGTTTTTATTAACCTCACGTTATAACTCCCTCGTTGTTCTTCGAGAGCAGCAATGGCATACGCCCTTCGAAGAATGTAAAATGTGCAGATGGCGCTTCTGTGACGTCACATGGTAATACGAGGAGCACCATTTTAACTGGTGGAGCTTTAAATATACTTTCTCGGTACGACGTCGTGTAAATGCTCTTTTTAGGATGACTGATCTTTTCAACAGCCTAACTGAATAGAGAAATAATTCGACTGATTTAAAAAACGTAAATCTCTCGTCAAAATAATAGAGACATTCCGAGGCAAAGGCGAATAACGTAAAAACATTCCCTGAAAATAGAATGTTTATTTTCAGAGAATTTTTTTTTCCTTTTTCTTTTTTAACGCAATAGGTTTACGCGTGAAAGATGAAGATTACTCCAAAAGTTGCATCTTTCATCTGAGTAACTAAATTTTGGTTTCGTGAGTTGAAATTTCGAATAACGTTCCCCTTCCTCTGAGTCACTTAAAACTGGATTTCTTCGGGGAAATCCGCCGCGCTGCCAAAGTTATAACCAGTAGATTATAATTTATTTTAACACGCTTAGAGCGCAGAGGAGGATTTGGATCCTTTTTCAAAGCCAGGTTTCTCGTAAAAGCTCCGCTTCCAAAATAAATCTCGTATGTATCTCTTCCTTGAAATGGAGTTGTATTAATGCATCCCTTTTCCATTTTGTAAGTAATCTAATCTCTTTCCTCCCGTATCGCAATTTTCCTGCACGTTAATTAAACCTTATATTTTAAACTAAACCAGAAACATTTAATCTCGTCTGTTGTTTCCTCCGCGAAATGTTCAGATTCTGGAATATGGAAGATCTATTGACATTATTAGCATAGAATATAATTTGGTGTCCTAATGCAATCTGTGATCGATGTTACATGTATTTCGACAAAAGTGGACAACCGGGTTAGTTTCATGCATTGGTACCCCCATAGATGCACATGTATACACATTGATGTAACAGATTTAAAAGAAAAACAAAAAAGGTGAGTTTATGCAGTATCTACGACGCTGTTATCACGAATGCATTTGTTATTCTGCACTGGTTCTTGACCTAGGGTTGCAGCCCCCCCCCCCTGAGGAGGCGCGAATGATATTCATAAGTTGGGTGGGGCGGATGGTTAGCAGAAAATATGCGTGGAATGTATTTTAGGCTTGTGAAAATGAAGATTATTGCATCGGAATCGAATTATCATAAACGTAAGTTATCGTATTTTTGTTACCTTTTGGTGTATTCTTTTACGATTTCGGTGAGATAGCATACAACCTCATCGTTGTTTACTGTTAATGTACGCATCTTTCATAGTCGGCATTACTAGAAACAGGGCTTTGTTTGGCTGACTGGGCCACTACTTTAGCGTGCTCATAAATTTGTAGCTAGCACATTCACTTTGGCCGTTCCCAACTCACATATTTTCATATTTCAAAATTTATGTAGGTGTGTTTCACTCTCAGTTTGGAGGCTTAGAAATCGCGACACTCTCGATGCATGCAATTAAGCAAACAGAGACAAACCGCCGTTTATTGCTTGTCAAATTGTAATCAAAAGATTTTGAAAGGAATACGCGATAGTGGGTGCATCTGCAATCGAACAAGTTGATAGGCGCGTCTAAATCGAGGAACAATCATGAATATATCATCCGTAAGCCTGTGATTATTCCCGTTAATGTATATCATTGTTCGCGACGGTTCGAAGATCTCACGAGCACAGATTTCACCCCACGATAGTACAATAGTGGGGGAGATGTTTGATGAAAGTATGATTACACTTTTTTGCTGCAGACGGATGAACACTCGTGAGGCATCAGCCGTACAGAAAACTTACCAACCAGAATGTTTGTGCTTTTTAGCTGTAACAGTCTGCACGCATTTTAAAACCACGGCTTGGTTTTGATCCATTTGTATAGGAGCGAACCCGTCAATTTGCAAGTCATATTTCAAAGTAGGATTACGTTCCTCCATAACGGTCCTCCGTAAAGGAAAACTTCAGACGCTAAAACCGTCCGTCCGCACCTCACGAGTTATAATTTTGGCAGCACGCCAAACGCAGCCTGTATCGTTTGGACAAACAGTAAGCAGTTAAACAGAAAAGTACCAAAATGAGTCAAAATTTTGTCATACATATATATATATATATATATATATATATATATATATATATATACGTACATATATATATAGATTCATATATACATACAAAAGAGGTAAGCAACGATAAGTAATCCTACATTAATAACCCGCTGTAGTTTCGTTAGAGGAGACTACATGAATTTTTTTTTTGACGAGTGATGATCTACATGTCCCATACGCTTACTCAACTCCTATGCAGACAGCCACCCGTCAGCAGGCTGATGCTCCCATTGATGAGGCAATTGTGGTGTTTAGAACATGGCTGTGAGGTTTCCTGTCTTCTACGTTAATCCTTATAAACTAATTTAAATTCCGTGGAAAATCTTTGAGCTATTTGTTAGTGATCTCTTGGCTTTAATACAATGGACCCATCGTCTGTAGGTTAAAAGGTGTAGAATACCTACTTTTTTCAGTGCAAAGCATTGGCGGTTTCGAACGGACGTATGCCATATTAAATGGAAAAGCAAAACTGTTTCCATATTATGTTCATTACCCTGTGTGCTGCGCTTGAGAGCCGATTAGAACATTTCTCAAGAGTGGTGATTCTCTCAGATTCGAGAGCAGTTCTTTAGGCTATTGACTCCCCGTGTTTCTCTCGATCCAATGATATTGATGACTGTGTTAACCTTCTGGAACGGTTGTCGAATCATAATAAAACAGTTGTCTTGCAGTGGATCCCGGCCCACTGCAGAATCGAGGGTAACGAGGATGCTGACTTCCTGGCGGAAAAGGGGGCTTCTGTTTTACAACGAAACAACCAGGATTCGGCCTACCATTCCATCAAGACGATAGTCAAAAAGACCGTCAGGTGTTCCTTCTCACAGGTTGTTACCGCTAGAAGCGGTCACAAGCCCTGATATGTCCATGTCCATGATATTCTAGAGTTGCCTAGAGGTAAATCTGTGGCAATGCTACGGCTTTTTTCTGGTCATGATTGCCTTCGCAAGTACCTCCACAGAATTAACTCGGCTCCCGACCCTCTTTGTTTCCTGTGTGATAACCAGGAAGAAATGGAAATGCCTCACCTTGCTTCTTGTCCGGCTCTACCTTCCGTTTCTTTATGGGAGCGCTATTCGATTGCCAGACATAAGATCATGGATTAACTGATGTCATTTTTCTATCTTGTTCATGTATTTTTGTCTTTCTGATATCTGTTGTCCGCCATATCTGTTGTCTGTTATCTAATTCTCGCCATTGGAAAAAAAATCTGTGTGCTGCTCTTCGAAACTCAATTTAGCGGAGGAATATTTATAAATTGCCCTTCCTCTATCATTACATAGAATTAAAAAATTACATAAATAGCTTATCATGCTTATGGCGACGAGATCTCAGCTGAAATTTACCGTAGACGAGTGTCGACAGTTAAAGATGTTATTCTTGCACTGCTACAGTGGTGCCATCTATTCATCAACGAATAAAACTGTAAAAGCGACAAGATGGACGAACAGCTGTGAAAATATATTTGTCAATTAATCTTTTTGAAAGATATAAATTCCAGGCATGTTACTTTAGGATTATCTTTTTCCAAATCCTTTATTAACTAGATAGTTTCATATTAAATTTATAATATGTTTACTCAACGTAACATATTGTTCGGATATCTTTTCTGTAACTAGCTCACTTTTACGTCATTAAATTTTTATGTCGTATTAAGCTCTTGAAGCGCAGAAAAAGAGGTTCTTCCGGGTCACGGAAAAAAAATGTGGTTGCAGAGAAAGGTCGATACAAATTACGTTAAAACTTTTTATCTCGCCAGCCCCGTGTGTATTAAAGTTTTTACTCCCGCCTGAAATTGGTTTATGAGCGAGAAATGAGATTTTCTCCGAAAGTTCCCGTCTTACACATTTTGACGTGTAACTAAATTTCAGGTCCCTGGGAGAAATTTTAAATTATCTCCCGTTTCTCCGAAGGCCCTGTTAATATAGAATGGCACGCCCGCTTTAAAAAATAAATAATAAAAAAAGCTTTGCTATCTCGGTGTTATTAAACCCCATAGATTTTAATTTATTTTAACTCTCTAAGAATATGCTCCGGAATTCTCCACCCCGAGATTTTACTTAAATCTCGCGCATCTACGAATAAATTTTATTCGCATACTCTCGACGTAATAACGTCTCCCTTTCTCAAGACCTTTTCTGTAAATAACTAAACACTCACTCTCGTAATTCCCTCCCCCCCCCTCTCCCAAGCCCCATTATCCACACGCACACCACTACTCCGTCTTTTAATACTCGATATTTTAAACTAAACCGGAAACGTTTCACCTAGAGAAACGGTCTCCATAGCAACAGGTTTATTCAACTAGTGAGTGAGAAAGGATACAAGGTAACGGAGAAAGGAATGCGAATGCTTTTAATGTTTCTCGTATTTTTATAACGAGCGTGATATTTATGGAAATCGCTTCCGCCTTCTATTTCCAACCCACAAAGGAGAGAAAGAAACTGAGTTCTCTTTCCACTGTTGGTTTATCTGTTTGCTCAGTCCCTATAGTATTGGGTGGCGAACCTATGGCACGCGTGAGGCACGGAAAAGAATTTTGATGACACTGTGACGGACCTTTTTTTTTAAACGTAGGATTACGTTCCTCAATAACGGTCCTTCGGAGAGAAAAAAATTGTCCGGTGTCGCGAATTATAATTTTGGCAGCGCGCCAAACCCAGCAGTGGTAAACAGTTAAGCAGAAAAGTACCAAAATGCGCCAAAAAAAAAAAAAAAAAAAAAAAGAAAGGGGTAAGCAACGATAAGTAATCCTATGTTAATAACCCGCGGTGGTTACGTTAGAAGAGACTACCTGAAATACATATATATATATATATATATATATATATATATATATATATATATATATATATATATATGTATATATATATATATATATATATATATATATATATATGTGTGTGTGGGGGGGGGGGATACCTCCTTTAGATTGGGCTAAACTAGTCGTCTGATAACCAATCTAGCACCCCACATTTAATACAAGACTCAGGATGACTCATAAATAGTCTCTCACTAACAATAACAATAGACATTTATTTACTGGACACCACAGTTCACACATATAACATTTAACATATAATAGTTGACCTTTCAGTAATGACAATATTGCCAAGTACTCTACCACTTGGACTTCTAGAAATCACTCAGACTTCCTCAACCCGATTTGCCAAGCACTCAACCAGCTTGGGCTTCCTGAAGTCACTGAGATTTCCACAGCACGGGAGGTTACTATGGCTTCCCTTTCGGCCCGTAGCTACAAGCTAGGCCAAATTCTCGGGGTCTCTTCCCCCCGTTCGCTCCTAGGAACTCCGTCCTTTCAACGCTGGCGTACGAGAGCCTCTGCCCTGCGTCGCCTCCAAAGCTTATCTCACCCAAAACACTTTCTCCCAGTTCATCTCTAGGAATCCTGGAAGCTCTACCGTCGCACAACGTACACGGCGGCATACTGCTTATAGCCGGAGTCCTGGGATAATGCAATTCCCATATATATATATATATATATATATATATATATATATATATATATATATATATATATATATATATATATATATATATATAAATTGACACACTGTAATTTATAGAGATCCTTGAAATATAATAAACAGGTATACAATCCCGTTTCATATAGAAATAAAAACTTATCGACTTTAGTGAATAGTATGTGCGAATAGTGTAGAACGACTAGTGTAGTGCGAATAGTGTAGTCGAATCGTGTGTGCGAATGATCTGGAAACTAATAAAACCAAGCAGTTATCAGAGATAAGTAACGAAAATTAGGTAATTAGGTAATTAGATTTCCAAACCTGAATTCTTCGTTTACTTCCGTAAACTACCATTGACTTGGGTACTTAATGTATTATAACTGAAACTTGACATCTTTTTGCTCTTGGTGCATTATCAGCTTACTAACGCCTCGTTTTACTGCGGCTACCTTTTCTTTTCACAGCCATTGTCAGCATTTTGAACAGCTACATGAAAAAAAAATTTCAGCTAGTCTTTTCTAACGAAACTACCGCGGGTTATTAACGTAGGATTACTTATCGTCGCATGCCTCTTTTGTATGTTATATATGTATCTATATAATATGTACGTACGTATATATATATACATATATGTATGTCAAAACGCATCTTGGTACTGTTTAACTTGTCCAAGCGATAGACTGGGTTTGGCGCGGTGTCAAAATTATAACTCGCGAGGACGGAAGGACGGACGGTTTTAGCATCTGAAATTTTCCTTTCCTGAGGACCGTTATGGAGGAACGTAATCCTACTTTAAAAAAAAACACTAATATATGGAAATCGCGTAGGGAAGGATAGTTCCGATGTTCCTTAGGGGATCGTGGCATGGCTCACGGGTGCAACCGGTGCGTTGCCGAGATCAGGACTCCGGGAACAGGAGTGTAACAGAAGGATTCGGACCAAGGTGTGTGTTTAAAAAAAATAAAATTTAAAAAAATTTTTAAAAATTTTAAAAAAGAAAGAAGAAAAAAAAAAAGTGGTAAATTGTGAGTGTGGCAGAGTATGTTATCATAGATTTGTGTATTCGTACTTACACGACACTGTGTAATTGAATTTTTTCTTAATTCAGTAAAATTTATGGTTTAAAAATTTATTATTTCTTACAGTCGACTTTTATTTAAACAGTAGCTAATAGGGTTCTTGTTCATTCTTTTTTGCTTATACGCTCATGGTATTGCAGTGCACCTAAAAACCGTATAAAAAGTCGATTTATCAGATTTTTATATTAATTTCTCCGTACGTCTATTCGACAAACAAAGAAGATATATTTAAATGGAATATAAAGGCTTTTTACATTATTTTTTTTAGATTAAATATCAAATAAAAACAAATATATTAAACATAAAATGACCTTGTATAAAAATCCATCATAAATTATTTACTGTTGCAAAGTCAGTCCTTAAAGTTCAGCCCTGTTTTATATTAAGATAGAATGCAGTAGTTTTAGAAACTACATAGAGTTGAAAATTTTTCAGAAGTACCACCACTTTTAAAACTGTTGACGAGGGGAAATTCATCAAGTTTATGGGAAGAAATATAAATCACCGTTGTCATTAAACGGATAGAAACTTGTAGGCCTCCATTATATAAGGATAGATTGAGGTCATCCCACCTGTTATCTGAGAATTTCAGTCTAAATTTCTGCCCTTTTTTACGAAGGTACGTTCATAACTATTTAAAGTAACTACGTTTATTGTTATTACATCCGTGGTTGAGTGGTAGAAGGTGCATGAAGAAAAATATCTATCTTCTAAAATCTACATTATTTATTTTTACATATATACAGTTTTATTCAAAGAATTATTAAAGATGAGAGCTTACATACGTTCAAACTTTCCTGTTTGCCTGCCACGAGAGTACTAGACAAAACATAGTAAATATTAAACTTACATTGACATGCAATGCCATCTAGGGGAGAAAAATAACAAATTTCCAAACACTCCCCACCTGATAATTTGCTAAAATTATCACAAAGAAAAACATAAAATTATATGACATTCATATTCAAAACAATGAAAACAAATATTATGAGAATTCAAACTAAGAGTTGAAATTAAAAGTAACTTAGCAATTATAATAGATAATCTAATATTAAAAAAAGAAAGAGAAAGAAATTAAAATAGTAAAAAGTTTTTTTTTTTTTCAGTTCGGCAGTTCCAGAGGATACAAAAGTTGAATAGGTCTTCTAAGTTCAGTGTTTTTAGTTTTAACTTTGCATGACCTAATGAGTCCATCACGACCCTGAAAGACCTCGGTAACGCGACCTAGGTCCCATAAAAACTTTGATTTGTTTGTACCCTCAATGAGTACAACCTCGCCTTCCTTGAAATTTTCTTTAGAGGTTGAAGTGTTGAACACATGGAAATTCTTTAAATTCAGCAAATATTGTGTTTTCCACTTTGTCCAAAGCTGCTGTAGGAGTTTTGTTTGGTATGTCTTGCGTTTAACCAAAGAAACTCTGGACGAATTAGTATTGAAAAGTTCAGCAAAATTGAAAGGATATTTTATGTTGTGTCCCACCAACAAAAAATGAGCTGGTGTCAGAGGTTCAGGCTCATTGGCGTCGTTATAGATGTAGGTTAGGGGTCTCTGATTGAGAACATTTTCGATCTCAGCCAAAATTGTTGTTAGTTCTTCAAAGGTTAATTGAGATCGTCCGAGGATTTTTCTCAAAGGCTCTTTAATTGTTCTCATCAATCGCTCGTAAAAACCTCCCCACCATGGGGCGAGTTCTACGATAAATTTCCATGCAATTCTTTCCGAAGAAATGAAGTCTTGAAGACTTTTATCTTTAACAATTTTATCAAAATAATCGAAATCTTTATTAGCGCACTTAAAAGTTTTGGCATTATCGGAATAAATTATGCGACAGTTTCCTCGCCTTGACAAGAAACGTCTTAGAGCTAATATGAACTTACTTGTTGACAAGTCAGAGACAAGCTCAAGATGCACTGCTCGTGTTACAGCACACGTGAAGAGAGCAATGTAACTTTTCACGACGTCTTTTCCTTCCTTCACATAAACAGGACCAGTAAAGTCAATTCCAGTAGTATAAAAGGCGGGAGTTTCATTCAATCTATCTTTTGGAATCTGTCCGGTAAGTTGACTTGCAGGTTTCGCTGAATATCTTCTACAGATTAGACAGTTATGGATGACTTTTTTTACTAACTGCCTTCCTTTAATTATCCAGAAATTTTGACGTATTTTTGATAGTGTCGCAGCAACCCCAGCATGAAGCATTTTATTGTGAACATGTAACACTATTAATTCAGTCCATCGGGAATCTTTTGCTAGTAGAATAGGGTGTTTTTCACCTAAAGTAAATTCTGCCTCGTTCATTCTTCCCTTTATTCTAATCAAATTATTTTCATCCAGGAATGGGGCCAAGGAAAAAATGTTAGAGTCTGAGGAAATAGGTTTTTTAGATTTCAGAGATTTAATTTCCTTTGAAAAATGTTCACTTTGGATTTTCCGGATAAAATACTGTTCGGCTTCTTCGAGTTCATGAGCAGAAAGAGGACCGCTTTCAGATGTTACTTTTCTCGCTCTAGCTGCAAATCGTTTTATCCATGCAAAAATTCTCAGACATTTTAAAACTACTGTATTTTGTCAAATCTAGAATTGGTTCAGTCAAGGCTACAGTATTCACTGCTACAGTTCGAAGCTCCTTCGAAATTAGCTCTTCATTACAATTGTCATCAGGTCGGTTGGAGGAGCTTTCACCAGGCCACAGGTGAACCGGTTGAGACAACCAAGGAGGGCCTGTCCACCACAAAGAACTCGAAAGGATCATTTTTGCAGATTCTCCTCTAGTAGTAAGGTCAGTAGGATTTTCCGATCCACTGCAAAAATTCCAACACTCAGGTAGAGAGAGTGCTTGTACCTGAGCCATCCGATTTGCCATAAAAGGTTTCCAAACTTTAGACGAACCTTTCACCCAGTGGAGCACTATTTTGGAGTCACTCCAAAAAAATATTTTTTGAGTGAAGGCTGGAAAGATTTTCTGAATATATTTACCTAGACGAGCACCTACGAGTGCTGCCATCAACTCTAATCTTGCTAAAGTTAAAGTTTTTAGAGGAGCAACTTTACTTTTCGAAACCACAAAACTAATTTTAATTTTTCCTTCAGTTGTAAAGTATCGGAGGTATGCCACAGCCCCATAAGCCTTAGGGCTAGCGTCCACAAAAATATGTAGAGAAACTTCACTAACGTCTTCTGTTGAAAAAAGTTTACGTTGAATATTGAAATTTTCCAGTTCAACAAGTTCAGAACACCATGTTCCCCACTTCTTTTCTAAGTCGTTTGGCAAGTTTTCGTCCCAATTTAGACCTCTTTGCCACATTTCTTGCATGAGAATTTTAACTCTTATTACAAAAGGACTAATTAGTCCGCAAGGATCAAATATTTTAGAAATCATGCTTAGCACATGTCGCTTGGTGATTCCAAATTCCACGGGATCCCTAACATCCTTTAAATCTAACTTAATTTCATCCTTAATATGATCCCACTTTAATCCCAAGAACCCTTCGCCAAGTCCAAAATCCATATTTTCCTCATACCCGTTTTCACGCCAAAGTTTATTTAGTTCCTCACAGTTAGTTTTTAATTTTCTCAATTTGAATCCAGCGACGCGTAATATTTCTATTGCCAAAGATGTTAACTTATAGGCATCCTGAGCATTTTTAGCTCCATCGTACAAATCATCGACATACAGAGAATTTAACATTTCATAACAATCAGGATAATGATCTTTAAATTTCCTAATGTGAAATTTCAAAACACAAGCTAGCGCGAACGGAGACGTCGTTAATCCGAATGGTAAACGATTAAGTTGAAGTGTTTGTACCGAATAATTTGGGTCGTCCGAAAACCACAAAAATTTTAGATACTTTCTATCCTCTTCCGCAATTTCTATCATAAGGAAAGCTTTTTCTAGATCTCCGCAAAACGCAACTTGATTTTCCCGAAATTTAAGTATTACATCTAATAAATTTGGATAAAGGTTAACTCCAGATTCAAGTGAATCATTCAAAGAATTTTTATTGTCATTTGCTTTAGAGCTGCAATCATAAACCATACGAACGCGAGTAGTCTGTCTATCCTGTCTTATAACTTCCCTGTGGGGCATGTAGTAACCTGAGTCTAAATCCTCATCAATACATTTTTCCACAATATTACATTCCAATTGATCCGATACAATTTCTTTATATTGGTCAGAAATTTCAAGATTTTTATCCAATTTAATTTTTAATGAATTAAAGCGTCTGCTCGCCACCTCATAATTAGAGTCCAATTCGGGGGGTGGTCCCACATTATCTTTCCACATTAATTTACAAACATAGCGCTCTCCGTTAAATTTTAAAGAATCTTCAAAATTTTTGATTAATTGATTTTCCTTTTCCGATAAATTTTTAGTCTCATTCGGAAATTCTTCAATTTCCCAGAACATTCGCAAATCATTTGAAATCGCATTATTCACAATAATCATGTTCTCAGAACAACTACTTTCGTTTTTGTCTGCTCCAGTAATTAACCAACCGAATGCACTATTCAAAGCTGATAAATGTTTATTAATAGGAATATTTTCCTGATAAATTAGTTCCCAGCAAACATCTGCATCTAAAAGAATATCTATATTATTTGAGCTAGCGGAATCATCAGCTAACCGCAAATTCCTTTTCAGCATTAAGCCTTTTATTTTTTCGTCTGGGTATTTAACGGTAGCACCTGTAATAGTCCTAGACACAAATAATTCCTGATTTTTTCGAAAAGGAAAATTTGTACTTTCGAGTGTTAATTCAACAACTCGATAAACTTTATCTGTTGGGCTTTCCATTCCGAAAGAATAGACTGACAAAACTTCATTCCGAATAGTTTTTAAATTCAATTTATTCGCTAACTTTTCACTTATAAAAGAGCGCGAACTTCCACTATCAAACATTAATCTTGATAAGCAAGATTTATTTTCCGATTTAGCTACGACAGTGCAAGTTTGCAAATAAACATTTTTAGAACAGTTCGTATTAAGATTACATTGAGAAACAGAACTTATAACTTCAGAAGTAGAGCTTGTCCTTTCATTTTCGGTTTCATTAGAATTTAAGCTACGCGAATTATTACAATTTTCCTTGCTACGCTCTACCGAACCATTAGAAGGTTTACCATTTTTCCTACAAACTGATTTATGGTGAAATTTTGAAAAACATATTTCACATGAAATACCCAATCGACAGCTTCCGCTGGTATGTTTGGGCTTGAAACACGCCCAGCATCGTCCTTCAGACTTAAGTTTACTAATTTTTTGTTCTACATCAAATTTCCTACAATTTATAGAATCGTGGTTAAATTCGCAAAATATGCATGTATTTTTTACTGGTGCAAGTAATGTTGCAGCGGTTGAAAAATGTTTAGGTTTCGAATAATTTTTATGATACGTTTGTCCCGTTTGATAACTTTGAAAAAAGGTGCGTTTAGTTTCGCAAACCTTGGAAGAATTCATTACAGTTTCACAAATTTCCCTTGATTCGACTTCATTTCTCAAAAAAGTCATAATATCCGAAGTTTCACAGTTCTTTTCCTTATTTCGTTTTCGGTGAAATTCCAAAACTAAATCTTGGGGTAACAATTTTAAGAGTAGGGGATTTAATAAATGACCATACGATCCTTCGGTTACATTTAGTGCGCGTAAATTTCTTATGTTTACCTCTATCTCATCATACAATTTGCGCAATCCTTTTACATAAGAGGAATTTCTTACCGGTTCTAAGTTAAGTAATTTGGAGATATACAAATTAATATTATAATCAGTACGACCATAACGCTGCTTTAAAAGTTCAAGGCAAGAATCGTAGTTCTTTTCATTTAATTCGAATCCAGCAACCACATTATAGGCGGGGGGAGAAAGCACGGACTTTAAATACTGAAATTTTTCAATTTTAGTTAGGGAATCGTTCGACCCTATTGCGCTATCAAAGCAGTTAAGGAATTCCATGAAATTAGAATCACCAGAAAAACGCGGAATTTCCAATTTAGGCAATTTTAATGCCGTAAAATTATGTTCAGTGACATTTGAGGTGTTATTACTTCCATGGGAACTTTGATCGTCCCTTTTATTCATTTCTTTAATTTTATTTTTGAGTTTAATTTTAGCCGTAATAATTTTTTCATCATATTCTTCCGATTGAGCAATTTCGGTTTTAAATTTAACTGGATCCGATATGAGATCTTCAATTTCTAAATTATACTCCTTAAGTATTTTTTCTTTCGTTTCTAACAACTCAATTAATTCTGTTAGATTTTCAACAGTTTCATCTTCATAATTCAAAGTTTGAATCTTTTTTATCAACTTCGTTATATTAGCTCTTACTGTGCTTCTTTTTTCTATGATTTTTGCAATCTTATCCATATTCAATATTATAAAAGACCTTACCTTTAATTAAGGTATCCGTAATAGTAAGAACAGCTAATCCGAAGAAAAATTCTTATTTCCACTCAGCATCCAAACGCTGAAAGAATCCGTTGAGCCATTTTTTTTTCAAGCACAGCAGGTGTCCATTCCAATCAAAATAAATTCAGTTCCAGTTCACAGCCGATGTGCACCATATTACATCCGTGGTTGAGTGGTAGAAGGTGCATGAAGAAAAATATCTATCTTCTAAAATCTACATTATTTATTTTTACATATATACAGTTTTATTCAAAGAATTATTAAAGATGAGAGCTTACATACGTTCAAACTTTCCTGTTTGCCTGCCACGAGAGTACTAGACAAAACATAGTAAATATTAAACTTACATTGACATGCAATGCCATCTAGGGGAGAAAAATAACAAATTTCCAAACAATTGTGAATTAAAATGCATTTTTTAGAATGCACAGAAGTTCTTTCGCACAAAAAGGAACCGTGCTTTCTTTTACCGCAATAAACAGAGCAATAAAAAAAATAAAGGGTGGCGTTAATGGAATAATAGTGTATCACTGTTTGGCGATTTGCCAGATACAAAGTACATAGACACGAAAAGAAAATGAAAGATTTTATAGGCTTTTGAAGTGACATATAAAAATAAAGGAGTTAGTCAGGCAACAGGCTTTACGATTAGACGCATCTTTAAAATTTAATGTATACCTACACGGGAGAAAGGTGATTGGGAAGTGTTTTGAAGTAAAGCAGTTTTCAACGGGATAAAACTGAAAAATCAGAGACTAAAAGATAAAAAAAAAGAAATTTGTTAAAATAGTTTCTTTTCTTTCCTCACAATAAACGTAGAAAAATTTAGGGAACAAAAAATTAAATTTTCCAAAAACGTAAAAACAGATATTAGCGCCCTTTACACGTACGTTCTTTCGCGAGTGCTTGGAGCGTACGGGATTGCGCGCACGCTCCAAGCACTCGCAAAAGAACGTACGTGTAAAGGGCGCTATTGCTAATAGCGCCCTTTACGCGTACGCTCATGGAGTGCTTGGAGCGTACGGGATTGCGCGCGGGAAAACTTGCAGTACGCTCCAAAGCAGCTTTCCTTTCCTCTCCGACACCTTCACACGTGCACTCAATCGCGTGGGATCGTATGTATTTACCCCAAATGATAGCATTGCTTTTGGTTTTATAAAAGTTTAACAGCATAACGATACATATCAGTTCTGAGTTATGTGTATCAAAACTATTGGCAGCCTAATTGAAATTACCGAAACCTGTTACATTTCTCTCTCGAATTCTATCATTTCAATCGCTTTCATCGCCTACCCGCCCGTATTGTGACGTCTGAATAACGACCAACTAGAGCCCAGCGGAGCGAGTCCTCAAAAGCACGAATAGATGGCCGCCAAATAGAGCCTAGTGTAACGCACGTGGAATTATTACGGCTTCACACACGCGCATAAATATGGAACAGCTTCGACGTTGTCGCGGATGACAAGAGCTTTGGACGTGCCTGATTTGGATCCCCATGTGTGCAGGCGTATTTGCAGTAGTGGCAGAGACGATAAAATGTTTGGGGGAAATTGAGAAGCGAATGATAGGTTGATGTCAACATATAATGTTGAGTTGCGAATATGGGGAAACAAATAAAAGCACTTGTGTGTAATTTCCAATGATACAGAGTGATGGAAATGCAATTTACATTGAGGCGGTGAAAGGCAAAGTGGTGTAAGTCAGTTAGTCAAGTGGTGTAAGTCAAAAGAGTTTAACTGCAAAAACTACAAAAAATTCCACCATAAATTGAACAAATTATAATTCATAGCAATTATTACAATATTGCAAATAATAACTATTTACAATTCCACTATAAATTGAACACAGAGATTACATATTTGCCCCCAAATGAAAAAAGTTGAAAAAGTGACTTACACCACTTTGCCTTTCAACGCCTCATATGTTTGGCAATGACAAACATTACTGAAGATAGTCTTTGCCGATCACCCAGATGCTGTCATTGCTGAATTGAAACCGATACTTTTTGTGAAATAAGCGTTTTAAATCTTAAACAGGTTTAAATGTGACATGACCGTTTCTTAGCGAACAAGAGGTCGAGGGACTCCCAGATACGCGCTCGGGTTATAGTATGCGCAGTGCTTTTATGTAAATATTGTTGTAAATAATTGTGGATATTTCTAAACGTTTATGAATTTTCTTTATTTCCCCTTAATTTATGTTTATTTTGTGTTGAATACCGTTTATTTACTGTCATTGAGCGTTAGATTTTAATATATGGCCTTTTTCGCGAAATTTTCGAGAATCGTGGAGAGAAATGTTTTGACATTTGGCGACTTTTTTGGTGACTTTCTGGAGAACCAATCAGATTTTTCCCAGGTTATAGAGTTCTGGAATTTTCCACTTCTAGTACAGTCGTGAATGTTGCCAAGGATATATATAAGCATGCCGAATTCGGCTCTAAATATTCATTTTCATTTGATATCTCAGATGAAGCTCAGCTGCTTTATGTTAACTCTACGCCTGTTATTGTGCCAGCATTGTGAAGTATTTTGCTGAAGTTCGCTGTAGTCCTCGGTAACTATCTGTAATGTTTGTAACCGCTTGAAGATTGTAAAGCATATAAACTTGTGTCACTACAATCTGGAGTCGTTATTCACAAATATCCTGACAGTGGCGCACCCTGGATTTTTTTTTTTTTTTGGGGGGGGGGGGAGCGAGATGAACGGATAAAATATTTATAATGCATGGGGGGGGGGGGCGAGATGAACGGATAAAAATATTTATATTGCAAAATCAATATTCATAATGCAATTTCTATTTCTTTGGGAGGGAAGGTCCCCCTTGCCCCCCCCCCCTGGGTGCGCCACTGTATCCTGAAAAGAAACGCTAAAGTATTTTAATAGACACTCATTTAGGGGCTGTCAAGTCATCTCGTTATCTCGGAGCTTCATAAAAAGAAAATTTTGTCTTACAGGACAGGTACTTTTATGACAGGTTTTAAATTAGGTTTTAATATAAAATTCTAAAGTCTCATAATTTGGCATCTTGCTGTAGAATATGTTTCCCTGACCTTGAAAGTATTGTATTTAATACATATGGCGGTCAGCTAGGCATTGCTATGGTATGCAATCAAATTGACACTCGCAAGCACATTTCTAGCAATCACGGGAAAATTTCACATTTTAGTACTTCTTTGCATGGTCTGGAATACACACACTTCGTTGTCCTGTCGCATTTTTTTTTCAACTCTGTCACCAAGATCCAAGTTTTACCGTCCATGACACCTTTCCATCGACCATTGGAATTCTTTACGTGAAAATTAAAATCATCAGAGAGACAATGAAAATGTCCCAGCTCTCTATTCTTTCTTTGATCATGTATTTTTAGCTCGCCGCACTCATCTTCAAAACCTCTTTTTCCCTCCTAGTGAATAAAAATTCGTCATCTGAATGATTAATTCGCTCCCTTTTAATCCAATGTTTCACTTTTTTTCCCTTTTTAAATCTCGCGTGCGTTTACCACGATCTGTCGCGATGCTTTTAAGAAAATGAAGCGTTTTTTTTTCTCCTTCAGTTTCTCGGCTTTTCCAATGCATCCAGATCAATGTAATATAAATGAAGTGCAATCTTAATTCGTATTTTTTTTCTTGCCGTTTTAAATACATGGCTCGGTGACGTGCAAATGTTAAAGATATTAGTTTTTATCCTAATGTCCCGTTACCGCAATTTTTCTTTGGTTGATACATTATTATCGAAGCTGGGCACTACGGACGCGAAATTATGATTTCTTTCGCGTTTCAAACTATAAAGTTTTAATTCAATAATATTCGTGAATGGGGGATGGATGCTTAAAATACATACGATGATATTGTCAATGGAATGCACTGTATGTGGGGGCAGGAATTTCTTTGGGTTTTATCCGTAGGGCAATTGGTAGAGACAAACATCATCCGATTCCTTTTACAGTGTGTCCAGCGAAGGAGTCCCTGATTTCAAAATTAAAATCTCGAAAACAAAGATCTGTAGAAGAATGCAACAAACGGTATGTTTATCGCTGTAAGAAGTTTCTACACGAAATAGTTACAAAAGCGGCTAACTTTTCGAAACAGTTACAAAAGTTGCTAACAGATGGCGCTATTAGCCAAATTTTATTGGTGCAGGTATGGATTGGCCCCCCATATTTGCCGGACCTGAGCCCCTGTGACTATTTTTTGTGGGGGATATTAAAATATACTGTCTACAGGAACCATCCCACCACGCTGGACGAGCTTCAATCGGCGATCTGTGTGGCAGATGGATTTCTGTTGAGACACTACAGGGTATGGTGGCAAATTTTATTGTTTGTTTGCGCCACCTCCGTATAGCGAATGGGGGACATTTTGAAAAGACTGTGATATAGTGACTGCAAAGACTGCTTGCAAAGACCACGAGTTTATTTATGCATGCTGATACGAGTTGTAGAGCGCCATCTGGTGGCAGCTCTTGAAACTATTTCGAAATTAGTGTATAAAGTTCTTACAGATTTCACGATAAACATATCGTTTGTTGCATTCTTCTACAGATCTTTGTTTTCGAGATTTTTTATTTTGAAATCAGGGACTCCTTCTCTGAACACACTGTATATCCATTTATATAGTTGGTCGGTTAGTTGGTTTTGAAGGACCCAGTTTCCGAAAAACAGCGTTCTAGTTAATTGGCTTTTGTCCAACTTCGATAACATAAGAGACCAATGATATAACGAGTTGTCAAGGGACGCCGTTTATCTAATTCGCTTCCCCTGGCGATGATATTCTGAACTTCATACCCAGTATTTCTGATAGTATCAAAACTTGCAGTGCTCGCAATTATAGACTGGAGGCAATCAAGTTTTAGACTATAGGCTAGAAAGTATCGCAGGCAAGTACTGACAAAAGCACTCTTTTGTCGCCAAACAGTTAGTCATGTTTGAGTCTGTCTCTTCCTTTCAGCTGGGAAATGAGTTTCTGACGAATTATTCCATCCTGTAGTATGGTACTCAAAATCGTCAAAATTGTACTACCCAAGACACCAAGTAGAGAATGGAATGATCTGCCACAGACACTTTTCAAGTCGAAACAACGGGACAGAAAAATATGTCTCAAACGCTTGAAGGGTTGAAGCGTATACGCGAGAGTGAAATTTCCAAATGACACAATCAACAGCATTTTATTACTAACACAGATATATACATATATATGAAAATGGGGGGGGGGGGGATGGTGCGCGAAACAAAGTGAAATGATTGATTTCAGGCGCCGGAATCGGCGAGGTCTTTGGACGCGACTTTTTCCTGGGCCTCGAGCTTTCTCTTGAGCCGACCCCCGTATCTGTCTGGAGCGAACCTTAGCCAGTCCTTGATAAACTTTTCGACGTCGGTCAGCGTGATGCCGTCGCATTTGGGGTTCTGTTTGGCCGCATCTGGGAAAACAAAACGATTTGAGTGAGGAAGAAACGGAATGGCGCCGCATGTCTTTGCACACCAGCCAACTCTGATTAAAATGCACGTGCTGTGAAACGTTTATAAGTAATTTAAGAATTTATTTGGAAGTGCATATGAAACAGATTCGTTGTCTTCACTACTTTGAATTCAAGATTAACAAACTAATTATTTTGTCATCTATATATATAAAACAGTTCCGTAACTGACTGACTGACTGACAACGCACAGACCAAACCGCTGGACTTAAAAGTGTTGAAATTTTGCATGGCGATTCTTCTTGTAGTGTAGGGGTCCACTAAGAAAGATTTTTGAAAAATTCTCCTTATATTTTTTGAAAATTAAAGTTTTAAGCTGTTTTGTAACATTCTTTAAAGTTTGCATTTAAAATAACAATCTGGGGGTTATAAAATTCATATCACGGGAAAGATCATAAAAATTGCTTTAAAATGAAATCTTTTTCGAATCTTTACCTCCATTTTCTGATTTTTAGTGCATTTTTAAAGATTCATTTTTAAAATTTAATTTATTAAATGCTGATCACGTGGTTTCTTTTCTTCCTGTGATACTTTAAATTAATTTTGCGTCGAATGCATAACAACGAAATAAATTGACAAAAAAATTTTTTTTTTCTTTCTAATGCGGTAGACGATTGGACATTATCCCAAAAAATATTAAAATATAGTAAAAGAAATGTTCTTAAAACTGTATTATATTAACTGTACTATATTATTTAGTATGTTCTATTAGATTTAATTTGAATATTTTCTTCTACATTATTTTGTTTATAAAAATATCCGTTGCGATTTTTTTATAAATATATTTTTTTGTTATTTTGGGCATTAATTGCATACATTGGCCGTTGTATTTATTATAAATATTTTTGTTTTTTTGTTTTTTTGGCATTGATGGCATACATTGACCGTTGTATTTAATTTGAATGTACTCCGTAGCGAAGCACGGGTATTCAGCTAGTGTACGTATATAAGTCAAGACGTTATATAAAACGGCTGAAGCAAAATATTATTGTGCGCAGATGGTTATAACAAAAATGCCATAACTCCAGCATATGTTTCTGTAGCAGTCCAAGGCCTCGTTCGCACTGCTTTCGAACCAGAGCGTCGGTGATAAAAATTTTCACCAATCACAGGCCATGTCAACCATCTCGGCTCCTACGCAGGAACACAACGTTATGGTCTGGAAGCAATGCGAACAACGCCTTATTGTTAAAACAATTTCAATTTCTTCCAGAAAAATTGAAGAGAAATGGGGGGGGGGGGAGAGGTTACTTACGATATATCAGATTGTGAATTCTCAGGAAAGTCTGAAACGGTTTCTTTTCACCCCGTCCTTTCCAGTTCAGCTGTTGAGCTAGTTCTGTGCTGATCATCTTCTCCAGAATTCGCCTCAGAGTCTGCTTGAAATCGTTGCCTCCCAGGGCCACGAAATAAGATAGCTTTAAAAATAAATAAATAAATAAATAAAATAAAAAATAAAATCGTGAAAATGAATACGCAAACTCTCGGTTACCCGGGGGCGGGTAATCTTGAATTCATTGTATATATTTCTCGTCACGAGGGTGGTAGGTATCGGAATGACAGGAAACTAGATGCGAGGAATTTTCGAATCTTTTTCGTGGGTTCCGCAACTTATATTAAAAATTTTAAAAAGTTTTAGTTCAGTTTATAAATGTGATTAGTGTAACAGATTATTAAACGTTCTCAAAATGGATGCGTGAAAACATTTTCATACATTTCTGCAATCATGCGGTAAAGAAAGAAGAGTAAAACGATTCATTCAAAACAATTTTACAGGAAAATATTACCTCCCTGAATAACTTTTTTTTAAAATTTACAGTTCCTTTTTGATTTAAATTTCTGTGACAGTGGTGTAAAGGAATGTAGGCCAATAAATACACATAATAGAGCTACGTCATTTAACAACGTAACTCTAAACCTACGTCATTTTGATAAATTTAGAAGAATGATAATATTTTTTTTTCATTCGTGGCACATTACCCGTACTCACACACGCAGGAATGATGGGTCCAATGCAAATCATTGTAGCCATTGGAACTGAGACACTTTGATCTTGTGGTTTGAGTCGAAAGTATGAAATTTAAGAGGAAGATTTTTTTTAATAAATAGATCATCTGATGTGGCGGAAAAGTGTAAAGGACCAGCCAATGAAAGAGCTTCTATTTCAGAGGTGTTCTCCGAAAACAAATACTAGTAATTATACACAAATTTTGAAAAGTGTTTGACTCGAATACCATAGCTGTTATAGAGTTTTTTTTCTATCATAACAATCGGCCGCTTCCATTATCAATTTGTCACATAAATCGCATTAGAACTAATAAATGGGATCAAGATAGAATTGTGGTAGCGCGCCGGCTGAGGGTGCCATTAAATACCTCCATGTCTAGGCCGGATAAGGGCACGTTAAATCCGTAGACCGGAGGGTCCCTCTGTGAGATCAGAGAGGGTGTGATCCTCCCAGACGTCGCCCCTGGGTTTGTTCGGTCAAAATTGAGGTGGCAACTAGCCAAGACGAACTCTGACCCTTGTGATGATATACAAACAGGAGCCACAAACTTCAACCCGAAGCCTATAAGGACCTGGTATGGAACTGGCATTATAAACTACAGAACAACTAATAAACAGAGCTGGGCTATGATGGATTACAACTTGGTTCAGTGAAGACGTACAGGGAATCTTTGGAGGCTGACACTGTATGGGATTCCAGGGGAGAGAAAACAATGAGCGATCCGGATTTTTTGCCTTGTCTTCGTATATCACAAAATGGCAGTAACTCACCGTTTGGGCGAAATTGGTGTCGTCCAGTAAGAAGCCGTCCATCTCCTCTAGACCCTCCATTTCGGTGACTGGCAGCGAAACGGGGAATGATTTGGGCAGGGACTGGAGCGTGGTGATCGGCGGCACCTGATACCCGAGCAGCTGCTGCAGCATCCGCGTGTTCATCTCTATCCGCTTCTGTATACTCAGGAGGAGCTGCAAGATCGCCTTATGACAGGTGGAGTTGCAGGCACACCTCGCTTCTAGGGCTGTCGTTTGAGGCAGCGCGTGGCATCCCGGACTCTTGGATGGGGCGGCACCTGAAAAAAAGTGTTTTAGTTAAACACTCGTAATATATTTCGATGAGATATATTTAAAAGAAAAAATGGGGACGAAAATTCGCCAGTGGAATTTCGACAATCGCCTTATAAAGTTAAAATCGAATTCGATGTTTGAAATTATGTTTGCTAGGAGGCATTTTCTTCAAATAGTTGGTTAATTCTTTCGCCATTTACTCTTAAGACGGCGTAAAAATCTTAATCGCGGCCAGTTTCTACGATGCGTCCTCTCTTTTGTGAGATTGTCTGTAGTCTGAAACATCGATTGTACGTGATGATAATAATACGGATAGGCCCGGAAAATACGAAAAAAAAACAAACAAATTACCGTGTATTATTACTTTAAAAAGGAACGGTTCAATGGCTTTAAATTTTACAGTTAAAATAATTGTCATGTTTACACAAACTAAAATGGTTCTGATTATTCATACCTTTTTATTTGTAACACGGAGCATTTTATTCCTAACCTTTTCGTTTGTTAGCGTTAAAAAAATCCGTTTACAGTTGACCGTGAGTTCTGGGTGTTTTATCAGAAGGAAAACATGTCGACATCTTGTTATCTATACATATTATTTTAAGTTTTAGAGGTAAAAATTGGGAATTTTCCTCGTTTTTGAACTTTTAAGTTTAATTACCCATTTCCAGAATTAGGTAACAACGATCTTGTTTACAGACCTCACAATCCAAGCTTAATGCCGCGCTTTACTACTCATTCCCCGTTAATTTTGTTTACTTTCATTTAGGAATGCTTGCCAAGGACCTATCTGCCAACTTATGATAATTTTGACAGTTTTCTCTTCTTTTCTGCCAGGGTCCATTCCAATTGAATTTCGGACCCGTTCTTTTTGTTGACGGATTATCATTACTGGCCTGTCCTTCAGCAGGTTGGTTACAACTTGGAAGGTCCATTGCTAACTATGGTAATTTCAATTATTAGAGGCTAGGCATTACATTACGCCAAACGAAATATTGCGACTGGGCCAACCAAGAAAGCTGCTAGGAACAATCTTGAAATTTAATTGTAAATACACTGCAAGATGTTTGTATCGGCATTACCTAATGATGACTTGTCGTTGCGAAGCACTGAGGCTACCACCAGGTCCGGCTGGAACCATTCGAGGTCTGAGGATTCCTCTGGTTCTTCAATCTCTTCCTTGATGGTCACTGAAAAGTTCTGTCGGGAGTTGGGGGTGTCGGTCCGTGTCTGGCCGTCGTCAGAGTCCATTGACGTGTAGTTCGAGAGGTAACTCGGTTTTTTCCGCTTTCTGCGAGGCCCGTCTTCAGACGGAGACGTCTCTTTCGTTTTCTCCAGGTGATTCTTAGCTTCCAAATAGCTCTCTGCAAGAAGGTAAAAGAAAACTCATAGAAGCGAGATGTACTTGTGGCAGAGTTGCATGAATAGTATCAGTTACAAGGGAAAAAATCTTCCAGTTAAATTTAGTTTTATATATGTATTTAAAATTATGCGATTCGCAATTTCAGTTTAGGGCATGTACTAATTTATTTTTTCGTAATGAGATATGCCATAGTGACACATTCTTACCAAATGTTTGCAAAGATTGAACGCCATACATCTGCCATCCCACGCCAGGTTCAGCTCGATTCGTCACCAACTCTTCCAGCTCTCTGTCAGTGGCGAGAGGGGGTAACACGCATAAAGTGTCGTCGGTGTTCATCCAGATATCTGGAACCACCATCCTCTCTCTCGGAAGGTGAGCCGTAAAGTCTACTATATGGAACATAGCTATATAGACAGAGGAAAATGGAAATAGATTCAGAAATAAACATATTGGCAAAACGTTATTCACAAACGATTAGCGAGGGTCCTGATAGACTATCTTAAATGCACTTAAGTATGCTACTTCTAACCTAGCACCTATTCTTATTCTAACTTTCTTCATCTCAGGTTATAAAATAAAAAATTAAAAAGTAACGTAAAGATGAAATTTTTATCTTTTTCTCTGTGAACGAAAGAAACGAAAACTGAGATAGTATAAGTTTTTTTAACTTAGTTTTTATCGATAAAAAAAGACCGTTCTAAATGCTATAATGATGAAATTCGGGCGAAAAATATCAAAGGATCGCCAAGAGTCATTCGTAACCTTGCTTTCCTCATTCGAAGAATTACATTTTATTCTCTGTATTAATAAAATCATTCATAACTGAGGGTTTTCGTTACTTCAAACAATTAAGAAATTTCAAATACACTAGGACTACGACGAGTAGACAATTAAAAGAAATTTTGCACTAGGAATTCTGTCAGAAGTGAGTGAACATGCCTAAGCGCAAATGTATTAAGTGTTAGAGAAAAGCAATAAATGCTGAATAGGTATGACGACATGTCAAAATGCAGCCAACGAGAAACTTCGCCAAAACTGGGGATTTCTCAAACTGCCTTATTCAACTTGTTGAAGCAAAGGGACGCCATTTCTGATGAAATTTAAAAGAATGCAAACTTATCCCGCAGAAAACAAAAATAAATAAACGCGATGGAAAATCTGATCACATAGAGTCTGCACTTTTAAACTGGTTTGAGAACGCGAGAATACAAAAATTACCCATTTCTCGCTCAATTCTATTTGAAAAAGCAGAGCAATTTGCTAGTTTGTTTGGAGAGGAAAACTTCGCATCTACGAATGGTAAACCGATGGATGGAGCGCAACAATATTGTATACAGAAAATGGCACGGAGAGCTGCAAGTTGCAAATAACGAGGCTGCTGAGAACTGGAAGGAAGAAGTCAGGGTTAAAGTGCTCAAAGATTACCAGACTGATCAAATTTTTAACTTAGATGAGACCGGGTTATTTTACCGAGCACTTCCGGAACACACTTTGATGTTTAAAAATGAATCTGCTGTAGGAAGCAAAGATTAACTGTGCTGTTAACATTCAACATGGCAGGAACCGTGAAGAAAACGCCTTTGGTGTCCCAGCAAAAACTCTCGTTGTTTTATGGGTCATAAGAACCTTCCAGTCAATTATGCATACAGTAGAAACTCATGGATGACCAGACAGCTATCTATACAGACCTTTCTCCCTACATGGGACAAATAACTAAAAAAACGGAAAAAAATCATGCTCTTGTTGGACAATTGTTCCTCTCATCCAAATGATTTGAAATTAAAAAAATAAACAATTTTTCCTTCCCCCAAATAACTCAAGCATCGTTCAACCTTTGGATCAAGGAATCATACGATGATTTAAATTTCAGTACAGAAATACACTTGTCAAAGAAATTGATTCTTCTAGTTCCGACTCGATAAACAAGATTTCAAAGTGGAAACAAGAGATCAACATCTTGGATGCAATCCATATCATTCAAAGTGCTTTGGAAACTATATAAAATATATATATATATATATATATATATATATATATATATATATATATATATATATATATATATATATATATATACAGTCAAACCTCGCTAACTCGAACCTCGATTTCGCGAATTTTGCGATATCTCGAAGAAATAAAAATTCCCTTCAAATTTCCTATGCACTCAATGTTAAAAAAACCTTGATTTGGCGAATTTTTTTTTGGCTCATCCCTCGATAACTTGAATTTTTTCCATGAATGGAGGAAAATTTTTTTCTAAAAACAAAAAAATAATATCCAAAAAATAGAAATTCCTAAAAAATAGAAAAGCTATTCAAACATTACAGTGGTAAAACCCTGCATAAACTTTAAAAAGAAGGGATATAAAGACGGAAGATAACACAGTGAAATGACAACTTGTCTTGTCCTCCAAGATGGGATTTGAAATTCTTGTTTATTGTTTTCTTATCTCGTTTAAGTTAGGTGCCATGCATATGCATTGACCATCGATCCTTTCTTTTATTTTACTCCTTTTATTCTCCAAGGTTACTTTCTAGAGGGGTTGGGGTGGTTTTAACAAAACAGGAAATTAAGGCATGGACAAAAATCAAGAGGTGGGTGGCTTCCAAGAAGATTGTAGAATTTCTTATCATTGCAAGAAGGAGTGAAAGAAAAAAAATTACAGGTGTGAATGCATGCCTTTGCTGTTTTGCATTCAAGCTAGAGCCTCGATGCTCATGCACCTCGATAACATATAATTTAATGACTTTGTCATCGTAGATGATACGGTAATAGTGTGTGGTCAGTGGGAGGACAATGACATCATCCGTCATACGAAAGTTTCTTGTGTATTATCAGAAGAAGAGGAGGACGAAATCCGCCATTTGACACCTAATGTGACAAACAAAGAAGGACTATTTGCAGTAGACGCTTTGAGAAGATATGTTGAAAATCAGCCAAATAGGTAAGAGGACACATTTAAAGCCATTGTCCACTTAGTGTAATAAATAAAATTTCAGACTCTTTTCTGAAGCAAACAACAATTGAATCTTTTTTCAAAGAATTTTGTAAATAGTGTTTATTAAAATAAAAATATGGATTACTTTTTAAAAAGGTATGTAAAAAAGATTTTATTTTCACTATTACTATTGATAACATGCGATTTTCGATAATTCGAATTTTTTTGTCTCTCCCTTCAAGTTCGAGATATCGAGGTTTGACTGTATAAGCAATGAAAATACTAAACAGAAGTAGAAGAAAGAAGTGACCATATCTACACGGATTTAAGAAGAGAAAGAAATGCACAACACAAATGGAAGTTTTGACCTGGGGGAGTTGTGACGACCCCCCCCCACTCCGATTAAACAATGTTTGATGCCCAGGCAACACTCTCGGAAGTCTGCTACAAAACTGAGACCTTTTTATAGTAAAGAAAAATATAAAAGACAAATGAATCAAAAATAACTATATTACTTAAAATACTAACACGAAACACCGAACTTACATATACATGACACCAAGACACCGACTCAACCCCCTAATACATCGCCGTCATTAGCACTGTTCACTTAAGGCTCATTGAACCATATAGAAAATCGACGTCCACGGTCGCAGTCAACTTTGAACAAATTTAAAGCCCTTTTAGACATCGTATTATGTGAAACTGTTTTGTACAATGGGGAAAATTTTTATGGACAGATACATGGTGTGCCTATGGGGGAGGTTGCTCTTCTGCTATGGCTGACATTTATTTGCACCATTATGAAAAGGGTGTTATATTGCTGAATGAAATTGTATTTTTTAGGTATGTTGACGACATTCTCGTATGTTTAAATAACAATTTTACTTCATTAGATTTGGGATTTTATCCTAGCGGTTAAAAACTTGTGGAAACCCAGCGTGACAACACAGGGGGAATTGCTTTTCTTGATCTAATCATTTATATTAATAAAAAACAAAACATTGCATATAAATTATACGACAAACGTGATAGTTATACATTTAACACCGTTCGTATTATGTCTTGGGATAGTGCTGTACATAAAAACATTAAACGCAACATAATTTTAAACTACATGGTTAGATGCACAAGATTACATTCAAATCAAGAACAAATGGACTATAAAATCAATAAATTCCTACTGGTTGCAAGAGATAAGGGATTTCCCTATTACTTTTTAAAATCCATTTTAACTTGCTTTTTTAACATAGTTGACTGCGATCGTGGACGTCGATTTTCTATATGGTTCAATGAGCCTGAAGTGAACAGTGCTAATGACGGCGACGATGCATTAGGGGGTTGAGTTGGTCTCTTGGTGTCATGTATATGTAAGTTCGGTGTTTCGTGTTAGTATTTTAAGTCATATAGTTATTTTTTATTCATTTGTCTTTTATATTTTTCTTTACTATAAAAAGGTCTCAATTTTGTAGCAGACTTCCGAGAGTGTTGCCTGGACATCAAACATTGTTTAATCGGAGTGGGGGGGGGTCACAACTCCCCCCGGTCAAAACTTCCATTTGTGTTGTGCATTTCTTTCTCTTCTTAAATCCGTGTAGATATGGTCACTTCTTTCTTCTACTTGTGTTTAGTATTTTCATTGCTTATTTAGTAACTAATTTGTTAGCAGCTTAGCGCTATAAATTACGCTTATGGTTCTTAATGAAGTTCTAGTTTTTTAGAAAAACTTATTTGCTTTAGACACTTAGCTTTAGACAGGCTTATTTGCTTTAGACAGGTTAGCATGTATTTATAAACAAACACAAAAACACAAACACAAACAAACACATACACACACACACACAAAGATATATATATATATATATATATATATATATATATATATATATATATATATATATATATATATATATATATATATATATATATATATATATATATATATATATATATATATATATATATATATATTATAAAAAATTTTAAAAATCAATTTTAAATTATTTTAGGAAATTTAAAATTTTTGTTTTCTAATTTTGGCATCCGTAAACTTAATATCTTCATAACCAGGCTTGCACAACTCGAAAAGTGTGAATGGGGGCCAAATTACTTTACGAAAAGCTGCTGCAAGAAAATGGGATAGACGGGAGAGCGAAAAATGTTTCATTAAAAAAAAATCTGATTATTTTAAAAGCTTACTTAATATTAGTCTTCATTGCTTATATATTCCTGCCGTAATGTTGTAAATCTAAAAATAATATTCTGTATTTTTTTATTTATAATACCATGCATCTTCACTAAGGCCTGCTCATAAAGAGAGTTTAGAATATCCTCTTCTATGTATAGTATTGCCAGCGGGTCAAGCTTTTGTTCTCAAAGAGTATACTGTTTAAATAATTTTTTTTACCGATTTCAGTGCGGAAAATAAACGGGGGGGGAGGGGCCCTGCCCCCCCAAAGAAATAGAAATTGTATTATGAATATTGATTTTGCATTATAAATATTTTTATCCGTTCATCTCCACCCACCCACCCACCCACCCCTCAAAGAAAAAAAAATCCTGGGTGTGCCACTGTTCATTGGTAACGTTAAAACAATCTTAAAATTATTCCAAAGTTATAAAATGTGGATATAATTTTGTTTGCGATTGTAAAATTCAAATTTTTCAGTAGCAATGACTCCCTTCTCGGCCTAACTCAATATATCTAACTGTCCCGTTTCCACTTTTAATTCATGAAAATTAACATCATTTTTATAAAATTCCCTCCATAATAAGTTTAGCAATGAATGAATGCTTTTTCGCTATAATCATATATAAATCAAAATGTATCGTTAATATCTATCTGTATGTGCATCACCTCTTTTACACAAATCAGTTACTATTCCGCCACAAAATTTGTTAACTGTAAAAGCTTCACCTCCTCACTGTACGCTGTTCTCATCGAAAAATATTTATTTTGTAATTCGGCGTTTTCAACGAGTCCTATGCACGTGCCTATTTTGCCTAGTGGTAAACACGGACCTGTGCTCGATAGTCGTGACGTCTGAAAAACGTCATAAAATCAGTACTTGCAGTATCTAAGCAGGTGTTAAAATCCTTCGAAAATGTGCTTGTGTTGAACTTATATTGAGCACTTACGTCATCAGAACACTACACTTACATTGCAAGCTGAAAAGAGGTAGATAGTTGAGTGCAAATACTTACCGCGCCCTGCAGCAGAACAATAGAACGGCAGTCTACCGAAATGGCGACCCTATAGACGCTTAGCTTACGGAGCACACGTGGCCTTGAGCTTTGAGCCAGTGGAAACCAGCACCGCCTAGTGGGGGAAATCGAACGCCATCCTGTCAGCGAGCTGTTTTCCGTCGGATGGGTGACGGTTAGGAAAGTAAACCTTTTCATCGATCGCCAGCTGAGCGGCGAAAGAGCGTGCTAGCTTTTCTCCTCATGCGCCGACGAAACGAATGTTTGTCGGTTTCTCTTGAATAAATACGTTTTTGTTCTGTCGGCAAACGGTGAAGCTGATGTATCTTTCAATCTGTAATAATTGCGAGATTGTTAAATGCATCTACCTGCGATATAATTTTTCTAAACATATAATGTTATCTAAATAACACGATATCTCTTAAAGACTTATCGTTCTGATCTTTAATATCTCCCGTATTTTGTTTAGACGTTTCCTTATAAAGTCTTTTCTACGCAGGAAAAATTTCTAGTTTATGTAATTTTCTGTAATTAAATGTAGGCTGTTTATGTTTAGATAAATATCGGTGTTCAATTATTGTCGAACTGATGATTTATACAATTGGCAAATTTTTTGCAGTGTAATTAATATGTTACTGGTTGTTGTTTTTTTAAGAATTTAAAACAGAAACCACAAAACGACAAATTAACTGACTGTTAAAATGCACCTACGAACTATTTGAAATTTAACCTTAACAAGATAAACATCACTGAATGGTGTATTTGATACTATATTTAGTGTGGTATATATTTTATGTTATTCAGTAGCCCCCTTTTTTTTCTTGTGGGGAGTTATATTTGCTGTAAAGATTCTATTTACTTAGTCTCAACCTTAGTTTCAGATATATTTTTTAATCCTCTTTCGCAGAAGTAAGAATTCACACCTATAACAATGAATACTTTTGGCGGGTTCTTTGGGGAGTTATGGTCATCTTTTCCAGCACGAGGGGTAAACTGCCCGAGAACTACACCCTAAAGTCGTTTCCGAACGGCTACTGCGGGGTTTTGAATCTGCGGCCTCCGCTGCAAAGAGGGCAGTCATAGCCATTCGGACATCTCTCGGCCAATAAATGGTCGTGAGACACATTACATTCAAGCTTTACATCGCGAGGAAGGTTTTGAAACGCGCTACGAACTTACTCACAGAAAGATCACTGATGAATGAATTGCACAGTACAGTCGAACCCCGTTATAACGAACTTCAAGGGACCAAAGATTTTGTTCGCTTTATCCGATGGTTCGCTATATCTCAACCGTTAAGAAAAATGCTAGAGTTCACAAAATGTATAACTCATTAGTTGCAACGTGTATTCAATAATGATGTATTAAAAAATAAAATCTATTAAAAAATGATCATTAATGAATTAAATCGACTGAAATCGATTACATTAAACACAATACTAATTAAATTACGTATAACAGGAAAATGGCGGGACCAAAATTTTCGTTCGTTAGACCAGTGAGTTCGTTATATACCGGGTTCGGTATAACGGGGTTCGATTGTAAAACTCCATTTTCTCAGTTTCAGAGGATGAGTCCCTTGTTGCATAACGCTATCCCAATGAAGTGTCGAATAAAAATATAACAGAAACGTACTTTTTCTCACTTTGGCCCTTTTTAAAATAAATTAATATTGCTAAATATTTCTCAAAGTTTTTAAAATTTAATTTCCGATTTATCTGCGATTTTCGGATAATGATTATTCGACTACAAATCAGTTCCACGAACGTTCGATTGTGCGTGCACTCTGTTGTGGCGGCCTCCACGGTGCAGTGAATGAAGTTCTCAGAGGATTAACTCCCCCCCCCCCCCCACATTAAAAGAAGTGCCAAGACGACCACTCCCCCCTTTTTCTCACAGATGGAGCCTTTCATTCACTCCTCACCCCCCATCCTTCAAATCTAACCATATTTCATCTCCTCCCACTCTATCGACGATGGGGGTGATTTATTTACCCACATAACGTTTTTACTTCATATTTCACCTAAACACCGAGCCACACTGGCATCGGACAAAGGAGAGGGGAAGGGGGGAGTAAAGGCCGACCCGGAGAGAAATAACTTCATTTTTGTATGAAAAATGCATTTTTCGATAATGATGTTTTCCTCTCTATGAATTTATATTTATTCAGGGGGGGGGGGGGGATATTCTTTTTTTTATGGCTGTCGATTTTTAGGTGGATTAAATGCACCCTCTGGTGGGGAAAAAATATGCCCTCTTTTTTTTTCCCCCTGCTGTGTTTATGAAGTGCCGTGATAAACTGCAATTTAAAGAAAAAAAGAAAAGAAAAGTGGTACGTGTGTGTTTGAGTGGATGTATTTTAATGCTGTCGTCTCTTCTTATTTTATGTATAACGCTTTTGGAATTTTTCGCGCCGTCATTAAAGGAGCTGACCTTTCTGGAAATTCAGATATTAGGCCTCAAGCGCATGTTTTATTCATAATTTTCACATCTTCTTGGTTTCCGGCGTCGTTTGAATTTCCGTGATGCATCCCACTAAGCGTGGCTAAAAAAACTATTTCCAGTTTTTGTCGTTTTTGAGGGGATTTATTCAACGTTATTTAATGATAAAAGTGCCTGTATTTTAATGCTATATTCTAAGCTAATCCCGTTTCATCAACGCTCCATATTCTATATTCATTTCTTCATTTAGAACTCAAACCTGTCTTCTCTAAAAACATTGTCATTTACTGATTTCCAACATGACGAAAGAAAAAAAAATCATGCTTACTCATAACTGTCGTGCAAAGGGATTTTCCTGTCTGTTTCGAGTGTCGTCTCGCTGATGACTGAGTCCCGTATGGAAAAGTCCGTATGTGTCACCCCATGTTATTTTTTTCTTTCTTCGGGAACTGTCACAGTCTACTTTTTCTTTTCTGGGAGTGCATGGGGGGGGCACCGTGCCCCCCCCCCTAACTTAACTCGAAATAAATTAAAACGTTAATAGAAGTTCAGTTAAAATCGGAAAATTGTGGAAAACTTTTAAGAAAGTTGGGTTTTTCCCGCTTTTTCAAACTGTGAAACTGAAGATTCCGATTATGCCTTTATCCTTAACATAGTTCAATGAAGTGATCCATAACAAAAATTCGATGCTATATTTTTTTTCTCATTTTATTTACATTTTACTTATTTATTTTTCTCGCTGTATAACTTTTGAATACTACTCAAACATCAATTCTATTGTTATTCAATTTCTAAAAAATCATAATCATTCATATTTTAAGGACTGTTCGGCAGTCAATGCGCTGAGGAGGGTCCTAACTGAATTCCATTCGTACCCCCCCCCCCTCTCCCAAAAGTTAGAAGCACGCCTATGTGGGTGTGGGTGTGAAATTCATAAATCTTGCAAGTTCAAGCAATGCCTGTTCAGAAATCCCAATATAGTAAACTGTTAAATCATTTACTATACGTTTCCGTATCCTAGTGTGTCCGCAAAACATACGTTCTAAATACACCGCTGTTAGGCGATTTTAGCTGAATTTATGTGCGCCCATGAGAGTTGGCCGTATCTACTGGGGTATCTATGGGATGATGCGTTACTTTTTATGAACAAAAATTGTCCTTCCGAATGAGAGAATTGTCCTTCAAAATGAGAATTTTTATGAAAAAAAATTCTCATTACTTTTTATGAACAAAAAAGAAAAAAATTATTTTCCTTTTTTGCCTCCGGAAGAGTGACCTGAGCTAAGCCTTAATCCCAAATTAGGATATATGGAGCATTTTAGCATATGACACTATATGGAGATTGAATGAGCTAATCTTATAATAGTATCAGCAGATAAATTCAGGCAAATTCTGTTTAACAAACGGAGCTAAATTCCGCGCCACCTTTTTCTTCCTGTTTCACAGGCTTTTTCAAAGATTTTCAAGTGCGGTTAAAATCAAATTGGTTAACATAGGTCAGAAAATATTACATTTCCCTAAAATAAAAGCATTTAATTTGCTCATGCCATTTTTTTACGTAGGATTACGTTCCTCCATAACGGTCCTTCGGAAAGCAAAATCTCAGACACTAAAACCATCCGTCCATCCGTCCTCGCGGCTTATAATTTTGGCAGCGTGCCAAACCCAGTCTGTAACGCTTCGACAAGCAGTAAACAGCTAAACAGAAAAGTACCAAATTGCGTTAAAAATTTTACATACATATATGTATATATATACATACGTACATATATATAGATACATATACGTATATAGATACATATATACATAACACATACATACATATACACATACAAAAGAGGTAAGCAACGATAAGTAATCCTACGTTGATAATTCGTTAGAAGAGACTACCTGAAATATATATATATATATATATATATTTAAATACGTAGTAAATTGTGAGTGTGGCAGAGTTTGTTATCATGAATTTGTGTATTCGTACTTATACGACACTGTGTAACTGAATTTTTTCTTGAGTCAGTAGAAAATATGGGTTAAGAATTTATCATTTCTTGCAGTCGAATTTTATTTAAGTTGTAGCTAATAGGGTTCTTGTTCATTCTTTTTTGCTTACACGCTCATGGTATTGCAGTGCACCTAAAAAACGTTTGAAAAGTCGATTTATCAGATTTTTATCTTAATTTCTCTTTTATCTTAATTTCTCTTTTTTTAATTTTTATCTTACTTCTATTCGAATAACGAAGAAGATATATTTAAATGGAATATAAAGGCTTTTTACATTATTTTTTAAGATTAAATATCAAATAAAAACAAATATTAAACATAAAATGACCTTGTATAAAAATCCGTCATTAATTATTAACTGTTGCAAAGTATGTCCTTAAAGTTCAGCCCTATTTTATATTAAGGTAGAATGCTGTAGTTTTAGAAACTACATAGAGTTGAAAATTTTTCAGAAGTACCACCACTTTTAAAACTGTTGACGAGGGGAAATTCATCATGTTTATGGGAAGAAATATAAATCACCGTTGTCATTAAACGGATAGAAACTTGTAGGCCACCATTATATAAGGATAGATTGAGGTCCTCCCACCTGTTATCTGAGAATTTCAGTCTGAATTTCTGCCCTTTTTTACGAAGGTATATTCATAACTGTTTTAACTTCAAATCTTTATGAATGATTTTTCTTGCAGTGCCAGAAGACATTCCTAGTTTCGATGCAATGGATCTTTGAGTCGGCGGATATTCTCTTAGGATCAGAGACTTCACTTTCTTGACCTACGTTCGAACAGTTTTAGGATGAGGTTTCGCGGTCATGTTTTCATTTTTAAAATTTATTTTATTTTATTTTATTTTATTTATTTATTGAGGAAAGGGAGAGCACAATGTATGGTAACCGTCTATTTGAGGTGATCATCACCTCAAAGGTGAGTGTTATTTCTCGAAAATGTCTCATTTTTTGATCCCCTTTTATAGCATCATCTCCTATTCGACGATTTCATATCTGTGTACAGAAAAGAGCGTAATATACTTTTTACTTCCGCCGTCCCATTTATCACGTAAGCATCCCCTAAACATGCTTCGCTCAAAAGTTTTTTGCTCTGCGTGTTAACTTCGTTCCTCGGCATGAAAAATTCATTTTTTTTCGCTATCATGTTTCCTGTGGCGATGAATTCGTATCGATCTTTATTTATTTATAAATTTATTTCTTCTTTCGTGCATCTCTCTGTGTACGCGAGGATTAAATGTGCCCCAGAGAAAAAGGAGAAAAAACGAGCTCCGCTTCTTTTTCGGAAAAGCGAGGTGAATAGAACGGTGTTCCGTTCTCCGTTCGATCCCACCCCCACCACCCCCTCCAGATTTTCCTGATGTCTGAGGTGATTTTCTTTACCTTCGGATTATAACTCTTTTATTCCCATGCCTTGAATTTTTGAGATCCGCCGCCGCTTCTCATAGCCGCGTCATTACCATTTGTGGGCTATCATTTATGCTTTTGTTCATGAGGAACTTCCAAAAAGTACTTTGGGGAGCTTTATATTTGTGCCAGAAAAATGGATTTATAGATGGCTTAGTGGTTGTTTTTATTTGTATGGGAAATAATGGCAGAACTAGGAAATTTCATACTGCTTTTCTGTGAGTGATCGACCGTTGGCTGCACGGTACCACGCTCTTCGAGTTCTAGTTAAGCGTGGTTGTTATTTCAGGACATTCGGGGATAGGTTTAAAACTGTACGTCCGGATCTCAGTAATCTTTGTAGCTCGAAAAATGTCTGCCCGATTCCTTTAACAAAAAGTCACATCTGTACTGGATTTTCCAAAGTTAGGATTGAGTCAGTTTTCAGACTATGTGAGAGTCTCAATCCTCCATCTTTGCCTAAGCCAGTGGTTACCAACCCGTAACAGTTTGCAGACCACTAAGTCAGAAATTGAACCATGTGCAGATCCCCCCCCCCCCGCACCGACTTGAGGGGGGAACCTTCCGGGGCTATGGGAGGTACAGAACATCCCTCAGACAAAAGGGATACTGGATTAACGTACTCATATTCTAGTAATAAAATAATTATGTTAAACTTTTAAGAAATTTTAATTCAACACCCTATAGTTATTGGATATATTCGGCCCATCTAATTCAATGAACCTTGCTTTCAAAATCCCCATTTATTTGGCAACTTTTTTATATGAAGTGCCGGACCACTCCCGAGGCTCTCGCGGACCATCGTTGGGCACCACTGGCCTAAGCGATACTACTCCGCCAATAGGGTGCGTTCCATGCATATTTTTTCCCCACATTATTTCGTTGTTCGCAAGGTTCCGTGTTCGATTTTTCTCAGCGTGCTGTGCCTCGTCCAGCACTTCTGCTTGACCGGACGTGTGGAGTTTGGGGTTGCACATTACGATAGTTATCTTTTTTTATAAGTTTCGGTCCCGAGAAGCACGCGCAGTGATGAGTAGTTTTGCAGCGGCCTCCTTGTTAGTGTGCATGATGAAGGTCGAGAGTCTCTCTCTGGTCTGTTGAGCGCTTTCGGATGAAAGGAACTGATGAATGAATTACAGGATGCTACTGTTTTAACACTCACGGAAGCGTTGTTTGTACGTAAAATATATTTTAAAAAGGTTGGGAGGGGTGGCTAGGAGATAGTTATCGATATGAAAGGCACCTTACATACTACATTTCCCCCTAGGATGGATGTAGTAGCAGGGATCCGTTGATTTAATTACATAAAAGTAGTAAATGCCAAAATTTAGGTGATAGGATGACTTTGTTCGACACAGTCAGTGCTTTTATCGACCTTTAAGGCTTAGTAAACTTCTAATGATGTCATATAGAAAATAAGGGGGGGGGGGCTGCTTTAAAATTGGAATTTGCGCGTGTTTGAATTATTATACCAATCAAGAGAGGCAAAAGAAAATTTTCGTTTGAAGAATATTTCATAATTTGTTGCTTCTACCAGTACTTTTCTATTTCAACTTTTTTTGAATCAGTGAAATGAGAGAAGTTTGCCTATCAAAAAAATAAAACTTGTTTTTATGAGTCATAAAAACGGACAGAAAAATCATAAATTAGTCTTAAATAATTCACGAGCAATAAATTATGAAATTTTACACGCTACATAGAGATTTCTTAACCCAAGCCATCGCTGTTTAAATTTAGAATTTATGAGAATCTAATATGTATTACCGTCCACATTTTGCTGCTGCTATTTTGAATGCGTATTGAGTTCTTTAAAATTCACTCCGCATAATCCACACAGACTAAACATTTTTTTTAAAATGCCGAGGAGGAAAATAAAACTGCGTTAATTAAACTGAAAAATTAATTTTCACCACAACAGTTCTTTCTCGGCGTAATGTTGAACAAACATCGTTCTTTCTCAAGTAGGAAAGAAAAAAAAGAAAAAAAAAACTAAATTTACACTTTTGAGGGTTTTAAAAAAAGCCTTGTATCTAGAAATTAGTTTCCCATTCTGAAATCGCTTCTCCCGAAAACCACAAAATTAAAATACAAGCCCCTGAAAAAAAAATCATGCAAGTGCGCAACAATGAAGCTTTAAAAGTCAACTACCACGGCCGGGGGCTGTTAAGGGCTCGGGTAAAATTTCATCAATTTTCTCTCATCATGAATATTAATGAGATTTAACCCTGGGATATGAGAAAATTAGCATAATTCCTAGTCAAATATGGAGAACCCAGCCTGCCGTTTAAACTAGAGATGCTTACCAATTTTACGATTTCTTCATTAGGAGTTTGATGGTGTTGGAAGACATCTGGTTTCCGGGTACGAAGCATTTTGTTTCTAAGTTGCGAGATAATGAAGGGAGGATTTTTTATCTTAAGAATGTTTTTTTTTTTTCAAAAATGAAACGATTTGTTTTTTTTTCAAACACTTTGCAAGTTGTTTGCTATTTATATGTGCATGTGGAAGACAGAAGTGGTGTAGGTTCGTTGATTTTTTTTTAACACTTAAGGTCGTCTTTTTTTTCCAAGAGCTAAACTGACATGGCCGGCTCGAGGGTATGTGGCGCCCCTAGTATAGTTTGGTTTTTAGCACCCGATCATTTCATTTTAAAATGTAAAGCTTTGTAAATTTTACAGAAAGGGCATGTCGTAATACAGCATATTTAAAAAATCTTACATAAAATTAAATTTACAAACCTTTTTGTTACAAAAAGTATATAACAACAATAAATTATTCGAAAACACAATCTTGAATAAAATTTTTTTAATTATTCTTATTAAATAGATGTATAATAATAATATGTGTAATAATTTTGCAAATACAAAGCGAAAAAAAACTTCTTAAATTAAGCTTATAAGCTGTGTCTATAAAGCATAAGAATAATTATTGAAAACCGTAGAAAAAAAATTATTTCTTTATTAACTATTACTTTTTTTGCGATGTTGGCCTCCCCCCCCCCCCAAGCCATTGCGCCCCTAGGCCGGTGCCTCTTGTGCCTAAACCTAGAGAAGGCCCTATAAACAGAGCCAAAAGGAGAGAGGAGCAGCTAAGTTTAAAATACATATACTGTTTAATGCCTATAGTGCAGCCGTACCTCGATCTTCGGTTTATGATGTATAGACAAAGTTCTCTCTCAACATCATATGGATTTGAGTTAGAAATGAGATCCTCAGCCTTTAAGATACGAAGCCCTAGGAGGGCAGCTTTGTGACGTTATTGTTTCTAGACGTGATTGTTTTAGTGCGTAAGGTTCGCTTGTTTATGCATAAGTTCCGAATAATTTTATGCGTAAACTGCCTTATTAGTTACTACTTTTTGTCGGAAAAAATTTTACACTTACCTAATGCTACAATTTTTTTTCTATTTTAATTTGTTTGAGGACAAGAGGGACATTCTAGCGCTTTTAGAAACATATAACAATGAGTTTTGAAGGCACAATAAAAATTTTTAAATAAAAATTATGGGAGGTGTTTAGTAATGGAAAACGCGTGCTTATTTCATCCGTACACGTGTTTTCTCTCTTAAAAAAATCGGGATTCGTTAAATTTCTATTTTCATAAAGTAAGGAGATATATTTTAACGTTTAACTTATATTTTCATTTAAAACTTAAAACTACCTATACTAAATGGCGAGAAAATACAGGAAGGTTTCGTCTCGAGTGCAGTGGCTGAGTCCGAACCCGGGCCCGACTTCGCAATTTATTCGAATTTAGACTGCTGGCTGATTCTAGACTATTTATTCCCATCGGGATAAAATGTAACAAAATTAATTTCTGGTAAGAATTTTGGAAACCGAATATATCCTAATTCAAAGAATAGTCTTAAAATCTTTCTATCCAATTTTGTGGGAAAATATTGCGTTAGAATATATAACAGTCTCTTCGAAACAACCCTTTGCTTTTCAAGTACCTAAACTGCAAGGAAGTGAGCTTGGCGACCGTGTTGTACCTGGCTCCCACTCAAAATCAATCGAGCTCGGATGAGCGAAAATCAACCCGAGCTCTTCACTCTTTGAGGCAACGTTCCGAGTTTTCTCTCGCGGCTTTTCCGTCAACTCTCTGATACGGGTGAAATACGTCACAATGACGTAGCAAAGCTAGTACAATGATCTTGATTTGAGATTCTAATGAATATTTTAATCAGCGAAAGCGTGTGAAATGACAAACACCTCGCCCGAAAACTTCCCTCACAGGAGTTACGTGAAGAATTAGCCTAAATGAGATACTGAAAAGATTTCAAATATATTCATGTATGCATTTTTGTGCAGCTATCGTTTAATAAATAATGTATGAGAAAACAGTTTTTATAATGTAATGATATTAAAGAATGTAATACTGTATACTTGCAGTACCTGGAGTATGTATCCCTGTAGGAATTAGTGTTAGTTCTAATGTGTGTTAGTCAAGAATTAAATACTAGTGTATATTCCTGTAGTATTCACTGTTAGTGCTAATGTGTGTTAGTCAAGAATTAAATACTAGTAGAATGAAATATAAATGTTTGAGGATAATTATGTTTCATACTAGTGGAGGAAAATTCGAATCTTGTAGACAAAGCTAGTAGACGAAAATTCGCACTGGAAATACGAATACACGCATCTACACTAAAGATGTAAAAGGACAAAGATGTATCGTGTCTTGCAGATAAAGCTACTAGACAAAATTCACACTGGAAATACGAATACAGGCATTTATCCTAAAGATGTACAAAGAGAAAGATATATCACGTCTTGTAGGTAAAACTAATAGAAGAAAATTCGGACTGGAAAAAGGAAAACACGCATTTACCCTAAACATGTAAAATGATAAAATGAATCGTGTCTTGTACGTAAAAAATTAGATATTTCTGTAGCCTCGAAAATGGAATGAAACGAAGAGCTGGATATTAACCGGACAATAGAAACAGACTGAAGCACGTTGATCGACACAGATCGCATTTAAAAAATAATAATAATTTGTTGTATATTGACGATGCCGACAGTTTTTTTATGGATGTGATTTATGTAGCCATCTACGTACAGTGCCTGAGGAGACTGTGTGTGTGTGTGTGTGTGTGTGTGTGTGTGTGTGTGTGTATGTATATATATATATATATATATATATATATATAAAACAGTTCAGTAACTGACTGACTCACTGATTGACGCATACACCAAATCACAACGCATAGACCAAACCGCTGGACCTAAAGGGCTGAAATTTTACATGGCGATTCTTCTTATAGTGTAGGCGCGCACTAAGAAAGATTTTTGAAAAATTCTTCTTAGATTTTTTAAACTAAATTTTTATGCAGTTTTAGCAACTTTTTTTAAGTTTGCATTTAAAATAATAATTTGAGGGTTATAAAATTTATATCACGAGAAAGATCATAAAAATTCCTTTAAAATGAAGTATTTTTTGAATCTTTATCTCCATTTTCTGATTTTTGGTGAATTTTTAAAGATTAATATTTAAAATTTAATTTATTAAATGCTGATTACGTGATTTCTTTTTCTGGTACTTTAAATAAATTTATCATCACGTGCATAACAACTAAATAGAGAAAAAAAATATTTTTCTTTTCTTACTTATGCGGCAGACGATTGGACATTAACCAAAAAAACATTAAAATACAGTAAAAGAAATGTTCCTCAAACTGTACTATATTAACTGTACTATATTCTTTAGTATGTCCTAATAGATTTAATTTGAGTATTTTTTTCTACATTGTTTTGTCTATAAAAATATCCGTTACGTTTTTTTATAAATATATATTTTTTTCGTTTTTTTTACATCAATTGTATACATTGATCGTTGTATTTATTATAAATATATTTATACATATTTTTGGCATTAATTGCATACGTTGACCGTTGTATTTTATTTGAATGTACTCCGTATCGAAATACGTGTTTTCAGCTAATATATATATATATATATATATATATATATATAAAACAGTTCCGTAACTGACTCACTGACTGACATACAACGCACAGACCAAACCGCTGGACCTAAAGGGCTGAAATTTTGCATGGCGATTCTTCTTATGGTGTAGGGGTGCACTAAGAGAGATTTTTGAAAAATTCTTCTTAGATTTTTTTAAACTAAATTTTTTAGCTGTTTTAGTAACTTTTTTTAAGTTTGCATTTAAAATAATAATTTGAGGGTTATAAAATTTATATCACGAGAAAGATCATAAAAATTCCTTTAAAATGAAATCTTTTTCGAATCTTTACCTTGATTTTCTGATTTTTGTTGAATTTTTAAAGATTAATTTTTAGAATTTAATTTATTAAATGCTGATCACGTGATTTCTTTTTCTGGTACTTTAAATAAATTTATCGTCACTTGCATAACAACTAAATAGACAAAAAAAAATTTTCTTGCTAAAGCGGCAGACGATTGGACATTATTTTGTCTAAAAAAATATCCCTTACGATTTTTTTATAAATATATATATTTTTTTCTACATCAGTTGTATATATTGATTGTCGCATTTATTATAAATATATATATTTATTTTTTTGGCATTAATTGCATACATTGACCGTTGTATTTAATTTGAATGTACTCCGTAGCGAAGTGCGGGTTTTCAGCTAGTATATACATATATTAATAAAGCAAGGTCCGGGTCTGTCGGTCACACTCTCCGGGTATACCGCCTCAATGTGTGCGTGTGTGCGGCCTATGAAACTTACAGCCATGAAATTTGGCACACGGGTAGTGCAGACTATGGGAGAGTGCACCTCAAAGCCCGAATTTTAAATTTTATTCTAGAAAATTTTTTATTTTATGTTTTGTGGGATATTTTATGTTTTTTAACTTCAGATTACGATATCTCGGCAAAAAATGATCGTAGAATTTTGATCTTTTTACAATCTAAGACTACAGACATTTCTCCTTCAAACAAGACCTCATTTGTTTAAAAATAATTTAAAACCGACTAATATTTTCATCAAAATATTAAACCCACTTTTTGAGAAATTTACGCACTTTTGAGGATCTACGGTCGATGCTCTTCGAGTTTTTATCTTACAAGGGAAATATTTACATCATCTGGAAGATGATAGCTTTCTCATTCATATAAACCTCATTTCAAGTCTCTATCTTAAAATTTCGATTTTTAATTGAATTTTAAAGAACGATACTTAACACAAATTTTCTATCGGTTCTTCAAACGCGAAGAACAGCAGATTCTCCTCTTGGGTTGTAAACAACGATTGAGTCATTCATTCACTTGATTCATTCATCGTCTTCCTTTGATGGCTTGAGCGTAGCTGGGCGAAGACCGGCTAGTATATATATACAGTGAAACCTTTTAGACAGCCAGTCATGGTCGAGAAAAAAAAAGTGGCCGTTTTAAGGTGTGGCCGTCAAATAGTGGTGGACTTCTATGTGGCGGCCAGTAATAGTACCGAAAAACTTTTTTTTTTTTTTCGGAACCATGACTGGCCGCCATAGAGAAGTTTCACTATACACGTATGTGAATGGTTAATTATATACATACATATACGTTTTTTCTTTTGACGTGGTATTCATTCTCTAGTTGGCGGTACTTTAATATTGATAAAAGAGTGATCTACGGACGTACGTAGCCGAGTGAGTTAATGTGCTCGGTGCAGATTTCGATTTTTTTATTTTTAGTGAAAAGGTGCTCCTTTCGAGGATTTGATGTAAGATTCTTTCTTTTCCTCCTGCGTGACTATTTGCGAACTTTCTACGTAATGGAGAGCAAACGGTTCGCTCGCATGGCTGAAAATAAGGCTGCTCGGTCATTTCTTATGCACGCTTGTGTAGAAAACTCGACTCCGCTCGCCAAGGAAACGGATGACGTTTATAAATATTTAATAAGCCTTCGAAAGGATTTTATTTCTGGAGCTTGTAAAAAGTGCTTCTAATGCAAACAACGAGGGAATGTGTTTTCCTTTTCTACTCTTTCCCTTTCATTTGCAGGATTTTCTGGAAAGAACTGAGAGCAGGCAAGTCCTTTCTGTCAGCCTGAAGTCGGCTTTTCAGATGTTTCAAAAGGAGGATGGAAAAAAAAAATTTCTCTTTCAAAAGTTGACTTATACTAAGCGTATAGATAATTTTATTTTTCAAAATGGCTCAAAATAAAATATTTAATTGAATAACGTGGATAAAAGTGTATCTGCAAAAAAAAAAAATTAGCACGATGTTCATAATTTGATTTTCGTTCTCTTTTTGTAGGAATGAGTTGTCGTTCTCTATTGAAAAAAAAAATTATTGATACATATTTATTTTACAGAACCTTTTACCTTTGATGTAGTCATTTTACCTCTTTCTTCAGGTGAAACGTGGGGTGATAAAGCATCTATAGCGTACGCAGCCGACATGCACTTAGATTTTATTATGGGTTCTTGTCAATGGCATAGCCCAGGGGTGGCGAATCTCTCTCTCTCTCTCTCTCTTCTCTTTTTTTTTTTTTTTTTGTTTGTTTGTTTGTTGTCTGTTTGCCAAAAGGTACAAAAACAATCTCTTTAGAGGTGCTGGGTTTTAAGAAAAAAAACAGGGCCAACTTTATAATGCAAAATTAGAGTTCATTGTACCAATAATTAATTTTAATTAAGAAAAATATTAATTTGAAGAATAATTGATAAACAGTTCTCATAATACGTGTATAGGGGTTGAACTGTAAAGATGTGTTTATACTTGTAGTCCATCCTCTAGACCAGAGGTGCGAAAACTTTTTTTCGACGGCGACCCACTTTCTTTAAATGAAAAGACCAACAATGAAAATTTTTTTGGTAAAAACACAATTTTTTTTAAAAAATTATGAAAATGTTAACCAAAAAAATTTTCAGGTAGTCTCTTCTAACGAAACTACCGCGGGTTATTAACGGAGGATTACTTATCGTTTCTTACCTCTCTTTTTTTTTGACGCATTTTGGTACTTTTCTGTTTAACTGTTTACTGCTTGACCAAGCGATACAGACTGGGTATGGCACGCTGCCATAATTATAACTCTCGACGACGGACGTCTGGAATTTTGCTTTACCGCGTACCGTTATAAAGGAGCACAAAACTACGTTAAAAAAGGAAACTGTACATTTTGGGTACATATTTATTTTACATAATAACAATAAAAAAAATCTTCGTATACTATCTGCACTTGTTTACGGTAAAACTGTTTGACACCTTATTTAACAGTCATAGCATTTTGTAAGAAGAAATAAACAAAAATATAAAATATATAATTTTAGAAATTTTAAAGCATTTTTTTTAGAAATAAATGATTCGATATGACATTAAATTTTCTCCAAACTATCCGCGACCCTCTAGTTTTTTTCACGACCCCCTACTGGGTCGGGACCCACAGTTTCCCATCACTGCTCTAGACATCCGATTTTGAGCGGAAATGGACGTTCCTATTTAAAATTGAAGGAGGAGAAGCTATGTTACACATTTTTGTGTTCCCACGTCTAAGACCGCTATTGAATTAAACCGTTACTAGTCTACATGATAAAAAAATTCAGAAAATAAAGCTGTCAGATATATTTTGATGAGTTTTTTTTATTTAGATATGAACTTTCACTTTTTTTTTTTTAAGCCTATGCTTTTGAGAGTCTTTTTCAACCAGGGGCGGCTCCAGTCCAGAGTTGTTTTTTTTTTTTTTTTTTGGGGGGGGGCAACGTCGGCTCTTAGGGTTATATATATATATATATATATATATATATATATATATATAAGAAATAAACATCGTCTCATTTTAAATTTAAACTCATTTAGTATTAGGTCTACGATTATATAATTTTAGGCTATGAAAAAAAAATACACCGGGCTCTTTTTTGGAGGGGCAATTGCCCCTACTGCCCCCCCCCCCCCCCTCCTTGGAGCCGCCATTGTTTCCAACTGGATTTCCAAACGATTTCTTTAAATATTTAAATAAGAATTTCGGTTGGAATGTTATTTTTCCTAGCTCTCAAAATTCTCCCCTTAATTCAAATATTTCCGGTCTTTTTAGTTTCCTTTTTTCCCAAGAACGAGAATGCCACGTCACTTCCGAGAGTCACTTTTGCGGTTAGGGTTTAGAGTCACCGCTATGCGTTTTGTTGTGGGGTAGGGAGGAGAATACTAACAGTCTTCGAAACGATAAAATCCTCTTCTTCTTTAGGTTTTATTATTAAAAAGAGAGTGGCAGCATGTAAGTTGCTCGCCTGTTGTTAAGCCTCTTAGCTCTGTGAAATGACACCGAGTGTTCTGCGAGGCGCTTGTATCCCGAAGTGCATGATAAACATGCTGGTATGTTGCCATCAAAAAAAGAGAGGAAAAACAACAGAATTTGATGGGGGTACTTAATGTAGACTGTTTGCGCGCTGGACCAGAAATTCATCAGCAACGCATTTTTTTTTTCTCTGCAAAACAGAGTTTTTACGTCCGAAAGGCTATAACATTATTTTAAAATATCGCGACCTTCCCACCCCCTTCTTAATTTTACCCTCGATATAGTTTGCTGAGAAAATTAAACTATACCCTACTGAGTCATAAACTAGTTGCTATATTTTTAAAAAATTTTACTATAATCTTATATGCGTTAAAAAAAAGTTTTAGGAACCTAAAACGGAAATTTCTTTTCACTGCCGTGCACTGATAGAATAGAATGGAGTCTAAAATTACGCAGTTAGCGTTTTTGTATCTTTCATGATATTTAGTACGTATATAAGTTTTATATTTTCCGTTGTTTGATGAACATCGGCATTTTGTTTTATTTTAAGTATTTTAGTTATACAGTCGAACCCCTAGGGACCAAAAGTTTTGTTCGCTATATCCGAACCGTTAAGAAAAAATGCTAGAATTCACAAAATGTATAACTCGTTAGTTGCAATGTGTATTCAATCATGATGTATTAAAAAATGATAAAATCTATGAAAAATGATCGTTAATAAATTAAATCGACTACATTAAACTGACACAATAGTAATTAAATTACGTACAATAGGAAAACGGCGGGACCAAAATTTTTTTTCGTTATATCCGTGAGTTTGTTATACATCGGGTTTGCTATAACGGGGTTCGACTGTAGCAGCTTTAAATAATCTCCTTTATAGTTTTTATTTTAGTTGTAGTTTTAAATAACCTCTTTAAGTTTTAGGGATCCATTCGATGGATGTTTTCGGTAATTTGAAATCAGAAGAGTTTTTTTTTTAAATTTTATATTTTGCCCCCGAGAAATAAAAGAAGCCATTACTTCAACTTTTAAAAACTAATAGTTATTTAGCAAAATGCTTATGATTCCTGGAGGAAATCTTTCACTGGAGTCTATTCGGAATACATTTATTTCCGTCATCATGACTTCCTGATACTCGGTACTTGCTTAACGGTTCACTTTTTTTTTCTCCCGAGAGATATAAAATAAGAAAATTTAAAAAAAAAACTTGTCTCAATTTTACTTGTGTTAAAAACTTCCCGAAAACAATTTCTCTTGTTTTAAACGATATTCCATTTAGTCCCTCATACCTCTGGAAATCAAAAAGGCCATCCACTTTCTGGATCATTAATATCCCACTCGTTCCCATAATGCACTTTGTTGGTTCCTTTCTATGTGTGTGATAACATACGAGTGGATATAATTTTTTTTTTCAGAAGTCATATAAAAGGTCTAATGAATGTTCCGGAATACACATAATCACCGGAAAATCTTCAATAAACTGCTGCATAATACGTTACTTTTTCCCCGCTTTTATCAATTTCCTGCAGTCATAAATATAAATGAATTTTAGTCTGGGGAGCTAACGTTGTTTCGGAACCATAAAGACAAAGCGGGGGGAGATTACGGGAAAACGTGTAATAAAGGATGTTTATGAATTCGCTGCAGCCTTCCCTATTAAGAGAAATAAAGCGAATGGGTCTGTTAGAATGCCGTTACAAACAGTTACAGGAAGTCCCGGAAAACGTTTACGGAAGAATTCGGGTTTGTTTTTTTTTTTTTAAATCTTTCGCATGCAAGTTTTTCCCCGGAAAAAATATTTTTGGGAGATGATCAGGAATGCGTAAAATATGGAATAACGAATTTTATTTTTTTCCTTCTTGTGAGAAAATTGGTTTCTGATAACGGTTATTGGAATTCTGTAAAATACACCATTGGGAGGACATCTTGTAGATCGATGGATCATTAGCGATGGAATGGTCAATAAAAATAAGCATTAAGCTTCTTTGGTGTTTAATAGTTAAAATTTTATTGGAATGTCTTTTATCTGTTTCGAAAGGATGGTTATTTTGCCATCATCCGAAATAGTAATGGAGTTTTGTAAAGTATTTATCTCCCCAAGACTTTCAGACTTTTCAGAAAATTTTATTAAATTTATTAGAATTTGTGTTTTTTATTAAATTTCATCAGAATGGCAACTCCACTGAGTCCATAGATTTTATTTTTTTTATTTTATTTTATGTAACTGGCAATCCACTAGTGTTCGATTAATTTTTTTTTTTACTAAATTTAATCAGAATAATGGCAACTCCACCAGAGTCCGATTAAATTTTATAGTTTTTTATTTAATTTTATCTGAATGGCAACTCCACCAGTGTCCGATTAATTATTTTTATTTTTTATTTAATTTTATCTAAATGGCAATCCACTAGTGTTCGTTTTTTTTTTTGTTTTTTTTTACTAAATTTTATCAGAATGGCAACTCCACCAGAGTCCGATTAAATTTTATATTTTTTATTTAATTTTATCTGAAGGGCAACTCCACCAGTGTCCGATTAATTATTTTTTATCTTTTTTTAAAATTTTATCAGAATGGCAACTCTACCAGAGTCCGTAGATTTTATATTTTTTATTTAATTTTATCTAAATGGCAATCCCCTAGTATTCGATTAAATTTTTTTTTTTAGTAAATTTTATCAGAATGGCAACTCCAGAGTCCGATTAAGTTATATATTTTTATTTAATTTTATCAGAATGGCAACTCACCAGTGTCCGATTAATTTTTTAATATTTTTTTATTAAATTTTATCAGAATAGCAACTCCACCAGAGTCTGTAGATTTTATATTTTTTATTTAATTTTATCAGAATGGCAATTCCACCAGTGTCCATAGATTTTATATTTTTTATTTAATTTTATCTGAATGGCAATCCTTTAGTGCTCGATTAATTATTTTTTTTACTAAATTTTATCAGAATGGCAACTCCACTAGTGTCCAATTAAATTTTGTAAATTTTATTAAATTTTAACTTAATTGCAGCTCTACAATAGTCCGTAATCACATTCCCTTGCCGTCTACATAATCCACTGCACGAATTTTCTCTCTAAAGCCGAGGTTTCCAACCTAGAAGGCTCGACTTCCAGGGGAGGCACGGACTATTGCCAGGGGAGGCGCCAAAACTTTTTAATAAAAAATCAATGTTTATACCATAATATCTATAAATAAACGAATAAATCGTAATATCTATATATAGACGAATTTGAGTTGACAACCATCGAAAACGAAAATTTGATAGAACTGTCATGCGATAGCTCACTAAAACAAAAGTTTCAAAATAAAATCATAATTCCATTTTGAGTGAATCTTAGTGGAGAGTGTGAATCTTTGTATTGCAAAGCAATGCAAGTGCTTCTACCGTTTGTAACGTCTTATTTATGCGAAACGGGCTTTTCGGCACTGGCTGCAAGGAAAACCAAATATCGAACCAGGTTAATAGTCGAAAAAGAGTTATGAGCGACACTCTCCACATTGCCTCCAAGATTTGATAAACTTTGTGACAATAAACAACAAAAACCCTCGCATTAAATTTTGATGCGTCAGATGTATTTTAATTAGTAATTTAATATAAAAGTAAATATGCATGTTCGTATTGTTATAGCAAAATCTTATTATTCTGCTAATTGTAGTTTTCATGTTTTTGTAATAAAGTTATTATTATTGAAAGTGTCTATGATATTATATCTATTAAAAGATAGGGAAGCTCGGAAAAAGATTTTTTTTTTAGGGAGGCGCGGGAAAAACAAAAATATTTTTTAGGGAAGCGTAGTACCATAAAGGTTGGAAACCGCTGCTCTAAAGTGTAAGGCCGTCTGCACACGGGGCAACTCAAAAGAAATTGATAACTGACTCGAATCACAAACCAGTCCGTGATGAGTCGTAACCTATGTAATTGAATGGAGCCACGCACACGGCGCAACTGGTTACAAACCCGTCGACCGGGTTTGTAACCAGTTGCGCCGTGTGCGTGGCTCCATTCAATTACATAGGTTACGACTCATCACGGACTGGTTTGTGATTCGAGTCAGTTATCAGTTTCTTTTGAGTTGCTCCGTGTGCAGACGGCCTTAGTCCCGTATCTCCAAGCTGATACGGGAATTTTGAGTAATTCTCACTCGCAGGGTGTTGACCTGGCGGGAAGGTAGGTCTGACTGCTGAAGTCAAATGTTTACGTCTAATTATTTCGTCTATTTAAATCCGTCTGTTCTATTAACTCTCCAAGGATATGTTAACAATGAAAACTGCCCATGTAATATGGTCAAGAAAGGTTTCTTTTCCAAGGTTAAAGCCGTTTTGTAACAGACTATCTTGTTAATTCGACTTTTGAGTGTTGTAGGCAGTCTTCACGAGTCTCGTTGCTGCATTCTAGCTCGACTTCTTGGATCTGACAATGTTCTTTTCAGGCACCGTACAAACGGTTGTTGAATTCGTGCTTGCATTTTAACTCTTACGCGCGTTGCTCCCATACCATCGTCATAAAGAACATTTACTGACACTTGATTTTAATTTGTGACTACGGTAATGAATCTTAATGATCAATGAAACTTCAATCGTTCGGACGCGAAGCACGCCTGGTCCGTGTTCTGCAAAAAAATTTCAGAATCAAATTATGACCTGAAGTTTAACTGGTAAGAATTAGACTTGTTTAACTAGAAGTATTTTTGTATATATATATGAATAGATCGATGAATAGTGGAATTTGAGTAAACTGATAAAATATTTGTCAAAGAGGGGTTCGCGAAAGAATATTTTTTTTGAAATTTACATACGTATTATAAATATTTTTTAATTCCTAAAGATCGTTTCGCTTGTAAAAAAAATCTTTTACAATTTGAAATTTTGTTTTGTAAAAAACATAATTAAAAGAAATCTAACATTCAAAATTTAAAGTATATATCGTTTTCAATCTATCTTTTCGCACCAATGATTATTATTTTAATAGTTTTTTCACATTTGTTCATGAAAAGGTTTCAAAATAGTTTGTTTTCAGGATTTATATTAAAAATTTTATTTTAAAATTCTTAAAATTTTTTGGGGGAAAGAAAGAAAAAAAATTAGAGTTAGTTTCTGCTTCTAGAAAATTACTTTCCAGAATTTTGACTCTCAGTTTTTCTGATGATAGTTCACTAGAAATATAACAGAGTAACATTCTACAAAATGTCATAGAGATACCTAGGGAGGGAATTTTAGATATTTCCTTTTCAAAGGGTAGGAAATAGTGGAAATGTTCATTACGAAATAAATAGAATTTAAGTACAGATGTACACCAGGCTGCGTTACGTAGACCGTACAGAATAAAAAATGTTGTATCTGGTACATTTGTATCAGGAAAATGTGCCTATGAAATGTTGTATCTGGGAGAAACACGTGGTTTATGTCTTTTGATTCTAAAAGTTTTATACTGTATTTTAAGCCAAGAAAATGAAAATCATCTTTTATTGAGAATTTTGCGTTTGCTTCATTAAATTCTGTTTGTTGTACCCATAATACTCTAAAACTTTAACTCCCCATGTTCTTCTTGTTCTATCCTCCTTAGACGTTTTTGTTGACGAAAAGTCTTAATAAATTGACTTAATGGAAGACTTGCAGACCCCTTTAAAAATAATTCTAGATTTTACTTCCGTATCATTTTAAATACATATTATATTCGATGCGCCATTGCTCTTTGATATTACGTGAAAGAATGTTACATGCTTAGTCGATGTACGAGAGCCACAAATTAAATACGAGATAATGAAGGTACACGTGGCCCTGCATGCGTGAAAGTTGCTTTTAGTGAAAAGAAAAAAGATGAAACAAAAAACTTGATTCCCTCGAGAAATTTCTCCGTCTTTGAAACTTTCAGTATAGTAGTACATAATGATCTTATATTTCTTTGAAAAAAAAATTCCACTCCGTCCAGAAGTTAATGCATTTAAATAAATAAATTATGTAAAAACGACTTCATAAATTAATGCCGAGTCAATACCGTCGACATCTTTTCGGGGAGTTAATGACTGCAGGGATGCCGTTTTTAGTTAAAAATTTCGATGTTCTTTTCACCTGAAATTAGGGAGACTTTTTTTTCCATTTTTAAATTCGGCAAAAATGTTCTTTTTTTCCCCCTCCTTCTGTTTTAGATTTGCTGCTTTATTATTTTGCTGACGAAAGAAAAGGGGCAATCGAAATTAACAGCAGCATCGAGAACCATCCGTCTGCGACAAATTTCATTATGAACGCACAATTAGCATTTAAATTGTGCGTTTATGATGGAGGAGCTTTCGGCTCGCATTGGATTTTCGTCAGGGGGGTCATTTTTTTTTTTTATGCCCGTCTCGTGAGAGAGAAAGTTATCATTAAAAAAGAAGGGAGGAAATGGGGAAAAAATCACCTGCCTAGTTCCGAGTTAGTTATTTATTTGTTTACCTGTCAGAAAGAAAAATGTATTCATACATTCATGTGTACAGGATGTCCACCTATATCCTTTACACCCCCCGTAACTTCTAAACGGTGACAGCTTAGGCCATAAACTTGGTGTCTAGGTATAGTAAAAAGACTATGCGCTACTGGATGAGACGATTTACAACTCCATGTATCGGCAAATTTTGGAATGAGCGTTTTTATCTCAAAACGGTACGAGATACGGAGAAAAAGTCAATTACAAAGTTGTTCAGCATCATCGATTTAGTAAGAAAAGACACCTTGCGTACATTAATACTTAAAAAAGAATGTAAAAAGTGAACATTTGTTTTGTCGCGATTTTGAAATTGTCATGTTATAAAGAGTGGAAGCAAGAAACTGAGACACTTCCCTATCTTCAGGATCGTTTATTTATGTTGATGAAAATGCTCTCCATTAGCCACTATACTCATTTGCACTTTGGACTGGATTTCTAGCTGCACATTTGTGCAACGACGCCGTAGTGTTGAAAATCACAACCAAACATATTCTCCTTTTTTACATTCATCTTTTGGGTATTAATGTGCTCAAGGTGTCTTTCCTTACTAAATCAATGGTGCTGAACAACTTTGTAATCGACATTTTTTCCGAATCTCGTACCGTTTTTGAGATAAAAATGCTAATTCCAAAATTTGTCGATAGATGGCGCTATAAGTTATCTCATCGAGTAGCGCATACCCTTTTTACTATTCCTAGACACCAACTTTATGACCTAAGCTGTCACCGTTTAGATGTTAAGGGGGGTGTAATGGATATAGGTGGGAACCCTATATATTGCCGAATATGATAGTAGGGTTATAATTTTAACTTCGCTCTTTGTTTAAATTGATTTGGGATCGCAAAGGAATTTTTTTGGGGACATTTTTCCTGGAAACGTTTTTAAAATTTTCATTTCAAATTATGCATGACTTCTTATATTAACATTTGAAAATCTATCGCTCTCCTTGAAGTGAAATATCATGTTCTGAAGGTACAGTATTTGAGGGTTTTTCAGTCAAATTTATCACAACTTAGGATCGGTAAAGGAATATGAAATGAAGTTTGTATAATTCTTCACACGTGACTGATGATGCTGAAAGCAGTTTTGGATTTTTCTGAAAAATAGACGACTAGTCTAGAAACATCTATAAACATAAAACATGTGAAATATTAACTTTGATAAAATTATTTTTAGAAGAAAAATTCCTTTCAGAATTTGCGAAGTTAGTGAGTTTGGAAAGAATATGTATTTATATAAGAATATATATACTCTCTCTATATAAGAATATATATACTCCATAGTGTTACTCTATGTTGTTACTTTCGCAAGAAATATATATTTTATTTTCTACTGATGTTTATTTATAATCGTTATATTTATTTAAAATGTTACAAATGTAATTAAAATGTTTGTTCTTCTCTAAATATGTCACATTTTGTTCATATTTTTGCTCTTTCCTCCTTCCAGGTAAGAAAAATTTGATTACACTGCTGCTCTCTTACGAACTATTCTATCGAGGTAGGATGGATTTTGTTCTTTTTCTTTGTGTTCGTTAGGGTTTATTTTTTCACAAAATATACGAGAAAAAAGCATTTTACTCTGGATGGCTTTTTTTCGCCGGTAGGATGTCTAAAATGTCTGTTCGACGCATTAGAATATTGACAACATCGAATGATCTAAAAAGTATTTATTAGATAGAGAAAGAAGTGGTTTTTTTTATGGAAACGATATTTTTATGTAACTTACACTCTTATCAGATTACTAAAAATTACATGCAGTTGATTCCCCCCCCCCTCTTATTTCATTTTGATTGCGTGTATGTGTTTAAAGCAGGGGTGCGCAAACTTTTTTTTTTGTCCGCAACCCATTTTCTTTAATTAAAAAATCACGCCACCCAATGAAAATTTAATGGCAATAGCATTTTTATTTTTTAATGTGAGAAAATGTTAACAAAATGATAGAAAAGCGAAATAAGCGAATTTTTAGAAACTACAGTCGAGCCCCGTTATAACGAACTTCAAGGGACCAAAGGTTTTGTTCGCTATATCCGAACCATTAAGAAAAATACTAGAGTTCACAAAATGTATAACTCATTAGTTTCAATGTGTATTCAATAATGATGTATTAAAAAAGTAAAATCTATTAAAAATGATCATTAATGAATTAAATCGACTGAAATCGATTACATTAAACTGACACAATACTAATTAAATTACGAATAACCGGAAAATGGCGGGACCAAAATTTTCGTTCGTTATATCCGTGAGTTCGTTATACATCGGGTTCGCTATAACGGGGTTCGAGTGTATTTCAAAAACCAATAAACTGGGTACATATTTTACAACTATTTTGGGTACATATTTACTTTGCATAATAACAACAACAAAAAATGTCTTTTTTACCATCTACTCTTATATTTTGCCAAATCTCATGTAACTAAAATTTCATATTCAAATATTAATATGTATTTGTATATCATTTAGGTAAACATTAATATTAAAATTAAAAAAAGAGCATGATTTTAAAATTATAAGATTCATATTAAAACACTGAAAATTATAAACCTCATTTTTCTGTATAAAATTAAAATAGTAAAAAAAAATAATAATGAGGAAGTTGAAAATGGACTTCACAGTTTTTGTTCAATATTTAGTGAAATAGTTGAGCATGTTACTCTTATATCATCGTTGTTTCGTTACTATGGCAACTCATTTTGAAAACCCTGTCTTGTACATACAGGTAAAAAAGAATGGAAGCAATATAACCTTGTAAAACTGTTTGCTACCTTAATTCACGATATATATTTTTTAACATATATAAAAAATATTAATAAAATTATTAAAAATATGTCATTATCGAAAGTGTAAAGTATGTTTTTTTATTAAATAATTCAGTATGATATAATTTTTAACATAAAAAATATTAAAAATATTTCACTGTAGAAAGTGTAAAACATGTTTTTTTTATTAAATTCATTATAATTTTTAACATAAAAAATATTAATAAAATATTAAAAATATGTCATTGTAGAAAGTGTAAAGCATGTTTTTTTATTAAATAATTCAGCATTACATAATTTTTAACATATAAAAAATATTAATAAAAATATTAAAAATATGTCATTGTAGAAAGTGTAAAGCATGTTTTTTTATTAAATAATTCAGTATGATATAATTTTTAACATATAAAAAATATTAAAAATATGTCATTGTAGAAAGTGTAAAGCATTTTTTAATTAACCCTGCTGTTCTGTTCGGGTCAATATGACCCAAAATAAAATTTATACGTTCATAAAAAAATATAGTACAGGGATATTTTCATGAAACTTCTTGACATTGTTGGTAAATAATATAAATATGTACTCCTAGTAGGATTTATGTTTATTTGTACTTCGAAGGAATATTTTTCAATTTATACCTAATGTATCGTTGGGGTCAGTATGACCCAATGCAAAAAATCATTTATTTTTACTTAAACATGTTCCCTTTTGTTTGGAATAATTCAAAAGAAAATAATAACAATAGTTTCTCTAATTTATCCGTTTTCGAAAAGTACTTCATTGACGTATGTGTTTGGTCACATGACAAGAGAGCGTGTGCAAGGTCAAAAAGTTGATACGATTTGCAGGGGACCAAACTATTTGCTCTTATTGCAGCGTTTCTTTTTTCTGCTGTATTTCCCTTTCTGATATACTGTAAAAGAGTTGTGCCTGTGAATGTGAAAAAAAATGGCGAATCGCATAAATTTGAGTCACGCTGGTATAGCTAAACTAATAGAAGCTTCTGACAGCGAAGAAGAAGTATCCGAGTATGAAAATCATACAAGAGATGAAATTGAGAGTGACAGTTCTGACAACGATTTTGATACCGATATTCAACAAATGAACTATAAAAAGAGTATTCAGTCCAAGAATCGTGAAATAAAGTGGAAGTTGGATCCACTGCCACATTATTCTCAATTAACAGCTTCTAATATTATAAAAACTTCTCCATGGGTCACAAGATATGCAAAGGCAAGGATAACAGACGAAAAAAGTTCATTTGAGATAGTATTCAATTCTACGAAAACGAAATCATAAAAATGACTAATATTGAAGGAGAAAAGGTTTATGGAAAAAAGTGGAAAAATTTCGAAAGTAAAACTTTTCAAGCATATATTGGATTATTATTTTTAGCTGGTGTTTATAAATCATATGGAGAATCAACAAAAGCTTATGGGATAAAGAAACTGGCAGAAATATATTTCGTGCGACAATGTCCCTCGAAACATTTTGCACCATATCGAGAGTTATTCGTTTTGATAATAAATCCACTCGTCAAGAAAGAAGAAATTTGGATAAATTAGCGTCAGTGCGAGATATCTGGGAAAAGTGGATATAAATTCTACCAAAATTATATAATCCGAATGAAAATATTACTGGAGATGAACAATTAGTAGGATTTCGTTGCCGATGTCCTTTCAAACAGTATATACCAAGTAAGCCATCTAAATATGGGATCAAAATATGGACTTTATTTGACAGTAAAACTTCGTATGCACTGAAAACACAAATTTACACTGGAAAAGAACAAGGGTCAAAGCCAGAGAAAAATCAGGGAATGCGAGTAGTGTGTGATCTTACTTATGGGTATTCGGGGCACAATATTACATATGATAATTTTTTCACATCTTACAACTTAGGACAACTTCTTCTAAAGCCGAAAATGACTATGCTTGGCACCATTAGAAAAAATAAATCAGAAGTTCCTGAAGAAATGCCAAACAAAGAAGTTCACAACTCATTATTTTATTTTACAGAAGACGCAACAGTTGTAAACTACATCCCAAAAAAGAACAAGAATGTTATTCTTATGAGCACTTTGCATCATGACAAAGAAGTTAGCAACAGACCTGACAAAAAACCATTAATAATCTTTGATTATAATTCAACTAAAGGGGCTGTGGATACTCTTGATCAACTTTTAAACACGTACACTTGTAAATAAAAACAAATCGCTGGCCCATGATAGCATTCTATAACATGCTTGATACTTCTGCGTACAATGCATTTCTTCTATGGACTTCAATACATAGTGAATGGAACGAAAACAAATTGACCAAACGAAGGCTATTTTTAGAAGAACTAGGAAAATCACTCATTTTTCCACACATTGAAGCAAGGCCACACCTACCAAGAAGTGAGGACTCAATAAAAGTAGTGAAAGGAATACAGAGAAAAAGGAAAAACGTACCATTTGGATCTGCTGAGAATACTTCATTGTGTGTCAAACGTGCAAGGTGCAAGCTCTGTCCATCAAGCAATGACAACAAAACTAATATGTTATGCTGCAATTGTAATAATCATGTTTGCAAATCTCATGTAAGATATTACTGCTCAAATTGTAAATAAAGGTATGTTTCAATTTCGAATATTTTTCTGTTATTTTTATAGATTATTATTATTGTAAGTTTCAATTTAAAATATTTTTCTGTTATTTTTATAGATGGTTTATATTATTAGATCTATTTTTAAACTTACATTACTATTATTTAAACCATTTCTTAAATGGCACCTGTAATTTACTGCAAGAAAGGTTAGTTTTCTGAATTGGGTCATATTGACCCGAACGCTACATACGTGGAGTAAATACGAACAGAACAGCAGGGTTAAGTAATTCAGTAGGACATAATTTTTAACATATAAAAATATTAATAAAATATTAAAAATATGCCATTGTAGGAAGCGTAAAGCATGTTTTTTATTAAATAATTCGGTATGACATAATTTTTAACATATAAAAATATTAATAAAATATTAAAAATATGTCATTGTAAAAAGCGTAAAGCATGTTTTTTTAGTAAATAATTCAGTATGGCATAATTTTAACACATAAAAAATATTAAAAATATGTCATCGTAGAAAGTGTAAAGCCCTTTTTTTTATTAAATAATTCAGTATGATATAAATTTACTTCAGACTATCTGCGAACTCTCCCACTGTTTCCGCGACACCCAGTTTGCGCACCACTGCTTTAAAGGACGCAGATTTTAAGATTAATAGATCTACGATTACATTTGAGGTCTCTTGTATGCTATTTTTAACGGTCTTTGTTTAGGGTACACGCCAGCCGACATTGTTGGCACCCCTGCTTAAGATGCAACGGAGTTTTCTAAATGTTTTCGTGCACTATCTGAATTCCACTTTTATGTTAATTCATACACTTGCGATTGTCCTGAACCTCATTCTAATCTACTGCAGTCGAATAAACGTTCGCGTCGTGCTTCTACTAATCGTACAATGTCCAGAGGACTCATCTGAAACTCCACGCATTACACGGTAGTAAAGTATGTCTGGTTTACGAGTATTATGGAGAACATGAATGTCCACTTGCCATCTACTGAATATTCAGATATATCTTATAATAGTTGCCTCGCGTATTCTATATTATCCGCTCTTATATTATGCGAGTCCGCGTTCGCTAAATATACAGTATCTCCCCAAAGCGGCTGGCACTTATGCCTTTCACAGAGGTTAATAACGCCAATGAAATGATACAACAATTACTTGAGTATTACATTTATGATACAAGCTTATACAAAAAAAAAAATCACATTTGTGTACGAGTATTACAAAGTGTCGAGTGACACTTTGTGAACTGAATATACAAATTGTAACAATATACAAATTGTTATACTTTTGTACTGTTCAGTATTTTAATACTGAATATACAAATTGTTATATTTTTGGGTGGTATATGAGGGTTTATAAAACACTTTATAGAAAGTAAACCGCGTATAAATTATGTAATGCATTTTAGAGAAACGTTAAGAGTTCACAGATGGGATCAGACGATCAAAAAATGTATTGCCTAAAGTTGGCATTGTCTTTTTTATTTTTAAATTTAAAAAAATCCCTTTTTAATTTTTTACAAAATATTGACGTTTATCGCTACAAGATTAAAGTTGTGTTTTGAAAATATTAAACTGAAAAAAAAAACACTTTGGAAAAACTTGCGTATGACATTCAAAGGCTGTGAAAGCACATTCCAAAAATAGGCATTCGCTAAACTGTGATGAGATAAATACTGATAGGAAAAATTCCCCATAGATTAACATAGGAACTCTACATCTGCGCGTGAACGGATGCGCCGCCTCCTTAAGTTTAATGAATATTTTATTTTTGACAGCATTTTCGAAAGTTGGTATCTCTGTCTCTTAATACGGTATGTTGTTTTCATCGTGTGAGTACAGAACATCTATAAATACTTAATTTTCGAAATCATCTATTTTCTGACTTGCGTTGCTCGGAAAACAGATGCGAAATCCTATTAACATCCGACGGAACGTTTATTGAAAGTCAGTCGGGTTTTGTATCAAATAGAATTCTTGAATATTTAGGTGCGTCATCCGTCGAAATATACCGACGCAGATATTAATATATGTAGAGCGAGCAGCACGCGGCGCTAAGTCGGGTTCGCTAAATGCTCGAATTGAACGTATATTATCGAACATTTGTGAAAACAAGAGGCGAAATCTTGTCGAGACCCGATCCATATCTGACTTTTATTCGCTCTCGTTAATATATATATATATATATATATATATATATATATATATATATATATATATATACACCCCTCTGCAGTCCTCCTCATTTGTAAAGCGGAAATAATCCTCTTTTAAATTTTTAAGCTCTCCGAAAAGAAAAGGGAGCAAAGCCTCCGACATTTTCTTGGCCCATGGCTGCGGGCCGATGCGCATTGATTATTTTTGCAGGAAGGGGCCCCTCGGCAAGCAAAACTGTTAGCTCTTTGCTATCCGGGAGAGATTGAATATTTAGGGGAATGTGACTCTCGAGTCATGCATTATGAATGCCATAATCTCCCGTACTTTGTCTCGATATTAGCTCTCCGTCCCAGGTCTGTTTCTGGCGGAAAGAAGGAAAGATCTATCTGAGTCAGTGACTCTGTCTTTTGTTTTCTTGTATTCCGAAATATATTCGTAAACAGTTAGCTGTATAATGTTTATCCATAAATCACTTTATTGAAATGCTGTGTATTTCCGCATTTTCGTTTGTCTAGCATTTTAATGTTCAATAATCAACCCGTAATAAGTGTTTTAATGTTAAGTAATAATATAAAATTATTATTTTAATGTTAAATAAATAGGTATTTATTTATTTTTTTGTAAATCGAATTTACTCTCAATAATCCCAGAGAAAAGAAAAACCCATTTCGTTGCCCGAAAATGGCCATAAGGTTTAAAAGTATGTTTCTTCATCTCATCAACTAATTTTCTTTTTTGCCTAACGTTCGAATGAGGAATATTATTATTATTATATTATATATATATATATGTGTGTGTGTGTGTGTGTGTGTGTGTGTGTGTGTAAGTAATAAAATTTTTAACCATCTCTAATCTTTAATCGCTCGTAATACGAATTTTCCCTCTATATGGTAACCCTTCCGTCATTTGGCGATTTACCTCGTCTTTCCAATACTAACCTACCTCGCGAATTTCCGGCAATCCGTTTAGACTACTTCGGTGTGCTCGCCAGAAAATCATGGGTCGCGGCCATTGTAAAGTGATGTGTTGATGGAATAAACTGCACTTGTTCTTTGAATTGGAATCGTATTGATTTCGGCTTCGATGTGCTTTTCTCAGAAGATGACCATCCGGGTCATTTCATGTATATATATATATATATATATGCAACAATACACAGTCACGTAACAACTATTATGAACACACGAGACCTTCCGTGACTAACTTTGTAAACCAGACAATTTCGGAACTTCATTTTTTTTAAACTACTTTTAATTTTACTTTTAACTACTTGCTCCGTTTGACGTCATAATCTCAGAATCGTAACGGATGAATAAATAATGTCGGAAAGCAGTACAGTAGCAAAGAAAAAATGTCTATTAAATCTGTGCATGATAATTTTTTAAGCTGTTTATATGTGCAATGATGGTTTTCTTTTTCCTAAAAATATGTGGGAATAAGCAAGGAAGAATGTTTTTAAAAAAATGCTCAATCCGGTCTTAAAAGAATGATCAATATTAAGCATCACAAACATTACTTTCCCAATATTTTTATTCCATTTTTGCGACGAAATGTTGGATCGATATTGAATAGTTCTGTTCATTCTAACATCAGAAGTGGGGCATCGCAAATAGGTCGGTTATGGAACGGTAGAAAGGAATCACGCATCGCCTTCGGTTTCTTTTTCGAAACCTTCGTCACCGAGTGTTGTTCTAAACAGCCGCCATCACACCATTTTCGCACTATCGAATCGTATCGTCGTATCGTGTAGGGACGGTTCCCGATTTTGCGCACGAGATTTATCAGCTAGTTCTCAACACTGCGCCTGTGTGTGGTCGCGAATCGCCTTGCAGAGCAAAATGAAATGTATGAAAGAAGGCATGTCTATCTTTCCCTGAATCCCCCCTTTCATGGCTTTAAACAATAATGCAATTTTTTTTTTTTTGCGAGGTTGGGGGGGGGGGACGCTTTCCCCTCGCAGACTTTCGGAATGCATGCTCTTTTCATATGCATAAACAATAAATTTATTCCGAGCTCAGTCGAGGAATTTCCACTCGAAGTGAAACGTTCATTTTGTCGAACGCGAGTCAGTACTTATTTGCAGGGGAGATTAATAACAATAAAAAAAGTATTTGCATTAATATTCACTTGCACAGCGAGCTGAGATATGTTTCTTTTTCTTTCACCTCTCTGTTTATCTGTTGGGTGCGAGAATTTTACGGATTTCGTATCGTAAAAGGAATGATACACTTACTAAACAATTCAGTGGAAACAAAGTGTCATTAAAAAGGAATTATAAATGTATCTTGGATCATTTTCTTCTAAGAATTAGTTTAAGAAATTTTATATATATGTGTGTGCGTGTGCGTGTATGTATATATATAGAAAGAGATATATTCATTTAAGAGAAATCCAATTCTATGATTAAGTAACAGAATAGTATGTAACCGGCATTATTTTTCATGATCTACATTTTCTTGTAAAATCTATTAATGAAGCTTAGGTATATAAATTGTAATAGGCTTCACGCATTTTAACCCTTCAGCGGGCGCGTCAATTTTTGGAACACCAGCAGGCGCGCGTGGCACAAAGTGCAACGTCTCTTTCAACCTTGATTATTCCTTTTGTAATGAACTTTTTTTTTCAAATTGAAAATAATAATTCTGCGTTTTATGACAAGCTATAAAATGTTCATAATATTGAGATATATTTATAATTAAAGCCCAAAGAATGCAGATACAATCGGCTTATTTCAAAAGTGTCCAGTTTATTGGATCTAAGGACAACTAGCGAATGGATTCCTAGTATGTCCAAAAACCTAAAAAACAATGAGAGTGTCCATCTTCGTGATATGCGGGATACCGTGTAATAGCTGCATATTGGATCGACTACATCAACTCCTGCTTTTTCCATATTGTAATCCAGTACAATCGCTGGTTTACCACGGTTAAATCGCGACTAACAATGAATGGAAAGGAATACAAGGATCAGAAAATCAGACCAGCATTAAAAAGGGTGTAGCTATAAATAGAAACTGCTTAGAACATTCAAACGTAACATGTAAAAACGAACCATTCAAAATTACGAAAATATTGCACTTTATACACGGGCGCACCCGCTGAAAGGTTAATCGTCTTTATGTTCTATAATTCAATTCGTCTTTTAGCTGAAAAAGATAAAACATATCACTTATTCTTGAGCTTAATTGTACAAACTTTTGTGCGGAATCTTGACTAGAAAAACAACGTATTATTTTTTTTCTTTCTAGCTTGTTTTCATTTTGATCTCCGACAAGAGCTCATTTATGAGTGATTTTGATTTTGTTTGCAAATCCAATCTGAATTAAATTCATCGCTTCTCTCAAAATCATGTTCAAAGGTCAACCTCAAACAATATGGCCGTCGACGAAACTTCAGTTATTGCGCACATGTGTAGGAAGACGATATTTTAGCCGTGTTTGATTTATAATTTCAGGTATGAATGTGTAAACATTAGGAATCGTTATTCAGTTTTTTGTATAAACATTTGTTTACTCAGAAATATCGTTTAAAACTTGGAACCATCGGATTCATAATTCATAGAGTACGAATTACATTAAAACTTTTCATTAAAGCACCCTTTTGCAAATGATAATATTTTCGAAATCCTTCATGAACGAGAAAATTGGATTATTTCGGAATTTAAAAAAAAAAATCGCTTACAATGGTTATTCGGCCCCCTAACTGCGAAATATCCATTTTAATCAAAGTTACAATCTACGCGACCGGGAGAAATAAATTCCATTCTCTCTCTGCATAACCTATTTTCGAATCTTTGTCGCGGATGAACACTCGTATATTTTGGCAACGCCAAGCGGTGACGCAATCCCGTATCGGAACGGTCTAAAGACAGCGAAATTAAGTTTGTCCCAAGATTTATCTGCTCGTGCTCCTGTTATGGTGCGATCGAGAATAACTGTGCTGGGCAAAATAAAATGTTTCAAAGAAAGAATAATTCTTCCCGGGCATCGCCGTTCATGGTTTTAAACCTCAATTTATTCTGCCGACTGCTTTTCAGGAGCATATGCATAAACAATAAATTTACTTACAGCGGTCGAGGATTTTATCGCCAAATGAACAACGTCGCGTTCGGTTCCGTGAAATTACGATTGGTGCTGATTCTAGGTTTGGAGGGGGGGGGGGGGGAGAAATTCAAAATAAGCATATTTTATTCTTTTTAGCTTTAGTAATTCGTTTTCCTTCTATCCTCGGATGGAGAAAGAAAAAAAAGAATTGTCTTCGCAGATAAAAGTGTTTATTCTTGGTCTCAAAACAGGCGTACGATTTCAGACGGAGAAAAAGAAATTACCAGGAGCTGATTACAAATGGAAAGGGTTTTTAATTTATTTATTCTTCTTCTTATTCTGTTAACTGCTGATGAAGTAATTTCTATGAATCCATAAAAAAGGGGATCGTATTTGAGGTTTAATTTAAGAAAATAACTAGCCATCATTAACTACTTTTTACTGAAATTCAGCAAGGTTGAATAATAATCAATTCCTATATTACTCTAAAGTTAATAGTATTTTATTACTTTTAATGTTGTTATTAATTTAAATTTTATGGGACTTCAAATCCGAAGATACATTTTCAGAAGCTTAGTTCCTGAGTAACATATAATTGTACTTGATAATTTAAAATCTCTGAAAAAGATGTAAATTTTGTGACTCATCTCTGTACTATGATATTTTAAAGATTTTGCAGTTATTTATTACGATAGACATTCTAATGAATAATAAATGCACAGAGAAAGTTAAATTTCTCTATTAAAGATGTTAAAGTTTGCGTTATAATCTTTGTTTTAAGTTTTATCAATTATAATTGCATCTGTAATTCATAACATATCATAGTAGCGTTTCTTTGTCAAATTTAGGCGCCTATATACTCTTCAAATGCTTTCTTTTGTGTGTGTGTGTGTTTGTTTGTTTGTTTGTCAAATGGTCGATGTTTTCGTTCTGCGGTAGTATTGAAGCTCAGTTATGAATCTTTTTGATGCTGTTTGAATTTGATACCTATTTTACGTGCCAAATTACAGTTTTTTTTATATCACTTGGCCCAGATTGAAAATGTTGATTGAAAATTCATTTTTAGCTCTTTCTGAAAATCAGTTTTTTGTCTTCTCATTCTACGCGAAACATAATACAAAACGTTATAAATTTTTCAGCCATATTTTGGAATTGTTTAAGAAGATTGAGATCATTCTGATGATTGTAGAGTAATTAGTCGCTTATTTTGTCTACAGCAAATGATTAGCAATTTTAATAGATTCATTTTTCGCCAATGCTCTCTCATTTTTTACTACTACAGTCTTAGATAGAAGGACTGTGACAATAATGTCTAAGCCCAGGAAAAGTTATCACCATAAGTTGTCACAGCTTAATTTATATACTTTTCTACACCTGGAATAATCTGAACGTCCAGGAAGTCATTTTCATAATTATCTAACTATCAGGAGAATTTTCTTTCTGAGTTACCGTGTTTCATATGAGTGTCGATTTTTTTATACATATCTTCCAGTAAAAAACTTTTTGGTGTGACAGCTTTGCTGTTTTAAATTTTTTTCATTTATCATCGTATCTAGTCTGCAGAATATCAATATATATGTTTCTTTCCGAGTTATCGTTTTTTCTGGCAATGTTAATTTTTCTTATTAATATTTATTTACATTATCACAATTTAGTTGTTATATATTTTCCCGTTACAGTAACAGTCAAGACGTGAGTTAGTTAAGTTATCTTTAACATCAACCTGCAAAATATCACTATATTTGTTTCTTTCCTAGTAACCATGGTTCCTGGGGACGGGGAGCTTATCAGGTGTTTTTTTAAAGTTCCATTGCGTCAGTTTTACATGTTTTCAGCTCTACGTCATTGTAAACCCAGTGACGAAAATTTCTAAACGCATAAAGTATGCAAACAGACAGATTTTCAAAAGTTCGTGAAATTTTCGGAAGACTCTCGAATATAGAACGTTTTTTATATAGGGAATGAATGTAGTCGCAATACACAATGCCTTGTGCATGCATGATGTGAATAAGTAAACGCAATTTCATATTAGCTTTCGATTTGTCGAAAATGTTTCATTTCGTTGATTATCGGGCTATAGATACTTGTAACACGAAGTGAGTTGTATAAAACTTCACCTCAACTACCAAAGTATAACTTCCGTTTGCGATTCCTTGTCTGTTCTAAGGCCTTGTTCAAGTTATTTCCGAAGCGTTCCCCCGTCGGTGTTGAGATTGTTGACATAACCGGCGATTGGTTTGATGTGTCACGTGATCATTACGCTGAGCTCTGTGATTGGTTGAAATTTCTATCGTAGACGTTCCACAAAGAATGTTCACAAGGCCTAACTGTGTTTGTTCCCAAAACGCCTGTGATCGACCCACAGAATTCATAACGTTTGTGGGGCAACAAAATGAAAAACGCACCCGTTCTCAATCGATTTCGCCGAGATCCACCATTTTGTTCCCGGTCATTAAGCATCATTAATTAAATATAAGATATGGCAGCAGAATAAATAACGTCATTATTAAAAAAAATAGATCTGGGTATCAATTAAGATACAAGAACGAGGAACAAAATAGGACAAAAGAATGCCTCGCTTTCAGAGAATATCTTTTCAATTTAATAAAAAAGAAATACCTTTCAATTTATCACCGCGTTACTTAAATGTTATCTTGAAAAAAAATCTGGGGTGCAATTAATCCCAGCAGAAATAAAAAAAATAGGAAGATAAAAGTGAGTGCATATAAATTCACTCAAAGGAAATGTTATAAATCACAAATGAATTTTTCTCCCTCAGAGTTCGAATTATTTATGAAAGCACTATTTTTTCCCCTTCCCACTGTAGAATAGTCTCTTAAATAGTCTCTCTGCTGGTAATAAGAGCGAAAATGTGTAATGTTAGTTGGGGAAAAAATACGAGGCTAAGTAATAAATTGCTCCATCCGTTGATGGTCTGAAAATGATGCTCCTCTATATTAAGTTTTTACAAAAGTGAATGGTAGAAGAAGATTATTTCAAATATCTGTGATCTCTCTTCCAGAAGTGCGCCTTGATGACTTCAGAAATATTACGGATCGATTAGGAAGCGAAAAGAAAATAGGAACGTCTGCTGCTATCCAGAGAGCACATTAAACCCTCTAAGCGTTTGAGACGTATTTTTCCTTTTCATACTTTTCACCTTGAAAAGTGTTTGTTACAGATCAGTTCCATCCTTAATTGGGTGTCCAAAAGTGATTACAAATTTAACGCTTTTGAATACCGAACTAGGGGAGGAATAATTCGAAAGAAACGCCTTTTTCTCGACTAAAAAAAGCTGAAAAAAGTCTCAAACGCTTAGAATGTTTAATCGAATATTAAAAAGAAATAACTGATCCTTTAATGAAACTATACATGCTCTCGACAAAAGCTCAACCATCCACTGACAGGAAACTTATGGAATTCGCATCGCAGGAGCACATAGCTTCTTAAAATCCACGAAGAAAAAAATTAATGTAACTAAATTTATTATTTTGATAGTGGATTTTAGAAAGCTGTTTCATCCGATTACTCGGCGATTTTATGGAGTTTTTATCTCACATTTTAACTACAATGCTACCCACATCTTACGGTGGTTAGCGTCTCGAGTCCTAAATTGTGGGCCCGTGTTCGAATCCTGGCCAAGGCTTCTACGTTTCTGTACTGTCCCTTCACAGGAGAAGTGTTTGTTCACCTATAGGGTGCCTGCTCCCAGAATACAGTATACAGCTAGGGATACTGTATTCTGGGTACTGATACAGTATACAGCCAAAGGAAGGGTTTATACATGTGTTAGGACAAAGTAACTGCTCTGTTGGGGAAAAAAAGGGTTGAATTACAATGTGGCCTGGCGGGAGTCGAATCTGGCATTTTCTGCTTAATGGACAGACAACTTGACCTTCACACTACCTAGTCATGTCCTTATCGTTTATGAAAAATAACCTCATTAATAACGCTTTACACAAACAGAAAACGCTTTCAAAAGTGGTAAAGTGGTTGATGATACATAATTAAGGGCCATTTTGACGTAGGATTACGTTCCTCAATAATGGTCCTGCGGAAAGCAAAATTTCAGCGTTGTCGCGAGTTATAATTAAGGCAGCGCGCCAAACCCAGTAGCAATAAAACAGTTAAACAGAAAGTACCAAAATGCGGGAAAAAAGAGAGAGAGAGAGGTGAGCAACGATAAGTAATCCTACGTTAATAACCCGCGGTAGTTTTGTTAGAAGAGACAACCTGAAATATTTTTTTTAGTTTTAGATTTGGGCTCGGGCACCTTGATGTGACACTAAATTTTTAATAATCAAGCCAGTAGAATAATGAAAGTGCTAGAAAAAATGATGGATACAAAATATGTAGTTTTAAATATGAAATAAGTTTGATTACACGTGCCTCCGCATTCGGAAAAAAAATATGAAATAATTAATGTAAATAGTTTTCACTTATACTATATATATTCATTTTTACCCCAGGCCATCGCTAAAATGATGCTATTATGGGGATTCCGTCCGACAAAGATTAATGAGAATGCCAAAAATCTCTTAGCCATTGTTTAAACGAGCACTACGACGTAATACAGACATTTAGCACAGATTGGTATATTAATTCTCTCACAATTAAACCATGTAGGGATTTTACAACCGTGAAATCTTCCAATAGCCATTGATATAGTTTGGAGCGTTACGGTCAACTTTTGCTAAAAAAGGGTTAATTAGACCGGGACTTACTGCTTAAAGCCGGTTCCGAACGGCTACAAACATCCATGCCAACAGTGGGGCTCGAACTCGCGAACTCTGGTACTGAATGTAAGTTTCCTAGCCGTTCGGCCATCGTCCGGCCCGTTGATATGGGAATGAAACAGTAACTGTGGAATAAAAGCTTGCTTTCGAGATATTTCAGCCACTCATTTATGTCTTATTTTGGATTTAATTCCATAGTTTAACTCTCCATGTCAACGGTTTTCTTAATTTCAGATGAAAAGGAAGTTAAAGGTGTTACCAATGACCAAACTTTTTAATGTGATCATGGCGGTCTATCTGGCTTACAATTCTATTATTGCTCTCATTTTACATTTCGATTTATTTTATTTTGAGTCGTTTGCGCACCCTAGCTTTCAAACGCAATTTTTTTTCACGGTTGGCAGGGGGAAAGGCTTAGGAGTCAGATGAAAGAGCAGAAAAAAGCAAAGATTTCGTAGTCACTCTTTCTTCGGGATTTTATCCCCCCCCCCCTCCAATCCAGCTGCCCTGCCCTGGCAACAACATTTCTTTTTTAATACTAAAGGGAAATGTAGCAAGCGAATTTATTTATTTATTTTCTTTTTTCGGAAAATGAAAGGATTTGATACCTCTAGCAGTATAGAAAATTGATTTCACGTCAGATAGATTTTTTTCTTTCTTTTTTTTTAAAACATTTCTCCACTATTTTCTTTTTTTTTTTTTTTTTTTTTTTTTTTTTTTTTGAGACGTCTGACATATGGATCATCTGAAAGGCTAGTGACTATTAGGATCATTTAAATTCATTCGATTAATGAAGCACAGTTGACTATTTGCAAATGGCGTGGTAGGTCACAGGATGTCTAAACCTCATGGATACTCGAATAGACAACATAAACATAATACAACATTGAAAAGCCATTTGAAGCCATTCAAAGTTTAGTAGTTTACGCATAACCTTCTTAGAAATCACAATCATTTATATATATAAAACAGTTCCGTAACTGACTGACTGACTGACATATAACACACAGACCAAACCGCTGGACCTAAGGGCTGAAATTTTGCATGGCGATTCTTCTATAGTGTAGGGGTGCACTAAGAGAGATTTTTGAAAAATTATTCTTAGATTTTTTAAAATTAAATTTTTAAGCTGTTCTGTAACTTTTTTTAAAGTTTGTATTTAAAATAATAATCCGAGGTTTATAAAATTTATATCACGAGAAAGATCATAAAAATTCCTTTAAAATGTAATCTTTTTCGAATCTGTGCCTTCATTTTCTGATTTTTGGTGAATTATTAAAGATTAAACTTTAGAATTTAATTTATTAAATGCTGATCACGTGGTTTCTTTTCTTTCTGTGCTACGTCACGTACATAACAACGAAATAAACTGACAAAAAAAATATTTTTTTTCCTTGCTAATGCGGCAGACGATTGGGCATTATCCAAAAAATATTAAAATAATGTAAAAGAAATGTTCCTCAAACTGTACTATATTAACTGTACTATGTTTTTTAGTATGTTCTATTAGATTTAATTTGAATATTTTCTTCTACATTATTTTATCTATAAAAGATCCGTTACTATTTTTTTAGAAATATATTTTTCGCATTAATTGCATACATTGACCGTTGTATTTAATTTAAATGTACTCCGTAGCGAAGCACGGGTATTCAGCTAGTAATGATATAAAATACCGAGGTGTTTTTTTTTTCATTCTGAAACAGTTTTATTAACTCAATACTACAAAATCTTGTGTTACCGTGAGGTTATCAATGGAATTTTTTGTTTTTCCGAGTGAAAATTGCCCGTTAAGTTTGTAACTCATTTAATTTTGGAGCTGAATTCTCAATTAAAAGATTCAATCATTGCGGCTGAAACGGTTTTTATTTTTCATCGTCCACCTTTTTTCCCCGTAATCGTTCACAACTTGACTTCAAAAACTGGGTCCTCGCGAAGTGGAGAAGTATATTTTAAAATTTCTTTTTGATGGAGTTTGTGAAATTTCGAACTATATACAGTCGTGAGAAAGATTCGAAGATACCTTTTATATTTATTATCATATTTCCTATTTCGTTTCCGTGACAAAAAAAGGAACCCGAAGAGGAGATACATTTACGCTGTTTCGCCATTTTCAGGATGCGAAATCGTATTTTTTTTTCCGTGATAGAGGTGAGAGCTTTTGTAGAATAACTGATTCAGAAAACGGAAGCAGTCAGTAAGTGAATTGAAAGCGTATTTACATCTGTAAAGCTGACTCACTCTCTCTGTCACTTTAATGTACTCATAATGTATGATTTTTTTAGAAAAGTAATAAAATATGTTTCTCTTAAAAGATTTTCCTCGGAGAGCTCTCACGTGCCGTCTTTGGGGCTTGTTGTAAAATCCAACAAAGCACTCAGTAGAGGGGCAAAAAAATGGGAATATTTGATTAAATAACGATACAATGTATAGTAGTTTAACTTTTATAAGCATTTAATTGATAAAAAAATAAGTATACTAAGTAATTTCAATTATCTTCGCAGACGAAGCATGTTCTGGTCGTATATAATTATTTTTCAAAACTGAACAGAAGGTGATTCCATGCTAGCCAACTTTTTTTTTTCATCTGACTTCATGAATCAGAAATATGAAACTAAATAACGGTGGATATTTTTGTCTCGTCTTCCCTCTCTTCCTTTTTTCTTTCCCTTACATGTATCAGGGAGTGTATAAAAGAAAGACCCACACAAAGGTGCAAGTGTTATTGTTGCAGACCATTAATAACGTGTTTTGACTGTTTTAGCTGCTGTTAGGGTTTTGATGTCACATAGTAGCGAACCTGAAAGAGCTACGGAGCTTGATATATTAAAAGCTGTTTCTAGGAATGCAACTAATTTGTCCCGTCGCCGTTCTATAGTTGGCCCGTGTATGGATCTTTTAATTCTCCTTATGATATGGTTTTCATTTCCAGATTATTTTAACGTAGGATTACGTTCCTCCATAACGGTCCTGCGGAAAGGAAAATTTCAGACGCCAAAACCGTCCGTCCGCCCGTCCTCGCGAGTTATAATTTTGGCAGCGCGCCAAACCCAGTCTATTGCTTGGACAAGTTAAACAGAAAAGTACCAAGATGCGTCAAAATTTTGACATACATATATGTATATATATATATATACCGGGTGATTATAATTAAATTTCCCCTATAAACGGCATCCTACAGCGCAAACGGGTGAACGGAATGCAACGAAATTTTGTATATGGGCTATACACGAGATACGCTCACGGAATTTTTCAAAACAAATTTAGTTCCAAAATGTCCACCAGAGGGCACCTTTTCGGCAAGAACATGAAATTTAACACAATAAACGACCAAAACGGAATACAGAAACAATATTAACATTTATTGACTAGTTTCTGATCACCTTGTCATCGAACCACATTAAGTAAAGGTAAGGGAGAAACAAAAACAGTTCAGTTTTCAGAAACAAGAACAGATTAGCAGAACGAAATTGCACAAGAGGAGCAGTTGTTAATCGTGTCCAGGACGATGTAGGGAAAGCTGTTTAATCATGGCCCGGATACCTTTAGTAGACATTGGTCCACGCCGTAGGTTCTTTCTACGACGAAATTCACGAACTGCAACAGAAGCATTCCCCTTGTTTTCGTAAAACTGCTTCGCCAATAACGCACGTTCAACTAGAGAGACCGTCATTAGTACAGCTGGAAACATCGACTTAAACATGACAACATCTGCAAACGTTTTATACCCTAACGTGTTTTGCATAAAGCTTCCTCTTCTTCCCAAGCATGCAAATTTCGACATTTTTCTCCTACGACTGACAGCTTTTCCCGGTTTTACATTTCATTACTCATAATTCTTGTTCTGGATTGTTAATATTGTTTCTGTATTCCATTTTGGTCGTTTATTGTGTTAAATTTCGTGTTTTTCCCGAAAAGGCGCCCTCTAGTGGACATTTTGGAACTATTTTTTTTTTTTTCGAAATTCCGTGAGCGCATCTCGTGTATAGCCCATATACGAAATTTCGTTGCATTCCGTTCACCCGTTTGCGCTGTAGGATGCCGTTTATTGGGGAAGTTTAATTATAACCACCCGGTACATACGTACATATATATAGATACATATCTACATACAAAAAAGGTAAGCAACGATAAGTAATCCTTCCTTTATAACCTGCGGTAGTTTCGTTAGAAGATACTACCTAATTTTTTTTTAATTATATTTCTCCAAAAAAAAATATTCTATGCTTTTAAAAAAACAAATGATAATAACGAAAACAATTCTCTGAAAATAATCTTTTGTTCAGAAATCGCATATTTTCAGAAAGAAGTTTTCAACATATTCAGTCATTCATTTTTAACAATACTAAACTAGCTTTGTTATCAGTAAAAAATCAAGATACAAAAAAATCCAAAGCAAAGAATCTTAATGAAGTTAATTTGAATGTCTCAATGTAACATTTGCCATCATTAACTCGAAGTATTTTTCTATCTATAATTTGTTCTTTTTGCCTATTTAGCTTGAAATCATATTAAGTGTACTTTTCTCACTATCCGGTGTATCTACCAATCAGTCTTTTTACGGCCTCGTCAACGGGTGTGTTCACGGTGTGGTCCGGTGGTCATAAAACTTCTCCCCCGATCTTTTGCTATTGAGCATACCGCCACCTCCTACGCGATTTCTTCTAGAATTTTCAGTCTTCACCCCTGTTTATATCAAAGAGTTTCGATGCTCCTCACATTTATGAATTGTTCAGTGACAATCACATCTGCTGCTCCTCGGCCTGACGATGAGCTAATAATGAATTCGAAACATGTAATCATCTCTTTAATTATTGTGGATATTGAGAAGTGGTTTATTCCCGGTAGCAGGATAATCGGCCCGACTGAAAACGGAACAAAGAGAAAGGCAGGTGATAGGAAGTAGTGCCATAGTGTTTGTATGTGTTTTTGTTTTGTTTTTCATCATATAAAAATCTTGTCGAATCGAATAACATGACTCCCATTTGTGTTGGCTGGTGTGAAACAGAAATACAGGGTGTCCGGGCCAAAGGTATCCAGAAGTCATGACTTATTTTTACGGAACTATCCACCAGAATTTTAGAAATTTTATTTAAATAGAAAGAACATCTCTCCAAGTTTTAATATCAATCATAGATTTCTATCATGGCATCATAGATTTCGATGTATGCACCTTATGTAGCACGACTGATGTCTAAATGGTAATCCAGTTCTCTCCAAGTATTTCGTAGCATATCAGGAGTTAGTACGCGAATTGCTTGAATGATACGCTTCTTCAACTCATCTACAGTTTCAATTTTTTGTTTATACACAACGGATTTAATGAATCCCCAAGCAAAAAAGTCTAATAACGCCTGATATGCTACGAAACACTTGGAGAGAAGTGGATTGCAATTTAGACGTAAGTCGTGCTACAAAAAATGCACCCATCGAAATCTATGATACTATGATAGAAATCTATGATTGATATTAAAACTTGGTGAGATGTTCTTTCTATTTAAATAATTTTTTAAAATTCTAATGGGTAGTTCCGTAAAAATAAGTCATGACTTTTGTATACCTTTAGCCCGGACATCCTATATTAAATTACTGTCTTAATATTTGGTAAACGTCTAATGATCTATGATGAGTAACCAATCATGGATCTACTCTTCACTCCTTTTTTTTCTCCCCTTTAGAGCTTTACGTCTAAACCAACACTGTAACATGTAACATGGCGGCAGAGTCTAGATGAATGGCCTCGAGAACGAGTTAATACATGTTTTGGCCTAACCTAATTTTCAAAATGGTAATCGGTCGCGCATAAATCCTAGTTCTCTTCTGCATAATCTCCCACATTAATCTCAATTAGGCGTAGGATCAGGAACTGCAGGCGCTCACATTAAAGCCCCCAATACTTGCATGCCCTTTGACTCGCCGTTTCTCGCAGGCGCAATCGTGCTTTCCACTTTCCCAGAGCCGTAAATCCGTGATTTACCGTGTACTCAACCTTCGTTACTCGAATGCAACTTGATTTTGATCATATCTAATCGTTATTTAACACCACTCGATAATTGCTGATGGTAATACTTCAGAACCCGATACAAGAAAGTCTCCTAAAATCAGTAGATCCTCGCTTAAAACTGACCGGCAGACTTTAAACTTTTCTTCCGCTCAAATTTATGAAATCAGTGTCCTTGATGATTAAATCAAATTTTAGGTATGAGTCTGGGGTTTTTTTAGAAAAAAATACAAGCGAGAAAGAAGACAAATGTAGGAAGCGTAGTTAAGGTGATTATTCTGTCACAATTTCATCGTCAGTATTTCGAATCACCGGTGAGGAGCCATGATAAATTTTCATTTAATATATTATACATTTCGTATAAACACGAGTTAGGCCAGTTTCATTTATCATGACTTCAGATTAAGTCAAAGCTCAGTAAAGAATTCAACAAGTCGTCTTGGGTGTCTTGACATCAGTTGGCAGGACGCTCGACAGCGAAAAATCAGGGGAGAAATTTTACGACCACCAGATCACACAGTGAACACACCCGTTAACGAGGCCGTAAAATAGATTGATTGGTTGATGCACCGGACAATGCGAAAAATATACTCAATATGATTTCAAGTTAAATAGGCAAAATGAACAAATTATAGATAGAAAAATACCTTGATAAAGAAATATTTAATCCTGGTAAGAGTGCCAATATAGGTTCGCTTCAGCTTTGTTTATAATTATGACGGAGACAAAAATATTCTGTGTTTGACCACGCAAACTTCGCACGTAAAATCTGGAGCTCGTTGCTTGCATGTTCAAAGTAAAATAAATTTGATTTACACAGCAAGTGACGTGTGAACATTGGAACACTTTGAATTTTGTTAACTACTACTTAAAACAAAAAATTGGGGCGCGGTGGCCCAGTTGGCAAGGCCAGCGGGTCGGTGATCTGAATGTCCCTGGTTCGATGCTCGTTGCTGCAAATCCACCGCCGTGTTCACTAATGGTGGCCGGGACAAGTAAAATCGGTCGTGGCTGCAATGTCCTCCAAGTTCTCAAATTTACCTCTGGAGGTGCGGGGTCAAGTGTGCCGGTCTCGTCACTTGACTCGGTTCAAAATTACGGGACCGGTCATTTAGCCAAGTCGGACTCCGACCCTTGTGGTGCTAATTCAAAACAGGAGCCACCCCTTTCAGCCCAATAGCCTATTAGGACCTGGTGAATGGAACCTCCAACCAGGGGGCATTAGCAACAACAACAACAACAACAAAACAAGAAATAAAATTAGCGTGTAGGAAACCCCCCCCCCCACACACACACACACACACTCTCATTCTCAGCATCTTACTTTGGGAAGCGTTTCACTTTTCGTCTTGCCTGAGCAAACTGGCGGTACTACTGCTAAAGAAGTTTCGCTTAAAAATGACAGCAAGCCAGATAAATGAATGTTTCTCCCTCCTCTCGCATAAGTCACAGATACTTCCATAAGGCTATCTCAGCGAGGCACACGACGCAATATGACACGGGGTTATTTATCCGCAGAAAAAAATGCCTTTCAAATAAATGGTTTGTTCTCGGTGGCCAACATTAATTAGGTAACTAGTTGAAGGGAACCCCGTAATCTTTTTCTGCTGTATTAACAAGTCGTTAGTGGCAACTCTGTTTAACTTAGGCAGGCGAGGATGAAAAGTCTCTTTCCAATTTTGTTTTGCATTTTCGCCCTTTCGGTTTTTTTTTTGTTGCGAGCACAAAAACCAATATTTTCCTTTTATCTTCCCCCACTCACTTTGCGCTTACCTCTAATTATTCCACGTCATAATTAGCATCCAAACAGCATGATGATAAGGAAAGAGCTTGTGGGTCATTAATTTTCGTTTAGCGGACCCTTTTTATTTTTTTTAATAGCCCAAGATTTTTTTTCTTTTTCCTCATTTCGTTAGAAAGAGGAAAAAAATGGCTGCAGGGTCTGGTCGTATTTCAGATCCATTTACGAGTCTCTGCTCTCTGAAAAGGCATTTTGACGTGATATTAAGGACCTTAGTCTCGGGGCATACAAAAATTTCGACATGCGTAAATGACGTCATCGTGACGTAATTTAACGTTTTAATCGACAATAATACTCATTGGTAGCTTTAACATATATATAGGTCAGAAATAGTGCACCTCGAAGCCCGAATTTTAAATTTTATTCTAGAAAATTTTTTATTTTATGTTTTGTGGGATATTTTATGTTTTTTTAACTTCAGATTACGATATCTCGACAAAAATGATCGTAGAATTTTGATCTTTTTACAATCTAAGACTACAGATATTTCTCCTTCAAACAAGACCTCATTTGTTTAAAAATAATTTAAAACAGACTAATATTTTCATCAAAATATTAAACCCACTTTTTCGAGAAATTTACGCGATTTTGAGGATCTACGGTCGATGCTCTTCGAGTTTTTATCTTACAAAGAAAATATTTACATCATCTGGAAGATGAAAGCTTTCTCATTCATATAAACCTCATTTCAAGTCTCTATCTTAAAATTTCGATTTTTGATTGAATTTTAAAGAACGATACTTAACACAAATTTTCTATCGGTTCTTCAAACGCGAAGAACGGCAAATTCTCCCCTTGGGTTGTAAACAACGATTGAGTCATTCATTGACTTGATTCATTCATCGTCTACCTTTGATGGCTTGAGCGTAGCTGGGCGAAGCCCGGCTAGTCGACAGTAATCTTCACTGGTAGATTTTACTTACTTACACACTCACATACATATATGTATAAAGGTATAGTACAAAATAATAAGAAAACCTGTGAAAGAATTCACATTTTTTAATTAGTAGGGGGTTAGGCTACCCTTTGACTTAATTACAGCTTGCATTCGACGTGGTATTGACAAATGAGATACCCCTCCATGCTTTACGCTAGAAACCAGACGAACATACGTCCGTTGGTCTGAAATAATGTAAATGATGATTTGTTAGACCAAACGACCTGTTCCCATTGCTGTTGTGTCCAGTTTTGGTGGTCTCGGCACCACTGTCGTCCCTTCATAGTATTCCGCGGCGACACTAATGGCTTTGAAATATAATTTTGCTATGAATGGTCCCAGCATGTACCTCCTGTTGCATAGTTTTGGTGGATACGGGATTCTGGAGATGGGTGTTCATCTTGGAGGTTATCTACGGCAGTGTAGTCTTCGGGTGTTTTCGGCGACTATCGTTTTCAACACTCGTCTATCCCGGTCGGTCAACTTCGACTTTTCATCCACTGTTCAGCTTCGCAGAAGACACCTTTCCCATGTTTGTGCAGGCTGTCATAACGCTTGACACAGTGGTCCTCGAAACACTTGCTAGGTTGGCTGTTCTCGACACGGACGCTCCAGCGAGGCGAGCTCCAATGATCATGCCTCTTCGCACGTTGGACAAAATGGCGCTTTTCTGAGAACAAAATTTTTTCATACAACTGTCACACCGGCAAATGCTCGTCTGATACCTTCCCTTTTGCCGCCACTAGATGTCAGACTGTTGCGACACGTAGCGGGGTTGTATTGGACGGTCGAAGTACGACACTGTTCGAAATGGGACGAAAATTTCGGTCGGTGAAATTTTTGTATGCTCCGAGATTGAGTCCCAAAGAGTTTAGAGACACCCACACAGATGTTTTATAACCTGGTATCGAATTCATGTTGCCATGATATATAAAAACATTTGTGATTCCCGACCAAGTTCTTTTTTAAACAAATTATTTCTTTACCCAGACGCGTCGCCCCGACAACAGACAGACGGTCGTTGGTCACATACGAAGCAATGAGTTTTAGTACAATGCGTGGTATTTAAGAAGTTAGTCGGCAGCTTAGCGCGGAGGTAAGCTAGATGAGTATCGCGTGCCTGCTTTCGAAGTAGAAGTGGCACTTTAAAGACCATGGCATTCGTGGAGAAAAAATTTGTTTGAAAGACCACTTTGTGAAGTAAAATGGCAGTGAAAAAGGTGAGAAGATTTACAAACCTTCGATAGCTGCGAGTACGTTCTATGAATTCTGGGTTTAAGCGAGTAGGTCTAAATAAGATAGCCGAGGTCTTACGATTGAATGGCCACAGTTACATAGGCACGGTGCCTGCGGTATGTTTCCCTTTATTTTCCTGTCATGTTATGTCAATCAGACACTCGTCCTTTGAAAATTTCCTCCTTAGGCTAATGATCTATCTGGTCAGTGTCTATTCCCGTACAATATCTTGTGTGGTATAAAATTTTAAAACTTTTGCACGCTTGGCTGTTTTTACTCGATACAATGACTTTCAGTTTTAAAACCACGTGGAACTCATTTCAGACGCACCTGCACCTGCTATTTAATGCATAACAAGAGCATCACTGAAATCTACTATAAATCACTCCACTATGACTAGATATATGAAAACGGTTGGAATCAAGTTATCACGGTGTGTTCGCCGAATGCGATTTATAATCCGACCGACGCAGATGTCACGGGCAAAAGCTGGCTCTTCGACCGAAATTAAAATCACGTTTTGGAGTGGCACCCGCTGCAAACCAACGTGATCTATTCCCCGTTAACGAATCGGACATTAAGGCAATCGCCGAAATCGTACCCAGTCGCACCAGGTTTAAACAGGGCGGTTCTGCGGAGAACAAATTTTCATTAATCTTGGGGGGAATTTGTTCTAAACTCATCTCCCTCCCGCCCTCTCCACTTCACTTTCGGTTTGGGAAATATCAGAATTGGCGCATTCCACTCTACTTATCAGATTGGGATTATTCCAGTGGATTCGTTCGTTAGTTACGTAGTGCTCAATTCTCTCTCTCAAAGCTCATAACTGTGCCAGTTATGGAGTCCATCTGACGCTACTTACAAAGGCATCATTTCAGCGGAATAAAGTGATTCGTTTCGAACCACGTAACGGATATCAATGGTTTGCCCTGAATATAAATATCGTAAATGGTATCGTTAATCGGTACGTTGCTTGAGCGCGGGAGCGATGTTTAAAGTTTCGGATTTCTCTCGTGAGAGGCTCTTGTCGATAAATGAACGGGACATTGTTATTCACCGATTAATTGTAAGTCTGAGCCCGTTCAATATAATATCTGCTACCCCTCGCATGTTATTTTAAACACGTGCTCTTAATTTTTCCCGTTCAGATGTTGCCAGTTCTTAAATGTCGACATTGATTAATATATGTTAGTAAGCAAACAAAAATACACGTTATATATATATATATATATATATATATATATATATATATATATATATATATATATCTTTGTGTGTGTGTATGTGTTTGTTTGTGTTTGTGTTTGTTTATAAATGCATGCTAACCTCACAGAAAAAACAAAATATCGTGTGCTGTGTATTGTATTACTACTTAAAAAATATACTTATGGATGAAGGAAAAACACAAATAAACCTTTACATATTTTCTGCTTCCACCGTATGTTAGATTTCTAGTTGTAAATATATTATTATGCACAGGGGGATTTTTATTAAACTGTCACTACTCAGAGCCATCTGTAGTGCAATCTATCAATCGGATTTCCACCAAAATTGATAGAGGGACTAAGGACGACAAGGGAGAGATTTTCCGTGAAAAAAAAAAGAAAAAAAATTCCAAAAGTCGCCGATAGTGTGAGATATGGCGCTGTTGTTGTCGGCCCACCTGATAATTTGCACAAAACACAAGTAAAACATCAAAATGCAAATTCATGACTACGTAGTCGACAGCATCGCCAGTAATTCGAGCTTTAAAGATAAAGGGTGAATACCGAAAAAGTTGTAATATGCAGATAAATGAATAACAAAAAAATTTCACTGCAACACCGCTTTAATGCAGCAAATTCACTTCTCTCCCCTTCAATATGACCACCGTCCTGGGTGGACGACACATTGCATCCTGAACACTACGTTCTGAACGGCCAAGCGTAACATGTCACCAAGAATGTTCATCACAGTCCGGGATATGTTGTCCTTTAGGGCCGCTAAGTTAGAGACTCCAGCAAGATACACCTTGGAATTTAAATAACCCCACAGAAAGAAGTCACATGGGTTAGGTCCGGGGAGCGAGGTGCAAAGGCAAGTGGAGAAAGGCGACTGATGACCCTTTCTTCTGTAAAGTGATGGCGCAACAGATTCCGCACCGATCTTTGTAGCCCAAAATACTGGCGCTGCTGTCGACTACGTAGTCATGAATTTGCATTTTGATGTTTTACTTGCGTTTTATGAAAATTATCGGGTGCGCCGACAACAACAGCGCCATATCTTAACATGACACAATTTTTTTTTACCCTATCGGCGACTTTTGGAACTAATTTTTTTTTTCATGGAAACTCTTTCACGTGTCGTCCTTAGTCCCTCTATCAATTTTGGTGGAATTCCGGCTGATAGATTGTGCTACAGGTGGCTCTGAGTAGTGTCAGTTTAATAAAAATCACTCTGTATATATACATATGTACCGCGCACATCATTTAGTGGTTAGCATCACGAGGTTCCAAAGAGTGTGTCCGGGTTCGAATCCCCACTAAAGTACGGACTTTCTTGCTTATTCCCTCATAGGGAGCGATATTGGTTCACCTGTATGGTGCACCCACAATAATGATGCCCACAATAATAATCCGCTGTGGGGAATGGGCGAATGGTGAAGAGACAAGTACCCGTCGAATTAGAAAATATATATATATATTCACATTAGAGAATTTATGTAATAACTAAGGCGTTGTTTACACAGCTTCCAGAGCGTCGCGTTTCTCCGTTGGCGCTGAGATTGTCGACATGACCTGTGATTGGTTTGACATATCACGTGGTCATCGCGAAATCCGTCAGCAATGAACTCCAGTCAACATCAGCTAATGACGCCATTGCGTTGAGCTCTGGGATTTCTTAAAATTTTCATCGCAGACCCTACTCTTCCGCTTCGAAACCAATGTGAACGAAGCCTTAGTCAGTCAGGATAACGCAAGGTTACACTTAGGATCACCTACTCATAGTTTCTGGTTAGGTGTTGTGTTGGTGATATGAATATTTCTCGTGAGTCAGTGGTATATAGGCCGATAAAAGTCCTCTACCTCCCTTGTCGAGCGAATATTTAGATTTTCTTCAAATTTTCATTCATATATACTAGGTTGAAGTGTGGATACTGTAGGCTGCTAACCTATCGGGAATACTTTCAAATCACGAGAGAGGATTGAACAATCTCACACGGGAGCTGAAATTTGGTTAAACCCCCCAAAAAACTTTATTACGCTTTTTTCCCCATTACATAAATGTGTGTGTGTGTGGGCTTATGTTTGAATATAAAAATAAAGAGGTTAGAAAATGACTCCCCATCTTTTGAAAGAAAAAAAATACTACTTTCATCAGTAAATTCTCTCACGAATTTCATTTATCACATATCTGCAGCAAGAAAAAAAAATACTCCTTGGAAGTCTATAAAAATAAAATGCAGAGGATGTTTTTTTGTTTCGTTTCTTTTCAGCCGCATCTAATCCTTTCAGTTGGATGCCGGGAGATGTAAAAAACAGATAAATATCAATTCACGAGAAAGGAGTTCTGCGTTATTAAAAAGCGTTATTTCTCATAGAAAGATGACATTTTCGCATTTCTTTCGCAAACCGCTTCTTATGTACTCCGACATTTGGCGGCACTCAATCACGGACCGCCGTCGAATATATACCCGTGCGTGGATTGGGGGTGGAGGGAGGCTCTTTTCTTTTGAAGGGAAACCTATAGATTATTACCCCCTGTTTTTATATTAAATGCGGAGAAAATGAAGCAGGGGGGAAATTTTCTCGGACGTGGAAAAAATGCAGAAAGTGTTTAGGGCGATGTTTGGTCAAGATAAATAGGCCCATTCCAGGATAAATGGATTCTAAATTATCTCGCATCTATTTACCGTGCGTAATGTGCTCGCAAGAGCTTATTTTTATTTCTGTGTTCATCAGTGGGATGGGGAGAGATGCTTAGACTCCATCTTGGTGAAGGGGGCGGTTGGATGGAACTTGCACCGCTTCCGTGTTCATGCCATTCAGGCTCGATTTTGTGCTTTTCAATCTCTTCCTTTCGATAGTGCCTGCTGACAAACGTCATAGCGAGTGTTTTCGGTTTAGACCTTTTAATGTCACTCTATCTGAAAACTTTTTCCAGACATCTGAAACAGATTGGCTCACGAACGAGTTACAGATTAGCATGAAACAATGAAAACGTGGGTGATTAACCCTTCAGCGAGCTCGCCCGTGTACAAAGTGCAACATTTACGTAATTTTGAACGGTTTGTTTTTACATGTAAGGTTTGAATGCTCTAAGCAGTTTCTATTTATAGCTGCACCCTTTCTAATTCAGGTCTCATTTTCTGACCATTCTATTACTTTCCCTTCACTGTTAGTCGTGAATTAACCGTGGTGAACCAGCGATTATACTGGATTACAATACTACAAAAGCAGGAGTTGATGTACTCGATCCAATGTGCAGCTATTACACGGTATTCCACACATCACGAAGATGGACAATCTCAATCTTTTTTAGGTTTTTGGACATAATAGAAATCCATTCGCAAGTTGTCCATATCTATACTAATAAAGGGGCAAGTGGAAGTCGAGAGATCACGTGACCGTAACTCATCCGGGCGGGCCACTCCTCGAAAAAAAATGGCCGACAAATATACAGGAAAATCGGTGCATTTTTTTTCTTAGGAAAGTACATAAATGTTACTTATTTGGAAAGAGCTTCGAAAACTGATAATTTTTTCTGCGTACACTTATTCTGTTAATTCAATAGTTTTAGAGATATTTTCATTCTAAAATCACTCACTGCTGAGAAACCAAATCATCTGGTGCAGTGGTGATGCCATCTGTCGGCAGCGACGGGAATGAAAATTGAAAGGAATTTATTCACTTGAATTTAATACATTTGTAGGCTTTTGTTTTCTTTTGTGGGGCCCGAAGTACATAAATATGTTACACGGATGGCTTGAGCGTAGCTAGGCGAAACCCGAGCCTAACCGGGCGAAGCCCGGCTAGTATCCAATAAACAGGACAGTTTTGAAATAAGGCGATTGTATCTGCATTCTTTGACCTTTAATTATAAATATATCTCAATGTTATCAACATTTTATATATTATCATAAAGCGCAGAATTATTATTTTCAATTTGAAAAATAAAAGTTTATTACAAAAGGAATAATCAAGAGACGTTGCACTTTGTGCCACGCGCGCCTGCTGAAGTTCCAACAATTGGCGCGTCCGCTGAAGGGTTAATATCGTCGCAACACAAGTATCCTCTTGTAGAATCGAAATAATACCTGTGTCAGATTAAGGCTAGAAAACTGAGCGGTTTAAGGCCCTTTGTATGTGAAACATTTTCTTACCCATTCAAGGTGTACGGTATATGCCCAAAACAGCAACCATTTTTAACAGTTTGGCCCAAATATGCCAGAAAACAGCATATGTGGGCACATACCAAAGTGCCCAAATATCGTTTTTACAGTGTGTATGAACAGATTCATTCCTCTCCTAATTATCGAACTGCTGATCTTATCATCGACCCATAACTCTCTTGTGCCGCGTAATGCTAGTTATTTGTTTGGCGGCTGACGTTTGTAATCGATGATGAATCAGACTTGCGTGTTCTCCTCTCGGATTTACGAAACGTATCACCGACAAAAGCGGGAACAACAGCGGAATTATCTGTCCGGACACACAGCCTGCCACTCGAGACAAGGGTCCTAATGAAATATGTCCCTGTGCCGAGCCCAAAAAAAAGAGAGAAAGTCAAGACGAAATAAATACATTTTTCTCTTAGAGATGCGAGATTCTCCCCCTCTCCCGCGGTAGAGTGATAGATGTTGTTTACCCTTGCTTCTGGATAATTCCATTTCTCTCTTCCGAGGCGAGTTAGTGCAGGTGACATACGGTAGCGGTGATCCGAAACGGAAAAAGAAACGGACTGACTTAGAACATGATGAAAAACGTAAACACTCCACAAAATTGTGACACTTTCCCGAGGATTAATAGAGGTTGCTTCGCGTTTGTCTCGATTTTAATTCGTCTTTCTTTTTTTTTTTTTTTTTGGGGGGGGGGGCGTCTCGATTCTCTTAATAGTATCAACTGCGGCAAGAGAAAATGAAGAATTGGAAGAAACAGGTCTTTTTTGATCGTTTCGTAATCCTATTTTTCAGTTGTCAACTCTCTGATATTTGTGCATCAGGCCCGTGCTGTACACGTACTCACTTCAAAGATTACCTGCAGATTATGTCTAAATGCATCCGAGTAAAAGGTTCGATACCCTACTGAAGCTCAATCGAGAAAAGAGATTTTTCATCCTGCAAAATTTTGTCAATTTCAATTTAGCTTCCGTGAAAAGAATTTTTATTTGATGCATTCCAGACACCCCTGCGCCATGACATCTGTCACACCTCTATCCGTTCCACTGTGTGGATATCTAAATTCCCACGACAGTCGCATTTATTTGTGAAATTCTGGTATATAATGCCTGCTCTCGATTCTGTAGTTTGGTACCGTGTCTCATGTTAGAAACAAAATGGAAGCTGACAAGTGGTTTGGGAAAGTTATTCTTCTGAAATGTAGAGAAAAGGGATAACGGATTTTGGCGTGATAGATTGGAGACTAGCAGGATAGTAATGAGAAGACAGAAAAAGTACGGTGTGTTTGTTTGATGCCAGATGATCTATCATTACTTTTTTTTTAACATGGCAAAAAATAATAACTACGGTTTCGTACTTGTCAGGTAAAAGGATGAAAAGCAAAGATTCAATTTTGTCATCTGGATGACTAGCCATCAGAAAAATTCAGCGCTACTCATTTTGATAATAAATCGTTTTCATGTTTCTTTACATAGCCGTAGAATATAGCAGTTACGTCGCGATCTGGGTGGTCAACACCTTAGCTCATAAGCGTAGCATGCTTCTAACTTTTTTTTTTTTTTTTGGGGGGGGGGGGGACACGAATAGAATTCAGTTAGTGCCTTCCTTAGCGCACTGACTTCCGGGCGTTTCTTAAAATATGAAATACAGTAGACGCTCGTTAATTCGAACTCAGTTAATTCGAACTTTCGGTTAATTCGAACTAATCCAAAGGCCCCAAAAAAACTTGTATTGGAGTTAATGTTAAAAATATCTCATTAATTCGAACTAAATTTTTATCAATTCGGTTAATTCGAGCTAAAAATTTGACAAAAAAATTTTCTTCTTCCTCAATTAACGGAGAAAATACACGCTGTATTTATTATTTTGTGTGTCAAAATCACCTGTATTTTTTTCTATGTAAAAGAGGCACATGCCCGCATTCCTAGACTATTGCATTTCCGCTAAACGTTAGTGGCTATTGTCCTTATCAGTGCTTAACGGAGAAAGCGATTTTCCGTTATTTGTATCGATTTTCTTAGAATTTCAGAAAAACCAGTCTGTACTACAGATTCTAGGGAGCTGCGTCAGTTATGCTTGCAGTACAGACAAGTTAATGTGATCTAGTTTTTCTTCCTCAGTGTGTGATGTGAAAGTGTAAAAATTCAGGATGTCTACGCGTGGAAAGTACAAAACCCTAATTTTGGAGACAAAGGTAGAAATTTTAAAGAGAGTAGAGAATGGCGAATGTAAAACAAAGTTAGCAGCTGACTATGGAATTTAAAAAAATGCCTTGTCAACTAATTTGAAAAACAAGGAGTCAATTTTAGATTCGTGGGAAAAATCAAAATTTGCTAGAGGAAGGAAACACATGGGAAATGCGTCCCAAGAAGTTCTAGAAAAAGCTCTACTGCTATGGTTCCAGGATGTTAGATCTCGAAATTTTCCGATAAATGGACCCCTAGTGCTGACGAAGGCTGATGAATTGGCAAGTCGAATGGGTATTTAAGATTTTAAATGCAGTGATGGATGGCTTTCTGGATTTAAGTCAAGGCACAATATTTCTTATCAAACTGTATGTGGCCAAAGCTCTGATGTAAACGAAGACGTATGCACTAATTTCGGTAGGAAACTGCCAGGGCTTTTCTCTACTTACCTGCCGAAAGATATTTTTAATGCGGCCATAATGGACAAAGCCATAATGGACTCTATTAAAACTCTGAAAGCATCTATTCAGATGGAACCTTTCTCTGAAAATGAATTGAAATGTTTACTCCAAAGAAGTTGGCTGAACAATGTAGGCATCATAAACAAAACCAAACATCCACTTTACAGTTTTTCCCCAAAGTTTAATTCGTATTTTTAATTAAAGTTTACTTTCTACAGCATATCTTCTGCTTCATTTTATGATTAAAGCAAGTCTGTATTGCTTTTTAATATGTTAATTTTAGATAACATAGTATAATACTATATTTTCTGGGGTTATACATACTAAGAGATTCTTCTTCTTCAGTGATACACTTTTAAAGTTATATATTTTCTCTTAACATCGGATAATTCGAACTTTTTTCCGAGAACCTTTGAGTTCGAATTAACGAGCGTCCACTGTATTATGATTTTTTAAAATTAAATAACAATAGAATTTATGTTTGAGTAGTATCCAAAAGTTATACAATGAGAAAAATAAATATAATATAAATAAAATGAGAAAAAAAATATAACATAGAATTTTTGTTATGGGTCATATCGTTGACGTATATGGAATCTTCAGTTTCACAGTTTGAAAAAGCGGGGAAAAAACAACTTTCTTAAAAGTTTTCTACAATTTTCCGATTTTAACTGAACTATTAAAGTTTTAATTTATTTCCAGTTAAGTCCCCCCCCCCCCCCTGACGCTACGCCTGTGCCTTAGCTTGTAAAATTCTGGATGACTTCCTCGTTCCCATCGGCCTAACCAATTATAATCATATCAAAAAGGTGCATATATTGAATACTATTAAAAATTTTTCATTCAATTTTCATTTGATTGTTATTTTCGAGATTTACTCCTTCCACATTAGAATTTAACAAAGAGACTTGTACTTTCATTTTGAATTTTTTCGTAATTGATCATTTTTAATATTATTATTTATAATGCACGTCTTTTTCTAAAAAGTTTGATTTTTCGAAGTTTGTCTGGTATAAATAAATTCAATCCATTTATTCAGCATTAATTAAATATCCTTTATAATTTTCAAAGTAAAAAACTGATATTCAGAACAATGTGCAATAGAAAATATGTAGTATGCATCTAACTCGTTGCCATCCAACACCTCTCTCAGCGAATCCTTGAGTGGGCGCCGCACCCGAAAGTCAATTGTACGGAAGGGTATTAAAGAAATGATTCACAAAAAAAATAAAAATAGAAGCGTTTGAAATTATGAAAAATAAAACTTTTTTTTGGTTGTTGTTGTTCCTAATGTCCTCTGGCCGGCAGTTCCAGACCAGGTCCATATAGGCTTCGGGCTGAAGTGTTCGGCTCCGGTTTTTAACCGAGCACCCCAGGGGCGACATCTGGGGGATCGTACCCTCTCCCACCCTCTCTGACCTCATAGAGGGACTTTCCGGTCTACGGATTTAACGTGCCCATATCCGGCCTAGACACGGAGGTATTTAATGGCGCGCGTCGGGATTCGATCCGAGCACCCCCAGCTTCGAAAGCCAACGCGCTACCACAAGGCTATCTCGAGTCCATAAAACTTTTTACTCCTGGTGATTATTTATGTTTTAATGTCAGTCGTTAGAAAGTTTAGATTTTTATGTGAACTTTACGTATCGTAGTAAAGTGCCGTTTGTTATACACACGTGAAGGCTTATTGTAAAATGATTCATTTAAAAATGCTCCTCCTGAATTCCTATTTTTGAAAACTGAACAAAATATCCGAACTTAATAATTGTTTAGGAGTTCTTATTAATCTTGTAGGTTTTTGAAAAGTGTGTTTCAATGTTTTTATTAATTATCTTTTATCAGAATCTGTTACTGGCAAGGGCGGCTCAAGGGGGGGGGGGGGGGGGGGGTCAATAGGGGCTATTGCCCCTCCCAAAAAAGCGTGGCGTATTTTTTTTTACATAGCCTAAAATTATGTATTCGTAGACCTAATACTAAATGAGTTTAAATTTAAAATGAGAGGATGTTTATTTCTTTTATACTATATATATATATATATATATATATATATATATATATATATAATCCTAAGAGCCGACGTTCTTTTATATATATACATATACACACACACACACACATATATATATATATATATATATATATATATATATATATATAACACTAAGTGCCTATGTTCTTATATATATATATATATATATAACCCTAAGAGTCGACGTTGCCCCCCCCCCCCAAATCTCTGGCCTGGAGCCGCCACTGGTTACTGGTTAAAATTGAAGAAAGACCGCTGTACGGTATTCTGAATTTTCCCCAGGTGTCTCATTTTATTTTAGAAATGCAACAGCTCTTACTCTCTCGGAGTCAGTGTATAAACAGAGATGAAAGAATTTTTTTGTGTTCCTTGCAAATTTGCTGTTGGTAGGAAAGTTAAACAGCTTCATTTTAAAAGTCGTGTGATAAAAACTAAAAACAAGAATGTTGAATGTCGAGCAGTGCTTGAGCATATTCCCTGTTTTTAAGTGTTCTCTTGAATTGCTCATGAGTAGCAAAATTTCTTAGTGCTTGCGTGCCCTTATTTAGTCTAAAAAACTTTCACCATTTGAAAAACAAAAGATCTTCACGTTTTATACTTTGCATATATTCTCGAGGTTTTCAGTATTTTGTTTCTCGCATCTCGTTTACTTTCAAAGTTTTGTTGTAGCTTTGTTGCATTGTTTTGAATTGGGATAGTTCTGAAGTCGCAGCAAATACAGAGGCTGTTCGCACATTTTTTAGACGAATTTGGTAAGCGGTAATAAAAAATCGTTTGCTGCAAAAGAAATAATTGCAATTGTACTATGTTTTTAAAAGTCAAAATTATCGCCTACGGCTTGAAAGTTTTGTTTTTATTGAAAATGGCGTTTTAAACAAAGCAGTGGTTCGAAGGCTACATTTATGCTCTTTCAGAAGAGAAATATGCATACTCCGTTATCCAAAAACGATGTGAGAGTCATGGTTTTGGGATATCTAAAGCGTCGATAGGTAATATCGTCAACAAGAAAGGAAAAAAAAACGTCAAATTGAAGCCTCAAGTGGGACAAAAATTCTAAACAAGTATCCAAGAAAAAAACGGACATCTTCGACTATTGCAAAGGTACGTTGTTTAATGTTAAAAGAAAATCCCCCTAGTCAAAGGACAGTTGCAAAATCATTAAAATGCTCGGTATCCACTGTAAACAAAATGATAAACGTTGATTTAAATCTTAAGAAAGAGAAAAAACGAACGTGCATCGTCTTCTTCCAAATCATATCGCTGAACGCAGGACACGGTGCAGAATTCTATATGAGAAACACTTACCCAAAGAAAAATGGAAAATAATTGTCACAATAGATGAATCATGGGTGTATTTAAATGATTGCAACAAAAAAAGAGCCATTTATTATCATAAAAGGGGAGAAAAAAATTTAAGTACATGGTTCAAAGAATCGAAAGAAAGTTTTTCTAAGGGATTCATGATTGTTGCTGGTATTTAATGGCAAGTTAAAATTAAAGAGAGTGGAAAAAAAATGTCAAGATTAACTCCAAATACTATCAGGAACATATTTTATCGCCAATTTTTCTGAATGAAATACCATCGCTTTGCCCACAGTGCCATCAATCTGTGAGACTTCATCAGGATAAAGCTAGCAGTCACACATCAAAATCCACTGTATATTTCCTAAAAGAAATGGAACAAAAAACTGGTATCAAGGCCATACCCTTCACTGATATTCCTACTAAATCTCCCGATGTATCACCTATGGATTTTTGTGCTTTCGGACTTTTAAAATCTGCATTATCCAAACGTCGTCCCAAAACCCTTACAGGACTGTGGAAAGCTGTTCAGGAGGAATAGGATAGAATACCTCTTCTGACACTTCAAAAGGCATTATTATCCTGGAAATTGCGGTGTCGAAAGATAGTTCAGAATAAGGGATGTCAAATAGAACATTTAAAACACAATAATTTTATGTAATTTAGTTTTGTGAATACAATATACATCGTCTAAAAAATCTGTGAACAGCCTCTAGCGCTAAATTGCAAAATGTGAACTACCTTGCCAAGCTCCTAATTTAAAGAATATAATGTGGCAATCTTAAGCTCTGTTTTCAACATTAGTTCTGAATTTTGATTTTTTACTGTTCCTTTGTTCTTGATACCAGTCGAAAGAAAATAAGTAAACAGAAAACATCGTGTGTCGTTGGCTTTAAAAAGATAGGGGAGGAATGTGAGGAAAGGTATTCGAACAATGAGAGTTCCGCACGCCACCTGGAAAGTATCGTTCGTAAGTTTGGAGTACAAACTCTAGCTGGTAGTCGTTACAACGTTTAAAACAGGTTACCGAACTCAAAATCTCCCCCACTCGCCGAAATCAATCAAGTTAAAATGATCGTTCGATTCGAATTCTGTCGCGATTGAAAAAACTTTCCCTTCGCTGTTCTCTACACAAGAGCAAGTAAAATCATTCGTTCACGTAAGCCATTGTCCTCATACACGGGAGATATTGATCGGTTAACATCGGCTGCTATCGATACAAAACCGTTATCGAATTAATTGATTGCGCAGTATCTGTAGGATGACTGGTATCGCATCGAAAGTGGATTTTTGTTCTGCGAGAAATCGGAATCGATTTCGGAAATCCATTACAAGACAGAGATCGCATGTCGCCATTAATGGAAAATCATTCATTCGTAAAGTTACCTTTATTCCATCCCCGGAGACGCTGATTATGGTAATAAGGCGGCGCCATCGGGGGTTTAATGTTCCACTCGTAGCAAGCGACCGTTCGTTTCTGTGTTAACAGGGTATCAGCGCTCCAAATGGAATGCGCACTCTAAGAGCCACTAAACTGTTCTGTTCCGAATGTGCATAAGTTAACGCGCGCCGATAACGATGTTGGATCCGAGTCGGGGAAAGGGGGCGTTCTGGTGAGCTCGATGCGGCCCTTAAGCTGCAGCGAAACTAATAGCCCGTACGAATTGTTATCTACAGGATCCGTGCACATTTTTAGGAGGCAAAATTCAGCCAAACTATAAATAGCCCGTAGAAATTATACTGTCTATATTATCTGCAGGATTCATTTCCAATTTTGGGAAGTAAAATGAAGAAGACTCAAAGCTGCAAGCAAAATCATAAATAGCCCGTAGAAATGGTAATGTATGTTACCTACAGGATTCATGTTCAGTTTTGAGGAGTAAAATGAAGAAGACTTTCAGCCGCAGGAAGACTAATAAATAGCCCCTTATTATCTAATGATTCATGTCATTTTTAGGAAGTAAAATTCAGCCAAACTATAAATAGCCCGTAGAAATTATAGTGTCTATTTTATCTGCAGGATTCATGCCCACTTTTCAGGAAGTAAAATGAAAAGACTCAAAGCTGCAAGCAAAATCATAAATAGCCCGTAGAAATGGTAATGTATTTTACTTACAGGATTCATGTTCAGTTTTGAGGAGTAAAATGAAGAAGACTTTCAGCCGCAGGAAGACTAATAAATAGCCCCTTATTATCTAATGATTCATGTCATTTTTAGGAAGTAAAATTCAGCCAAACTATAAATAGCCCGTAGAAATTATAGTGTCTATATTATCTGCAGGATTCATGCCCATTTTTCAGGAAGTAAAATGAAGAAGACTCAAAGCTGCAAGCAAAATCATAAATAGCCCGTAGAAATGGTAATGTCTGTTACCTACAGGATTCATGCTCAGTTTTGAGGAGTAAAATGAAGATGACTTTCAGCCGCAGGAAGACTAATAAATAGCCCCTTATTATCTAATGATTTATGTCATTTATAGGAAGTAAAGTTCAGTCAAACTATAAATAGCCCGTAGAAATTATAGTGTCTATATTATCTGCAGGATTCATGCCCATTTTTGGGAAGTAAAATGACGAAGACTCAAAGCTGCAAGCAAAATCATAAATAGCCCGTAGAAATGGTAATGTCGGTTACCTACAGGATTCATTTTCAATTTTGAGGAGTAAAATGAAGAAGACTTTCAGCCGCAGGAAGACTAATAAATAGCCCCTTATTATCTAATGATTCATGTCATTTTTATGAAGAAAAATTAGGAAGACTGCAGGCGAACTACTAATAAATAGCCCGTAGACATTGTAATGTTTATTATCTTCAGGATTAGTACTCATTTTTAGGAGGCAAAATTAGGAAGACTCTAAACTGCAGTCAAACAAATAAATAGCCTGTAGACCAGGGATTCCCAATGGGGTCCAGGTGGACCCCTTGGGGGTCGATGGAAGTTTAAAAAGGTTCTAAAAGTATTCCAGGTGTCTATTTGGGATCGATGATAATTTTTTCTGTTTTAAAATTTAATTTAATTTTTTAGGAATGTAATCATTAGATAATAATATCAGTTTCAACATGTATAAATACAGATATATATATATATATATATATATATATATATATATATATATATATATATATATATATATATATATATAAATAATTTAATGTATATCTCTTATAGTTTTTTTTTAAATCTGCGCGCAATGCATTGACCTAACATTCATTATTCATAAAACATTATTTTTTTCACATAAAATAATTTCTAATAATCTCCCAACCATTCTGTTTTTGTTTTCTAATAAATAAAGCTTTGTACAAGTCACTCTGTTCATATTCTTAGTCAAATTGTTATCTTTAAGTGTTTTGTGTGCAATTATTAGTGTTATCATTATGTCGTATGCTGTATATTGATATTATAGAAAAAACTCTAAAACTGATATCATAGAGAAAAATGTGAGGGGGGGGGGGGGGTCGATGAAGAAAATCATTCTTTTAAGAGGGGTCGATGTAGGACAAAGGTTGGTGACCCCTACTGTAGACCATGACAACATGCTATTTTTTTTAATAGATTTTCTATTTAGGCATAACAGTGTTCAGTTATATTTCTCCCCGGCGTATACAGTTGGAGACAACTGAAAAAGTTCATAAACAAAAGGAAAATTTCAAAGAAGAACCAATAAATAAGAACCAATCCCCTCCCCCCCCCCCCCTGATTAACTCAAAACATTATTATTTACTTTTCTTTTAAAGAAGGGAAAAGATACCCGAGTAAAAACATCCTTTCGCTATTACGGAATACAAAATAATAATAATAATAATACTAATTTTCAAATCCAAGTGGACCGTCATTCGAAATATTTTCTCCATAGGTTACTCTGAGCCGAGCGAATCGAGTGTGACTTCCACCCAGCAGGCTTGGCCTTAACGTTTCAAAGCCTCTAACATTGCTAATGTAGCTCGGTTTTTAAGAACGAGTAATTAACAGAGACCAGTTTTTCCCAAACTTTTTTTCACCGCGGAACTCTCGGAACATTTTTCAAAGTTCACGGAAAACCTCAACATGACCCCTAAATTTAATATGATATTGAATGAAACGAATACTGTTTTAATACTTGGATTTTATTGAATTAAACAAAAAAAATCATTCAAAAATTCTTCATCAAAACAAATAATAGTGATTATAGCAACAGAAATATGAGGATATATGGACTGCCAGACTGTCTCGCGGAACCCCAGGGTACCGTGGAACGAACGGCGGCTCCAAGGGGGGAGCAGTAGGGGCATCCCCCCCTCAAAAAAAAGTCCGGCGTATTTTTTTATCATAGCCTATTTTTTATATAATCGTAGACCTAATACTAAATGAGTTTTAAATTTAAAATGAGAGGATGTTTATTTCTTATATATATATATATATATATATAACCCTAAGAGCCGACGTTGCCCCCCCCCCCCCCCACAAATCTCTGCACTGGAGCCGCCATTGCGCGGAACATATTTTCGGAAACTCTGATGTAAACTATCATCAAAGATTTATGTGTACTAGTTTAAGACTGCGCTAGGTTTAATGGATATTATGTCTGATATCTTTTAGACACAGTACATTACAGTGTGAAATCGGTATGTATAGAAAGAAGACAGGACAATTTTTTTTAAAAAATGTGTTTTTTAACTAAATTAATGTCGCTTAAAATTACCTGAACTTACACTAAGCCTGAAAAATTATTCATTAGAGCCGTTTCCAGCCTGTGCGCATGAATGTGTTGCCAAAAGTTAAGTAAAAATAATGGTTGGATATTTTAAAGAATGATGGCAGTATATTTTCGCACACTCCACTTTTGAATATTATCTCTTGTAGCACATTTTTTTTTAGTAAGACCGAAACGGGCGATCTCCCATTATTAATCCGCTGTTTCGTGTTACCCGACGTCGTAATTACCGCTAAAATCTTAATATAAACTCATTATCGCGATTGTTAATGAACGGCCCTCCGAGAATTCCCATGTCGTTAACTTTTTGCCTATAGTGGTGGGTTCATTGGAAAAATCTTTTCTCTTCCCAAATTTTAAATGAAAAAGTTTTTTTTATTTTCTTTGTTTCGTGTTGTGCACCTGCAGGGAACCATTTAGTCTGATTTATAGACACTTACTTGCAGCAAATGAGGAGACGTTACTTTAAAAATAGATCCACTGTACTTACAAAATGTTTACTTTACACCTATGAATTTTCAAGGAAATGAATTAATTATTTATCTCGTGTGCCATGAGATACATTTATCCATGCTCGAGTCGAATTAATTGTGCAGAAGCTAAAAACTCTAAAATTGTTTTGTTTTTTTAACTTATAAGCTGTTATTGGAACATTACTTTGTTTATATGATACTTTTATCATTATTTTTTCCATAATGTTTTTTTCTTAAACTTTGGAAAAAAAATTGTTAAGAGTTCACAGTGTCTACGTGGGCATTAATTTTTCATCTGCAGTTTAATGCATTATGTGTAGTTAAATTCAAATTGAGAAGGATGCGTTTCCAATAATATATAAAATATTTATGGTATGCAACTCTTGTGTTAGTGAATATATATATATTATATAGTGAAACATCCCTAGTCGGCCACCCCTCAAAACGGCCACTTTTTTTTCGGAACCATGACTGATCGCCTGGGTGAAGTTCATATATTTAATTGATGCCGACAGCAACCAAAATAAATGAGATACTGATCATGGAAAATAAAAAACCAGAGACTCTATATTAAATTAAGTCCTTTATTGGACTACTAGATTATATATATGATAGTATCTACAAATTTGCAACAAAAATTAGAAGATATGTACTCTACAAGTACGAGTAGAGAGGGCTAGTCTCATGGCTAAAAAAAAAATACATAGCCAAAACACCGAAGCAAAATGTTCGCAGCTCGTAACGTCTCATCGGAAGATCACCCAGCAGCCTCTGGCTCTGGTCTCTACCTCTCTCTATCTGTCACCGTCCGAGTGCTGTCTTTTATTATCTATCTTCTTTCCGGAAGACTCTGGAAAATGCCTTTTCTCGAATTTTCGATCCCACGTTCCCACGATCGGCGCTTGCGGTTTCATCATCTGGCTAGTCGGTGGGAGCGTTTTTCTACCCTTCCAAACTGGACAGCCTGTTTGGAACAATCCATGGGACATCAATAGGGCTTCCCTAATTGGAAACCTGGAACCTAAATGGTGCTCGACCGTCACTTGCTTCTTCCCCAACCATGTGGTCCAGATTAGTGTGAATCGGATTTCCGGTCCTTAATTTCTCCCTACCGAAAGCTCTTCTGAAAAATTTTACACACAAGACCACACACATACATCCATATAAAAATTATACATTACCTTCACGTTATCATAATATATATATATATATATATATATATATATATATATATATACGTGTGTGTGTGTGTGTGTGTGTGTGATAGATAATAACGGCCCACCATTATATATCTAATGCGTATTTAAAACTATCCTTGTTTCCTCTCAATAAATACAGTCCCTTTCTTCTAATTGCGACCTAGGAATTAACGAACTAACCATCCAAATTACCCCTTAGTGCACGCGCGTTAAAGACACTTGTAAACATGAATCAGCACCACGTGTTGCTTTCGCCACGGTGGCTTTTCGGAACATCATGCGACCCTTATGTAATCAAGTCAGGTGCCCAATTCTAGCCAATAAAAAAATTTCCCCGCGGTCAGTACCCCTACACTTTATAACCTTCTGCATAAGATTTCGGCGTACACTTTACTGTCTGTCTATGTCTTGTGCTGGTGTCGTCCTAGCTCTGCTTCCTCGCCTCACTTATTAACCTTGTACAGTTTCGCGCTGCTCCGCTGCTGTCCGATATAACGATGTAAAATCTGCGTTCTGAATGCGCCCCGGCAGGGACCAGTGGCGTTGCTATTGTGTGTGTCCAGTTGTCAAGATACCTGTGTTTTGTTGAATAGTATTTGTCTGCAGAATAATCTGGAATAAAATAATATGCGTCGCATGTCTGTTGTGAGCGTCCTTCCAATGCCTCTCCTCTCTGTGGTTTTACCTCCCCGATGTGTCAACGGCTCTCGTGAAATGGTCTTCATCTCGTACCTCGGTGTTACGTCTACAACATGTTTGTGTTTCATCTCCTCTACATAGTGAAAAGTTAAAGTTTATCGTGCGCGTCAGCCGATATCATTATATATATATATATATATATATATATATATATATATATATATATATATATATATATATATATATATATATATATATATATATATATATATATATATATATACCTATATGTGATTTTTAAAAAATGTCGAGTATAATCAAGCTTCAAATGGATGCATATTCATGCACCGAAAATACAGGAATTCCAAAAAAAATTTACCTTATAAAGCCCCTAAACTGGCAGTCGATGCGAAATTCGATGGACTTGGAAATAAATATTCTCATCGCAATGATATCATTTTTAAACTGCACCCGTCTGTGACAGGAAGAGGCTGCCGTTCCTGACAGCCGAGACTGCCGAGTGTTGCTCTCGTCTGCCGAGGGAGGTGGGGAATAACGCAAACTGAGAAAATCAATGGAATGGAAAAAGACCATGAAATGAGAGAATGAAATGCGCACAGAATGAGCAGTAGAAAGATAACTAAAACCAAAAAATTAAACATGGAATAAAAGAAACTAAACGTTAGGTAATTGAGCTTATTAACAGTAGTTAATATTATATGTATACAGTGGAACCTCAATCCATCGTTCCCCTAATCACCGTTTTTCGTTATATGTCGTTTACTTCATCTAGTCCCAAAAATGATATTTATTCGTTGTGTTCCCGCATCTATCGTTTTCCCGTAATTATCGTTCAGTGCAACCGATACCTTGCAAAACGATACATCGAGGTTCCATTGTACGTATATATATATATATATATATATATATATATATATATATATATATATATATATATATATATATATATATATATATATATATATATATATATATATATATATATATATATATAGTTAGTCGATTCCGGTTAATCGGCCCAGCCGCTTATTCGGACCGAATCCCGTCTTGTAACATAAGGCATGTTCGTTCAATCGGACCAGCCGGTTATTAGGACCAAAATGATCGCGTCCCGATGTGGTCCGATTAAGTCGTATATATATATATATATATATATATATATATATATATATATATATATATATATATATATATATATATTTATATATATACAGTCGAACCCCGTTCTAACGAACTTCAAGGGACGAACGATTTTGTTCGCTTTATCCGGTGGTTCGCTATATCAGAACCGTTAAGAAAAATGCTACAGTTCACAAAATGTATAACTCATTAGTTGTAATGTGTATTCAGTAATGATGTATGAAAAAGAGGATAAAATCAATTAAAAATGATCATTAGTGAATTAAATCGACTAAAACCGATTACATTAAACTAACACAATACTAATTAAATTACGTACACTAGGAAAGCGGCGGGACCAAAATTTTCTCTCGTTATATCCGCATGAGTTAGTTATATACCGGGTTCACTGTAACAAGGTTCAACTGTATATGTGTGTTTGTGTGTGTAAGTAAGTAACAATAGCGTCCCATCATTATTGATTGCCCATTCGGTGAAACCGCATGTGATAGCCTAGAGGTGGCCAACCGGTCGATCGCGATCGGCCGGTCGATCTTCGACATGATTTTAGTCGATCACGAGCCATAATTTCAAAAATATATGGACTATGTTAGTGATAAGCGGCTCATTTTCCATTTAAAAAATGAGAACTAGTCGATCGCCGAATAAAAAATTATAGAAAAGTCGATCGCCGAATAAAAAATTATAGAAAAGTCGATCGCCAACTGAAAAAGGTTGGCCAGCCCTGTGATAGCCCTTTAATCCCCACAGAAATTTAGAATGCAGTGGGAACGCATGGAGATGTTTTTAATCTTGCAGCTGTGGGAGGGTCCTTAGCAGGTCGCGAGAACCCAAATGATACATGTGGGACGTCAAAATTCCCATGAGTCCCGAATGTGACTGATCATTTTGATGAGTGACAGGTGATCAAATATCTGCTGTTTTACACAGCGAAAATCCTCAATATTATATCACAATGACTGTATAAACTCCATTCATAGCAATCAATAAATCTTGTTGACAGGGAGTTACGTTGTTTAAGACGGATTAAAATCATTAGAAATTCTTACGTACCTCATCCACAACGAAATGCCATGGAAACCATAACGATTGCAAAATACCACACGTCTCGATTCCACGAAACAATGAATTGCGAGCAAATGACCAACCTGCCCTTTATTCCCATCTGTGATCAAAATCCGTCCCTGAACAAACCCATTCTCTTTTGCATCGCAAACCCCCACATTCATCAATCTGATAAACATACCTGATCTACGACCATAACCGCGTGGCCCTTTCATATCCAGGATTATACCAAACGTTATTCCGTTAGACGATCTTCATTAATCATTGCGGCGGGGAGAAGAGTCTGAATCGAGACCCCCTCCCCCCTTGGCATAACAGAGAGTTTTCATTGCTCAGTTAATGGGCGCTCGTACTACACATTTTGTGATCCTTGAATGATGCTGCATTTCGAAAATGCCGATTGCATCGCTCGGATACTTCGCAGATGTTCCTGGAACGGAGACGGGGCCTGCATCACGCCACGTGTTTTACTTGTAAGGGATATTCGAATATTCGATTACGTCTTTATAATTCCGAGCGGCGAGTTTAATGGACCGGGCAGAATCTGTTTCGGCATAATTCTTTACATCTGTTTTCGTATCTCGCGATGCTATCGTGCTCGGGTTTACTTTGCATAAACGATGGATTCGTTGTGCGTTACTTTGATTTCCAGTGTGTAGAATGCCTGCGGATTCAGGATTAAATTTATATGTTTATGGAAACTGTAAATTGCTATTTCATATCTGGATCCACGTGTTTGATAGAAATTCTATCGGCGCCTATCAGTCTGATTGAAATTGTATACGTGGAATTCGTGTAACTTCTGTCTCTGGTTTCACGTTTTTAACTGGAAGTTATCGAGTCAACATATTTCAGTCTCATATTATGTATCAACTAGCTGAATACCCGTGCTTCGCTACGGAATACATTCAAATTAAATACAACGGACAATGTATGCAATTAATGCCAAAAAATATATATTTATAAAAAAATCGTAACGGATATTTTTAGAGACAAAATAATGTAGAAGAAAATATTCAAATTAAATCTAATAGGACATACTAAAGAATATAGTACAGTTAATATAGTACAGTTTGAGGAACATATCTTTTACTGTATTTTTTTGGATAATGTCCAATCGTCTGCCGCATTAGCAAGAAAAAAAATTTTTTTTGTCAATTTATTTCGTTGTTATGCACGTGACGCAAAATTAGTTTAAAGTATCACAAAAAGAAAAGAAACCACGTGATCAGCATCTAATAAATTAAATTATAAAAATGAATCTTTAAAAATTCACCAAAAATCAGAAAATGGAGATTAAGTTTCGAAAGAGATTTCATTTTAAAGGAATTTTTAGGATCTTTCTCGTCATATAAATTTTATAACTCTCAAATTATTATTTTTAATGAAAACTTTAAAAAATGTTACAAACACAGCTTAAAAATTTAATTTTAAAAAATCTAAAAAGAATTTTTCAAAAATCTTTCTTAGTGCACCCCTACACTATAAGAAGAATCGCCATGCAAAATTTCAGCCCTTTAGGTCCAGCGGTTTGGTCTATGGGCTATCTGTCTGTCAGTCAGTCAGTTACGGAATTGTTTTATATACAGGTAGCCCTCGTACAGCTCGGCATCTTACAACACGGTTTCGCTCTAACACGATAAAAAAATTGCGAAACCCTTTGTACAACACTGTGCTTCTACTGCACTAGATAACATGATTTTTGTTTAACAGATTTAAAAACTAAATTACCTTAAAGTAATGACGGGATGGAATAATGAACTATAGTGCCTTTACATGATAATGTATAAGCAAGGTATAATCCACAGTTTAGGAGCAACGATCGTGAAATTTTACATACAGGCGTCTTTAAAAACAGCCGAGGGACTTAAGAAATTCCAAAATCGAAATTAATTACCGTTAATTTTTACTTAATAAAAAACCAACAATTTTTGAAACTAAATGTAAGCTGTTACACTAGACGTGCAGTAGATGGCGCCACTATTTTAAACTTTTAGCATTATACGACGATCAGTGTATACAAATGATGTAAAAAAAGAAAAATATATATTTTAGAAAAAAACGTAAGGGATATTTTTATAGACAAAATAATGTAGAAGAAAATATTCAAATTAAATCTAATAGGACATACTAAAGAATATAGTACAGTTAACATAGTACAGTTTGAGGAACATATCTTTTACTGTATTTTATTTTATTTTTGGATAATGTCCAATCGTCTGCCGCATTAGCAAAAAAAAAAAATTTTTTTTCGTCTATTTCGTTGTTATGTAACGATAAATATATTTAAAGTACCAGAAAAAGAAATCACGTGATCAGCGTTTAATAAATTAAATTCTAAAAATTAATCTTCAAAAATTCACCAAAGAATCAGAAAATAGAGGTAAAGATTCGAAAAAGATTTCATTTTAAAGGAATTTTTATGGTATTTTTCGTGATATAAATTTTATAACCCTCAGATTATTATTTTAAATGCAAAATTAAAAAAGTTACTAAAACAGCTTAAAAATTTATTTTTAAAAAATCTAAGAAGAATTTCTCAAAAATCTTTCTTAGTGCACCCCTACACTATAAGAAGAATCGCCATGGAAAATTTCAGCCTTTTAGGTCTTGCGGTTTGGTCTGTACGTTGTATGTCAGTCAGTCAGTTACGGAACTGTTTTATATATATGTAGATAATTATTACTATTTTTATATCGTAACGTTAACTTCTTGCGCCCGCATTATTTTCCTATGTTTTTTTTATTATTATCTTTATAATAGCGTAATTTTCATATGATTTTAAACAACAATCGTTTTTAACTGGCATTCAATTAGCTGTTAAAACTTTATATTTACACCCTATTTAAAAGAAGTAGGGTGTAAATTTTTCAAAGAGGATATTTCAACACCCAACTTCAAAGAAGTAGGGTGTAAATTGTAGGGTAGAAAGTTGGTAAAATGAAAATTTTGTGCAATGTATTTAATTTCTCGATTAAAAGTAGTTTTTTTCTAAAAATTAATTTATTTCGCTTGGAAAGCTAAATATTTTATGCACGCGGTTTATATTATTATTACTATCTTTATATCGTAACGTTAACTTCATGCGCGAGCATTATTTTCTTATGCTTTTTTTATTATTATCTTTATAATAGCTTTATTTTCATATGGTTTTAAACAACTATCGTTTTTATTCATATTATGTTGGTTTTTTATTAATCAAAAATTAAGGGTAATTAATTTCGATTCCGGAAGTTCTTATTATCTTTATTTTCATATGCTTTTTCATTTACGAATTTTTCAAATGTTGTTAAAAAACTTTTGTGTAATTTATACATTTGTGGGTGTTTAATTATTGAAATTAATAAATTTATATTTCTGGAGAGGGTGTTTCAGTTTTTAGTAGTACTATGATGAAAGGCTGAATCTACCAAAATTCTGAGGAGTTTATTATGGAGAGAAAAGGAATTTAATATGTAGAGGATGTTTATAGAAGTTTAATGTGGAGAGGAGTTGAATGGCTTGCAGCCCTCATTCAAGCACTTCATTTTTTAAGAGGCAACGCTGGTGTCATATCATGGTTTTATTGGAAATTTCTGCTAAACCTGTAATTTCAGCTTCTTTTTTTTGCCCCTATGATGAAAGGCTAGATCTAGCTAAATTCTGAGGAGTTTATTATAAATTTATATATTTTTTATTGGGTTTTCCTTTTATTCATGTGTATAAGATTTCACATGTTTTTTTCTATGTTATTTATACTGTGTTTAGATTTAAATTAATTTTGGTTAACAAACATTAGACAATTTGACATTTTTACTTTTCAGATTTTAGTGCTACAACGATGAAAGGCTGAAATTCCTAAATTCTGAGATGTGTATAACATTTCACATATTTTTTTTTCTATGTTATTTATACTGCGTTAATTTTTAAATTGATTTTGGCTAACAAACATTCTTAAAATCCCGGGCATCGCCGGGTACTTCAGCTAGTAACTCTATAAAATTACAAGAAGGCCTAAGCTTAGCTGAAAATTTTTAATCATTTTTTTTTTTAAGGCAGACCCTTCCGCTGAAAGAAGCCAAAAATTCAAAAGGAAGCTGCAAAATTGTCTATCTCCATATCGTTATATCTACAATGACATTGTAAGAACCAGCAAACAAACCAAAATTACAGATTTTTTAAAGAGAATAGAAGGTGCAGGAAATCTAAATGAAGAAAAAGGTTCTGAAAGTGAAGATGACATCGTTCAACCGAAAAAAAGTTCTCGTTTGATTATACTGAGCAGTGATGAGGAAGAAATTTATTAAATTAACGTCGCATTAAATGAAATTAATATGTTTTGTTTCTTTTCGTTTTGTGTTATACATACATTTATATTTTTAATAAAAATTAAGTTGCTTATATGGAATTTTTTAAAAAAGCTTGTTTATAATAAGTTTTCGGAACGTAACCCCCCTTTTTGTACTGGCTCTGGGTCTCATATAACACGGTTTCACAGAACACGGCATTTTCTAGGAACCTATCTACCGTGTTATAGGAAGGTTACCTGTATATAGATTAAGAACAAACGACACTAGTATCCGTATGATAAGCGAAGCAACTTTGGGCCGTCGACATTGGCGCATGGTTGGAGTCTTTTACGAGGACTGAACTTTTCAACAGTGCATAGAAAAATAAATATGAAATGTTTATTGATAAACAGCATGTTAAATTTTAAAAGATACTGAAAAGAAAAAAAAAGCATCTTCTTCCAATAGAACGATAAAAGTTGTGTTCGGAATATCTACTTTAAAAAATACTACATGATATGACAACTTGATGAGAGTTAACATTTGTTCTCTCTGTATCGTCTTAATTCCGCAAGTTTTACGTCAATTTCAGGAACACATTTTCTGTAATGTTACAGATTTTTTCTCTTGATAGTATAAGAGGATATCATCACCGTAGCTCAGTGAAAGCAGATTTTTTTTTTTTTACTTTACTGCAGTCGAATGAGAAGCACTGCAACGTTTGTCGTCATGTGTTTGCTCTATAGCAGGCCTGCACCGCAGACGACTCGCCAGCACTCACTCTGTGGCTTGTGAAGATGCATAATATTTTAAAGCTAAAAAATACAGAATATTTCAACGTAAGATTGCGTTCCTTAATAACGGTCCTCCGGAAAGGAAAAGATTCAGAGTCCATCGCGAGTTATAATTTTGGAAGCACGCCTAAAGTTATAATTTTGGCAGCGCGCAAAACCCAGTAGCAGTAAACAGTTAAACAGAAAAGCGTCAAAATGCGTAAAAAAAAAAAAGACGTAAGCAACGATAAGGAATCCTATTTTTAATAACCCGCGGTAGTTTCGTTGGAAGTGACTTTCTGAAATATATTTTTTCTTTTAGATTTATTATATTACGGAAGAAATTTATAAGCAATGAATATTAATATTAATTAAATTTTTTTTTCAAACAAGCAGTTAAAAAAAATATTTTTTCAGACAAAATATTTTTCGCTATCCTATCTATTCCATTTTCTTGCAGCCCTCACCACATTTCAAATTGTGCAGGCCTGATCTACAGGGCTGGAGAATGATCCTCCCTAACTTGAACTCCTAATTATTGAACGTTGTAGTTTAATTTTTGAATACTTATACTGCTAAAGAAATATCTCCCTCTGAGATTTACGTTGTCTGCTTACTTTCCCAACAATCAACTGTCTCAGGAAACATTCATACGTGTAGCAATGTTATTGAAAATGCATGATATAATTTAATAAAAAAACTGGATGCAAACATCTCGAAATATCAGCTAAATGAAAAACTGCTTCAACTATACAGAACCGACAAAAAAAAATGGCTGATCAGTAACTCTTCTTAGAGTTTTGATGTATTCAGTATCACGGGGAAACACTGTACGACAGTATTTGTTCTTCTAAAAAAGTGCCTATATGACATAAAAATTTAACCCCAGGTAACATGTGAACAAATTTATAGAATTTTAATGGATGAAAATTTTAAATGAGATTATAAAAATTGCATAATAACTTTTTAAATGAGCAATGTTTAAAATTCCAGAATTTTGAATCGGTAGAGTTATTTTTCACAGAAATTCCGCTACTTGATAAATCTATGGCCGCCATTATGTAAGTTTTTGTTCATCTCTTTTTATATCAATAATTTGGTCATTTATTCGTCTGCGCGCATATCCTATTGTTTCCCGAATCTTGTAATTGGCGTTTAATGACTTTACAAACAATTTAACAAACCGTTAAAAATGTTTTTCCACGCCGTCGGAATCATAAATTACCGCCACTCGTTCTTTGGAACAGAGATACGTTTTGAAGGTTAAAATCCCTTTTCTCTTCGATCCTTTGCAAAAACTTTTTTTTTTTTTTTTTTTTTTTTTTTTTTTTTTTTTTTTTTTTGGCCAACTTCTTTGTAAGAAAGATTTAAAGGAATTTTATCGGTGCAAAACTGCGAGATAAGCTTTTTAGATGCCACATATAAAAATGTGAAGCTTCATTTTTTTTTTGTTTGACTGAATAAAAGTGTAATTTTCGTTTAATAAATCTTTAATCAAAAAGAAAATAAACCGAAGACGCGGTGAAATCTTTTTGCGGGGATATTAGAAAATAATATCTCAAGATATCAATTAAATAATTTTTTGTAACATTTCCTTTTAATGAAAATTAATATTTTTATACTTCCCTTTACAAAATACTTAATATTTCATGTCGGAAGCGTGTTTCTTTTATTACATCCTTGAGTTTTTTCTTTTTTTAAATTCTCAGCTCATTTTTTCTCGATTCTGATTTTTAATCAGAGCTCTGCATGATAAGGAAAAATATAGGAGAATAACAAATGAGACTTTGATTATGGACTACTTCTATCTATTTTTGCTTCTTTCTATTTCATAGAAAAAAAATCTTTTAGATCAAACGCTCTTTTAAAATAATTAGACTCTATAACATAAATTCATGCGTAAATCTTACAATTGGGTTTTATATTTCCATGAGGTAGATTAGATTATTTTTAATTTCTAGGATTACCGGTCTGTCCGATCGTTCGTATCTTCCAATCATCAAATAAACAATATAAATAAAAACTTTCGATATTAAAGTGCTATAGTGATCTGAAAAATTGACTTAGACGAATTTTTAGGGTCGGTTTTTACGACTTTCGTTCTTCCGTTCCCTTGTACACTTTTTAAGCTTAAATAATGGTACAGTAAAACCTCGTTTATCCGGACTAACTGGGACCATAGGCAATCCGGACAATCGAAAATTCGGGTAATATGGGTAATAAGCAAAACAAAATCCTTAACTAAGCAGGCTTATCGTTTATTACAATAAAAACTATGTTTTGTACCAAAATTACGTAGTATTGTTTACAGGACATTAAAAATATAAAAATAACTTTTCACATCATATTTTAACAAAGAATTGGTAAGTCTAGTAAAGCTTTCTTTAACTCGATAAAAAGCATTTTTATTACCATAATTTATTGTACGTACAATCTATGCAGGAACTGTACATCGAAACAAACTAAAAAACGAATATTTGGCGTACTTGTAGTTACATTCTTGCTATCATAGTTAAAAATTATTATCTAACGTGAACATTAAATAATATTTACAAGATAAAAAGAACTTTTTATATACCATGTTTTTAAATTTTCTGTTGAATCATATAAACTTGACAATTCTATGTATTAATAAATACTTTTTTAACAATTTTTTGATGAATTATCCCATCAACTTGAAAGAAAATGAAGTTAATTGGAAGTTAACTTGCGTTTAACTTTTCGTTCCCGTCCCAGCCGATAGATGTCTGCACCAGTCTACAAAACAAAATTAAATGAAAATGAATTCAATTAAAGATGGCTAAAAGTATCAAAATAATGCATTGTCGTCGTGTTCTGAGCTATTCTAAAAGTTTCAAATGTCTAGCTAGTCGGGAAGTTAATTAAAAATCGATTGCAAGATTTGTACGGGACAAACACACACACACACACACAAAACAGACAAACAAACAAACAAACAAGATAGCGAGTTAATAAAAACATGGAAAAAATAATGTCTACAAATCTGATGCAGATTATCCGGAAATCCGGATCAACGAGGGCCGGATAAACGAGGTTTTACTGTATATGCCTTCTATTAATATTACATTGAAATTAGGTGATACATTAGCGACCTAAAACAAATGCAACCCATCTTTTTAAAATGCCGAGCCAGTGATTCATACGTGTTCTCCAAGATCACTTTTTCATCTGCAAAAAGTAATTTGAATCTCATTATTCTTTGACATCCGACGAATAACGGGTGTCCTAAAAAAGTTGTAAGCGAAAGGACAACGTTACGGCACTTGATTTTTAAAAACAATCCGCAATCTCTCAGCTCATTTCGCTCGATTTTTTTAGCACCGTCTTCACCACCCATGTGACACAAAAGACTAACCTCTGAAAGTTAATTTACAAATCCACCGCCCTCCCAGCATGCTGTCGTTAATTATCTCCGCGTAATTCCTCTGCTAATTATTGTACATCGTTATCTATTGCGGAGATCAGAGAATAAAGCTGAAAAAAAATTAAGCATGCGCCTTACGTAAAGTGTAAAATAGGAGGTCCCCACCCCCCAAAAAAAATAATAATAATAATAATAATAATAATCTAGACATAAACTTGAATGGGATCAGATATCATGGTTGATAACCGACTTGGGGAACTTGGTAGTGTTCTAAACAAATTGTACGGAACTAAATTATATTTTGTTTGTTTGTTTGTAGTGTGATTTTTAAATTGCGCATGATATTTAGAGGCAGAAATTGTTGCCCTTCATATCAAGGATACTTTATCTTTTCAGAAAATTTCATTGTTATTCATTAATCATATTGTATTTTAATAACTCACTTTAGTTTTATATTCTTACCAGGATGGCCGTCTACGTTGGCCAGTCGGCCACCCTTCTATCCGTTCCTTTTTTTCGACTTATGAAAATCTAGCGAGAAAATTGCGTTAAATAAAAGCGTACGCAAAAACGTTTCACGGAAATGAGACATATTTTAGAGGCGTAGACTATGTGTAATGAATGCTTTTGAAGCACGGTCGATACAGGATTGCTTAAACTCACAGTACAACAGTCCGAATGTGGACCAAGGCCGACGGTGTCTATCTCCCCTTTCTTGACCGTGGGCTTGGGGTGTCATACAGCATATATATCGGTCAGGTGGTCAACCTGACCTCGTACCCCCAGAGTTTAGTTCCTAAGCATGCTTGGTCCTCATTTTGTCGACCCACTCAAGAGATGACAGGCTGAGTCAACCTTGCCCAGTCGCAGGATCGAACCCTGGACCTGTGGTATGGCAGCTCGACGTTTTTAACCACTACGTCACCTGGCGTTTCAGGATTGCTGAAATAAGGATCAATATGTCTTTTGCTTCTAGTTGAACGAGCAGGAAAGGTGTTTGACGTATTTGGCAATCTCGAGTCAGTCTAACTGCTAATTTATTTAAAACGATTCTCAGTAGTCGGTCTAACTACTTATTTATATAATTTCAATAGTTAACGAAAGGTCAGTATCTTGTCAGTTGTGCTGTTATTTTTAACTCATGGGCAAGTGACATTACAAAATAATAAACTACTTAATTCCTGCTGGCAGCAGTAATACCGTACTTTTTGCATTTCTTTGCAATTCCTTCAGCACATCATACGTACAATGAATGCTATCGTGTGTTGTGTTTTAAAAGTGTTAAGACCGACGAACACTGTTCCGTATGAGGAGCAGGAACGTCCCCGATGTCTTATCTGGGATTCGAAGACTAGCCCACTTTGTGGAGTCTAGAGGTGTTAACCACTTTACCATGGGGGGTAGCGTATACCAGATTATGAAAAATGTTATCCCTCGCATACTTCTTCGACAATTTTGTGATAATTAACATGGTTGGTACTTTCCCATTATACCGACCAATCGCCAACCTCTCGGCGAACTGCGACTCGTGGCAAAGAAAAACCGTTCTCATAGGCTTGCAGAGATCTGGGTTTGATCTGTGAAACATTTACTTACAAATCACAGATGCAATCACCGCACCACGGCGTTACTAACAAAACAACCCTAAGTGTATGCAAGAAGTAGACAGATATCTATATGAAAATGAAATTTGCAGATTATTTAAAGATTTATTTTCCAATGAAGCTTTCTCCTTTTCATATATATACTTAAATATAGTAGTTTTGTCCACCTTTTCATGTAAACGAAATTCCGACCTGAAATTTTTTCTTCTATTCCTTTAACTTTTTAGTTTCCTCCCCCCCCCCCCCTAACTTTCATTTTAAAATGTAGTTCGCAACAGTGGAAATGGGGTGTGAAAAGGGAGTATTTTCGTGTATTCATTTTATTTAATTGGCGCCTTTTTGCGTAACTTTGGCGACAGGCCGGTATAATGGGAAAGTACCACATGGGTTTTATCCCATATCAACGACGCTGTCTTTGCCAGATTTTTTTCCTTCTCCCTTCGATGTGTTCTGCATGACCCAGGCCGTGAACACCATTTTAGACTTATTGTTGAATTTTGGAAAGTGAGAATAATATGGATATCTTCGAGGTTTTTTTTCTTTTTATCACACATAATGATACACGCCACAGATCGTCTTTATAAATTTCGTGTAATGCGTTTTTCGCAGTTATACGTGTACTCCCAAATCCCCTGAAAGTGACGCTGGCACATATGCTAAAGAACGCCAGCTTTACCAAATTAGCTTTCATTAATAACATTAATTTTCAATAATTTCACTAACTTTCAATATATAGTCCCTAACTGGAAAAAAAAGAGAAAATTTTCTATTCCTGAATATGAGTCATTTTTCTAGTAGCGAAGTGTGTTTTGCTCTGACAAGAATTTCTTCAAATTTTACCAGTGGTATATATTCTTTCTAAAATACTTACTTCCTGACTCCGCTGCACATAAAACCGATTTGAGGGGGAACTGATAAGTAAAAACACTTTATCAGTGATAAGTAGTTCTTGTTTAATTCCATACTCATTTACGTTACTATATTTTCATTTTATTTCTGCCCCCGGACGACAACGTACAAGTGACGGTTCAACTGTTTGAACGGAGAGAGCGAACGACAAATTCTCAGCGTTGCTCTTATTAATTTAGGCACAGTTATCGCATTCTTCTGAGTTATTTTGCCGCAATTTATTAAAAATTTATTTAAAATTAATTGCTTTTATGCACGTGCCTGAGATTTGAGATTCAAAGCGATAAATTATGCAACCAACGGTGCACGTATTGAAATTTCTCCCTCTTGCTTCCAAAATGAATGCCAATATTAATTTTCAAAATGTTTATTTTGCTCGACGTTTTCCGCCGGTTCTGTCGAACATTTCCAATAAACTCGGTCACCGGCGTCACTAATTAAAAATAAATGGCTTTTGATTTTCATCTGCAAAGAAGCGTGTGTCCCGAGAATTTGCCTTTCTCTTCTTTCCTTCCCCTCTCTTTCCCCGTCTAGTTCGCGACGGAAACGGGCATAAAATAAATACATAAATAAATTTCTCCACCAAACGACAATTAATGATGAGAACCACTTCACTTCCCCCCTCGCTTCTGAACATTAATTACGACAGCAAACGTTCATTGCCGATAATAATGTTAGGTAATCAAAGTCTTGAGGACAACAACCGAAAAAGCACCCCTCCCGCAACTTCCCTTATTCGAAAAATAATATCAAATAGGGTTGTCAAGTTTACAGCGGATATTTATATCGCCAATTTCATTTAAGGAAAAGCGCCAAAATTTCATTTTCTGCGTACAATTTAGACTTGCAAAGTTATTTATTTTTAGCAATTAATTTGTTTCGTATTACCTGTATATTAATTTTCTTTTAAAATCCCGACTACATTATTTAATATTAAAATTTTCGAATTTATTGTTTCCGAAAGAAATGCACATTTTGCGGTTAAAGTTACAAGCAGACATTGTTTTGCTAAAGTTACGTTAAGAGCGTCAAGAATCTACGTTCCCGCATTTCCTATAAAGAAAAGGTTTTTTCATTCTAAATATTAATAAATATATAATGAAAATATGTAAAATTAGCTAACTTGATACTCATTTGGCGAAATGAATTTGTCTTTTCTTGATCTACTTACATACTGCAGAAAATGTTTAGTTCTCTAAATTAAATTTTCGGGAGTATATACTAATTTACCGAACAAATTTCCAATCTTGTGAAAGCTTTATTTTTGAATAATTGTTGTTTCTTTTTCCGTGGTTAACAAGCATTTCGACGGATTCACATTACCCTAATTTAAACATAATATTGCAAAAAATATTCAGCACTTTCTTAATAAGACATACTGCTATCTAGAACAATAGATATGTGTATATCTATTGTTTTAGAGTTCTTTTAGTAGTTCTGCATTCGAATGAATTCCATGTTTTATCTTCCTTCGCCATATTTAAAAAAAAATGAAAAAATTGATGACGCAGTTTGAAAACTAGATATATACAACTGAAAATTTCGTGCTAGCATCGAATAAAAAGAGTTACAAAAATAACATTTCTTCCGCCAAATGCGCTAGAAATTAGCCAATATTGTGAAAATTTGCCACGCTCGGTAACCATTTCTGATTTCTCTGAGCAAGCCAAAAATGTCAGCCCCGGTCATTAACAATCACTCCTAGCTTGTCTCGTGCCAACACAGCTGCATCCTATACTAGTAATTATGGTAAAAAATAAATAAAAAAAATACAGCCGTTTCGTATCATTTACTGTACATGCTAATAATTAAAATTGCTCTAATTTTTTTTTCTTATTCTCTTTGTTCTGTTCACTTTCTGCGTCAATATTTCATTAGATCTCTGTGGCATCGCTATTAAATAATTTGGAAGTCGGAGAAAAACGAATTCTCGCCTTCACGGTTAGACACTATGCAGTTAGTGGCGCTTGCTGCGCTAGAATAAAGCGCGGAGATTGTTTGAGAGTACGAATATTTCAGTATTAATTTATTCCCTAGATATTGTTTTTATCGTAACAATATGTAATGATAGGCACGATGCGGAAAAGTTATTTTGTGAGAATACTAAGGGGGAAAAAAGTCATTTTATTCGATCGTTGTTTCATTTAATTTGGTTCTTGGATAATTGTATTTGATTTTGCCTTAATTATACCTATAATAATGTAATTATGTTCTAAAATTTTCATTCACTGTTCTCCCTCGTTGTTAGTAGATGCTACTAGAGTGTATGTATTTTATGTGGATTTTAAATGTTCATTTAACGATGTTAAGTTGTTAAAAATTTTAAGACATTCGTGGTTCCACAGAATTTCTGTTTTAATATGCCTCGTATCATCTTGTGTGTCCATGAATTTTCATAATTTTACATTCGATTCTTTCATTGGTGCACTTATAAACTCCCAAGTATTTAAAACATTCTGCGGTTTCTGATGATATTAAGTTTTGATTGATTTTCATGAGACTAGATTCAAATGATTTTTAAATATAATGAACGCCGCTTGTGTGCAACAGAGATGAGTGCAATTTATGGCTAGCGTTCAACACTCTACTCATTTAAAAATAAAGAAAGCATTTTTACTTATTTTATCTATTTACCGATTTAATATTAATATTTATTATTTACTGCAATTTTCTTTTAAAAATTGTATTAAAGCCTATTTTTGTATGCTTTACCAAATTTCAAGTCGTTTATCATTATAAAATGTGGTATAAAATAAAATTAAAATAATTTCAAAACATGAAGACGTATCAAGACATATTTTACCCTGCTGAGTCTAGCTAGGCTTATCTTTAAAAAATTAATTTATTCTGAATACTAGGGCTTGTAAATCTGTGTATTTTAACTTTTATTTATTTATTTTGAAAAAGGTAGGCGTTTTATACTCAGCCGTTTCTGTCCTTTCAGATTACTCAGTCCCATTCTTGACTTCCCGAATAAATTATTGCTTTTATTATGATCGACTGTAACAAAGTTAAATTTCCTAATACAAATGCTAATTGGAAAAAAAAAATGTGAAAGAATTCCTAAATCCGCTCATCCTAATATTTCATAAAATCCCTTCGCAAAGTATCAAATAATGAATCAAAATATTTTCTCTCCACGTAAATCCTGTCTTTAGAAATTCATGCAGAATTAATCATTTGTTTCCTCGTTAACTTAAAAAAATTTCCTCAGTAATTTAACATTTTATGGACTCGATCCCTAACTAATCTCTCGCATTCTAAGTAATTGAATTTTATTCCGCGACTGTAACTATGTTCTAAATTTCAAAAATGTTCAACCTAATAACTGTCTCGCAGTAATTATTAATGATACACTTGTTACTGAATTCCGTATAAAAGTAAAAAAGAAAGAAAAAAATATTAACTGGATTTACTCTCCAAACTTCTGGCTCCCCCGTTTTTCCCTGATGGCAGAGGGAAAAATTTTCCCTGCGACAGCCGATGTGCAGATAATGTGTTATTACAGATCGCTGGGAGAATAAAATAATTATTTTCGATATCTAGAAACGGTTTTGAATTCCAATGATTTAATTTTCAGCGAAATAAATTTAATTGGATTTCCCATAGTTCGCCTGCAGTGATTGCAAAATCGATAACACACGAACACATTTGATTATTTGCGTTTCAGATTAACGTGGTTTAGGGGACATAACAGATTTCAGGGGCGACAGTTTCCGCTAGCTATGTTTTCAGGTGGTTTTATTGCTCGATTGGGAGTCTTCTCTCGGAATAAAAAGCTGACGAAAATACGATTTAAATGGCGACTTTAATGAGGCTTAGCTATTACGTTAAAAATTCTCAGTAGATAAGGAATAAAGAAACCTTATCGTCTTACTTAATTGCTCAAATTATATTTAGTCATAATGCACATGATTGATTTTGTTTTTTTATGTGAAATTTAAGCTCTCTGACCTGGGTGCTGGTCAGGTGATGCAGGCTCAATTTTGCCTGATTAGGTCTCCTAGTCTCTTTTAGTTTCTATTATTCTAAGTATTCCAACTACAGAAAATTTACAACATTTCGCCAAAATAGTTTTAAACAAACTTCTGTTTTTTTTTTTAATCCGGAAGGATTTTCAACCCTACTATTTAATGTGATTTTAATTAAATTTTCAATTTTTCACTATTATTATTTACTTATGAGTTTGTTTTTTTGTTTTAAACAAGAATCAACTTTGCGACCATAAACCAACTGTGCAAACGATACTGAGAGTTTGAGAAGTCGGAAAGAGAATTTGGCAACCACTAGGTGGTGAGCCGTGCGACCCTTTAGCATGCGATTGAAATACGGTAAATTAAATAGCGAGGTTGGTAGTTTGTAGTAGGATGAAAGAAGAACCGATTCATTTGTAGTAATTGTTTATTTGTCAAATAACAATGGTGCGTAAGGATAATACAAAACCAATTACAAAACGCCTTTGGTCACAATATTGGAGGTGAAGCATAAGACAAAACAGGAGAACATGAGATGTGCACACGTCAAAACACACCTCTGTAGACAATATTAAAAGTTAAATATGACACAAACTCGTGGAAAATGTGATATTTACATTACAAATCCTCTTTGTGCACACTATTTGACCGTGCCGTTTCGACGCATCCAGGGAAAGAACTTTAGGGCCAAAAGTCAATTTTTCACTTCGATTTTTAAACAAACAATACATTGTGTCATTCTGAACTAACAATTCGTCAGAAGCGGAGAACTTAATTTTAAAATGGTACCTCAGTTATTGACTTTGGTTGATCGTCACAAAAAATCACATTCTAGAAATAATATATATGGTTTTTCCATACAAAAATAATAATGTACACCTACGCGGATGTTGCCAAAAAGAAAAACTCATTAATGAAATCGCATAAGGATAGTAAAAGCAAACGATTTTTAAATTTAAAAGTTCCGTGCGATTGATAATGGTAAAACTTTTAAAAAAAGCTACCTCGTGCAATCTAGGGGAAGAAAAATTGTTCATAATGTTTATACTTCGATTTTTAAATAAACAATAAGATGTTTCATTCTAAATTAACAATTTGTCAGAAACGGATATCTTAATATTTAAAATGGTACCTCATTTATCGATTTTGGTTAAGTATAAAGGGAGAAAAAGGGATAAAACGAAAAAACACCTTTTAGAAATAATATGTATAGATATTAAATTTGTACATCTTGTCTTCATGTGTCTATTGTGTTTGTTTTAGATGAGTATACACAAATTTGCCGTAACATCATCATTCTAATAGTTGAATGGAAGCAGTCTAAATTTTTAAGTGAAAAGGTTATCATAAGGCTATTAAATCCCTCGCTATTAGGGTACAACTCACTCAATAATCACAAAATCAATGAAGCCATAATGTGAATTATCCTGTCAGTTAAACGATGAAGAATGACATTTGGATGAATTTTCGCGCTGCAAGATAAAAAAAAGGAGGGGGGGGGGTTAAGCGCAACATTTTTTTTTTTAATCTTTTTTTTTTATATTATTCTTGGAAACATTTTTTGTTTCGTTTTAGGAAAGGAAAAAAATTTTTTTTTTCTTCCCATATTCAGGGTTTTTTTTTTTTTTAATGCTAGAGTTCGTAAATTAAAATGAGGATTCTGGAGATGTAACGTTTTCGCTTGGTTTAGAGCAGGGGAGGGCAATTGTTTTGGCCCGGGGGCTACTTTGTGTAAGCGGAGGTTAACGGAGGGTCGCACGTTTTAAAATTATTGCTTTTATTAGTTAACTTTGCATTTCAGAAAAGTTATAAATTGTATCGTAAAAATCAATAAATATAAATAAAATAAAATGTTAGCAGTCTTTCTGGCTGCCTTGGAGTTTTTGTCTACCTTTGGCAGCTCTTTCTGGGTGTAGTGGCGGGCTACAAAAAAATCTGTAGAGGGCCACTATTTGCCCACCCCTGGATTAGAGCATTGGTTCTTAACCGGTGGTACGCGGACCATAGGTGGTCCAGGGGAGAACCTAAGAAGGAGTCCGCAAAGTCAGCAGTGATAGTAAAAACAAAAAAAAATTCAGGTAGTCACTTCTAACGAAACTATCGCGGGTTATTAACGTAGGATTACTGATCGTTGCTTACCTCTTTTGTATATATGTATGCATGTATGTTATGTATATATGTATGCATGTGTTATGCATATGTGTATCTATAAATATGTACGTATGTATATATATATATATATACTATATATGTATTTCAAAATTTTGACGCATTTTGGTACTTTTCTGTTTCACTGTTTACTGCTTCTCCAAGCGATACAGACTGGGTTTGACGCGCTGCCAAAAGTATACGAGGTACCGACGGACGGTTTTAGCGTCTGAAATTTTGCTTTCCGGAGGACCGTTTATGGAGGAACGTAATCCTACGTTAAAAATTGGCTTCATCACAAATGCAATGCTCAAAAATCTCATTAATTTTTAAGTTGTGGTAGAATTTTATGTTTTCTATTGAGTTTACTTTTACGTCAAATTTGTTATTATTATGAAATTAATTTGTAACTTCTAATTAAAATAGCATATTACAACTAGTTTGTTTATTCAGTATATTATACCCATTTTTGCCTCGAAAAGGGGTTGGTTGGGAGAGGGTCCCCCGAAGATTTGTTTGTTTGTTTGTTTGTTTGTGTGTGTGTGCGACAAATGGTCCCTGATCAACAAAAGTTGAGAACCACTGGTTTAGTGTATCTAAATTTCTGCAGTGTGACCTCTCAAGTTTTCTTCGCCATTTGGTGAAATCAAATCCACTTCCTGTAGCCAGTACAACCATGCGGGAAACGTTGAGGCGTAAAGATGTAATTAATAAATAATACTAGACTTGACCACCTTGTTAGATTTTTAAAATGAGGTTTATTTATTTAACTTGATACATTGAGTTAATTTGTTTCCTTGTCTGTTCATTTTTTTTCGTTTTTAGTTATTCAAACTACAGTGGTCGCTCGTTAATTCGAACTCGGTTAAATCGAACTTTCGGTTAATTCGAACTAATCCAAAGGCCCCCAAAAACTTGTATTGGGTTTAATGTTAAAAATATCTCATTAATTCGAACTAAATTTTTATCACTTCGGTTAATTCGAACTAAAAATTCGACAAAATAAATTTCTTTTTCCTCGTTTAACGGAGAAAATACACGCTGTATTTATTATTTTGTGTGTCAAAATCATCTGTATTTCTATTCTGTGTAAAGAGGCACATGCCTGCATTCCTAAACTATTGCATTTCCACTAAACGTTTGGGACATCAGTGCTTAACGGACAAAGCGATTTTCCGTTATTTGTATCGATTTTCTTATAATTTCAGAAAAACCAGTCTTTACTACAGATTCTAGGGAGCTGCTCAGTTATGCCTGCACTGCAGACAAGTTAATGTGATCTAGATTGTCTTCCTGGTTTGGTTTGGTTTGGTTTGGAGCGCTACGGTCAACTTTTTGCTACACGGGGGTTAATTAGACCGGGACCTACAGTTTAAAGCCGATTCCGAACGGCTACAAGCATCCATGCCAACAGTGGGACTCGAACCCACAGGATCTGAACCAAATGCCAGCGCCCTAGCCATTCGGCCATCACCTGGCAAGTTTTTCTTCCTTAGTGTGTGGTGTGAAAGTGTAAAAATTCAGGATGTCTACACGTAGAAAGTAAAAAAAACCCTAACTTTGGAGACTAAGATATAAATTTTAAAGAAAGTAGAGAATGGCGAATGTAAAACAAAGTTAGCAGCTGACTATGGAATTAAAAAAAATACCTTGTCAACTTATTTGAAAAACAAGGAGTCAATTTTAGATTCATGGGAAAAATCAAAATTTGCTAGAGAAGCTGGCTGAACAATGTTGGGCTGAACTGTAAAGATCCATTTTACAGTTTTTCCCAAAAGTGTAATTCATATTTTTTAATTAAAGTTTACTTTCTACTACATATCTTCTGCTTCATTTTATGATTAAGATAAGTCTGTATTGCTTTTTAATATGTTTAATTTTAGATAGTATAGTATAATATATTTTCTGGGGTTATACGTACCAGGAGATTTTTCTTTTTCAGTGATACACTTTTAAAGTTATATATTTTCTCTTAACATCGGATAATTCGAACTTTTTTCTAAGAACCTTTGAGTTCGAATTAACGAGCGTCCACTGTATTAGATATATTACACATATAGTATGTGTATTCGTTTCATTATATTTATAAGGCTTTATTAATTTTTTTTAATTGGTTTATTTTTCCATCCTTTTTATCTATTCTAATGTAGCCTATATATTCACATTTGACTATACTTAACCCTACATCATGTTAACTCTGTAAATTTTATGTGAACCACACCCTGTAATCGAACCCGGGACCTATCCTTGCAGGATTTTTGAAGGAGAGAAAATGTGCAGCTTTATATAAGTACTTCCAAATATTTCTCGCTGTTGAAAGGGCTGATGATGAATAACTTAGTTGTAAACAAATTTACATTGTTAAACAAAAGTACTAAATTTCAAAGTGCTTAAAAAAATTTAATTCCCACCTTTATAAATTTAGAAAGTTGTTCTTCCGTGCTTTATTTCCCTCCCCCTCCCCCCTCGAGATACTTCGTGCATGTGGCAACGTTTATTAAGTCTGGTACTTCAACTTATCACCTAAATGATTCTTTTTCCCATGCTTACCATAAAAGTCTCAGACATTTATGCGAAGTAACGTTCTTGGCTTGCGTTCTGGCGATTTCTTAGCACTCGAAAACTCTACCAAAAAGAAAAAAGTTCTTAATTATGTGGTATAAAAAGGCACTGCATGCATTCACACAGAGCCATTCCGGAAGAAAAATGACATCGCGAAGTTTCAGTCGAGATCATAATGTTGCCAAAAGAGAAAAGGTTTCTGTAATTAATATTTCCTTTCCAACATCGAGGAAAAAATTCAATGGCGGTAAGTTGTTCTCGCTTCTGTCTTTGGGAAGCTAGATTTGCAGGTGACCGACTAAAAAGGCTTTTGAGTTGGAGGGTAGAAATGGATTCGGAATAATTTTTACCTCCTCGCATCGCAAAAGAATGGGGGAAAAGGTCTTTCGACTGTTCGTATATTCTGGAACTGGAACCGCGAAAAGTTCTGCAGTGTGAAGGGCAAAAATTAGAAATTATTATTATTGTTGGGATTTTAGCGCAGTTCTTCAAAACTTTTGGTGGAAGTTTTTGAGACGCTAGAGAATGTTGGCAATTTTTATTTGTTACTTTCTGTGTTATGCTGCTTTTACACTGTTTGGGAGGAATTTAAATTCTGTAGTTGTTGTTTGATGAAAATTTTAGGAAGTGGAAGTTAAAGTTTCGAGTCTTTATTATGACTCTAGCGTTTATGTTCTCAAATAAAGTTCAAGAAAGAAAGTTTTTTTTCCAGTTTTATTATTATTATTTACGTGTAGAGTTTGTATATTCTGTTGACGTGTTCACGAGAGCTGGAAAAGTCACATCCGATTTTTTTTATTACATATTTCAGAGAACTAAATTTTCTTAACGCTTTCGTGTTTCGAAATATTTGGTTGATTCATGAGCATTGAGGAAGAGACAAATATATCCGATGTTTTATGAGTTAGTTGCTTTAAACATAGTATTACTGATTTCTGAAAGAAGCAATTAAAAATATTTTAAGGGATTTTAAAGATTGAATAAAAACTTTTTTAAGGCCTTTATTTGTTGAGTAAACTAGGAAGCATAGTAATATAGTAACGCAAGTTATTTTATTGTTTTGATCACACAAAATATAAGCATATACAACTATGTCTGTGCTTGTACTGCAGGCTTCACGAAGAAAATATATTTTGACAGTAAAAAAATATTTTTTTTAAATTTTTTTTATATTCGTTCAAGCACTCTTTGCATCTTTAAAAAACTAGTATACTACTTAAATTAATAGTATAAGTAAATGATAAAAACAAGTCATTTCTGCTGAAATAACAAGCAACGTTGAAATACAAATTGTAAAGTTTAGTAAAAGTTAAAAGCTTATGAGCCGTGAACGAAAATATATTAATTAGAAGCAAAAAGTTTCATAGATATAATTTCAAGATTTTAGAAACGAAGGGGAATAAAATTATCCTGCATGCATGCATATATATATATATATATATATATATATATATATATATATATGCAGGGTGTTCCAAAATTCGATCGACAAATTCAACGGGGTGATGGTAGGCATCAAGACGAGCAATAATCATATAGAAATGTATGACTGAAAACGCAAATCTGACGCTGGAGGACTCTGTTTACTTAATCGGACCATACTTCTTACCAACCCCACTGGATGGCCTGAAATATCGCATTTTTTATGAATGTAGAAAACGCAAAAACAAAACAGACTCGTATAGGAATATATGACCGGAAACTCAAACCTAGTCAGCTAGAGGATAAACAAAGATGCAGAAATGAAAAGCCAACATTTCTGCATCTTTGTTTATCTTCTAGCTGACCAGGTTTGCGTTTCCTGTCATACATTCCTATGTGATTATTGCTCGTTTTGATGCTTACTATAACCCTTCTGAATTTGTGAATCCTTCTAAATGTATACAAACGTTTATTTAAAAGTATGATTGTCAGACTCTCGTCTCCCATCCCTAAGTGGAATTGATGGACGTCAGTAATAGCGTCTTCAATGTGCCCAAATGAAACATAAACAGGTGTCGAACTATATACACCTTTGGGGAAGTGCGGCAATAGTTGAAAAGGACGAACTCATTTAGAATGATTAAGGAAACACAGCGGCGCACGTCACCTAAGGTAGGAACGGTGGACAATGAAACCGACAATAGGTGGTCTGCGTATGGTGGATAAAAAAGGCCGATTGTCGTTCGAGAAGGGGGAAGAGGAGGCATAAAAGAGAGACGCGAGTAACGAAAAGGAGAATAGATTCGGACTGTTGAAGGGTCAACACGCTTACGGCAGACGGGGAGCTCGAGGGACTTTGAAAGAATGAGCCCAGCTCTCACGAGTAGTTTTAACGTTTGTCGGAACGAAACTTTGTAAATAACGTATTTAACCAAGATTTTAATATGTTAATAAACCTCATGAAATAAGAGTTGACTCTACAATTATAATTCCTTCTACATGACAATGATTTGTCGGATCACGACTATAAAGGTTAACATTGGCGTAGTCGAATTAAAGAACGTGGGAGGACCCCAGCGATACGGAAGGTATCAGAAAAAGATGATCTAGAGTACGAGAGTGGTGATAGATCTTCAAGGAGACGCAGTTTCAAGAGAAGTTGGATTCCGAACGAGTCTACTGGGCACGACTTCAGCGACAGATATTTACTCGGCAACTGGTCAAGAAACAGGAGAAATTCAAGGTCGGAGTAAAGTGTGCATCAACGACGTGGTTATATACTGAACTCTCTTGAACTGTGATCAAAGTGCGGCAACGGAGAAAGATTAGAGTGACAGTTTTTCATCGAGGTGAAAAAGGGGTAAGTGATTCTATCTTTTCTCCCTGTGTATGAGATAGCGGTAGTAATTAGTTGAAGGAATCTAATTATTGTTGATAAATTTTGAAGTGTTGATTCATGTGTATAATGATGGAAGTAATTTGTTGAGTTATTGAATTTTAGTAAATGGAATAATAATTTAAAAGTGAAAAAGTGTTATTTTGTATAACGGGAAATGTGTACAAGTGTTCGTACTAGTTATTAGTGGAAGTGGTATAAGCTAAAAATGGCATTCATAGGGAAGGGGCGGAAAGCCGATTTAATTTTGTTAGCTACAGAGTTAACAGGGATTTGTCCGTCTTCGGAGAACAGGACATACACTGATCTTAAGGAAATGATATTAGGAAGTGAGAAATATGAGGAAGAGTCCGCTAAGGAACGGTTATTTGCCATAATTAATGAGAGATTAGAACGAGAAAAAAGTGAAGAGAAAGATAGACAGGAAAGAGAGAAACAAAGAGAAATAATGTTAAAATTGAAAGAATTAGAAGTTGAAGAATTGAGGATGAGGGCAGGTAAAAGACTTTCAAGTTTTAGGGTCAGAGAAAGTATTGGAAGGGTTAATAATAATTTCGAAGGAGTGTTGAAAGAGGAAAAAAGGGTTATTCTTGAACCACTAGTTAACACAGATAAGGTATGTGCCAAAATTGACCGGAAAAAGGAGGATAAAAGATGTTTTGTCTGTAATAGTAAAGACCATTTGAAATATCAGTGCCCCAAAAGAGTTCAAAATCTCAGAAATAGAGGGTATCAGAGGGGAGATAAATTTGAGATGGAATTTAACAGAGGCGAAATTATTCAACCTGAGAATAAAATTGAAACCCAACAGGAAAGGGAAGTGAGAGATGTAATTACTCAAGGAAAGGAGGTCCTGGAAGGGGTAGCATGTTATCAAAGGCATTTGAGTAACAGTATAGATCAGATATTAGAGGAGGAGTTGATTATTCCTTCTAATATGTTCGAAATTGTAAGGGATACAGAGGAGGAGATGGCTAGTTCCCCGAATAGATTTGAAAGCGCAAGAGACACAGGTGAGGAGATGAACTATAAGGGAGGAGGTAATGAATTAAGTCCCAATGAGAATGTAGATGAGGTGCGAGAAATTGATAAACTTTTGGATGGGGAATTAAGTCTCAATGAGAATTTAGATAAGGTGCGAGAAATTGATAAAATTTTGGATGGGGAATTAAGTCTCAATGAGAATTTAGATGAGGTGAGAGAAATTGATAAAATTTTGGATGGGGAATTAAGTCTCAGTGAGAAGTTAGATGAGGTGAGAGAAATTGATAAAATTTTGGATGTGGAAGTAAGTCTCAGTGAGAAGTTAGATGAGGTGAGAGAAATTGATAAAATTTTGGATGGGGAATTAAGTCTCAGTGAGAATTTAGATGAGGTGAGAGAAATGGATAAAATTTTGGATGGGGAATTAAGTCTCAATGAGAATTTGGATGAGGTACGAGAAATTAGAGTTTCAACGGAAAAAGAGAGGAAAGATCAAATTGATATGTTAAGGAATAAAGGGTTAGAGGAAACTAATAATGAGAATGGAAATAATCAAAGGGAAACACGAAACGAAGAATTAAATGCCCAGGGAAGCTCTAGCGATATGGGTAGGAAACAGACGCAAAGTATGGAAGAAAACACTTCCACAGAAAAGGGTGATTTTGAACCGACACTAGATCACAAATTCACCACAAAGGAGTCAATGAGAGATAGTGAAATAATAAAGCCAAAAACCCATTCGTATTTATTTAGGGTCCCGTAAAAATCGCAGAGAGAATCACAAATTTAAGTAATTCCCAAAGAATTCCGGGAAACTCACGTAATTGTGTATTTTATAAATGTTCTAAAATTGATTTAAGTTGCTCTCGAAGAATTCATTGAAAATTTAATTAAATGTGTATTTTGGTAATTGCATTGATAACTAATGTTGAATCCTAAGAAAAACGGATTAAATTTGTAAATATAATGGTATGATGAATTTAAGTATATAAGTTATGTGATATTTATTTTTTTTTTTTGTTGTTTTATGAACACTTGGTTTATATTTTTTTTTTAAGTGAAGAACTAAATTAATGTTAAGTATTCCCTAGAGATTTGGGGAAGTTTCATTAAAATATGTAAGTTTAACTGGTTAAGATTTAACCAGGAAATTCCTAAAGAGTTGAAAAAAAAAAAAGGAATCAAAAGTGTAATTAACTTAGAAATTCTTGCTTTAAAGATAAGTGATTGGTAGGCAAATAATTTGTTAGTGTTTAGGTTAAAGTAAAGAAATGAGCAAGAATTATAATATTAATTTTGTGTCAAGGCTAAGTGTGAAAAGTAATTTTTGTTACCTGTAAATGTTGTGGCTATCTCATATGCAGATGAAAACATGGAGTCAATTACTTGTAAAAATGTGTATTGTTGTGGCTACAAAGCGTCCCCGTCACAAGTTAAAAAGCGCAGTTATTACCCCATGTGTGCGCCTCGTTATCCTCTAATCAACAGGGACTGTTGTTCCAACGTGAAAACGTCTCAAAGGACTTTTTTCACTTCTAAAGGAAGGGGCGTATGTCAGACTCTCGTCTCCCATCCCTAAGTGGAATTGATGGACGTCAGTAATAGCGTCTTCAATGTGCCCAAATGAAACATAAACAGGTGTCGAACTATATACACCTTTGGGGAAGTGCGGCAATAGTTGAAAAGGACGAACTCATTTAGAATGATTAAGGAAACACAGCGGCGCACGTCACCTAAGGTAGGAACGGTGGACAATGAAACCGACAATAGGTGGTCTGCGTATGGTGGATAAAAAAGGCCGATTGTCGTTCGAGAAGGGGGAAGAGGAGGCATAAAAGAGAGACGCGAGTAACGAAAAGGAGAATAGATTCGGACTGTTGAAGGGTCAACACGCTTACGGCAGACGGGGAGCTCGAGGGACTTTGAAAGAATGAGCCCAGCTCTCACGAGTAGTTTTAACGTTCGTCGGAACGAAACTTTGTAAATAACGTATTTAACCAAGATTTTAATATGTTAATAAACCTCATGAAATAAGAGTTGACTCTACAATTATAATTCCTTCTACATGACAATGATTTGTCGGATCACGACTATAAAGGTTAACAATGATTTTTTGTCTTCAGACAAATTTTTGACTATCTTAGACAAGTAAGGTTTATACTTGTTGTATGCTACTCACAATACGTCATCAAGTTAAGAATCAGTAAGTCTATTTCTATATACGTTCTTCGCATATGTTGTGTATCACTTTATAAATTAAATATACAGAGTATCAAATACGTTTACAATATTTTTCTCCATCTATTGTTTGAGTTTGATGAGTACCATTAGATAAACTGTGGTGGTAGTCATGAAAATTGAGCAATTAATTAAGTAATAATAATAATAATGTTTTATGTACGATAAATGTAGTATAGAGTATTTGAATTTTTTTTGGTATTTGATTGACTGATATTTTCAATTTATTTTAATTCCTTTTCATTTTGATTAAATGACTGAAGGTAAAGTTTTTCTAAAGATTTAAGTTTTGTTTAAACTTTTATTTATTTTCTCTTATATATTTTTTTAGTTTTTATACGCTTCATTTTTCCTTTTGTGTATATATATGTATATATATTAAAATATCGCGTAATGAATGAAAACCCCGAAGATCTTCACAAAATACCAGACGACTCTGAAAATGGTGTTACGAAATTCTTACAACTTTGTTCACGAGAAAGTGACAATTTTGCACTCATTTAACGAAAAAAGGCCTGGTATGTTTACTGATAAGAAACCCTTCCTCTTAGATAGCTGGGTGAACCCTTAGCTGGGGTGAACAAACTCTCCAAATAGTTTCGACCAGGGAGATGAAGATGTGGTTAAAATTAAGAGAGTCTTTGGAGCAGACTATAAAAAGGGTTGACGAACCTAAAACGGGCCCCTTAAGCGTTGGCCTAGGTAACTCAGTTAAAACATTTTGTCCTATGGTCCTAAAACGGGCCCCATTTTTTGAGACCGCTGATTCTACCTGCAAAGACGAAGATCCACGCTCTGGTGAAGAAGGATGACTAGTCGAGAAGCTACGGAGCTCGTATGGTTTTCACTCCCGATACCTGATGTTAGACAATGCCTCGAAGCCTAATAAATCCCCCCCCCCTCAGATAAGTTTACTTAATTCTTTGCCATGGCATAAATTGATTTTTTTTTGTTCTTTTAATTTTTTGGTCAGTCAATCAATAATTTTTTTTGCCATTTTTTTGAAATGATGTCGGTTAGAGCATATTTAATAATTTTTATACGAGGGATAGTTATAGTTAGAGATAATGAATATTATTGATACGAATAGATTGAGACTTGATATAATTTTATATGTTGAAGCATAATGTTAAAATTGAAGAGTGTAAGATTTTACGAACTTTTGTTATAAGAAATGAATAAAATTTCAGTTTGGTCCCTCAGTTACAATTATGTCTGTCATGTATTTGAATTTTCATTTGTGAATTTCTGTTAGCCATAGAATCTAGGTTATTTGTTTTCGGTTTAGGAAATGAACACAACGCAAACCACTATACGACTATAAATTTAAAAAAAAAATGTAACTTAGTTAATATTTTAGAACTCTTCCAAATTTAATATTAAGAAATAAAAGTTAATAATAATTAATATATAAAGTGAATACTTTTACTTTACTAATAATAAAGAAGGTTTAATAAATACCTTAACTTCCCCTATTAATTAACTTTCAGTAGTTAAACTTTACTTTCATTCAATATCAAATTTACCTTCCCATAATAAATATAACATTCCAGTTTAAATAATATAATATACAGTCGAACCCCGTTATAACGAACTTCAAGGGACCAAAGATTTTGTTCGCTATATCCGAACCGTTAACAAAAATGTTAGAGTTCACAAACTGTATAACTCATTAGCTGCTATGTGTATTCAAGAATGATGTATCAAAAAAATGTTAAAATCTGTTAAAAATGATCATTAATGAATTAAATTGACTAAAATCAATTGCATTAAACTGACACAATACTAATTAAATTAACTAAAAATGAAGACAAATGGAAATAAATTCATTTTACCTTCAGTTGTTACTCACTGTTTTGATACAGAAATAATCGGTAATCTTCTGCTGACGTGATGCTTGTTTCAAAAATATTTTATGAATTGCTCTGTACAATACAACAATACATACATCAAGTGACTTCAACAATCTTTCTTCCACTGTTGTTAAAACTTATTAATTAAACGCATCGCTGCTGTAGCATCTGAGATGGTGGGGATTTCGTCATTTATGTGCTCCTCTTCATCAGCATCAGATGCAGAATCTTCGATTTCAGAATGATTCATTTTAATTTCTTTCACAATATCTTCATAATTCGGATTTTCACATGTTATGACTTCATCATCACATGTTTCGAAAAATTGCATATCACAATCTGAGAATGATGAAATTTTGTGCTTTTTTATCCACATCGCGTTAGGTAAATCTTCATCATCTTCGTCTTCAACATTCGTTGTATCTTCAACATTCTTAAAAAGTTTAAAAATTAAGAAAAAAATTCAGTAGTCGACAGAAAAAAATGTTCGTTATAGCCGATTCTTAAGATTTTGGAGGTTCGCTATAAAAGGATAAATTAGCATTAAATACAATAGGAAAACGGCGGGACCGAAATTTTCGTTCGTTATGTACACCGGGTTCACCATAACGAGGTTCGACTGTACTGAAGTTTTGGGATACAACACATATTTCATTTTGGAATTGGTGGATTCATAAAGATACGTTGATGATAACAACGTGAGCAGCAAGTGACACGTTTTTGTACACTCTAGTATTTTTCAGGCACTCATTTCCAAAATTATGTCTACAAAAGCACCTTCCTGATAATGAGTGTGAATGTTTCGGACCGCTCACTAAAGCTTGGTGGGCCTCAGTTTGAGTATCCCTGGTCTAGGTTAATACCTTGTGGAAAATATTCCCTATAGACTGTAGAGGGCGCTGCGAGTGTTGAGCGCAGATGAGTGTTTGACGTCGTAGAGAGAGGTTGTATTGCGAGAGAGAGTAATCAAATTAATATGATTTTCGAAATGTAATGTATATAGCTGTACAAATTATGTATATAATTAAATAATACAAGATTTAGAGAGAGTGTTTATTATCTGGAGAGTGATGTGAATTACTAAACAAGAACCACCGATAGAGATACTGAGTGAGTGCTACATATATGGTATGATTTCCATAACCTAGACCAAGAGGATTAGTAACAACAGTTTCCGCCACTTTTCATATCAAATGTTTTCGCTTCGAAATTTTCCTCACGATACACATTTCGATTTTAGTTGTGATTCAAACCTTGCCATTTTCATATTTAGTGGCTTATTGTTTTGTGCATGCTGAGGAGGTTTGCATCGTCTCTCCGAAAGTTTTACATTTTGTACCATAATATGTGTTTAAATTCTTTCCATTATTGGCCGGAAGATAACGAAAATACGAGGTGATTTCACAAATAAATGTCTTTGCTTTTGTGTGTAAAAATATTCATACAAACACACGGTGAAACATCGAACTTACTTTTCTTTCTTATTAATTCACCAGTCTTCTTAACTTGAGTACGCCGAAAAATACTTTTTCAGCTGGCATCGCTCCTGGCTAAAAATAATATTACACTAAAACCAAATTATTATTTCGTTATGAAGTTGTTAAATATGAGCGTTTGTCCCGATTATGTGGAGTGAAATCATTTCTTGTAAAAGAATAGCTCCTTTTTGTGACTACATGTTGTACGCGACAAAACACGTAACACCATTTTTCTGCCGCCTTAACATTTCTCTCAGAAATCTGAGCTGTGATAAGAAATCTGGAATATTTCCGTGAACCCCATATGCAAACAATCGTTTTATGGACGCGGAAGAAACGTTAGGAATTAAAGAAAAGAATATCCAAAAGAAGATTAAGTTCGAATAGAGATGGAATTTTTAACAACCATCGCTTTCCGTCTCGCCTTTGTGTTTACGATACCAACGCGAGAAGAATGCAGACGATAAAAAAGAACGTGAAAGTGACGAACGAGCCTTATTCTCGGAGCGTAATGTACTCCTCAAACAACAAACGTGGAAAGTAACGAGGAAATATTTCGGTTGGGGAAGAAAAATCTCCAGAAGCGGAGATATCTTTCTTTTGTTAAAAGTTATAACTGGACGCGAATTTTTACGGTGGCATCATTTATGAGAAATACATTTCCACGCAGCCTTAACGCTGTACTGCGGATATGAAAATGATTGGATATAATCCATTTATCAATTTATTGCATTGTTTTTCAGGTGATATATTTCGTTGTTTTTTTTCCACAGTGAGCTGAATAGGCTTGCTTTCATTTTTCATTTCCTTTTATGTGTTCGGAAATGTTTCTTTTTAACCTTTTTCGTACATTGAGCTAAGAAGTTTTCGGTGGGAAGGGGGAGAGAGGGGCGTCAACATCTGTCGGTGTCCGTATTATAAATGTCTGCATTTGCGATGACTTCCATTCTATTTTTAGAGTTATTGTGATTCATTGTCGTTTTCTGGACATTTATTATAGTTTACTGCAGTAACATTCATGAATTTTCAATCGTAACCTAGAATGAAAATTGGCTACGTGCCAGAGCCAAAGTTACATTCAAGGAAGAGTAAATAAATATCTGTTTTGACTGTTTTCTTTTCTTTTTTACACATTTATTTTAAAGTAATTGACGCAATGTTGTTAGTATTTTAGTTGAACCAGGAAATTTTGGATCGCAATCGGAGTTTCAAGTCTTTAGTAAAGTACCTTCGCTTGTAGTATCTGAAACAATCACATCTTAAGCAAGAACATGATAATATTTGTTTAAACATTTTTTACAGTTACAGAAAAATTACGAAAGTAGATTTCCCAAATAATAATAAACCGGAATAATACTAGTCCGGAACAATGAACATCATTGTTCTTACAAAATAATATACGCCTCTCAGGATCCTGAAACTTTTATTATACCAGACGTTCAGTTCTGAGAAATTCACATGCTTCTAGGAATCTCTTTTGGCACGTTACTTCTTTTGCTGTGATTGTAATGAGTTTTACGTGATAAATTCTTTATATTTTAACTGTTGCCCCGAGCATAGTCTTTTTACTAGATATCTTAGCCCAAGAAATATGTTTTAAATGCATAATAATTCCCTGCGTAATCCATTAGCTTTACCGGAGGCGTTAGTGCTAACTATGTACATTCAATAATATATTTCTGCTGTTCTTCTTTCTTCCCGTTGTGTAAATTACATCATCGACATTCAGAAGTAAAATATAGTGTAAAATTTTTATAGCTATGTTTCCGCGGGATACTCACTTTATTCCAAAGCGATAACGATATTAGCCTGCAGTACATCATCAGGAACTGCGAGAACAAATTGCGGTTTTCTTCCCAAAATCTTGCGCTAAAGCAGTGCTCTTAAGGGAACAGGAGGCCGGTAATAAATTTTCGCAACTTGCTGAAATGACTACGTTTATGAGAACCCCCTTTAACTTTTCGTGGTGAAGCCATAATGCTCCGAGCACAGAGATTTCACCCTCGTTTTCATCATGCTGTTTTCTTTACTTTTTTTTCTATTTTTTTTTCTTCTTGTCGCTCTCGAGGCCTTAGGCGGTTTGCATGCAGAAAGCATTTCCGGATTTTTCCCGAATTATGCGAGAAGTTAAGATGGATATCGGAAGAAGAGACTTTAAGCTGTTAAGTCTCGCGGTTATTTTGGTTTCAAAATATCGACTTTGAGAAAGTTAGTTTTAGATTAAGCGTTAGATCTACTCTTCCTTTTCTTTGTGGCTGCCTAAAAGATTTATGGATGAATGTTCGAGGGATCATTTTTTGTATTATGCAAAGCTCATTGATCCTTAATGTATCAAAAGTTTAGAAATATATGAGAAGTTTTGTACAGTTTTATACAAGATCAAAGTTCTGAATAAAAATTGCAATTTATTGGACTCAAGTCGAAACAAGTGTCTCCTGATTCGTTTATCAATCTGTTGTGTGGGCTGTCGATATTTCGACAATGTTCCATGATTACAAACAGGCATTTCTTAAAAATAAATATCTAAAAATTTTTATAGGTTATATTTCAAAGAATGATTCAATAACTAAGAAAATGTTGATAAAGGAAATATATACAGTCAGTCACAAAAGTCTATGACTGCTGTGCAAGAATCTAATGTTGAAGAAACAGCAAGGTTCTGAACCATGACTTACATTGAAATAAAAATAGAAGAAGAAATATTTCTTCGTACCACAAAATACCAAAGAATAAAATAATTAATTTAAAATAAATTTTGTTAATGGGAAAATTAGAATTTATATGAAAAGTTATTTCTTCAAAAATATATTACTTTATATTTTGCATTAGTCTACATACAGATTATGTTGGCAACCCAAAACAATTTTTAATAATATTTTAGAAGTTTAAATTGGTGTATTTTGTTGGAACTCTTTTCTATTCTGTAACAGTTTTCTGTCCATATGCAACTGTATCCGTCATTTCTCTCTCTAGAATTAATATCCTTCCAGGCCATTTCCAAGACAAACAAATTAACGTCGCTTGCATTAAACTTCCACATAATTCTCTTATGTTCTCCGACATTTGTGTTCAAAAGGATTTCAAACGTGGATTCTAAAAGCAAATGGAGTTGATTCGCAAGAAGATTTAAAAGCTTCGTCATCACAATTCAAGCAGCATGCTTCGATTGAGAAGACTCAGGACCGATTCCCTGTGCTTTTTACGTGCTATAACGATTCACTGTAAGCCATTGCTTAAAGCCACTGGTCAGTATCGATTTCGATGTAGTTTCGAAGTTTTTTTTTTTTTTTTTTTTTTTTTTTTTTGGGGGGGGGGGGGCTAAATTGCACTCTATTATAGAGAAAGAAATTTTAGACCCGGGTACCTTTTTCAATCTTTAAAATGATCGTAATTATAAATTTTGAATTATACGGAGGGAAAATGGGGTATACTGTGCAATTTTTTTTACTCTGCTATCTATTTCATTCTTCAAAAGAAACGAAAATAACATTTATGAATTCAAATTATTCGGGGAAAATTGGGGTACATTTGGGTTTTAAACGCACATCAATTTACTTGGCAAAATTTTTAAAATGAACTAGGGGCATCGCCCCTAGGCTCGCTTCTCGTACGGGGCCTTCGGCCCGTAATAAGGCTTACTCGTAAAAAGGCTTAAAAGGGAATATTTTACTCGTAAAAGGCCCCTAATAAGGCTTACATGTAAAAAAAATATTTCTTATTGCAATGTGATATTAACGTGACCGACTACGTTGAAAACATCGATTTTTGACAATTGGTCGAGTTTTTTTTTTTATTTGTGTTTCTTATACTTTCGACCTTCAACTTTCCAAAACTGTTTTTCTTTTTTCTCTACGTGATTTGGAAGAAATTTTATAGCCATTATAAAACATATCGTTTGATTCAAAATCATACCGGAAGTTGTCCTAAAATTTCAGTAATTTGCTCATTTTCAGCACTTAAATTTAGTTTTTTTTTTCTAATTTGAAGTTTCAATAATGTTTTTGCAACATCCTTAATACTTTTTGGCAGTTATATTATGATTTTATTTTCGAAAAACTGGCAACAATTCAATTCTCGTGATTGCTTGTTTACATGTCACGCTGATATTTCACTGAAAACAAGACATATTAATATAAAAGATTAAGATTTAGAATAAAAAAATCAATGCTGTAGTAAACAAGAAATATAATATAAAAGATAAGCTGTAATAAAGTAAGCTGTAGTAAATTAATTAATTATTAATATATAAATCAATAAATAAATTAAATAATATAAAGATATGTATTATAAATATGATATAAATTTCAAACGTTTCTTGAAGTCAGTTCTAACTTTCAAGAACAGCAAAACAATGTTTGAGAGTTTAACCTTTGTTTCCACTCTCTGCTTCTCTTTACAGTCAAAAAAATTTCAAGAATTCAGTATAAAAATAACGCCCGGGCATGAAGTATTTATTTTGATAAAGATACATTTCCCTTTTGAAAAAAAATAATAAACTGAACAAATGAACTTCTAAAATGAAAATGGCAACAAAGATCGTTTGTTTACAATCGTGAATTTGAGTTTTGGTATGATTAATTTACTAATTATTGACCGATTTTAATCATTTTAGACTTTTTGAGACCGCCTGAAGGTGGGTAAGGAGAATTTTGAATTTGATTTTAGTTTCTTTTAAATTATTTTTACATCTTTCCTCTGTTAGGGCTAATAGCGAGATACATTAGGGTGATTCTCGGGCAATGTAACAGCTTCCATCCATTTACTGTTGTCACCCTTATGCGAAGGGCTTTTCATCACTGTTGAATTATCAGCTTTAAAATTCAATTAAAAATCGAAATTTTAAGATAGAGACTTGAAATGAGGTTTATATGAATAAGAAAGCTTTCAGCTTCCAGATGATGTAAAATTTTTCTTTGTAATATAAAAACTCGAGGAGCATCGGTATTACATCCCCATATGGGACGATATTTCTTCAAAAACTGTGTTTCATTTTTTGATGAAAATATTAGTCTGTTTTAAAATATTTTTAAACAAATGAAGTCTAGTTTGAAGGAGAAATGTCTGTAGTCTTAGATTGTAAAAAGATCAAAATTCTACGATCATTTTTTGGCAAGTCTGAAGACGAAAAAGTCAATATTTTCCCACAAAACATATTAAAAAAAAAACGTAAAGTCCGTCGAAGATGAGACATGTGTTACTTTGTTCCCCCCCCCCCCCATTTTTCTACACCCATTTGTATCGATCTCGACCCCATACCCCCAGCGGTTTCGGAGCAGATAGCGTGACAAGAGCTTTTGACAGCGGCGGCGACAGCGGGAGTTACTTTTTTTTTTAGAATAGAGAGAAAAGATACCGAGTAAAAATATTTCTTTCCTATTACGGAGTACAATTTAACAAAAAAAAAAAAAATCTTTCAATCCAAGTCGACGCTCCAGCAGGCTTAAATACAATTTGCACCATTACTCCTTCTCCATCCCCAAAAAGTAGATTAATTTAAAATTTATTCCTTATTGAAGCTTTCTTCCTTCCAGGTATTCTGCAAACTAAATGACAGCAAGCTAAGCGTATTTTACTATTGGGACATATACAATTTTATGAGATCCTAGACACTTTACTGAAGTATTTTTTGGTGCAAAAAACTTATTGATTCCTGTATTTAAGAAGCTGTAAAATGTCTTTCTCCATAAAAGGTTTATTGTGATTTTACAGAGTTTGAGTAACTCTCTATTACAGTTAAGTCATGCAATAAATAACTCCATTCCGTTCATAATAATAAAAATTCACCCTTTTGCTCGAAGCCTGATTTAGAACTCATAAATCCTGGACTAACAAATTTAAAGTATTTTTGCTGTAAGTATGTCGAGAATCCATTTATGTGAGGATTAAAGAACTGCGTGTGGCAACGACAGTTTTACGATTATAATCCGGCGAGATTTAGAGGGAAGAATTCTGTGCCTGACACACAATAATCTTGTCTGAATTTAGAACATAAATGCTAGCGGGCATAAAGGAAAAAATCCTTTGGATCGGAATATATGCGGAGCAAAGAACGCCATAACAATATCCATACAAAACTCCTGCGCTGAAAATAAATGAAATACACCAAAAAAAAAAAAAAATCCGAATAAAAGCGTTATAACCGAAAGAATCTGCTCGTAAATGTGCTCGTAACCGTAACTCGCAGCCCATTTTTAGCCCGCCTGTTTTTGGCGAGGTTTTTGCAGCCGTAACCTCTCCTTTTTCCTTTTTCTAAATTTTATCAAAAGTAAGTTGGCAATGGATTCGTCACTTCCTTTTGATAATGTACCAGTCCCCCCCCCCCCCTATCATCTGTTGGAAGCTTGGAAGTACTTGCTGTTGCACGTATTTCTCCTTTCTGCTTCTACGGTGGTTTTCAGATATTTATCTTCAACAATTTTGTATGTGACAAAATGTTTCTGTTCTCCAGAGAATTCTCCAGTTTATGATTTATGGTAAATGAAATGTATGCATAATAATTCAGAGGTAAATTCTTTGCTGTAAAATTTATGTTCTTATTAATTTTATAGACCCTTCTCTAGAACGTTTAGTATTATTTTGTTAACGGTTTTCGATCACTTCGTGGATTAGTACTACTCCGGGGAAAAAAGATAATTTTTTTTTAGTTCTGTGGGATATAGCCTTTAAAAATGAGATCTTTTGTCGTAGGAATTGCTCATTTGGGAAAACGGGGAGGTTAGACGCAACCCGAGCTCCATCCCCAGTCCTGGCAGATAGTCATTTTGTGATACTCTATTCGGAATGTATTGGGTTAGTTGTAGGTTAAGACAGTGGCGTAGCGAGGGGTGGGCAAGGGGGTCTATCATGCCCCGGGCGCCACTCGCACAGGGGCGCCAAATGGTCCTTTTCACTAATTCTATATATCATATTACTATATGTTTTTCGGAAAGGGGGGCGCCAAAAAGGTATCGTGCCCCGGGCGCCAGTTATGCTCGCTACGTCACTGGGTTAAGAATAAACTAGTTGGTACCCGCCAAAACATGACAGCTAGATAGTAAATAAATGTACTAATACACAAATTATTCTCGACAAATCATTGCCGAATGTTGAAAATCATAATAATGCGCAGAAAAAAATTAATGTACTTAAGCGGCATCGTGCTTAATAAGTATCTAGAGCCAGGTTTAAAAATGTCACTGAGCATGCGCAGAAAGAAATTTTTTTAACTGTAAATTATCGCTAATTAAACAGAGCGAAATAAACAGTTTCTATCAGGTTTAATCTTATATTTCACAAACATAATTATCATAAAAATAAAAATAGCAGAGAGAGATCTAGAGAGATTTCTCAGAATAAACGTGAAAACATGTCACTGAGCATGCGCAGAAACAGTGAGTTTCTAAAGACAGATTTAAACATGCCACTGAGCATGCGCAGAAATCAATTTTTAAATTGTAAATTATCACTAATTAATAGAAATCGCTGTTACAAAAACCAAATTTGACAATCTTTCGTTTAAGACCAAAATGAAGTAAATGGATGCAGTAGTTTTCTCTCACGGACTGCCCAAAAAGTCGGCTTAGCAACTTAAATATATAGATATCACCAGATAACACCTGCATTTGTTAGTTTATTGGTTATGGATTTTTAACTGCAAAGTCAACGTTAGCCATTCTTCGTCTTTCTGCATTCCATTCCAACAAAAATGGTTATGTAGCAGTGAATAAAATTAATTGATGGAAAAAAAATTGAAAGCCACAATTTTTTTATTGATTAAATTTTATGGAATCATCTTCGTATATTTCAGTTTTTTCGAAAAATACTCAATATAATCGTATTGAATAAAATCTTGGTGAAAAAAATTTAACTTTTGTTTTTTTACACCAAGATTTATCGCATTCATCCGATAGTCTCATTCCGGTATCGATATTTTCCAGTCGTGAATCCTGAACACTAATCAGGCCTCCCGCTGATCCCTTGTTTTAGTGCCCTACTTTTTTTGTTTACGATCTCCTGTGCGGCATCGTTTAAATTTTGAATTCCCGCCGAATGGCAATCGTATTATTGGAAGGGGCATAAAAGCCGAAAAAATTCTCTTGCCTCCTAATAGCCAGTAGGAGACTGCGTAACGAAATAGTTGCCCCCGCAAAGTAAGTGAGCAAATAAAGGTTCAAAAATTTATGCCCGAATAAAAAAGTTATTGCTGGAGCGGAAAGCGAGCGGCTCATAAATGTAGTCATAACTGTAACGAATCCTGTTTTCAAGGAGAGGATTTTCGACGAAATAACATTTTCCCCCCCTGTCCTATAGGGAAACAGTGTATTATGTATTTGGGGAATAGAGTTCTCTGTTCGCAGCAAGTTTTCCCGGCGTTATTCTTTTATATTATCAAAGAGCACAATGCTGGCTGGAGAAAAGATAAAAAAAATTCTGAACCTTGAAAAGTATCCGTTGCAACATCTTTTATTATTTTAGTACGAGATTTTTTTTTCTTTTCTCGGAGAACTTTGGATATCGAACCGCTCGCAGCAATTCTTTTTGTTTCCTTTTATGCTTTTAAATGCGCGATAGGATAAATAAAGTTTTGTGAATGTGGTATGTAATATTACTATGTTTTTCGGTTATATTAATTATTTTAAAGTTTTTTTTCCCTTTTCTTTGAGAAAAGCATGTATTTAAAAAAGGGGTAAAAGAGAAAGTTTTGTATCATTAAAGTAAAAGTGTATAAATAGGGAACGTGCTGTTCGCTACCATTATATTTCTCACATCAATAGAAACAAATATGGCAAAAATTTTGTTTCTGTTTTTGTTATTGTGGATTACGTTTTTCTAAATATATTGAAACAATGCCTTCAAACAGGACGAACAGCTCGCTTCAAGTACTCCAGTTGAAATTAAAGCTGCTGTTATGCGTACATGTAGGAGCAAATTGAAGCATTTTTTACACTTTGGTTCGGCGAGAAATTCGATATCCAATTTAGGGTGAAAACAGGCTATGGAAAAAAATTAATTTCAGGTAGTCTCTTCTAACGAAACTACCTCGGGTTATTAACGTAGGATTACTCATTGTTGCTTACCTCTTTTTTTTCCTTTTTTTTAACTACGCATTTTGGTACTTTTCTATTAACTGTTTACTGCTTCCCCAAGCGATACAGACTGGGTTTGGCGCGCTGCCAAAATTATAACTCGCGACGACGGACGTCTGAAATTTTGCTTTACCGCGGACCGTTATGGAGGAACGCAATCCTACGTTAAAATTGTAAGGTCGAAAGCTACGTCACACCAGAACTAAGAGGTGAATAAAAATTGAGTTCTTTAAGAGTTTTAAGGTGATCTCTCCCCTTAACTTATTTTATAAAATAAATAAATAAATATATATATATATATATATATATATATATATATATATATATATATATATATATATGTAGAAAGCAGAACTGAACTCTTAACTATGAACTTTAAACTTCATGAAATGTTATTTGTAAACGCATATTATGTCTGGCGCAAGAGGGCGCCGCTAGCACGAACATTATCACGACCCCTCTACTCTGTTTGGGGAGAACATTAAGACTCCCGCTTTGGATTCCGTCGTGGACGGACTACGTTTTTTTTTCAATTCTTTCTTAATAAATGTAATTGTTTTTGTTATTTACGATGGTTTCTAGTTAGTTTATGTTGTGGATGTTTTACTCCAACCCCGCGCCCATAGAAGATGGTGTCAGAAGTGGGATTAGATATGAATTAGAAAGAAATCTACGAGAACACGACGCGAATCTCCATCAACGCATTACGATGCAACGGACTCCGAACTAAAGTAAGACTATTTTTATGAATTACGATAGTGACTGTTTTGTTTCTTCGAATTACGGCTAATTACGATAATTCTATTTATACGATATACGATTAATTACGATTTTTTCTAGGATTAACGACTCTAAATGGAAAAAATGAAATTAGCTGATATTCCCCGAATCAAAGCAAACTTGAAGTCTGCTTCTGTTAAATCTATAAAATGTTTGCATAATTTTGTTTATGAAACTGAAGGTGACCGATTAAACCGGAAACGGTTACGAGAATTTTCTGGCTTTGACTACCAGAAAAACGACGAACATTATGAGAAGAAATTAACTTTTGCTGTGAAAAACGTTAGGCTTGCTAATTTAATTACAATTTGCAATATTTTATGTATTGATTGTGACGGAAATGAAACTGTTCTCGCTACTCGAATTCTCGATAGCCTATTAGATATTGAAACGCTTAAAAATGATAATTTTGAATCTGATAGCGACGATGAACACGTGAACGAAGAAATTCGTAGCGAAGTTAGCGAATTAACCCGTGTAGAACCATCAGTAGATAAATTTCCTAAATTTTTTCAATGACTCAATGACCGCGAGAACTTCTAATTCGTACGAGCAATACTTCTCTTCAGCTTGAGACGTCTTCTTGCTCATATAATGGATGGGGTGATATCTTCCATTTTCATCTTCTTGCAATAACACAGCTCCGTATCCATGTTTGCTAGCGTCAGTATGCACTTCGAGTTTTCTGCCTTGTGTAAATATGCTCAAAACGGGTTCAGTAGCGAGATATTGTTTTAATCGCAAAAATGCCTCTTGTTGGTTTGGACCAAAAATAAACTTCTCAGGTTTTCTAAGCAAGTCGCTCAACGGTTTTGCGATAGTAGAGTAACCAGGGATAAATTTTCGAAAATACCTAATTTTTCCTTAAACTCTTTTAAATTTTTCGCACCGTAAAGAATTACTTAGACGGTTTATCGGGAATACCATCTATAACATATTGAATTAGGGATTCTGTTTCGATGTTACCTCTGCTTGCTAGTTCTTTCATGACCAGAAAATATTCTTGCAGAGATTCTTCGTTGTTTAAATGACGTTTCGTCAACATTTTATGGAGTTGGGCGCTTGTGCACTTCGAGACAAATTCTTGTTCAAGAGCTGATTTAAGCTTAGCCCACGAAGTTAAGCCAGATTCACCTTGAATAAAGAGTTTCGCTAATCCAGTTAATGATCGTTTCGCGAATATTAATTTTTGAAGATCATTCCATGCGCAAATACTCGCCGTTTCTTCAAAATCAGTTATCCACTTTTCGATGGAATAATTATCTTTCCCGTCAAACTTTCTCAAACTGTCTTCGATATCATGATAGGAAATAGTAAATTTAGGAAATTTATCCCTGGTTACTCTACTATCGCAAAACCGTTGAGCGACTTGCTTAGAAAACCTGAGAAGTTTATTTTTGGTCCAAACCAACAAGAGGCATTTTTGCGATTAAAACAATATCTCGCTACTGAACCCGTTTTGAGCATATTTACACAAGGCAGAAAACTCGAAGTGCATACTGACGCTAGCAAACATGGATACGGAGCTGTGTTATTGCAAGAAGATGAAAATGGAAGATATCACCCCATCCATTATATGAGCAAGAAGACGTCGCAAGCTGAAGAGAAGTATTGCTCGTACGAATTAGAAGTTCTCGCGGTCATTCTTGCGCCAGACATAATATGCGTTTACAAATAACATTTCATGAAGTTTAAAGTTCATAGTTAAGAGTTCAGTTCTGCTTTCTACATATATATATATATATATATATATATATATATATATATATATATATATCATTTATAATTTTTTAACGTTTATTTTTCACTTGAATTACGTGGGAAAATGCTTCCAAGAAAAGCGATTGTACGACATTGTGTGTGATCTAGCTAGAAATTCCAGCGAGATAGGTGCAAACCTCGACGGTTGCTGAATTTTTTTGGGACATAAAATATATAAGTAAATGCATCTGACTCTTTTTGCAACATTTTTTCCAAATTTCAGTTGTATTTTAATATAGCGTGCCGCAAAGGGTTAAAATACAACAAAATTTAATTTACATCATTAATAACAAAATTAAATACATCACATTAATTTTTAATTATTTTATCAGGCTTGTATCTTATTTCTAGTGTTATAACAATATTTTACAATTAGATAAAAATTATGACAAGAAAAAAGTTTTAAGAATATCCTTATATCTTGGACATCTGCTAGGAAACCCTTCCTACACTTAAAACAATATCTACACAGAATATTTCTCACATCGTTTGCTTTGAGGCAACACCTCCTATGGAAGATATATAGGACACGTTCTATAGGAGGTGTTCTTTGAGGCCTCCAGTGTTTCCGTTCAACAGTTCTTTCAGTTTTTCATCTGTATTACATTCATTTGCTGGGTGGAAATGATTGCCGATTAAAGGTTTTAAAATACTTAAGTTAAAATATTAACAGGGTTTGATTACTGATTACTGATTACCCATTACTAATTACCCAGGTTCGTTTTTAACCCAGCATGTAAACACTGTAGAAAAGATAGACACAACTTAAATTTTTTTATAAATGATGAGGACCAATATTTACAATTAACAATAAAATATTTATTACACAAATAAACAGTTAAATTATACAGTATAAAATGATTATTATGTGTTAAAATGGTTAATATTCTTTAAGTAGCAAATTGGGTCCTCACCAACAGAATGAATCATTTAGTGATATTAAATTTAAATTTAATTTTAACATTACAGTACTGTCTGTCCTTCAACCGAAAAGTAAAGACTGACTTACCCCAAATATCGGCTAGCTAAGATGACATCGCGGCTTCAATATAGTTGTAGGGTGGACTCGAAAGTCTCACCACACGACAAGCCCGTAGGCTATTCGCCCTCAGCACACCTCTCTATCTCTCCCCAATCTCTCTGAACTCTCTCTATATCTCAAAATCTCATTTCTACCTCTTAATATTCATCTCAACTTTTTTCATATGTTTCTACCTTCCAATCATAATATTTTCTTCTCCATATAAACTCCACGTACGTCTTAAAACCTTTTTCTAGTGGCTATAATATTTCTCTTTTATTAAATTCACACTTCTCATTGGACCTATACTTATCTTTCACATTTTCCCCCTTTTCCTTCCTACATTTTTCTTATATTTTATTTTTCTTAAATCCCCCTCTCTAACTTTTCTATAATTCAACAATACTTACTGTGGCCCAAATTCCTTTCAATTCTTATTCCTTATTCTAGGAGGCCTTTCCGACTGACCCTCGTCTGTTACGCAACTCTTTCACCGAAGGGCTTCTTTATGGGAGCGGTCTTTTAACTTACCGCGATTCTAACTTCTACTGGGCCTTTCTTATGGGGCTAATTCATCGGTTACTAAGTCAAAGGACACCGCGCTATTCTCCAACGTTTTCCCCTCTTTACCATAAATATATTTTTATTGCGTACGTTTCCTTTTCTAACAATCTTTTAAACTTATGTAAAAGGCCTTTTCTTATGCTGACCACTACAACCGCCTAAATCTACCCTTCCTCTGCGTATACAATTTTTATAGCTGACCCTTTTCTTATTTCTTATTCCCCTTCACAACGCTTCACAATGGATAAAGGAATCTTGAAATGGCTTGCAGCTTTTAACAAATCTCCGAGAAACCTTTTGGTGGCTTAAAGAGCCAGCACATTTACATTCGGCATTTTGATAGTCTTATACCGTAACACATCCGTGTTCTGTAGCTCATATGAACCTCTTACGGACTTCATAAAAGAAAAGAAAAAAACTCAAATGAATTCATATTACGTCTAACGCAGAATATGTAGATTTATGGAAAAGTATAGTTCTAGAGAGAAAAAAAAAGAAACAAATCTATCGCCTTACCCCCACCATCTATCTATTCCCTCTCCGGACTATCTATCAATAAATGCCTGAATATATTTGCAGTAAAACGGCGAACATATGTACGCGTGTGTTTGTATTGCGTAAACAAAGGGAAACATTCTAACAGGACACGGATTCCGCTCGGAATTCATGAATAAATTGAAATTCTTAAAGACTCATTTCTTGAGAGGGCGAGCTCGCGTCAAAAGTGATTTATGGCCGAAGAAATTTTTGTGTGGCGCTTGTGGGAACGCGCAACATGTTCAAGGTTCGCCAATTTGCGGGTTTTGAGAGGCAATTAACATAATTTATTTAATCACAACTCTTGTCACTAACGTGCTGTTTGCGTAACGAATGGGGTGCAATTGCCGGTCTGCGACGAATCATTCATCATGCAAGTAGACAGCTGTTAAAATTTCCGGTCGCTTTCGAAAATTTTTTCGCTGATATATTCTGATAGTTTTGGGAGTTCGTACTTCCGAGTCTCCATTTTGCTGCAAATTTTTATTCATAGAATTCTTGGATTAGAATATTTTTGTGCATTTTGTCACGAATTTTTTCTCTTCCCGTTTATGCTGTGGCCTTATATACCCTAAATATTAGATTGAGTTCCATGGTATATGCTAAATGGAAAGTTGATTTTGAATCTTCCATGCTCTTAAAAAAACTGCAACTAATAGTTTAATTTTTTTTAAATCATATACTGAGTATCATACAGAATTTATTATCTAGAAAAGCGTGGAATTTGTTCTGTGGGTATCCTTGGCTGTTCCTGGAGTTCATTTCTCACCATTTCACCTTTACAAAACAATCACGTTACTGTTACAGATTGAAAATGAACAACATCACAAGACGTAAAACCTTATTTTCCATTATTTGTAGCCTTTTATAAGTTGAGCTGGGAACTTTTACTGTTTATTTAGTTTGTAGAACTTTTATTGTTTATTTAGTTTGTAGAACTTTTATTGTTTATTTAGTTTGCAAAGCTGTATGTTTTTATACGCACCCTCCAATGTATTTGCCATTGAAGAATCATTTTAGTGTTTTTTTCTTCTTCATGCATTCTTTGTCCAATATCGAACATTTGACTCTGCACGTTATATTTTATATAATGATATATCTGAGTTAAGTGGTATATATATATATATATATATATATATATATTCTTATTTCAATAAACCACAGTTCATCCCATTTACCAAACTTTAAGCTCACTTTCGTGTGGCGTATAAATCATTTTAAAAGACGTAGCGAAAAACAAAAGGCAGAAATTGAACGCTTTCAACTGCAGACGTCAAAGAAGAAAAAAAACCGATACACAGAAATGAAATAAACAATCTTTTTCTCGAACATACAGTAACATAGGAATAGAATGTCCGCTAACTAAAAGGAATTGAATCTTCGAAAAAGATACGTTGCCATTTTTCGCGCACCGTTTACTTTTATTCGGTTGGGTGAAGGGAGTCATTGTTAGCCTAAGTGTAATACTGGACGTGATATTTACTAATATTAAAATGTTTTTTATCTGTTTTAAATTAAATTTGGTAATATAAGAGAAAAAACTTTTTGAACTGAAATAACTTCTGAAAATCAACATTTTACCCTAAAATATACCAGTTGTTATTACCATGTTTTTATTTACTCACTTTCTTGTTAGATTGTTTGTTTGTGTGTGTGTGTTTGTCCAGTACAAATATTGCAATCAATTTTTAAGTAACTTCCCGACGAACTAGACATTTGAAACTTTTAGAATAGCTCAGAACACGATGACAATGCATTATTTTAATACTTTTAGCCATCTTTAAGCAGTATTTGAATTCATTTTCAGTTAATTTTGTTTTGTAGACTAGTGCAGCCATCTATTGGCCGGGACGAAAATGAAAAGTTAAACGCAAGTTAACTTCCAATTAACTTCATTTTCTTTCAAGTTGATGGGATAATTCATCAAAAAAAATTTTAAAAAGTATTTATTAATACATAAAATTGTCAAGTTTATATAATTCAACAGAAAATTTAAAAACATGGTATATAAAAAGTTCTTTTTATCTTGTAATTATTTGCATTTAGTTACATTAGGTTTGAACAATCTCTAACTATTAAATCCTCGTGTATTACTATACAAATTATTTAACGTAGTGGGCACTAAATTATGTACTTTTTTAAATAGGAAATGGTTGACACCAATTGAAAATGATACAAGTGTCAATCGTTCTGTTAGTTTCTATAATAGTCAGTAGATGACTATGATTACAAGTCCAGTTCTGTTGGTAGAAGCTAGATGTTTTTAACGCAGGATTCCTCCTGCGTTTTTAACGCAGGACGTTCCTCCATAACGATCCTCCGGAAAGCAAAATTTCAGACGCTAAAACCATCCGTCCCTACCTCGCGAATTATAATTTTGGCAGCGCGCCAAACCCAGTCTGTATCGCTTTGACAAGTAGTAAATAGTTAAACAGAAAAGTACCAAAATGTGTCAAAATTTTCGCATATATATATATATATATATATAGAGAGAGAGAGAGAGAGACTTATATACATAACACATGCATACATATATACATACAAAAGAGGTAAGCAATTATAAGTCATCCTACGTTAATAACCCGCGGTAGTTTCGTTAAAAGAGACTACCTGAATGTTTTTTTTTCATTTTTTTTTCTGAAAATCTGGCGTACGGCATTAGTATAGTTTTCCTTGGAAAGTCTTCAGTTGTATCCTTCTTAGCGCCAAGACATTTTCAAATTTTCTTTTCTTTTGAATATTGTATTTAGAAACGTGCTACCGTAATAATTATCCTTCCTTCTGAGAGCATTTCACAATATTGAACATTCTTGAATCATGTCTCTTCCAATTCTCGACGTCTTCCATATTTTGATAGGGCTTGTGGACTCTTCATGAAGTTCATCAACTGATTGCTTCCGCAGTATGTTGTCACTGCGCGTGACAGTTTGAAATAAGTTTATAGATCCCCTTATTATGCGATGATAGTCTTGATAAGACCTCTTTGGTGTTATTCCGTAAATCCAAACTCGGATATGCACTTAAAAAGCCACCATGGAAGCGCGAATAGCTCAGCCATTATGGTTTTTTTTCTTTCTTTCTTTTTAACGAAGTTCTTTTACGCGGCTTAAAGTAGAGTGAACTGGCAGAAATTGTCACGTAAGGAAAAAGCGTTATGCCCCCTCCAGGCGACCTTTCCCTCTCTTTTTCTTTTTTTAGTGGCTTTTGCATCATCGAGATGGCGTGGTGCTATCGGCTTGGTCTGGAGTGTGGCAGTTTCCGAGTTCGCGTCAGGTTTATTGGGTGATTGCCTGGTATTCTTGTGTTTGGGCACTGGTTATTTTGTTTTTTATTGTTTTAATTCACACGGGATTTATATTGTGTCATTATTGCAATTTTATAATGGAAAGTCGAGAAACAGAAACTGTGGTTGTATATGTGTGTGTGTGTTCGTGCGAGTATCGAGCAGCAAGCATTGTGCGCGGTCAGCTGTATAACCTCAATTCTAAACACGTGTAAATATTATTTAAACGTATTTCTTGTTTGTTATTGTTTTAATTCACAGGGGATTTATATTGTGTCATTATTTCATTTTTGTTGGTGATTAAATAATAAAATTAATCCGATTAAAAATTATGCTAGGTAACATGTAAATCAAAATAATTAATTTATATATTAAATTTTTTAATTTTAAATAAAAAAATTTAGATTTTTTTTGACTTGCTTGGTATTGTCCGAACAACCTTAATAACAATAAAAAATGATATTAATTTTTATTAATTTTTTAGAAAAAAAATGCTGAACGTGCTAAAAGATATAGAGATAAATTGAAATTAAAAAAGCAATGTGCTGAACTTGACTCAGTTCTATCATCGAAAGAAGATTCATTATCGACGGTATTAATCGAAAATAATAAAGAAACTAATCATCGCCATGATACAAACTGTGAAGAATTAATCTATAGTCAGTTTCAAATTCAACAACCAATAAATATTGAAGCTCAGCAAGTAATAAGTCCAAGTTTTCCATCATTTGAAGCCTCATACGAGGAACATAATAAATGTTCAACGCCAAACGTCCTATTACATCATGAAATAGACATTGCTGGCTACGATAACTGCCTTTTTTCATCTCTCATAAGAATTTTACATCTTCAAATATCTGCATCAGTCCTTCGACAGCAACTTTATAATTCATCCTACTTAAATGCTTGTCAAAATCCAATTAGGGCAAGAAGTATACTAAGTAGTGAATTTAAATACGGAGATTTAGATTGTTTATTCATATTTTCTAGAACATACAATCAAAATATATTCGTGCACTTTCATTATTTTAATAATAATACAAAAAGAGTAGTTGTTCGTTTTTGTTATTTTAAAAATACACTAATATAATCAATAGAAATCTACATATTAAATCACGTTTAGAGGTGAAAAAATAACGTAAGGAACCTCGTTAATGACGGGGGTCCCCCGACCGCTGTTTAAATTTTTTATTTATTTATTTATTTATTGTATGAGAGCTTTATACATGTCAAATGTCGAATTCATATTTACGCTTGTGTCATGTACAATTCTGACGTTACTGTAAATTAAACACTTCCTCCTTAATTACAGTTTTCCTAACTTTTTTTGGAGCTCTGTTGGAAAATTAAGTTTAAAAGTCAAACGTTATTTCATTTAATTTTTGTCACACGTTCTTCAGTTTGAAGGAACGATGATTTAAGCAAAAACTGTTAATAACTTATTTTTATGCGCTGAACACAATGATGCCATTATTTTCCTGGACTCATAGTAATAAAATTCAATATCTGGAGATTTTTCTTTCTTGATTATATTTTGGTAAAAATTTCTTTAGGAGGCAAATTTTTTTATAATAGTACAAGAAGTTAGTGTTGAAATAAGTATGCTAAGTTGTTAAATATAAATCCAATTCTTTAATATTATGTGTCTAATACTTCCAAAATATGTAAAATCTAAAACCGCTAACCCCAATTCCTAAAGAAGAATTGCACCGTTAACTCTTGCTCACGGAATATATGATTCTTCTCGACCCTGCATTTAATATATTATCCCTTCATGTCCCATTAGGTGACTGAATCGAAGCGATAGGGTTATCCTTAGCTTCACTACGGTTGTTGGCTTTAGCTTCACCACTTAAGCTGATTGATGTTACGTTTCAAAATAAATATTTTGCTACATTGATTAGAGACAAAGAAACCTTTTGGCGAAAAAATTTGTTAATATAGGATAGAAATTTCGCAGTTTTTTCCCCCTTTCTTAAAGCTAAATTATTGAACCGTTGAGAATGTACGTGTTTATTAAAGATCATAATTTTTGAGTTTTGCACAAAATTGTGTATAATATGGAAGAGGTACACACAATGTATAAAATTAAGTCATTTTCAACACATTACTGCGCAGCCTAGATGCAGCTATTCAACACTAAATCCGTTCAGTGAAGAAAACGTGGTATTTTTCCCATGCTTCATTTATTCCATCTCAATGGAAAGGGGGCTTGGTTTTATCGGAGACATTTCCAATCTGATCTTCTTACCCATTTGGCGATGTCGCCCTTGAGCACACGATATTCCGTTTTGGCGGGAGAAATTATTTATTTGTTCCCCAAAATGCGTTTTTGAGTATCGTTTGCATAGTAAAATTGAGCGCTTTATGGGCATAACTGTGACCGTGTTTCCATTCATTCGAAAGAATGGCAGTTTATGGTCCCAAACATGAGTTGGTTAGTGGAGCGGAATGGATTTAAAATTGAATCTGTAAACATTTTGAATGCGAAATGACCGAGTACACGAGAGAATATAGTTGAGCATTAATAAATCTGAATTCGGATGCCTAGGTTGAGCTCGGTAAACGTTTCCCGCAATTTAATGATTCGATTTTGCTAGAGACGAAACCGCTTTTAAAGGCCGTTTAGAATATGCCACAACTCTTATTTTTGCTCGTCGGTTTTATTACGTTTGCCTCCTTTTCATTCATTTTTACTTAAAAAATTTTTTTAACTTTGAATTCTGTAAAAGTAATTCTCATTTTTTAAGAGATACACAAAATTAATAACTGTTTGACTTGTCTAACTTTATTCAGTATTTCCGTCAGTAGCCCAAAATCTGTTTTAAAAGAGTTTAAGAACATACAGTGGCTCCCAAAAGTGTTCGTACACTTACGATTTTTAATGAAATAGGGGTCTATCCATTAATTAAATGAATATTTCAGAATGGGTATTTAATAATAAGATCTATAATCTATTCTTAACAAAACTGCATGAAATATTTTAAAAACATAGTAAAACTTCATTTTTAAGAAACCAATAATCAAAAAGTAACAAAAACTTTATCTCACAAAAGTCATCGTACACTTGCAAAAATCTTCTACATATTACTAAATATTCTAATTTTTCGTTAAATTAATATTTAGTAGGATATCCTTTAGCATCCACAACAGCTTTTAAACGTCTGGGAATAGATTCCACTAGTTCTTTTGTAATTTCTGCATCAATGTTCTTCCATCATAATTGTTTTTAGTTCGCTTTTCGTGTGAATGTCATGTTTTCGTACTCGAACCTCCAGTTCTCTCCAAATATGTTCTATTGGTTTTAAATCTGGCGATTGAGGTGGTGTTTTCTAAACTTTTGGACAATTATAGAGACACCAGAGGCGAACGTTGAGAGCCGTGTGCTTAGGATTGTTATCTTTATAAAAAAACAAAGTTGTTTCCAGTACCCAAATTTTGGGCTGATAATTTTAAATTGTCTCTTAAAATTCGCTAGAACATTTTCTTGAGCGAATTCTAAGTTTTAACGTTAATTAGTTTTAGGATAAATTATAAATTTCATTGCGAAGTACATGTTTATGAATTTTGATCAATTCTTGTCAATGTGGTCAATTATATTTAAAAGTACCTGAAAATAATGTTGTTTCAAAATATAAATGAGGAAACAATAACGTGTAGATAATTTCCGAAATGATTTCTTGCAGAATCAAAACTTCGAACTCCGAACATCTCTTTCGTAATCCGAAATTCCAAGCAACTTGTAAATATATTCAGTTGAATTAAGAATTATACGCTTGTCTGTGTTCATTGGGCTTTTATGAGCTTTAGATTGCTTATTTCATGCATTCAGTCATTTAAACTCTCTCTGTAATGTATGGTAACTTTCTTTTTCTCTCATAGAGTGGGCTTATTCCAGTTCATTAATAGATTCTATTCGTTTATAAACGAGAAACGTTTTTCGTGTCTCTAAGTGAAGCTGGAATATTTTCCGGAAACCTGCATAAATCACCTTTGACATGAACTCCCTTCCTGTAAAAGAAAGCTCTTTAAGTATTCCGCTTTCAATTTATTCATGAATCCCGTTTGAATACGAGTCCGTGTTTGCAGACCCAAGAATTTTCGCACGGCTTTCTGATTCTCTTTGGTAAATACGCCATATTTTTGGAGCTTTGCAGCGTTCTAAATACATTCGAATCTTTATTGATAAATGAGTAGAAAAAACAAGACTGATTTGGAAGCAAGGAATGGCGAGGTGTTGGCAGGTTGTAAGAGTCAATGTTTATACAGTATCGATTGTTTATGTAAACGTATTTCCGGTGTACAATTAAATATCATTTTTAAGAAGGTAATATCATTTGTTACACATTGTAAACATGATTCCAGGTGTGTATTGAACTGTATGAGTTATCTGATAACTTAATATCTCTCGCCTAGCTACTGGTTCGAAGGTAATTTTTTTTTTTTTTTTTTTTGTCTTTTAGTCCTCTTTAAAATCAGAAACCGCAAATTATTCTGTAGTAAAATTAACTGCATCTGACGTTGAAGAGCGGAAACTTACTTTATTTGTTTTCGCATTTGGCAGTTTTTGGAATGCTTAACTTTTGGAAATGCGTTTATTATTATTATTATTAGTAGTAGTATTATAATCTTTCTTAATGTGCCTTGGAAGCTGCTGAATGAAGTGTTACAAAATGCATTTATCGTGTATTTGGTGTATTATTTCCTGACCTGACTATTTTTTTTTTACCTCATCGTTAAAGCATAGCTCTATTTGGCGTATTCGTGAGCGCTTTTTTTTTCTTCTTTCCCCCTTGCGTTATTTGATATTCACAGCTCCCGGTTTTGTATCTCTAATACCTCAGCCGCACTTGTCAGCTAACGAAGTACGTTGGGGCAGTGGCGTAGCGAGGGGGGGGGGCAAGGGGGTCTATCATGCCCCGGGCGCTACTTGCAGAGGGCCGCCAAATGGTCCTCAAGACAAACAAGATTTTCCGGGATGCTAGTGTTTTTCGGGGGGAGGGGGGGGGACGCTAAAAAGGTATCGTGTCCCGGGTGCCAGTTATACGCCACTGCGCTGGGGATATTTATCTTTAACGTGAAGTGGTTTAGCAGGCTACATATAAACCGCTGGTTACGGGTAAAAGACGTTTAATTTGAATGTATAAGACATGTGCCTAATGTTACGACATATTACCCATTTCTTCTAACGAATCTTTCGTTTCAGGTCCCTGGCTACGGCTTTGGGATAGCGGTGAGTGGCGGGCGGGACAACCCCCATTTCACCAACGGCGACCCATCCATTGCTATTTCCGACGTCCTGAAGGCCGGACCTGCCGAAGGCAAACTACGGTGAGTAAAATAAAAATGCACAGTTCCTTTCTAAGTCTCGGTTATATTCGCATAACTCTCTTTGTTTTATTTTGTTTTCACCATCCTATAAGAAATCTTTAAGTCTGGAAGTATCGTTTGATAAACATTATTTTTTTAAAATAATCATTAGAGGAGTCCGATCTTTTTAATTATCCTTTCTTGAAAGATTATTTATGTATTACAACCTAGAATTTTCGGAACAGCTACAGTAGCGAACAGTGCTAAAGCTCGCAAAATGCACTGCTTCAGCAACAATTAATAAGAGACTAGATTCGGATGACTCCGTACACGGAATGAGCATGGGTTCCATAAGACTATAGGACGATGGAAAAAATGTGATGAACTGCGTTTCTCAGGCCATGCCTTCTAACGTAGATATTTCTGGTTATAACATTAGAGAGTGAGTGCTCGTCGTTGTGAAAATGGAGTGAGCTGATTGGTCGGCTTCAGGATCTTTCAGATTGCATCACCAAAGTAAAGCAGCTTCCAGTTCAGTCAGTACTTGGGTAGGTGAAGACTTTGGCTGCCTGTAAGCTGGATTTCTTGTAAAGATTTGTTATTATGTATGCACTGCGTTCGCCTAATGGGGTTAGATGGCGCTGCGTCGCTCGAAAGGTTCAGGGCGCAATTGCCTTTGAAACTGTAATGGCGTCTGTAATGACGAAGTCAAAATCCAAACTAAAACAGATCATTAAATGTTGTCATCTTGTGATTTTATGTGCTTCGTTTGTGCGTGGAACGCAATAATTTCTCACCGAGAACAAATACCAGGACCTGATCAAAGTATACTCAGGAATTTGAGTTCCAGATTTTACAGCCTCAAAGTCATACCGTTACAGTTAACAGGATAGCTGTACAGATTAAGGAGGGGTATTTCGTCAGATATAAATACAAAAGAGACCCGATCTAGAGAACTTGGTACGTGGAAGGAACATGGTCAATGTAATGCTGCAGGAATTGGCAGGATAAATGCACTTGATGAATTATACATACTAAGAAAAGGAATGTCGTCAGAAATGATTGAAAAGAAACCCGAGTGAGAGAACGTGTAACATGGAATAAGCATAGTCTCGAAGAAGTGCTCCTTGAATTATCAGAAAAGCTACTTTTCTGTGAGTTAGTTGCTCAAAGAAATTGGTGAGATCTCAAGAAGAGTGAACTCAAAATCAAATCTCGATTTTAACGTGAGACCTGCCACCAAGGTGGGCCTTTTTATTCTGTTTATCAATGAACTGAAAGTTACCTTGTCCGTCGATGAAAAGCATATTATCAAATTTCTGAACATTTAACTCAGTAACTAAGAATGATTGCCTGTGGGACGCCATGTACGAACTGCAGACCTGCCCATGGCTATTTACTGTTCACCTGAACTTTTTGCTGGAAAAAGAGCGGAGAGCTTCCAGATACTTGACGAAATCTAGGATTAATGAGTGAATAAAATTAAAAAAGGTCGACTGAAGAATCCCCTTTACGCAGGGCCGCTGTCAACTGAGCCAGGGCCCGGGGCAAAATAATACAGCGGGTCCCCCTCTCCACTCAATATTTGAACATTGTATACATTTTTTTAGTCAACTCTTCTTTAACCGGGCCCCCTGCCAGCCCGGGCCTCTGGGCATTTGCCCTCTTTGCCCCCCCCCCCCTGTCGCCGGCCCTGCCTTTACGCCCACAACCACCCCATGCAGATGTGAGTGGAAAGATGCGGGGGCCTGTAAAGCGAAGACACTCTGTAGAAACGGCAGGATTTAATCTCTCTTTTTGATTCCCACGCTATAATGTAAGAAACAATAATATAGTGTCATGAGCGAATTTATGAAGAAGTAGAATAATTAATATCTTATTTTACTGTGTAATGATTAATTTTAGTTTCAGTGATGTAATAATAATAATAATATACATACATATAGTGGAACATCAATCTATCGTTTTTCAAGGGACCGATTGTACTGAACAATAAATGCGGGAACAAAGAAATATTATCATCGGGACTGGATGAAATAAACGACACATACGGGGAAAACGATGCTTCGAGAAACGATCGATCGAGGTTCCACTGTGTGTGTATGTATATATATATATATATATATATATATATATATATATATATATATATATATATATAATTTATTTATTTATTTTTCCCTGTGTGACAGAATCAACGATCGAGTTATCAGCGCTAATGGAGTTTCGCTCGAAAATGTCGACTATGCGACAGCCGTGCAAGTTCTACGGGAGTGTGGCACGAATCTGAACTTGGTGAGCATTTCTGTGTTTTTAATCCTATTTCTTGACTTAATTTAGCAACTATACATCAAAGTTCTGTGAGTAAAAAATGTTTTTTAAAATGCTGCACTGTTGAAAATGTGACCTGCTGTTAATATCCTGAATACGCTAAGTTTCAGCTACTATATTTAGGGGCACTTGAAGACATTTTACTATAACGCATCATCATCCTGTCGTTACACTATGGCGAATGATTTTTTTAGTGCCATTTCATCTCTGGGTGCTTATTATGAGCTAAACGAAAATCTGATGCATGTTTTGTAACAGCAAATAGTTTTTCTAGCCTGTCTCTTTAAAATGAACTGATGTCGGTCAACAATTTTTTTCTCTCTCAACTCTTAGCTAATGTAGTGGACTCCCAAGACCATAACTTTTACGTATGACTCGTGTCCTTCGACTACTGCAAAAATCCCGTCGCCGACAGACACAGTCAGATTGCAGATGCGGATTTTAAGAGACCATCGATGACGGTCGGGCTTTAATCAGGCGCGAGTTGAGATGTCATGCCCTCAGATACCTAAGCTAACGCATCAAGCATTTTGTTTCCCATTGTTGTCAAAAGAAGCCCCCTTTTTGATCTGGTGCTTATAGAAGCGTCTTTTTCTCTTTCACTGTTTTCTGAAAAGACCAGCATTTGTGAAAATTAATATATTTCATTGAGTTTTCAGTCAGTGGGAAAGGAATTTTAAAACTATTTGCCTGTCCAAATTCTGAAATTAGAATCATACCTCGTGTAAAGGCAAATAGTTCTTTTGAAAAAAACCCTCCTCTTTCAATTATACATTGGCATAATTGTATGCAACGCATTAGCTTACAAAGAAACATAATCGAATTCAAAAAGTAGCCGAATGGGGAAGTTTTAATACGAATTGACGTTGAAGCAGCAAAAAACAGTAATGCGTGGCGTGTGTTTTGTTTGAGATGGAGAAACAAGATTTAGAGAATCAGTCATGTCACCCATTAGTTTAGGGCCTCTAAGCCATCGGAAAGTATGCTTTGTTTGGTTTAGCTCTAGTTGCAGCATCGTAATTCTCGGGCAACCAGGGCCTTTTTATCGCATGGGCAAATCGGGACTTTGCCCAGGGCCCCCCTGATGCTAGGGGGCCCCAAAACCCTCTTGGTGTATGCACCTAGTACTTCTAATAGTATGTATAGCCTATGGATAGTTCTTATTTTTTATAAATGTTCGTAAGGGGGGGGGGGGCAAATAAAATATGCCCAGGAGTCCCCAGCGTTCATAATCGGGCCCTGCGGGCAACCTGTCTTTTAGCCACCAAATTTTTTCCCCCGTGGGTTGTATAGCTAATTAAAGGTCTATGAGCCCATGCCTAGATGACGCAGTATCACAGGAGGATTCGGGAACTTGTATACTTAAAACTACACGTTCTCTATCTGCATTCGCATATCACGATTTTCGAGAGCTGCTAGCACGGGAATCCAACCTGACATTTTACCTAACTGCAGCCTCTCCCAACTGAAGGTCAAATGCCTTGACCAATCTCCCACCATTTGAATTTGCAATAATGAATGCAGCTATAAGGCCTTGTTCACATTGCATCCGTCAGCGTCAGCGTCACTCGCATCGAAATATTTTTAACCAATCTCAGACCTCAACAGTTTCGTTGCTAATCATTTAGAGATCTGTGGGTGAAAAATTTTCGATGCTGGTACGCTAACGGGTGTAATGTGAGCAAGACCTAACTAATATATTTTTAAAACATGTAAGCTAATCAAAAATAAATAACCTCATACCAGCTCTAAATTTCAATTTTATTTTTATTTTATATAATTTTTTATTCATATATTCGCCGATTTTCGTTCATTTTCCCCCATTTTCAAGTCTCCCCCTCCGAAATCTAAAAACTCCTTAATGCCCATTTATCGAATTCGGTGCGGTGTGCTCCTTTAGGAGCTGCGCATTTACCTGGCCAGTATCATTTCAGGTCGCGAACAACCTGTTACCCTAAAACACATCCCTCCCGAATGGCCATTTTTATAGGAGAACATCCTTTCTCCGCGAATGCTCCTCATAAAATTTTGATCCCCTTTATAGCTGAACAGACTGTTTAAGCCATCATTTTTCGAGACATGGTTTTTTCCCATCATAAAATCTTCATTCTTTTTACAGTCGCGTAGTTGTAACAGTCGTTGTTCAATTTTAAAGAAAGTTCTAAAACTGCTCTCTCTCTCTCTCTCTCTCTCTCGTTTTTCTCTTTTTTCTTTTTTTTTTAAACTTTCCACATGTATAAGGAAAATCTGAAAGATGGTTCGAGAAGAAATGCCATTTTCGTCCCTACTCTCTTATATAAAATATATATTTGAATGTGTGTGTGTTTTAAATATCAGTTTGAAAAGAATGAAATTTTTGAACGGCACATTTATTTTTTCAGCTTTCTGATATTGTATAGTTTAATTGTGTTTGCGTGAGATTAAATCCGCATGTATTTGTTTGAATGAATGCTTACCTTAAATATTTTATCTGCAGTTCAATATGTGATGAGTTATTTATGAAGAAAATATCTATGAAATGGAGCCTTAAATGGAGTTCACGCTGAAATCGGAATGTTACGTAGCATCATCGATAAACATGTTAAATAATCACAGAGCTCGATTGACCACGTGATATGTCAAAACAATCACAGGTCATGTCAATAATCTCGGAGCCAGCGTAGTAACGTAACGCAATACTTAGGGTGCAATGTGAACAGGCCTTTAATCTCGGGACAAACAAAATTTAACCTTACGAAAGTGATGTCATTGTGATGTATGTCTGTCATTAACAGCACCGCTCATGGGTAGTAGCCACAAATATTCTTAGATCCATTATTATACCGTAGAGCCATTTCCGTATTATCTGGGATAAGGCTCGTGGTATTTTGCGATTCTAATAGAAGGAAATTATTATGGTAGTCTTAAAAGAGTTCTTGAGTGTCATTTTTTGGATTTCTGGCTTCGAGTCCCGTGAAAAGTTCCGTACTGAACTTTAGTTATGAATATACTTACGATCATATCTACGTATTTGAATACTTTGCCAAATAAAAATATCGTGAATGTTGTTCTTATTTATAGGTTATATAAAATGGCGGAGATTGAATTTCATGTTTAAAACATAGTTTTTAAGTATTAAGATGGATAAAATAGTTTTGCTTTTAAAAGAAAAAATGCATTAGAAACAAGTAGTGTGTGCAAATGTTTATAACGTAAATCGTCTAAGAATTCTAGTGAATGGTATGAATGAATTGAATTGAAGTTGAGCTTGTAAAATTTATTACTTCTTAATATTTGATCTTGAAATGTTTTTAAAAATTCAATTTGAAATCGAAACTTTCGCCTTCTAACGGTTAATAAATGTAAGGCAACGCAGAGCAAGCAGTACCGCGGAACCAGAATTATGTTGGAATCTCATAACTACTGCCGTAGACCTTTCTAAAGCGTAGAAATTATTGGGAAGAAAACTGTAGGAGTTTTGTGGGCATATACTTTTATTAGGTATACAATTTTTTTCCCTCGCCCAAAATGACATTGTTAATTTTTTTCAAACAGTGCCATTCTCTTTCCTTTTAACAAACATTTTGAGTTGTATCTGAAAATAATTTATGTGTTCTGAACAAAATTTCAAACTCTTAATGGATACCAAATATTTCAAAAACATTTAAAATGTTGTAATATATCATTTGCATCATAAAACGTAAATTCAACCAAGATTAGTGTGATTGGATTATTACAGCGTTTATTTTTTTTTAATATTAAAAAAATCATGCAGCATTTAATTCAAAATTAAAAGTTAAATTTATATTTTATGTTTTTAGGACGTATGTTCAAGACTTTGAGTACTTGCTATTGCTTTTCACGAAATACCTATCTCATTTAACACTATCTCTTCAATACTTACCTCTTTGCGGTGGCAACGGCAAAATCACTATAAATCTGCATAGCTTAATTATCGAGTTCAGTGTGAAGGCCTATATGAAAGACATTGTTAAAGTCTATGTAACCATTGGTTTTGAGGAAATTAAAAAGTGAAAATTGTACGTTTTAGTGTGTAATTTAAACGATCAAGTGAAATCAGTTGCAATTGAGGCGGTGAGAGGCAAAGTGGTGTAAGTCACATTTTCAACTTTTTTTATTTGAGGGCAAAAATGTAATCTCCATGTTCAATTTATAGTGGAATTTTTTGTAGTTTTTGCAGTAAAACGCTTTGGATTTACACCACTTGACTTACTGACTTACACCACTTTGCCTTTCGCCGCCTCAATTGTTAACCAAACATGAGAGTTAATAAGTATATTTTCATTCTTTGCTACTAGATGGCAGCACGACCGAATCATTCAGAAGTGTTGCGTTTTTTCTGCACACATATTGTATTCTACCTTTAAACTTTTTAAATGTAACGAAGATTGGGAAAGAAAATTAGCTTAGCAAACTTTATTATTCATATCTACTTTCCTACGCTCATCTATGGCATCTTATTTGATGCTTAGAAATAATTAAAAATCTTAAAATGTAAGTTGTTCTTCATACAGACAAAAACATTGAAAAACGCGAAAAGAAAAGAATTGTACATAAGGCTGAAATATTTGGATGTTACTAACATTTGGATTTTAATACTATAATTTACAAAAATTTTAATATTAATTTAAAATAAGCAATATTTTAAGATAAACCATTTCTTGTGAGACTTAAACATTTTCTTATACACTCATAATTTTATTACAGGAGTAGGGTTACTAAAAGTGAATCTCTCGCGAAGTAAATTTATTGAATAGTTTTTTGTTTTTTCTTTCAGGTTATAAAAAGGAGAGTTGTGTTACCTCCTAATACAAACGGCCCTCAAACGCTAAAAGTGACTCTGACAAAGAGTAAGAAAAAAGAAGGTAAATTTATTTTTAAATAACATGTTCTACAGAGCTGTATTATAATTATATAATTACTCTGTCTTTCTTGCCTAAATGAAAGGATAAATCTAGATCTAAAAATCTATTTCTTTTGTTTTTAATTGTTCTTATTGTTTGTAAATTTTGATACCTAAATTAAGTAACATATTCAAGTATTACCCATTTTTAAAAGTTATTGATTGAAATAACTTTTGAAATTAAAGCTGGATGTTAATCGTAAATTCTAGTATTGTTGTTGTTTTTATTGTACTTAATTTGACTTGGAACATTTATCTTAAATATATTGAAATTTTTCCACAAGTTTTTATTTTTTCATTATTGCACTGAGATTTCATTTTTCAATAAAACTATTAAGATGGCTAAAGAAATATTTTATTGATTTCCATTATTACATTTATTACTCTTAAAATGTTTAGAAATAGTCACTTGTATGAAGTTTAAAATATAATTTATAGTTGGCATTTTTTATTGTTTTGTTTAGTAATATTAGTTTGTTTCAAAATTAACAATTACAAATTAAATAAAGTCAAAACTATGTATAAAGAGTCTGAACCACTCTAAAGGCAGATATCACTGCATATTTTTTGTTTCATAATTTATTTTTTAATGAATTTCAATTTCTTATAATTTGTTTTCAAATAACATCATATCAATTTATTTTAGATTTTGGTATTGTTCTTGGTTGCTGGATTTATATTAAAGAAATTACAAACAGATCTTTATTGGCTAAAGATGAATCTATCCAAGAAGGGGATATAATAACAAAAGTAATATATTAATTTTTGTTACTAAGTTACTACTGTTTGTTAAAGTATATTTCATTAAGTTAAGCTTAGTCTTTAAGATTTGAACCCATCTATCATTTTCAGAAAAATGAGAGTAGTAATTTTTTTGTTCTGTATGAAGCAGATATTTGTGTATTTGTGTACTGGAATTAAATTCTAATTTAATATGACCGTCAATTAGGATTTCTTTAGTAATGTTGAATTTTAGTGAAATCTGTTTAGTGATTTTTATTTTTCATATGTATATAATAAACCAAGTATAATTTTTAAAATTAACATTTATCAAAAACATTTCATTTAGATAAATAATAATAGTGTTGATGGACTATCACTAAAAGAAGCTAAGAAGTTGATTGAAAATTCTAAAGAAAAGCTACATCTGGTTGTTCGTAGAGATGGACACAAAGTTGGAGATACCCCAGAAAACTGGTCAAATAGATATCTCACTGAGACAAACATCATTCCAAATAAAGGTTGATCTTTATATTTCAGAATATTTTATCCCAAATTTAATTATTTGCTTTCTAAGTAATTGTTTGTTTGTTTAATTGCCTTATATATTTTATATTTTTGAGGACAGAATTTCATCTTGAAAATTCTTTTCTTCCATTTCATCAATTAAAATACATGTCTATATATATATAAAAGACCATAATGTGACTAGTTTAGAAGTTATAAAAAATGACCTGTTTTTAATAAGGTAATTGAACCTCCCATGTTAGCTTTTTCACTGATAAAGAAAATTTAGAAAGTACTAAAAAAAATTTCTGATGTAGCTAGTAGAAAATAATTCACACAGAACCTTGAAAACTAAGTGATGTAATATTTTATAATGAAAACAGAAAGCTGAATGGTAAGTCATTTCCTGTAGGTCTTCAAACTATAAATCCATAAAATTCAAAAGATGGTTTAGGCCTTCATAAATGTTTTTAAGATATTTACGTGTGCAACATTTTAAAAATTTATTAATGTTGTTTCAGTATGTTTTCCTCCTTTTCATCTCCAATCATTAATGTCTTTTTGGGTTTTATTTATAATTCTAAAATAATGTACTAATTTTAGTAAAGCTCAAAAGATTATGAAGGAATAGTTTATAAAGTGTGACACCATATGAATTAAATTA
>OU015491.1:220599726-221082226 GCA_907164885.2 Dolomedes plantarius
TTTTGAAAGAAAAAAATAAAAGCTTTAAAAATGCAAATGCTTTTAAATAAAAAAATAAGTGGTCTTATTATGTTACACCGAGATTTCAAAAACTCTTTTTCTGTGTGAAATTAACTCAATTTTTTTTTCCTTTAAGCAATTTATTTGAGAAAATATAACTTTATTCATTTGCTTCAAATTTTAAAATTATTCATTTTATGCAGTGTAATATTAAAATGAGTGATATTTTGGGTGGTCTTATAATTTTGTTACACACTGTATATATATATATATATATATATATATATATATACCAATGGCAGTTCCAAGGGAGGGGCAGTAGGGGCAATGCCTCCCCCTCCCAAAAAAAATGCCCGGCAAATTTTTTTTTTCATAGCCTAAAATTGTATAATCCTAGACCTAGAATACTAAATAAGTTTAAATTTAAAATGAGAGGATGTTTATTTCTTATATATATATATATATATATATATATATATATATATATATATATATATATATATATATATTTATATTTATATTTATATAACCCTAAGAGCCAACGGTGTCCCCCCCCCCCCTAAATCTCTGGACTGAAGCGGACACTGATATATATACATACAAAAGAGGTTAGCAATGATAAGTAATCCTATGTTAATAACCCATGGTAGTTTCATTAGAAGAGACTACCTGAAATTTTTTTCATTTATTACTAGATTTTTGTATATATTTTTAAAGTAGGTAATTTTAGAGATATCTGAGTACTGAAATTATGTAACTATCATTTGTGAAAGTAAACTCTCTGCCTTTTTGCACTTTTTTTTATTGTTTGTTATTCTAAAAGATGGATATTCTACATCTAAGCATCATTTAAACTCTGTATCATTAGAACAACTTGTCACAAAGGGGAGAAGGCTTTTGATGGAGAGTGGTAAAAATATGATGAAAATTAATTAGGCTAGAATATAGCTCTTAATTTTATAGAGTGAACATGTTTTATCTTGTTCCCTGATACCTTTATCTGTCAGAAATTTCTCCTTAGTGATACCTGTTTTACAAATAGTCTACTACACCTATTTTGTGCTCCTTCTGTATAGCTTTAAAAGTTTCAACCTCTTATTGTGCACTTAAAGATATAGGTGCAGGAAAGTTAACACAGAGTTTTCATACAAAATCTCTGTCTGACAAGATTGTGCTATGCTATATTTTTAAACAGTTTGGTTTAGAAAAAGGTTTCAACCTGAATTTAGTTTTTCACTCATTTTTAGTTTTGAGAAATGGATCATTTAAAAAATGTATTAATTATCATCATGATGAATTAACTTACACATATTGTTAATAAATAGACTTTTGACTTGCCTAACATAAGTTAGTTTATTTTGTAACAGTAAGCCAATAGGTTTTTCTATGTGCTGAATGGTTGTCATGAAATATTGAACTGCAGTTATTTATTGATATAGTTTAATGTTTTATGATGAAAATGTTTGATGTGACACTTTTCATATTTCAGGGTAAACATGCTATTCTGGATATTACCCCAAGTGCTGTGGATAGACTCAACTATGCACAATTTTATCCAATTGTGGTATTCATGCATGCAGAAAATAAACATGTCATTAAGGAACTGAGAGCAAAATGGGCTAAATCGAGTTACAAAAGCTCCAGGAAGTTGTATGAGCATTCAGTTAAATTAGAAAAACTATGGTCTCACATTTTCACAGGTTTGCCAATTTTTGCTTTATTTGTATGAAGTTTCATTTTTTATTTTTGTTTATTGCATCTATATAATATGACACTAAAGGATTTTCTCTTCTTTTTTTGCAATTCATATCTTTAATTTCTTATTTGAAAGAATACAAAATATTATAATTCTTAAAAACTGTGTAAATAAAAGTTTCTTCAACTTGTTATTTAAAATTCTTTCAGAAAATCTTTATTTTGCATCAAATCTAGTACTATTCTAGGTTCCATGCTCACTGTTTGACAGTTTTGCAGTCTTTAATTCCTCGTAAATGTGTGAAATACAATTAAATTGGCAAGTCTAAAATTTATGAAATGTTCAATGGATTGCCTGTCATAAATTTGTTTGTGAGGTATCTTTTAATTCATAATTTATCTTCTAAGAAAGAGTTTTTAAGTTTAACAAAATATAAATATATGATAAGATAGTATTTTTTTGTTTCTTTACCATCATGTTCTGATTAACTTTATTTTAGCTATCATTGCTACATTCATAGCATCAACAGTAACTTCTCTTAGACTATAATGCTACTATTTCTCACAAATACCTCATTTTGTTATCTTTTAAAAAAATTTCTTTTCATCAATAATTCAATCTGTGCATTATATGGTTTTTTAATTCAAGGTAATATATTTATATTTATAGCATCTATTTCTCTGTCAACTGGAGATTCATGGTATAAGAAATTGCAAGAAACAATTGACAGACAGCAGAAGCAAGCTCTTTGGGTTTCTGAAGCAAAAGTAATAGTTTTTAAATTATCTTTAAACAAAAAGGGTATTTTTAAAGACTTTTGCATAATCCAAAAAACAAAGAACTATCAAACATTTTAAAAATTCAAAGAATACAAATGCTGTCTCTTTATAGCAATCAAATGTCTTTGTTCTGTACAAAATCAGTCATATTAGAGTGCAATTACTTTTTTCCCCCCTCAAAATACCTTTATTGATTTCAAATATGTTTTGGATATTATTATGTTATGGAGTCATTAGCGACTTTAAGTAATTCCAAAAAAGCTGGGATGTGCTAAAGTTTTTTGGGGGGTTAGGTATTTACAAATCTCGGGTCTATTAAGTGTCCTTGTTAAGTTCTTCTGTAAATTAAAGAAAGAAACTGGAAGAAAAGTTGTTACAAGAGTGGGATGGTAGGAAAATTAATGTGATTTTCATATTTATTGATAAATGAAGAGTTTTAACTTAATGTTGTGATTTACTCTACGTAATGTTTAATACCTTCTCTTTTGAATTCTAAATAAAGGTTACCTGATAAAATTATCTTTTTGTATTGTGACCAGTGCTGGCTGTCTTAATAAGGCTTTATTGCATGTTCTTTTAAACTTTTGGTCCTGAAAGGAGGGTATGTGTGTACATATGGTCAGAACAGTGCTTTCAACTATTATAAAATTAAAAAATTTAAGTGAATATTACATGTTATCTACATGATTTAAAATACAAACTAATTAAAACTGATAGTTCTATCAGAAGGTATTTTTCTTGCTTTTTAAATCTTATCAAGAACACAGATGAAAAACAGTAGTAAAGTTATTAATGACTTCAGTTCAAGTGAATTACCAATATGTAATCAAGAAAATCACAATTCATTGAAAAAATTGTATAATTTAATGGTTTTAAACATTGCAGCTTTATTACTAATGTTACCTGATAATATTGCAGTTTCATTTTTAACATTATTCTAACTTATTTTATCTTTTTTTAGCCTGATGAAGCTATTACCGATGATTTCCTTTTTCCCATGACATCTCGTCTAAGTTATGCTTCGTCACCTGAGAGTGATTTGGATATATCTATTGATTCGAGGTCGATGACTCTTCGCGAGTCTAATATGATAAGTGACAGGAGATTAGTGAAATCAAACAGTGATCCCAGCATTACTGCAGCGGAAGAATTGGCTGAAGCGAAAAATTTTAATCAGTATCCATCATATACTTTGGGAAGGAACAGCCAAGTATGTTGAATGAATTTTTCAACTTTCTTGCACTTTGTGGCTTGAAATGATCATTGTTTTTTTAAATAGTCACAACAAGAATGATAGCAAATAAAAATATTGTAAATGGAATTATTTAATAATGCATATATAGCCAATGAAAATTAAAGAGTAATTATCTAAAGTTGGTGCATTTTATGTATAAATTTTACTTTGCTTAAAATTTAACTTTAAAAAATGCTTTTGCCGGACTTGCTTTCATGATATAAAATTGAAAATACTAAATATTGTTTAAAGAAAGATTTAATAATACTTAGTAGATGCTAGTGAGCATCTGCATTAAATAAATAAATTTATATATATATATATATACATACAAGCTTTAGTGCATGAACTTATTACAGTATTTCATTTTTAAATTAAATGGATAAAATTTGTAATGATAAAAAATATACTGTAGTGTTTATAAAAATATAAATAATTCTTACTAGTGACCATTATTTTTAAATATTCACAAGCCTGTTGTAATATACTCAATAAAACTATGCTTTTAAAACTTAAAATTCCTTGAAAATCAAAGAATATAATCTCAACTGTACTTGTCTTAATTTTGAATTAAAATCTACATTGTACATCTGTTTGCTTGTAAATAAACCAATGAAATTTTAGGTCAGAACTAAGTACACATGCTCACACAGGTTTCTGATAGTTAAGAAAAATATGCCAAAAAATTTTTTTTTTTAAAATTAAGTGTATTGTATTTTATATAATTCTAAGAGTAGCTTATACATTTAAAATAAAATTCTTAAAAAGTGAGTATGTTAGCAATTTTTTAACAATTTTTGTTAAAGTAAAGTAGTTTGAGAATAGCTTAACAGTGATATTTTTGTTTTTACATGCATGAGCTATCCTCTTAAAGCATAAAATCTTCCAATTTGCCACAGAGCTAAATAATTTTTTCTAGTATGTATTGCTCTTTTATATTTGAATTTTTTTATGTGAAATTTTCCAGCTACATTCTAAAAATATTGTACGAAAAAATTTAAAAGGTTAAATTATATACATACTGAGTGCATGACATTTCCTCTCTTGAATGAAAGTGAAGTAATGTAATAATACTAGAATGTATGAAAAAGAAAATATTGTTTTGGCCTAAAATATTTACTTTTTACTTTAATATGGAATTATTAGCCTGAAAAATCTAGGTTATAAATGAATTGTAAACAATTTGTTAGAATACCACTAAAGAAATACACTTGTCAAAAAAATTTCTTTTTTGACTGAAGAAATAAAAACTCACTTCCCCAAAGGTAAGAAATAAGGTATCAAATATGTTTTATTCATTTTAGTTTAACTCCTTGTAAATTGCATAATTATTTCTACATTTTATGTCTAATACTATTAATGATTTGGATTATGAAAATGCAATATGTTTCAAATTAATGCTTTTAATTTTCAATAGCTATCAATTTAAAGAAGCATCACATATTTTTTCAGTTAAAAATATGTTTGCATTCATTCTATATACTTTGGTTGTGGTGTCTTTTCTGTCTGCTTCTCATTTTGTAAAGTTTCAAAAACTCAAGCAATTATTTCTTTTTTAATAGCTTCTCTACCCTTACTACATCTTTCGAAGGGTAAGTAAACGAAAATTGGGTTTTTATAAGCATGATCTATATTTCTTAGAAAAAATTTTTACAGTATTAAAAGCTTCAGCTTATATCCTATTTAATTATTCCTTTTGATCATATCCACGAATATAGTTTTCTTATTTGATATGACAACCATTTTGTTCATTTTCAGTAGCTCTGTAATGCATTAAGAATGAAAAGGTGATGCAGTTAATTTATTTTACTTTTATGTTCTTTCAGGAAACGGCTATTCCTATACAGTCAGTATTCAACGCTAATGATATGATGACTTTGCCAGCAAAAGGTGACATTTCATTTTACAATATCTTGAATTTCTTGACATTTGGGCTTTTTAATGCTAGTAATTTATAAAAGACACTGAAGCAGTTTCAGATATAGTGGTACCTTGGTACTCATCGTTAATTGGTTCCACAAAGCACGATGAGTACCGAAAACTAAGAGTACCAAAAACGACAAGTATCGAATGAACTTTTCCTTGAGGCTGTAAATTGAATCAATTCATTTCTGAAAACCAGAAACTTTCCATTTTACTGGGCAATTTATAAATGGATGGGGTTATTTTTTTTTATACAAATTCTTTAAACTTGACAGACATAATTTAAAACAAAAATTAGATAAAATAAAATAAAATTTATCTTTACTCAACCTGTACTGAAATAAGTTGATGGCCAAATGGGATAGTGGCGAAGTAGAGGAGGAGAGGGTTAATTGCTTGGAAGGGATCTCCTTCAAATAAAACACCTGGTGCTTGCACAGGAATTTTTTCTTTTTTCTGTCTCTTAACACCTCCAAGCCCTGTTGTAGACTCAAATTTAGGGAGTTTCACTACAAACTTCCCCCCCCCTTTTTTTTTTTTTTTTTTTTTTTAATTATTATTATGCCCACCATTGTCTTCTCAGACATAAGGCATCTTACAGTCCAATACAACAGGGAGGTGGCTCTAGAAAGGGGAAGAACCCCAAAGTCATCACAAGAGCAAACATCAAGTAGGGAGGGGCAACTGCTCCCTAGTCATATGCATAGTATTGCAGAGTGGACAGAATGGAGAATTGGCTAGTTTAATTCTATATAGATGTGCCTGCAAGTAATCATGTCCAGTGATGACTCTAAAACACACCACTCCCTCGACTCTGGGGAGGAGGGAAAGTTGGTTATCAAGTAGACATCTCTGGTTATCAAGTAGACTAGCCCAAGATTTTCCATTAGCTAATTCTTTAAGAGTAGAAATTCTTTCATGCCAGATATTGCATCTGAGAATTTGCTTGACATTTCGAAGAGGCACTACAAACCTATCAACAGAAACTTGCTTCTGCCTACATTTCAAAATGTTTCTGAGGTGAAACATTGTTTGATCTATAAACAAGTCCCAATTAAAAATAATGAACAATTTAAAATAATGAACAATTGAATAATGAACAATTTGAAACAATTTAAAATAATGGGCTCATTATTTTAAATTTTCTCTTAAAATATTTATATAAACAGCATGATTCATTATGCCATCAATAAATACCAAATTACCTAGTCCTGATGCTGACATGCACCCCCACACAAGGACACCTCCACCACCATGCTTAACTGTTCCTACTAAGTTCTTGGGATTAAGTTCCTCATTTTTACCTCCATACAATTATACGCCCATCGGAACCAAAAAGGTTAAACTTGCTTTCATTGGCAAATAAGACATTATTCCAATACGTTTGGGGTTTATTTATCATTGATAGTGTGAAGGAAGGCCTAAGCTTTCTGTTTTTCTCACAAAAAAATTTCTACGGGCAGAACGCCCATGTAATCCAGCTGCTCTGAGAACTCGTCGAACAGTTTCAGGTGAAATTGAAGTAGAAAATGTTTCATTAAATTCTGCAGAAACTTTTACAGCACTGAAGCATGGATTTTTCACAAATTTTCTAATTATAAATCTCTGATGACGTTTTGTTAACTTTGCCGGATGACCTTTTCTTACCTTGTTTTCAATCTGATTTTCGTCTTTAAAGCATTTTATCACATACTGCACAGAAGAATGGGATAAATTAAGTAATTTAGCAATATTCCGAACTGATTTACCACTACTATGATGAAAAATAATCAATTTTCGAATGCTGTTTGTTGTTTCTTTACAACTACGAGCCATTTTTAAATAATAAATAGAATAATACAGAGTAGGCAAGCAAAAATTAAAGCCAAACAATATTTTAAATGCCACCACAATTCAAAAATAAAAATAAAGTGCCAGACAATAATTTTAATTATGAATTTATCCAAAAATATTTTAATGTACGATGATTTTTGTGAGATAAAGTTTTTGTTACTTTTTGATTACTGGTTTCTTAAAAAAATGTTTTACTATGTTTTCAAAATATTTCATGTAGTTTTGTTAAGAATAGTTTATAGATCTTATTATTAAATACCCATTCTGAAATATTCATTTTAGTTAATCGATAGACCCCTATTTCATTGAAAATCGTTAAGTGTATGAACACTTTTGGGAGCCACTGTGTATATATATATATATATATATATATATATATATATAAGGTAGACTTACAAAAAAGGAAGAAAAAGAAGTTTTTTTTCAATCACAGATGTTCTCTTATTATGCTTAAGTTACTTGCTTATCACATCTGTGGGTTAAGTTATAAAAAATATTAGGTTCATAGTGAATAACAATAAAAATTTCCTCATCATAAAAGGGGTGTAAAATAAATTTTAATTTTTTGCTACATTTTCTGTTACTTGATATGGTCAGTTGCATTGGATCAATATTACAAAATCTAGAAAATAATATTTTACTAAACTTATTAATGTAGTAAATATCTATTATCTCTATGCAATAATAATTTTTTTTAATATAATTTTAACTTTTTAGTTTTACCTGCTGAGCAAGAGGAATACAGATCTCAAGTTTCTAAAACAAATGCATGTAGTACATTCTCCCCACACCAGAGGTCAAGAATAGATCCTTATGCCACTTTGACTCCAAGCGAGCGCTTTGCTAGTCAAATTAGTGGAGAACTTAAAGGTACAATCTGTGAATTTTGGCTATTTCCAATGATTTTTTAAAAATTATTCAAATGACAAATGAGATTTCATGTGTGTTCATGTGAAATCTTCATAATGAAGTACAAATATGTTGTAACATAAAACATAGTTTTAATTATTCATTTCTGAATTTCAAAGAGAGTTTTTATTTGTATATGAGTTCAAAATTAAAGGATTTGGGTCAGTTCATTTCTAATCATCAAGGAGGTGTTGCTCAACAATTTTAATTTTCTTAATTTGTTAACCAAGTTTTCTTCATAGTTTTATGAGCTTAAAAACATGATTAAAAATTTTTTTTGACATTATAATTTTTTTTGAGTGGTCATTCTTGACCAGCTATGCAGTCAGTTTTTGTTCAAAAAACTTGTTTCACAGAAAATGCTGTAGCTACTTTATTTTTATACCTATCAAGATGAATCAAAACTAACATGTTCAGCATAAAATAGTTTACATTTTAAGTAATTAGAGAATTTTCATTAGACTGGAGGATCTAGGCCAGGGGTTCCCAACCTTTTTCCTACATCGACCCCTTTTAAAAAAATGATTTTCTTCATCTATCCCCCTCACATTTTCCTCTATAATATGCAGCATACAAGATAATTACTTTACTATTAGCTTTATACATTTGGCCATAAAAATGGTTCTAATTGTAGTATCGACTTCATTTTTTTAAAAGATTCCTTACATTCCATTCTTTAAAATTAAATCATAATAAAAAATAAAGTTTTTTTGAAGGTTTTAAAGTGATCTCCCCCCTTACGGTCCAATGGATTTTCCCAGTTCTGCCTAGTGTTGGTACACAATTAAAAGCCGACGGGGCATTCAACACATATACAAAAGCGTCATGGCATTCAACTTTAGATGGGTGGATCACTCCGCCCTATGCAAATCTGTATTTATACATATTAAAATGGATATTATTATCTAATAATTACATTCCTAAAAAATTAAATTAAATTTTAAAACAGAAAAATTTATCATCGACCCCCAATAAACCCCTGGAATACTATAGACCCTTTTTAAACTTCCATCGACCCCCAAGGTGTCCACCTGGACCCCGTTGGGAATTCCTGATCTAGGCCAAAAAGATAATAAAAACTTTAGAAATAAAAGGTCAAACACAACATTTTACCACCATTATTTTTTATGAAGGAAATCAGACTCACCTTAAATATTTTTTTCTTAGCACAAATCTCTCTTAGGGCTATTTGTTGTAAAAATTTCAATATAGAAATTTTTTTCTATTTTTTGTACAGCTTATCAAAAACTATGTTAAGCCAGTTTTTGGCAGTTTTCACTAATTAATATCCCAAAAGGGACAAAGTAAAAAGTTTGGAAACTTAGGATAATTAACATCCTTGTAATATAAAGCTACCATATAAATTTTATCAGTGAGAATTTATTAAATTTAATAAAGTAATCCTTTTATATATGATAAAAAGTTTACTTTAAAGATCAATTTAAGTTTTGATTAAATTATTTTTACTTGTAGCATTTTATTTTTGTTTTTGAGCAGCAGATTTATAGCATGAAAAGTAGAGGTGCTATATTTTTTTTCAATAAGATTTATTACAAGTTCTGGGAAAGAAATTTAATAACTCTCACTATCATCCTCCCACAGAATATATTTTAGAGGAAAGAAAAATATATCCTCGGTTTTTTTATGATTTGTGCTATGATCTTGAACAAAGTATTTATTAATCTAAAATGCATGTCATTTTCTTTTAATTCGTGTTTTTCACCATTTTATTGTTTTCACTTTCAGAAATGTATCAAGTGGGTCCTAGAAGCATGAATCCGAGGCCTCCCTTAGTGGATCGTAGTAACAAACCTTCTTGCAATTATGATCTCAGTATGATTTTAATTTATGGCTAGTTAAAATAATAGAATACTTTTTTATACATTATAATACAGAAAATGGTTTAGTAAGTTAGAATCACACACTTTTTCAAGAGTTTGCTGTAATTACATCTTTGGTATTTTTTTATAGCCAGGGCCCAATTTAGAAAATTCTTGACTACAGGCACAACTCAGGATGAAGGCCCCCTAACACTGATGTGGGCGTAAAATTTCCGAAATTGACACAAAAAAAATAATCATGAATCATTGTGAAAGTACCATTTTACCAAGAATTGGCTGTTTGAAGCATAGAAGCCTAGAACATTATCAAATAACAAAAAGCAATATTAACTTCATCATTAAAACACCAATACAATGCAACCAGAAAAACTTATTTAAAGGTACCTGAAAAAGAGCTTTTTCTTCGATGAATCGCGGTTTGGCACACAATCCCTTATATACACTATAACATACATATGATGAATTATACATATAAATATAGATATGATGAACCAAATGTATGTATAGTTATATGTATAGTTAATTTTTTTATATATCCTTTCAATCAAATTTGAAAATATATATATATATATTTAAAAAAATTGCTATAAAAAAGTAAAATTAAAAAAAAAATTAATTGGGAATTTTTTTCTTTTAAAATAAAAATTTGGGGAGGGGTGTCAACATTCGGGGGCCCCTAGACCTGGGCCTAATGGAAAATCAGGCCCTGTTTATAGCTCTATACATTTCTTAATTTCATAGCTCAATACTTTTCTTAATTTTGTAGCTGTTTGTAACATATTATTAAATGGGTAAGAAATGTGTTAGGACTCATTAAATTTATCAAAAAGTGCTGTAATTAATGTATTTGGTCTTGTTGTATTTGGCCAATATTTTTTTTTTCATTACATGTTTACCAATGGCCGTATATGATAAAGAATTATATAAGTGAACTAAACTTTTGATAAAGCATTACATATATTTTTAGTTTCTAAAACCACATTATTCACATACTTAGATCTTGAATCTTGAAATCCTGTTACAAGTATATGAATAAATTTGTCTGTATTTTAACAACCTTTCACTGTAATAATTATTATTACAGTTTGGTAATAATTAAGAGTAATTATTAATCATTCTTTGGCACTAATGTGAATGATGACTGATATTTTACTTTTCTCAGGTATGCAAAATAGGCCTGACGTCAACATGAATGTTCCTCATGATTATATAAATACAATGGAAGGATTCGAAGTCATGAAAGCTATTCAGGAGAAAGTAGGGCTATGTTTTTATCTTTTTAATTCTTCTCACTCAAGTGTTATTTTGTTAAATGTGCACCTAAAATCCTTACGCTAAAAAAAATTCAGTAACATTATGAGGAAGAAATAAAATCATACTGACTGTTATTGCCATATCACGTTTGGTTCCAAAAGGGCAGTTTTAGAATACCCTTGTTGGAGAACTTAATGTTCCTCCATATTTGTAGTGGGGAATTGTTAAGGTACTTAACTGGCAATCACCTTGGTTTACTTGGAAACAAATCTAAGCCAATCAGTGACTGAGTGGGCTGTAATTATGTAGTTTAATTTCTTGCTAAAGAATTAATGAAAAAAACAGAAAGGCTTTAATGCAAAAAAGTGCTTTTACATTTATGACACCTACACATGAATTTTAAAACGCTAATGTTAAATGTTAGTTATCATCATTAAATGTGCATTTAGTAAGTCCTAAAGGCAATAATTTGTGTTAACTTACAAAGTTGGACTTTTTTTTTTTAAACATGTCAACATATCAAAAAGATAAAATACAGAAGTTTCACTAAAAAATAGGATTTCTTTTCTTATATAAAGCAGTAGAATGGTACCCAAAGCACTGAGATTACAGTCATTCTTTTCCCACATTTGCATGGTGAAAAGTTACAAGTATTTTGAACTGAGGGTGTAGTTTTAAATATTAAAGACAATCAACTCTCCAAAGAGTGAAAAATAATTTTAAATTGTAAGAACTAATATATTTGTTTAGTTAAAAATAAAAATGAGAAATTCAGCATTTTTCAATGACATAAATATTAAATGTGAGCATTGAGTTAAGCTCAGATTCATCCATGCTAAAAAGCTTTGTAAAATGAGTTTTTGAGCTTAGTAAAATTTAAAAAAACTTTTAGAATGTTAAATCTGAGTGAAATTTTATTTTATAACTCCTTTGATATTTTTTATTATGTCAGAATAGTTCCTAAATTATTATCTTTGTCCCAGGTTTTAAGACAAAGAACTGCTTAATCTCTCCTCTAAGTTATTAAATTGGGATTTGCTTAGTTTTTTGTTTTATTATTCCATGATGTATTTTATGATTATTTCAGCAATATGTTGAGAGACAACCCGTGCCCGAAGACAACCACCCAGTGAACAACACAAATTCCTCTTTTTATCCCAAAACTGCCAACTTGTCTCCGAGTCACGAAATGGAATCCATACCTTCTAAAAACTTCCCTACTCCCCCCATGCCATATCAGTCAATGACTCTAGACAGAGCTAAATTTAGAGATATGAAAGCTCGGTAAGTATTTCCAGTAATTTTATTTATTTTAGAGAGTAAATTATTTATTTTTTACTCCAAAGAGTGACATTAACTGAATCTGATAAAAATTTCAAAAAAATTTTCCAGAAGAGAAATTAAGCCACCTCCACCTCCACCACCTGCAAAATCTTTCAAAACAAGGTAATCAATTTTTAATTTTTCTCTTTTTGTGAAAATTAAAATTTTATTTTTATTTTCTAACCAATGCAGTTATGATTTTTAGTTGTTTTTTATAAGTGGGGAAAAGAGCTTTATACTATAAATGTAAAATTATGCTTGTATGTTATGTACACATATATCTATATATATTATGTAGTAGAAGTTTAGTGCAATTCTTTTGGTATATCACATGATATAATATTGGTTATTTTTGTTGTATATGATATGATGTAAAGTCTAAAAGGAATAAAAATATATAAGCTATTCTTATTCAGTATATTATTAATGATTTGTCACTCTCAGTCGTACCAAAATTTTAGCTCTCCATTATATTTAGTTGTGTAAAAAGGTTGTTTCTTTTATTTAATGCTTAGTTCTATTATTTTAAATTTTATATATATATATATATATATATATATATATATATATATATATATATATATTAGATTGTCATAGCATATTCACCCTGCTGCCCCCCCCCCCCAATAATAATAATAAAAACTTTGTAGGAGCATACAGAAAATTTTTTTATTTAATTCAAATATACTTAAAAATGCTAAATGTGAGAATTTAAAAAAATAGTTAATCCTGATATAATGAAAGACATTAATATCAATTATTGATACACATATCAGTATTTTGCAAGATCTACTAAAATGTAATTTTAGCAAATGAATACTCTAAACAAACAAGAAATAATGAGTGCATTTTTCATATACCTCTTATGCTTCATAGGTTAAAAGATAACTTGATTTCAGATAGTTGAACATAACATGTTAAATACCAATATAATAAGACTAATATAGAATATTCTATATACTAATATAGAAGTAAATACTGATATAATTTACTTCTTTATCTCAACCTGTTTATAACTGAAACATTGTGTGCTTATTTGTTTCTTTTTACTTTATACAAATATTATGTACACTTTTTAATGTTTAACTTTTCTTAATTTCAGATTATCAGATGGCCGGCCTATACCACCTCCGAAACCTACTCAACTTCAAACTAAACCTTGGCCTGCTACTCCCGATCCAAACAACAGCAACCCAATCCACGAGGCCGAATCTTCTTTCAAAGGCAGTCAAACTGCTGTGAATGGCCAGAACATTCCCTCATATCATTCAAGGTCGTACCCAACCTCCCCCAATAAGCCTCCTCCACCACCTAAGAGAAAAGATCCAAGCTATTATAAGAAGCAGTATCAAGAAAATGTTGACATATCGAACGTGGATCCGATGGATAGGCCCAGCATGGGGCACTCTTACAGCCAAGACAATGTATACTCTCCAAATCGTGCTTACAGTAACGTTATGTTTAGAGACCAACGACAAATTCCTTATTCTCCTTCTCAGTCACCTCCTTTGCCACCCCCTGTGGGATTAGATTTGTCTTTGAGGGAGAGCAGAGGGAGTGCTTTTGAACTCTATAGAAAGACAGATCCTCATAATGACCAAGATACAATACATGCAAATCAAAGGTGATATTTTTTTTAATTCTGAAATTATTTAGCACATTGTGCATGACTATTCTGTTATTACATCTAATTGCCTTACCCTCAAATTATGCAAGCATTTAATTGGCTAACAACCTATTTCTGTCCTTGAATCTGCTCATATAATCCACCTTTGTAACTTTTTCTTCTTAGAACTCAAATTCACTAGTAATGAAGTCAGTGTTTGAATTAATAAACTAGCAAACTCAGTTTGAAGTCTGACTGTCACTAGGTTGACTTCACAATTAATTTTGCTTATTTCAATTTTCCTATTGACAGCAATATGTTCTTGGAAACGTTTTGTTCTTTATAAAGCCAAGAAGCAGGCTGATCTTTCTCTATATAATTTCAGTTTTGATCAATAAAAAGGTATTGTTTGTGTATTTCTAAGTTTAGAGAATTTCTGTAAATTAAATACATACTAAAAAAACTTATTCAAATTTTTAAGATGTCATTCATTTTAATAACTTTCTTTTATATGTTAATTCATTCCAATTTTAGATCAAATTTCTGCAATAGGTTAAGAAGTAGACAGTTTATTTCATCTTGATTTGTATTTCATTTGATCTGCCTGAGACTTAGTTAAAACAGGCTATGTAATTTTAAAAAACTCAAATATGTGGCTAAATGTTGTCGAGTATTTTTTATCATTGTCAAACAAGAAAAATGGACTGGTTTGAATGAATTTAGAAAAATAATTTAAATAAGTGGAAATTATGTGTTTAAAAACATAATTTGCAATGTGATAAACTTCTTGTATTATGTAAAGTCTTGTAACATACAAAGACTTTATGTGTTATATTGGAGTAACTGATCTTCCCATGTTAAACTCCTGAGACTATTTTTTCTCTAATCAACAGATTGGGTCCAAAAATTTTCATAAAGCTGTATTTAAATATAGAGGAAAAATATCTGTACATTAAAATGTATTTAATTTTCATCTTTGAAAAGGATAATTTTTCTATTTAAAACTTTATTTCAATTTTTTTTAATAATTTAAAACTAAAAGTATTATTTGAAGCTTTAATAACACAGAAATGACTCAAATCTTTTCTTTATGTGCAGAATAGACTTTGACATTTAACAGAATTATTAATTGCAAGATGACAAGCGGCAAGAACCTTTTTCCTATTGGATATGTTAAATGGGGACTCAGCTCATCCAGTATTATCTGATAAACTCAAACATTTGACTTGCAACCATAAAATGACAAAGAAAAAATTTTCTTTTCGACAGTATTTATTATTTTACAGTGGTTATATATTGATATATTGAGTAAACTTAAGACCAGTTTTGTATATTCAATTTTAATGACACTTGGTGGCCTTTAGTGAGGAAATATTTTGTTTTAATAGGAGATATGTACTGGAGGAGAATAATGCTGCTCATGTGATAGCGAAAGCAGAGGGTGTGTTTGGCAGTGAAGGTGGAACTCTGACATCGAGGGAAACTGGAGTCACCATATTCATTCCACCAGGCGCTATACCCGAAGGGGAGACGCATGAGATTTATTTTAAAGTCTGCCAGGATTCCAATATGCTACCTCCCTTGCATGAAGGTGAAGATTTTTTATATATTGCTGCAGTTAGCATCGATATATTTTATACTACCCTGTATTTATGTTCATTTTCTTTAGATTTTATTTCGATATTGTATGTCTATCTCTTTTGTAATTTGTGTGTCTCTCTGTTATATACATCTACAGGAAAATAAATTTTCCTGTACATGTATATAACAGAGACATGTACATGAATATTATATATTGTACCAATAATTTTGTATCCTAGAGAAAAAGCACATGAGAAAAATTGTGACCAGTCTTTAGCATTGTTTGTTTTTCAGGGAAGATGGGGGGAGGTCATTGATGTGGAATTCTAGAAAAAATATATGCTAATAGTATCAAAATGTGAAAAATATCTAAGAAATTTATTTTTTTTTTTACATCTTATTCAACGTTGTTGAAGGTAGCTCGTGTACCATCGTACAAATGCCTATCTTAACAAAGGTTTTTAGCTTTGAAGAGAAGTCATTTATTCATCCAAAATTGTGACTGAAATTTTTGATGCCAAAAGCCACCATTGCACTGTAATGCTATGTTTCAACATCATTCCGAGCCTAATTTATAATAGGGGAAAAGACACAAGAAATGATTTAATTTTCATGGTCAATAAGGAAAGAATATAAATTTATGCTATGGTTTTCTGATTTTGTTGCCCAAAAATTCTTTCTTTTGAGCACAGAATTGGTAATGCAAGTGGAGAGTATTAAATTTTAAAATGAACATTAAATTTTCTAAGTTCTTACAGAATTAAGACAGTGAAAGGAAATATTAAGACTAAACATTTTGGAACTAAATGAACCACTCTTTCTGAAAGAAAAATTTATGGGACAGTTTTTTTCAGTCTCTGTTCAAACAGCATTAAATATAATTGCATACTGGATGCAAATAATTAAGGTGCTAATAGTTCAGTTAAAATTTGGGTATGTGTTAAATTTCTTTTATCGAATTTAATGTAGAAATTTGAAAACAGGGTGTTTGTTTGTTTTTTAGATAATTAGTGGGATCTCAGTAGTATAAGACCCTGGTGAATTTCTTGGAAATTTAATAAGGCATATTTTGTGTATAGCAGCATGGAAAATTTAATGAAATGTAGCATTGAGAGTGTTTTCTGAATAGTTGCTTTTGTATTTTAGGGGAGACCATATTGAGTCCTCTGGTGATGTGTGGCCCTCATGGCTTGCAGTTTAAAGTTCCAGTTGAATTGCGTCTACCTCATTGTGCCTCAATCACTCCAGATCGATGGAACTTTGCTCTCAAGTTAAGAGATAATGGTATGGAAATTAAAATCAGTAAGAAAAGCAACTTTATGTTGTGCATGAAAATATATAGACAGATGGCTTTTAAAACAATTTATAGACATTTTTTCATGACCTATACTGTCAAAATATTAATTTAAACTTATAACTTTATATATCTATTATTTTCTTATCTCTGTTAAAAAGCAGGTTCATCCCTGAGAAAACACATATTAAAAATTAAATAAATACAGGTTGAACTTAAACAGAATTTTATTTAGCACCAACCTGATATCAAATAGATTGTATTAAAAGTATGTATATTTTTTTTCTGAGAACTACTTGTGAGTAAGTAAGGAAAATAATTACTCATTTGTAGCATTTAGAGTTGAGAATTATGCCAGTGCTAAAGAAACACCAGCTGTCCCCATGGGCAGCTGAGGTAGGAACATCTGTAAAATGGTTCAATAGATAAACTGACGTATGATATTTAAATTACCCTATAAATTGCCATGAAGCTCTTTTCACGAGGCATATCTGGGAAACATTAATGGATTTAGTGTTTAAACTTATGTCACATCCTCGATACATCTTATTATATACTTAATGTCTAAAATATGAAAGATGATTGGTGACAAGCATTTTATGGAAGGGATACTTGCGTTTCTTTGCATATAATCCTAATTTTGAAGCAAATACTTGAGATACTTGTAAAAAAGACTCCATTTATAAGACTATAGACTTTTTCAAGTATGGAAATTAAAATCAGTCAGAAAAAACTATTTTGTGCATGAAAATATGTAGACATATATGGCTTTTAAAACAATTTATAGAATTTTTTTTTCTTGACATGCACTATGAAATGGTTCATTGTAACCTGTGACTCTAAAAACTTGATATACCTATTATTTTATTAATCTCTGTTAAACAGCAATTGATCCTAAGAAAACTAACGATTGAAATATTAAAGATACAAGTTGAATTGAACCAGAATTTTTTTAGCACCAACCTGACATGAAATAGTGCTCATATTTTCACCTGATCTAGCTTGTATTAATAGTATGCATATAAGTACCCACTTGTGAGTAAGAAAAATTATTATTCATCAGTAGCATTCAGAGTCAGGACTCATGCTAATGCCAAACGAGCACCCAATTTCCCTGTGAGCAGCTGAGGTTGGGACATCTATCAAATGTCTCAGAAGATAAAACTCATACATGAAATTTTAATTGCTGAATAAATTGCCTCCAGGTTCTCTTTACAAGGCATATTTGGGAGACAGATAAATTTAGGCCACATCCTCGATACCCCTTCTTAAGTACTCGCTAATGTTCCAAAATATGAAAGATGTTTGGTGATGAGCATTTTTTGAAAGGGATACTCGACCTTTATTTGTTTTTTGTTTGAAATTTATGTTTTGAATTAATGTGTTTTCTGGCTGTTAATATAATCTACCCCCAGATACCCGAAATTTTGTAGTAAATATATGCTATATTAAAATTTACCAAGGACAGTCCCTTTTATATTATTTTACTCGTGTTTCATATCAGACAATTGTCATTTATGTCACTACACAACAATGCCCTATATAGTAAACAATATTGGTGCCCAAAATTAAGGTCACACGCAATATCAGTGATATCTGGAGAAATAATTAAGTTTATTGCAATGAAATTTGGTACAGAGATGGTTCATACAAGGAGAAAACATATAGCATCATATCAAAATGAATAAGAGGTAAATTGTTAGCGAGATTCAAATGAGATTATAAACAGTCAAATCATGATGCATCCTATATCCGGAACTGTCTGTCTGATAGGTGGTGTGGTCACCATGCACAGCCATACAAGCCACAAAACGAGTGGCTATACTGTGGGATGTCGATAAATGTTTGTGGCAACAAATCCCATATTTTGAAAAATGGAAATTTTAGTATCCGAGGGGTGCTGGGAGGGGATGACATCATACAATGGCTCTTCCAAAACCATCCCAAACATGCTCTCTAGGATTTAGATCTGGAGACATTACTGGACAGTCTATATGGTGAATACCCTCATCCTCCTGAAAATCGTTGACAAGGTGAACTGTGTGGGGCCTTGCATTATCATTCATAAAAAAGATGTCCGGACCGGCAGCCCCCGGAATGACCTCACGTATGCTTAAAGGACCTCAGCCCTATATCGCTGTGCGGTGACACTACCCGCATCGAAGATGTGCAGCAGTGTACATAGTATGGCATCATGTTGAGCAGTGTACTGCTCAACATGATGCCGTCCTAGACAAGGATTCCCCTACTACCAATGGGGTCTATTTCCCTTTCATTGAGGGATGGTAGCAGGTCCCAGGCTGTCTCCAGATGAAGGCTCATCGAGAATAATTTTATGTACTGAATCTGGATTCATCAGTGAAAAGAACACGCCCCTAAACTTGCGTCCAAGAATGTGTTTGGCTCCACAACAAACAGCATCTCTTGTGTAATATCGTCAGAGGGGTACACACCACTGGTCGCTGAGCATAAAGGCTCCTTCTCTGCTAGGTGTCTTTATATTTTGTCAGGAAATTATTGTTCCAGATGCAGAAACAATGTCCTGAGAGAGCTGTTTATTCGTCATCTGTCTGTGCCGTTCCACATTTTATTTCATGTATCGATCCTGTACATGTGTCTTCGCTCTTGTGTGGCTTTCGCCGAGACTCCTGATGATGGTATCACTTATTTGGAATTAATACCATAACATGGATATCACTTTAGGTGCCACTTGTTGCCATCCAGTCACCTTCACTTGAGACTAGCCATTTTCAAGCCTGCCAATGGCTCTTCATCTCAGTGAGTCGTCAAAACGATTATGGCAACTCATTCACGCTGAAATCAGTCAATCTTTTGGGTTTAATACAAGAATTCCATCTGTGCAAACAAAAATCACAAGTTCTGATACGGTCACTTTCCCGTCAAGCTACCAATCTTGTGCTAACCACTGTTGAATCTAAACTGGATGCTAACATTGTTACCCGTTCCCCAAAATATATAAGGCAAAAATTTTATAAATTTTACTGGTAGATATTTGGAGTTGTTTTCAAAAACGTGTCTGTGACCTTCATTTTGGATACCAGTGCAGTTTTTTTTTTCAGAACTCTGTGTATAATTAAATTATTTAAGTTAATGATAGTTATCTTTAACACTGGATATATGTATAAACTTCTTAATTCACTTACAAATTTATCAATATAGAACAAGAGCTGTAAAATAAAGTCAATTTGCATTGCCTTAATATTTTAGTTACCTATGGCATGTCTTAAATTTATTTTTACTCTTCGAATCATTTAAGCATAGAGTTCTTCATTATTACCCCTGTCAAAGGGTGGTTTCTTTTCCTTTGATTTTAACCAAGCTTTTGTTTCAGATGAACCCTCTGAATGGCAAGACGAATCTCTGGACAAAGACGGCTTGACTTCCACCCAGATAGGAAACGATTACGTGTCTGTACTCATAGATCACTTCTAACAATTTTAAAATTTAAATCACTGAAGATGTAATATACTGAACATAATCTCTGCCAAAGATTTTTGTATGAAATAGTCTATGTCTGTGAGTTATAACAATTTATAGTCCACACACAAAAAAAAAATTATTGGAGTTTGTTTTGTTTCGATTCTTTATCTCCTTGAATTGAGTTTATTTTATATATGTAGCTCTGTATGTCTTAATTATCTTACTATTAATCTATTTCACAATATTTAGATATTCAGAATTTATACTATGTATTTGTTAAATGAAATAACATTTTTAACTTTAAAAGTCTTCTTTTTTGGTATCACTTATCGAGATATTTAATGTACATAAAATGCCTACTGAACAAATAAATATTTGAATTATGGCACAACTGCTCATTGAATTTTGATTCTTGACGACTCACTCACACCAGAAATCTGAATTTCACACAAGAACTTGATCAAATTGCAAAAACCATTGTACATTACTGACTTCGTTCATATTGCTGCTAGCCTTTATTTCGCCTATTCTTTAAGTAGTTTAAAAATTAAGTGTGCTTGTCAGGGCAATACTTTTGAAAGAAATTTTGTAATGCAACCCATTTAGAAAACTTTTCAGCATATGTGACGAGCAAACGTCGAGTACCTATGCATTTTTTTGCATCAAAATGTGACGAGTACTGAGGTATGACTGAACTATGAATGTGTCCTATATAACAGGAGGTGATGTAGGAATATACCTTGAGCTTTAGGCCCTGTTTGTAGTTTAATTAACCTTTATTATGTACTAGATAGTACCCATCAAAACTTGATGGTGAGTAATTGAACAGTTCCAATAAAAAAAGGTTTATAACCTTTTTAAAATATTAGAAATTTAGAAATATTCAATTAAACACTTTTAAAAATTTAAGAAAATTCTGCGGTTATGTTTGCTTTGAAAAGCACGCTAACGTACAGACAGTTCTGAACATATCACTACACATGCATAGAGTTTGCAACTTTCTGAAAATACTAAATTTGACATCATTGTAATATCTGGTTAAAATATATATATTATATGGTTAAATTATAAATATATATATTAAAAAAATAATATAATAAAAAACTTTTACTGTGAAGAAGATTCTATGATTCAATTTTTCTTAAATTAACGACGATGAATGACTCACTCGTGTTTACATTTTCAAGTTCTGAGTATATAAAATGAATACTTGTTATTAATTTAATTGAAACACTATGATAACGCGAAAGGTGGCGGAAAAGAGATAATTATCTAATGAATATGAAAATCACAATGAAAATACGCTATGATCTATATATCGGGTGGTTATAATTAAACTTCCCCTATAAACGGCATCCTACAGCGCAAACGGGTGAACGGAATGCAACGAAATTTTGTACATGGGCGAGATGCGCTCACGGAATTTCGAAAAAAACCCCTTAGTTCCAAAATGTCCACCAGAGGGCGCCTCTTCGGGAAAAACATGAAATTTAACACAATAAACGACCAAAACGGAATACAGAAACAATATTAACATTTATTGACTAGTTTCTGATCACCTTGTCATCGAACCACATTAAGTAAAGTTAAGGAAAAAATAACTACTCCTTTTCTGTTAAAAAAAAAAAAAAAACATTTGAGTTTGCAGAAAAAGGTACAGATTATGACGAAATGTCACAAGAGAAGCAGTTGTTAATCGTGTCCAGGACGATGTAAGGAAAGGTGCTCAATGTGACCACCGTCAGTGACCGCAAAGTTTCTAAGGGATGGACAGTTCAACAGCAGATCGTAACTGTATAGCTGATCATATCAGTTACGATCGCTGTTGAATACACTGTCCATCGCCTTGAAACTTTGCACTGTTTCTGCAAACTCAACTGTTTTTTGCTTTTTCTCTCTCAAACAGCAAAGGCGTACTGTTATTTATTTCCTTAAGTTTATTTAATGTGGTTCGATGACAAGGTGATCAAAAACCAGTCAATAAATATTCAAATTGTTTCTGTATTCCGTTTGGGTCGTTCATTTTGTTAAATTTAATGTTTTTCCATAAAAGAACCATCTGGTGGACATTTTGGAACTAATTTTTTTTTTTTCGAAATTCCGTGAGCGCATCTCATGTATAGCCCATATACAAAATTTCGTTGAATTCCGTTCACCCGTTTGAGCTGTAGGATGCCGTTTATAGGGGAAGTTTAATTATAACCACCCGGTATATAAAACGCGTAGGTATGCGGAAGAAAAATCGACGATATTTCTACACTCCGAATGGCAACGGCTGCAACTACCAGATGTAAACATTAGCGGCCGTCCACAATTTGCAACCGCCTGTCAACATGGATTTACGCACAGAAATCAGGAATGCTCGAAAGCGAGCTGAACGATCATGTGAAAATTGGGAACAGTCTCAAAAAAGAAAGCGAAGAAGAAATAATTCATTAAGAGAGAGCATAAATGATCGCGAGGTTAGGCTTAACCGTCTCCGGCATAGCAACCTACAGCCAGTAATAATTAATTTTCTACACTTTTTTCAGTACTTGCTGAATTTTTACTCCATTTTATAAATTGATTAGCAGAAGAAATTTTCCCAACAATTTATTATTTGATATGATTAAGTGTAGATATCTGAATTGTGAACAATAGTACATACAGAGAGTGATGTAATCCACACTATATTTTAGTACTTGCTGAATTCTTACTCCATTTTTAAAGTGAAAAAAATTTTCCCCAACAATTCCTTATTTGATGTAATGATAAAGTGTAGATATATTAATTTTGAAAAACAGTACATACAGAGAGGGATGTAATTTTAAAAATCATTGGTGTTGGGTTTCTCAGTCTTATATTTAACTCTGATCTGAAGTAATGGAAATTCATATTTTTTAATCACGATGTTTCAGAATCAGCCTTATGAAGAATACCCCTTAACAACGTATATTTATGATGACAGGTAATGGCAACATTCCTTACATATGTTATTTTCAGCTGAGTTGTTTTGCAAAAGCGATCATGCTGGTCGCGCAGCGGCTAGTGAAAGGATATTTTATGCTGAGAACAGTTTTAAACGGTGGCTAGCTGTTTTGAAACTGTCATAACCGTTTATTACAGTCGTCTAAAAATCAAAATAAAGTTGATTTGTGTCGATATTACGTTGTTTCTAATAAATTATTTGGGTTTAGATAGCAATAGTGCCGGATTTCTGCCTAGGCCTAGGGACCCAGCCAGCCCAGGGGCCCCGGTGGCTTTACATTAGCTCAAAAGCCTGGCTTGCCTTATCAAAATGCTTTATCGAAAATATTATAATGAATATTTTTACTACAACTGCTCAGAAGAACGGTCGTTTTCAGCGCTAAAGAGAGTAAAGAATTACTTAAGATCTAACATAGGAGAGAACAGGCTAATTCACTCTCTGTAATGTACATAGAGTCAGAAATAATGCAGTCAATTGACTATGATGACGTCATGTTTTCGCCGAAATGAGAAATTTATTGTATACGAGTTGGGCGCACACAAGCGCCTGTTCACATCCGGTCCAGAAGCGTAAAAGGAAAGAGGGAGCTGAGACGGAAATAAACCAATCTTTGGCGTTAAAAATTTCGTTGCTAATCGTTTAGAGGTTTGTCATTGGTTAAATATATTTCAATACTTTAACGCTTCCGCTACCAGACTCCTATGTGAACAGGCCCTTGACGAGAAGGTTGTCTGTATGCGCCGGGATCCGAACATCACAACGACAACAGTCTCAGTCTAGTGCTAAATACGAATGCATATTAGTGTGTGATCGTGGTGATGGATAGTGGCGTTTGAATTAAGTGTTTGTTATAAAACTAATCCCTGAATATGAACAGTGGTAATGGTAAACGTTCAAAATCCAATAGTGATGGGCCGAAAAAAAGGTTATGTGTTTTTAGGGATGAATGGATGAAGGACAGTGGCGCACCCAGGGGGTGGGCCAAGGGGCCCTGCCCCCCCCAAAAAAAAGAAATAGAAATTGCATTATTAATATTTTTATTCGTTCAATTTGGCCCGCTCCAAGATTAAATCCCGGGTGCGCCACTGATGAAGGACGAAGATTGGCTCAGGCCTAGTCCCAACAACGCCAATAAGGCACGTTGTAGCTATTGTAATAAAGATTCCATGAAGGTCGGAGTGACGTAACTCAACATGCTCAGGGTCCCGTGCACAAGAAAAACAAAATAACTGTTTCATCATTATAGCAGCAATCTGTCAAAGTTTTCACCACTAAAGTTTCCTCTGAAAGTGACAAAATCGCTCTAGTAGAGTTAGCTACTGAATTTAACCCAGTAAAGCACAATATATCATACAATTCAATGGACTGTGGCAACACGCTCATTCGAAAACGTTTTTATGACTCAAAAGTCGCCCCAAAGATTTCCTGCACACATTATATAATGTACATTGTACAATAATAAAATTACAAATTTTACATACACGTCCCTAACACTTTATAAGGGCACTTACTTAATTGAAGTAAACTAATAAAATAAAAATCAGTTTTGTTCTATATGCCTAAACCAACTTTAAATTGTTTTTGATTTGTAAATTTTCTCTGTAATTACATTATTGTTTACTTAACCTAAACTCTATGTAAGTTGCAAAACTGAACGAAAAATGCATTGAAAATGGCTATTTGAAAGGTTAAAATTTGAAAAATTTCCGGGGGAGTACCCTCGGATCCCCTTTCCCTGGGGGGTATTCCATACTCCCCAGTAGCATAGTTATCAGAACCCGTCCCTTATTTTCGGTGTTTTTATTTGGCAACCCTGTGACAGATACTTACACAGAACACGTCAACTATTAGGGGAATGCTGGATGTAGACTTTACTTTCTATCGTCTACTTCGCTACGTCACTGGCAACCGTCTAGAATTAGAATAGATTCTATAGGTTCATCTCACGATCAAGTACCCAGTTTCAAAGGAGTTAATAGGTATTTAATCTTAATGAATTTTCTGCATTTTTAAAGAGTTAAAAATATTTTATTAGAAATGATATCTACATTGTAAGAAGTCCTTGCTCTCAGCATAAAAATGTCTATAATACACATGTATAACACATTAAAAACACTTAGTCTCAAAACCTTCCATAACAAAATGCCCAAAGTGCAGCCATAACAACCATTGTCCTAACCAAGAGGATAGAATTAGACGTATCTACATTTCCATTCGTCATGCCCTCGGGTACTTCTGCAAATATCCTGCAAGGGGCCCCACTCGCGTTTTTCAGCTTCATGGGCATCACATACACCTTTGCCCCGGTAGGTGGCAGGGTCTCTTGCAGATTGACGTTTTCGAGCCCGTAAATGTTTTTCTCCATCAGCGTGATGTGGGTCTGTGGTATGCCTCCGGGTATATCTATCGACATGCTGTCGACTCCAATTCCCACTATGTCACGATTTTCAACCAACCACTTTGCAGCCTCGGGCCTGACGGAAGGGAACTTGAGAAGAGACACATTTCGTTCCACAGTCCCGCTGTAGGTTAGCGGATCGGGCCAGAATCTCGACCAACCCGAGCGAACAAGCAACAGGCTACCGTCGGGTATTCTTCCGTGCATTTTCTCCCACTCCATCAAGTGTTCAGGAGACAGGTGGACGTTCGGATCGTCGCCGACGTCTTTACTGATGTCGATGACGGCAGCTGACACTGCCAAACGTTCGATGGGGATGTCACTGATGCACCAGCGTCCCAAAGCGAAGTGGCAGGGGGAATCCATGTGCGTGCCGCCGTGGGTTGCTGCAGCTATCTCGTCAGCTTGGTACCTGGGGGAGGGAGATGAAATTAGTTTAATACTTTGACATAAAATTTCATCGTAAGCCTCTAGTACGTCAAAAATTCAGATGCTTACTGCTGTTCATCTTTTTGTATTCTAGCACTGCTTATTGTCATGAGCTAGGGTTAGAATCTTAAAAGATAACGAGAAGTTGAGTTCAAGGCTTAAAGTTTGATCTATGCCCTGTATCCTACTCGTGTTTTGTACGAAGTTTTTACTGTACTTTTTTTTCCTCAACATGAGAAATTCATCTCGTCAACTTTTATCTTTCGTGCTAAACACGCAAGTGCAATTCATTGCTAATGGCCAATGCTATTATTTGATTGCCCCTTTCGTGTTTGTTGGATTTGTTAAAACTGATTACTGACTGTAATGCCGTGACATTTTGAGATTAAATGTATCGAGTGGTATTTTTTTCCCTTTTAAACTAATGGACGATTTGTATTTTTTCCTGGTGTGACGTCTTTAAACGTACGGTGGTCCGTAGTCGAGGGAAATTTTCAGCTTTGAGTAATGTACGTTGACTCTGAATTTCCCCAACAGCCTCCTGAAAACAGCAACTCTTACAGATATGCGCTCCATTGTCTAGATGCTTTTGGTTAATCAATTGTAAACTGATTCCCCTTCCACCATATATATGAGATAATATAGATCAATAGTGGAAGTAGAAAAATGCATACTCTATTGTCTGTGACGCATAAAATTATCTTGAATCACAGATAAGGTAATACTTCACCAAGTGGGGATATATTTACATGGTTAGATATTTTGAAATAATGGTTTGATTTTATATTATTTTGTTTTCCGTACTTTTTCATAGTCAATCGTCTCTCCCGAAAAGGGGAGGGGAGGGGAGGGGATAAATAAGTCATGAACTCTGTTGTGGCTCAACAACGGGCTCGTTGACTCATATACGCGTTAACATGGCTTTTCTTGCACATTATGTGAGAAAGTGAATTAGAGACCTCGATGATGCGACTTTTCGTAAGACATTATGTCTAGCAAACTGCTGACTATCCGAAGGGTATTTTTAGAACAACCACGTAACCGACGTTTTCGTAGGGTGCCACGTGACATATGATCTAATTTGAGTATCTGGGTACACGGACCAGATTTGAGACTGTTCCCTCTCAAAATCAACTAGAGTCAGTTTTCGGGCTTAGGTCGGTTCTTAGATGGTCACTACTTCCATTAACCATTTTTTTTTTCAATTTTTGGGAGTCGCATTCACGTGTTCGTCTTCCACCCCCCCCCCCTAACTTCACAATCGTTTTGACATTAGCAATCTTGTTTTGCCTCTATGCTGTGTCTTTGGTTCTGCAGACCCCTTGTGCCCTATTCCAAATTGCGGCCTCTTCCTGTGAGCCCGAGTCGCGTTGCCCCTGTGGTTCTGCGGCCGACAGGGATACAACCTGGAAGGCCTCTTAGCTACGCCGAGCCTCGTCAAGATGCATTTGGCCTGCAAAACGTCTTACTTTCCCATCGTGTAGTTTTATAAAGGAATATTTTTATAACTCTTTGATGTTGCGACTAATGAGATGCTTTAAGAATTGATGTAATAACACCAAGATCTTTTTTTTAAATCGATGGAATGTTCATTTTACCAGTAATCTTTGCCTTCAGCTGTTCCGTTGTAAGTCACGGTGAAATTCAATCTCTTGGCCGTCACCCAGTAGATGGTGGATTCGTCGAACGTGTGGCTCAGGTCCAAAAGCCGACTCGCACTGGTCGGCATGGCTCCGCCGACTAGGGTGGTGTAGAAGTAGTAGACTAGTGCTACGGCGTGCCACGTCAATATGCTGGTGTGCGTCGGATTCATGCCGCTCCGTCTCTGTTAGGGAAAGAAAGAGAACACTTTTAGGAGAGTGGCATGCGATTTCGTCGGTGTCTGTGTGCCCCAACTCTCTAGTACAGCAGTTGCTGGTTGTTGCCTGCAAAACTGTATTAGCTATATGGTAATTAAATACGTAAGTTCCTCACTGATTGTCGATTTGCATTTAAAGAATCCCACCTCTTCCCCCAAATTGGTCCATCTGTAGAAGGTTAAATTGAGTTTCGTAGAAATAAGTTTACGGGGGAAACGAACCTTCAGTAAGTGGCAGAAAGAAAATGCAGCTTTTGAACGTCAGTGATTAGTTCTTAAGACTGTCTGGGCGCAACAGTGTATGAAAGTTTAATTGGTGTCGAGCGAATGGTAGAGAGTGTAACGCCTATTCTGTGGTAATGCTTCGTCTGTGATCATTTATATCTATTCAACTAAATTTGTGTAAGTTCTGAATAAAACAGATCAGCCTTACTTGATATAGATGCAATTCAGACTAGTAGTATTGTTACTAAAGTAATAGCCAGTTAATAAAAAGAAAATTATAAGGATAATTAGGGTTTTAAGTTTAGACACTTCTATTTTCACCGTTTAACCCCTTCGTAAAAAACCATGAATAGGTATGAAAATTAGACTAGTAATGAAACATTCTGATATTTCGCAGCCCTGTAAATCTTTACTGCCGTACATTTTCTTTATTCCGTCCCTATCAGCTCCAATAGCGCCCTTTACACGTACGTTCTTTCGGAGTACGGGATTGCGCGCACGCTCCAAGCACTCGCAAAAGAGCGTACGTGTAAAGGGCGCTAATAGCACCCTTTACACATACGCTCTTGGAGCGTACGGGATTGCGTGCGAGGAAAACTTGCAGTACGCTCAAAAGCAGCTTTCCCTTCCTCTCCGACACCTTCACACGTGCACTCAATTGCGCGGGAAAGAGCGAACGTGTAAAGGGCGCTAATGTCGGCAGAAGTGAAACACTCTTGATCCCACCTTGCAATAAGCCGCCAATTGAGGGGGGAAAGAGAAAAACGTTGCACTGAAAAAGCTCTTTCACAATGTTATTGTTGAAACATTTCCGATAACAAGAGACTCTTCCTGCTTATTATGCTCTCGCAGGATTAAAAAAAAAAAAAAAAATACGAGTTCGAATCGCAAAAGGCTCTATCATAGCGAGTGTCCAGCGAGGTGTCAAGGGCGAAATCCTAAAGAAAAACTTGCCCGATGGGTTTAATCTTTTTGTATCTCCGAAAATAGCCTTGAACAGCCTTCGCGATCCATTGAGAAACATCAAGACGCGATTTGCATGGCTTGAGCTCGAGATGAGAAACTTCTGCGAGACTTTAACAGCGGCAGAAACTGCCCTGTTGTTGTAACTCATTTCACTTCAGTATCATTTTGATTCAGTTTTCGCCTGGAATTTTACCTGCTGGGGTTATGTAAGAACAAACTCGGGAGAACAGAAATTATAAGGCAAAGTCGTCATTCTAATATAAAGTCGCCCAAGGTTAGAGGAAAATGTCTGATAAACAGGATTTAGAAAAGTGATGATTAGTTTTTTAATTAAGAAAATAACAGTTATTAGTTAATGACACGTTCGAATTCCAGGTCAGGAGTTTTAAATATATTATTACAATTTCATTTTCTTACAGGAGCTGTTTTCGAGAATTGCCACTAATCTCAAACTGAAAGAATTGGTCACCATTTGAGTAATAACCAGAGCTTGAAGATGTCTATCCGAAGAACAAATCCTTTTTGCTCCGACCCGAATAAAATTATTAAGGGTTAAATGATTTCTATCCGAAGCGGGGAGGGGGGGGATCCCTCGGATAAAGTCCCTTTGTGGATTGAATCTAAAGGATAGAATTTTTTTTTTTGTTTGTTTAATCCTTCTGAATTTATTCGGCTCTGAGCGAAAGAATTTCGCTCCTTGAAATTTTAAAGAAATCTGTTTCATCATTCTAAAATGTGATTTAAGGTTCTCTTCACTTGTGTACTACCCAGTTTCCCAGAAGTAGGAAATAAAACAGGATGATAATAGAATTCAATGCTATTTTCTTTTTGTATTCAAAATTAAAAACAAAAACCTTGTGAAGAAATATATATATATATAATATTTCTTACAAAAGAAATGAATGCATTGTAGGCATGAAATTATATGTTCCTATACGCAATGATAAAAGCCAATATTTTGGAAACGAATATAGGTTCATGTAGCGAATTTAACTCACGTTGTTACAAACACTGATGTGAAAAGAATCCTAACTCTTAAACAAATTACGAAAACCGGTTGAATCTACAGACTTGATTTTAGCCTCGTTCGATTCAGAATGAAAAAATACGCAAAAACAGACACCCAACTCGAGACATTTGTTGAAAACCTCAATCTTGAAAACTTTTCGAAAACTTTGTATTGAAATTTCACCAATTTTTGAATTTCCCAAACAAGTATAAACTGAACTTTAATAGAAGCCTGATGATCATAAAATGCGTATCAAAGATGTACAGTGCTTTCCGCTTATAAGAATCACGTTTGTTATTACTGTTTTTGATTCTTATAACCGAAATTTAGGTTTTTGGACAGGTACACATATACCTATATATACATATAATAGATAATTTACCATAAAATACTCTTTAATTTACATTATCTTTTATTAAAAATACAACTTAATTTTTAGACCTATAAGTAGATACACATGATTATAGTAAGAGAAGAAAAAAATACAATATTTGTTACAAGTTACAACATACCTGCTTAACAGTTTTAACATTTCAACTACAGGAAGGGAGCAAGAAAAAGTTTTCTACGTTAGTTTGACGTAATGAAGTTTTCAGGAGGCTGTTTATACCTCTTTCAATACTTATAGTCTCAGACGAAGATTCACCTTCTAGCTTACGTTTCTCGGTTTGATAACGTGCTGAATCTACTGTCACGTTTGCCTGAATGATAGTGGACACTTCGCCGAAGATTTGTGTGTTTTAGGGTCCAGGAAGCCGCAACCAGGATGTGGGAGGTGGGAAAAAAAGAGTCCCTATTTTTGTTTGTCAGTTGAGAAAAGTGAAATCAGACTCGGACGGGTAAAGATGGCCCCCGGGTCAAGCTAATAGGACAGTGTTGTAGTAAAGCATTTAAGGGGAAACTATTATGTTATGTCTAATAAAGAAAGGGGTGAATTTTACGACTATATTCCATCCCATCTTATCAATCTTTCTTTAAAAAAAAAGGAAAGGACTTCGTGCCTTTTGAGGGTTTAAGTAGCTTTTTTTGAAAAATGAAAGGAAAACGAAGAGTGTAAACTGATTCTTAAAACCGGTGGATTGATTCTTTAAAGCGAAAATTTTAACATGGAAATAATACATTTGTTTTTTTTTTTGCGATATTGATTCTTATAACTAGTGATCACTATAAGCGGTGGTTACTGTATATGGTTACGAGGATATGCGAGCATTTATGAGTGTATCTGAGAGTAGAAGAGAGTCGAAAGAACTTACTGGTGGAAATTTGAATCTGATGTAAAATTTACAACCAAATTTGGACTTGTTTCATCCAGTCTAGAAATTCATCACTAGTTTGGGGATTTAGATCTTAAGAGCAGCTCTTAATATAACAATCAGTTCCAATAACTACATATCACAAACTGGAGATAAAATTTAACACAAAGTATGGACTTATTTTTTTTAAACTAGAGATGGAAAGCTTTCAAGACTTTCCGGGTTTTTGTTTTTTTTTGATTGAAGGCATTTTCTCGTTCGTGTTGTCCACATCCAATTTCTCGAGGACAAATTTCAAAGGCCTTTAATACAAATAAATAATTACAAGATAAAAAGAACTTTTTATATACGATGTTTTTAATTTTTCTGTTGAATCATATAAACTTGACAATTCTATGTATTAATAAATACTTTTTTAAAAATTTTTTTGATGAATTATCCCATAAACTTGAAAGAAAATGAAGTTGATTGGAAGTTAACTCGCGTTTAACTTTTCGTTCTCGTCCCGGCCGATAGATGGCTGCACCAGTCTACAAAACAAAATTAACTGAAAATTAATTTAATTCTGCTTAAAGGTGGCTAAAAGTATTTAAAAAATGCATTGTCATCGTGTTCTGAGCTATTCTAAAAGTTTCAAATGTCTAACTAGTCGGGAAGTTAGTTAAAAATCGATTGCAAGATTTATACCGGACAAACACACACACAAACTAACAAGAAAACAAGTTAATAAAAACATGCTAATTAATAAAAACATGGTAATAAATGAACGAACATTAATCAAAATTTATCTATCGCCTCGCGATCTGAATAAATGAAATTTGAATATGCTGTTATATACATTGTAGAATAAATCAAATTTATGAAAAGACTAGCGGCCCGTCCCGACTTTGTCCGGGTTGAACAAAATATTATACCAATAAATTTCCATTTGATAGCCAATAAATTGTAAATTTTTTTTACCTTAATAATAACCTTAATAATACCTTAAATTAATATTACGTTAGTTAATAATTAAAGTTAATTTTTTAAAAGAAAAAGGCGTGCCAGAGAACGGCTACGTTCGAACCGCTACCGTCAGAACAAAAGCCCACCGCGATAGCACCACGCTATGGATCGTTGAAACCTTCGGCACAAAAAGCGGTTGAGGACAGTAGCGGTAACAATGGGGATTGTTAGGATTAAGCCCCTAACTTTATTTCTACTGATCAGATATACATAATATATAGCCTATGTCCATCTGGAATAATGTACCTTTCAAACAGTGAAGGAATTTTTCAAATATGTGCAGTGGTTCTGGACATTACCTTCCACATACAAAATCGCTCTCTCTTTATATATAAGTACTAGCTGAAAACCCGCGCTTCGCTACGGAGTACATTCAAATTAAATACAACGGTCAACGTATGCAATTTATGCCAAAAAATAAATATATATATTTATAATAAATGCGATGATCAATGTATACAATTGATGTAAAATATCTATCTATATATATGTATTTATAAAAAAATCGTAAGGGATATGCATTTTTTTTGGATAATATCCAATCGTCTGCTGCATTAGAAAGAGAAAAAAATATTTTTTTTGTCTATTTAGTTGTTACGCACGTGACGATAAATTTATTGAAAGTACCAGAAAAAGAAATCACGTGATCAGCATTTAATAAATTAAATTCTAAAAATTAATCCTTAAAAATTCACCAAAAATCAGGAAATGGAGGTAAAAATTCGAAAAAAATTTCATTTTAAAGGAATTTTTATGATCTTCTCGTGATATAAATTTTATAACCCTCAATGTATTATTTTAAATGCAAACGTAAAAAAAGTTTAAAAAACAGCTTAAAAATTTAATTTTAAAAAATCTAAGAAGAATTTTTGAAAAATCTTTCTTAGTGCACCCCTACACTATTAGAAGAATCGCCATGCAAAATTTCAGCCCTTTAGGTCCAGCGGTTTGGTCTGTGCGTAGTATGTCAGTCAGTCAGTTAGTCAGTGAATGAATGAGTCAGTTACGGAACTGTTTTATATATATAGATTATAGAAGTATAGATACACATTGGTATCTCCAAATTAGAGTAAGAGATGAAATAAAAATACAAAAATAAAAAAAGGATTTTAAGTAAAGAATGTTTTTTTTTAATTATTTTACCTAAAATAATATTCAAATTAATATTACGTTTCTTAATAATTGTGTGCACGTCCGCCATCTTGGATATTTTTGCGCCAACTTGGCGATTTTACCGTGTTTTGAGGAGTGGAAAATTTCTCGCCAATGTGTTTTAAGCGGTGTTTTCAAAACGCTGGACTTTGAATTTTTTTAGCTTTTTTAATAAAAACCACCTGTTTAAATTATGAAACTTAGAAAAATTTTTGAAAAATCATTTAAACGTTGGACTTAGATTTATTTTTGGGTTTTTGATAAAAACCACTTTTTTGAAAAAAATCATTCTCAAATATTGGAAATTTTGGGTTTTTCTTTTAGCTTTTTTAATAAAAACGATCTTTTTAAATTGTGAAACTTAGAAATATTTTTGAAAAATCATTTGATCGTTGGACTGCGATTTTTTTTTGTCATTTTTAATTAAAAACTACCTTTTCAAATTATGATCCATATGAAAAATTTGGTCAAATGAATTTTACTTACAGATAAAATTTCAATGCCATCTATTCAGTTTGCCCTAACTCTTTGACTAATAGCAATGAATCACCAAAATATTATGCCAATATATTGTTAATTAGAAAAAAAATACATCATATTCGTACCACCTAAATAACTTGCAATTTAAAAATTATCTAAAATTCAGCTTTGAAAAATGTAAAATAATTATGAACCCATAAATTTATGGTGAGTAACCAGATCCTCTCTTTTTTTTCCAAATATTTGGTGCATACAATAAAATTGGGACAAGGATTATTTGACCATTTATCCTGCTCTGTTGGAAATAAGAAAAAAAAACCCTTTTCCTAAACCAATAACTTAACCTTAACTAACTTTTTAACTTAGGTTCCTGGGGAGAGAGAATTTGAACTTCAGTTATTTAAATTTATTTGTAATCCACTACAACTTGGAATTATAAAATATTTTCAAATATATTGTATTTAAAATGTATACTGTATTTTACATTTTACGAAAAAATGATGGCAGATAATTTTTACTTCAAATAAATGAAATGGTGTATCATTATAGTATACTAATTGACAATCGATAAACAAAATTAAAAGCAACTTAAATTTAATAAGTTAACGAAAAACTAATAATGGATTCAAAAATTTAACAAAAAGACTCTTAGTTTTACAAATAATTTACTCTTTTGAGTATAGTCAATTTGACTCAGATTTCCAGGTCAAGGCCAAGATCTGACCTAAAATTATTATACTGTATTTAAAAGATCACATCAGAAATAACTGTTTGATCTTAAAATTAGAGAATTTGACATTGGGTTATTTTTACCAGAACGCAATAATTATCGCCATACGAAATGCGCCAAACCCCTTGCGGAAAAATCCAAGATGGCGGCCGTGCACACAAATCTAGAGTATTCCCCTAACTTTATTTCTACTGATCAGATATACATAATATATAGCCTATGTCCATCTGGAATAATGTACCTTTCAAACAGTGAAATAATTTTTCAAATAGGTGCAGTGGTTCCGGAGATTACCCTCCACGTACAAAATCGCTCTCTCTCTTTATATATAAGTATAGATTATTGGTAGTTTGCATGCACGCATATTTTTAAATTACTCAACTGCATTTATGAAACAGGTTTGACATACATCGAATTACAAATTTAAGAGTAAATATCGATAATTGGGTGTTTTGAAAATTATTTCTCAAAGAAATGATTTTTCACACGAAAAAGGTACAAAGAGCCCCCCCCCCCTCAAAAAAAAAAACAAAACACCCACTGGTACACCTGCCTAATATCGTGTAGGGCCTTCACGAGCACGCAGAAGTGCCGCAACATGACGTGACATGGACTCGACTAATATCTGAAGGTATCCTGGAGGGAATTCACACCAGGAATCCTGCAGGGGAGTCCATAGGAGTGCGAGGGGTCCGAGATCTCTTATGAACAACACGTTGCAAAGCATCCCAGATATGTTCTATAAGGTTCATGTCTGGGGATTTAGGTGGCCAATAGAAGTGTCTTAAGTCAGAGTAGTGATCCTGGATCCACTCGGTAGCAACTTTTCGACGTGTAGGGTATCGCATTGTCCTGCTGGAAATGTCCAAGTCCGTAGGAATGCACAATGGACATGAATGGGTGTAGATGATCAGACAGGATGCTTATGTACCCGTCACCTTTCAGAGTGGTCTTTAGACGTATCAGGGGTCCCATATCACGCCAACTGCACATGCCCCATACCATCCACCAGCTTGAACAGTCAGTCTCCTGTTGACATATACTGTCTATGGATTCATGAGGTTGTCTCCATACCCGTACACGTCCATCCACCCGATACAGTTAGAAACCTGATTCGCCAGACCATGCAACGTGTTTCCAGTCACCAACAGTCCAATGTAGGTGTTGGTTGGCTCAGGCGAGGCGTAAAGCTTTGTGCCGTGCAGTCAACAACGGTACACGAGTGGGCTTGCGGCTCCGAAAGCCCATATCAATGATGGTCCGTTGAGAAGTTCGCACGCTGACACTTGTTGATGCCCCAGCATTGAAATCCGCAGCAATGTGAGGAAGTATTGCACGTTTATCTCGTTTCAGGTTTCTCGTCAATCGACGACGGTCCTGTTCTTTGAAGGTCTTTTTCCGGCTGCACCGCTGTCGGAGATTTGATGTTTTACCGCATACCTGATAATCACGGTACACTCGTGAAATGGTCGTGCGCGAAAATCCAAATTGCATCGCTACCTCGGAGATGCTATGTCCCATCTCTCGTGCGTCGACTACAACGCCACGTTCAAAGTCACATAAATCGTGGTAACCTACCATTGTAGCAGCAGGAACCGATCTAACAGCTTCGCTTCGCCATACACCTGTTGTCTTATATATGCGCTGCAGACCGCATAGCTTTACGCTGATCAGTTGCACATCTCCGTTATTTGACACACATGCCTGTACCAGTTTTTTTCCTCTCTCTCTTCAGTGTATGTATTACAAATACCTTGGATATAGATCAGTTTATCATTACCGTAATAAAAGAAACCATAGTTATGGTCATATACAATGTTTGTGTTGGATGTCATTTCAAATCAAATATCTCAAGCAACTTAAATATTAACCATCGCCGCCTTTGTCTAAGAGACTCCATTGTGATTTTTCAATATTTTCTTTACAGCAGAACTATTTTTTTCTATCCAAAATTAAATGGCTTTGTATCCAAATGGCTTTGTATCGAAAATGTGATTGGATTTAAGAGGCTCGAACGTATTAATTATTCACTGGTTAATTTTCTTTTGAGCTAAAACGGATCACGCGACGAGTAAAAAGCAAAATACTGCCGACGTTTTAAAATCACGCGAGTTTCTTTTTAAGAAAGTACTTCATGATCCGTTTGCTGATCCCTTCACGATCGTTTTCCGCCTCGAATGTATGAATCTCACCGTATCAAACGATCCAAATACACGGCCAGAGAGAAACTGACGCGCGGGGTTACACATGTACGGAGATGTATCCATCAAAACTAAAAGCGAAATAATTTTAACTGCGTTGTGTGTCAGTTGATCACTCACTTCAGAATTTAAAATTCACCAGAATACTGTATAGGGGGCCATGAATTCCGAGCGACAGTATGTAAGAAAAATGAGATACAAGGCATAACGGTGCGAATTGAAGATTTCAGTTTGACTGAAATACTCAAAACAAAGCAATATCCTTTTTACAAGTCCGGTCGAATTTCGTCAGTCTAAAAGAAGTGGTGGCGAAACTCCGGCTTTTCTACTAGGATTTTAGAAACTTGTGCCAGAATCAAAATACCTAAAATTAAAATAAGCGGCACGTCGAATAACCGCCATTTTAGGTATAACGTATAGAAGCGATTCCTTGCATTCTACATTTAGGTTGATTAAAAAAATAAACAACGCGCAAAGATGCCTTTGAATGAATCAACATATGACGGAATTGCTACGAACTGCAACTGAATACATGCCAGATTATTCAAATCTGGCAAAACAATTAAAAGAGAAATAATATTTAAAGCTATTAAAACTATTTAAGAATTTAGAAATATTAATCATTGCAACAATAGGGGGTTGATAGACTCAATCAAAACGTAAGAAAAATAACGCTTAAAATTTCTTTCGTATCCAATACAACCTTTGTGTGTTGAGTCCTTCTAAACATGCAGACATTCCCGAAAAACTCTTTAAACACAGTTTATTTAGGCCTTCCTGGCCTATAGCGTATTAGCTCGATTCTGGGTTTGAAAATAAATCTCGCCCAATTTTTAAAATAGGTTGTTAAAAAATGACTATCATCAGAACACACTAGAAGGCTGGTTATCGGTATCACTTCGTTCAATTACTAGTATCCTTAACTAAACATTTACATCAGTGTAACGGGTAATGAATCAATACAAAGATCAAGGGAGACAGCGAGATAAGGTGAAGGTAAACAAGAAATGAATTTATCAGTTCTGACGAACGAGAGGGTAAGAAAATGAGGATGAAATACAAGTGTACAAAGTGAGTACCCCAGTTTGCATTAGAAGCTCAGAAATATAGAAGCGAGTAAATTCTTAAACAATAAGAAATGCCCTTGATAAACATCGGTACCACGGTCGAGTAGCTTAGACATAAACATTGAACAGCAAAGACAAACAGCTGAACTCATCCTAAAGGAACATTGCGGCTGTTTATTTTGGGCAAATTACCATTCATAGATTTCGTCCCAAATAGCTTATTTTTTAATGTTATGAAAATAGGGTTAAATTGGATCCAAAATGGTACAATCGATATAAAATGGTATACAATATTACAATTCATATAACATAGTTTCCCACTGAATAATAAAATATGTCACTCACAAAAATTTAACATAAAATGGCGAGTCTCATTTTGGGATAAAAGCAATCTATTGTTTCAGTTTAAAATTACACTTATTTGAAAGTTGCTTTCAGTCAATTTCGTTTGGGTTGTTAAGTACTCAAGCTTGTTAAAATGGACAGAATAAAAATATTTTTAAAAGCTCTTAATAGCCTTTTATTGAGAATAATCCTAAATAACGCTTTCTTTTCTTGATTATCGTGCCATTTTCTCGCACGAATTCCACGATATGTAAATAATACAAGAACTTTTTATTACCATGATTTTATTAAATCGCTTTCTTGTTTGTCTAGTACAAATCTTACAATCGATTTTTAACTAACTTCCCGACTAGCTAGACATTTGAAACTTTAAGAATAGCGCAGAACACGATGACAATGCACTCTTTTAATACTTTTAGCCATCTTAAAGCAGAAAAATCCGCAAGGTGGCGCTTCGATCGAATTCAATGCTTGCACTGTTGCGTAACGGCGTTTGACGATTTTGAAAACTGAATACATGTAAATTTAGTTTGTTTACAAAAATATTGTGCGAAAAATTTTAAAAAATTTTAAAAGTTAGCAGTTTATAAAGTTCAGTGGAAACGACTAAAAAGTGATTAAAATTAAATAAAAGATAGTGAAAAAGAATAATTAAGTTAAGGTTTGTGCAATTAAGAGAGAAAAGGAGAGAAAAATAAAAATAAATACAAGTGAAAAATAATTAAATAGGAAAATATAAAAATTGTGATTTGACGAAATAAGAGGTCTTTCTAGTAAGTTTGGAGCAGTCAAACCCTTCGATGCGCAGTCCTTTTAAGTTTCTAACTCGGCTTAATGCGACGTAAGCTTGTCCCTATTGAAGATGGCATTCCTATAAAATTCCGCAACAGCCTGGAAAAGGTCCATCAGCTTGCTTTCGAAATGTACAGATTAGGTAAGCATGGGAACCATCTTAACGAGCTCTATGCTCAATTAACCAACACTAATCTTCCCTCTACTTCAACTAACCCTAACAAAAAACCTAGGACAGATCCTAATGATGATTTTCCTTCTCTCCCTACCAAGCCAATGGCTAAGGCCAATGATTTTCGTTTTCCTTCAGCCCGTCTTACGGCTAAAAAATCCATATCTATTGGAGGATTAACCCAACCAACTCCCTTAAAAAATAAATACAGTGCTCTACCTGAACAAAATTTAAATGCTAGCACTTCTAAAAACCCTCGTATCAGCAATGCAACCAGTAAAATCAAGCACCTTACAATAGTAAAAACAGAAAACTATAGGGAAATTCTTTCAATACTAGCTGGTAAGGATGATTCAAGGAAATTCCATGCCAAGATAGGAGCGGAATTTATTAAAATTGACCCTTTCACTGCTGAAGATCACAAAGGTATAACTGAGTGCATGAAAACAAATAACATCAAACGTTTCCTTCTCCCTCTGGGAGTAGTTAAACCCCTAAAAGTTGTCATTAGAGGTCTACCCATTGATTATTCCCCAGAGGAAGTCCATGAAAAATTAAATGACTTAGGATTCCCAGTAATCAAAGTCGCTCAATTGCAGAGAAAGGACCAAACCAAGCTGCCCCTATATCAAGTACAACTCACACCAACAGACGAGGCAAAAAATATCTACGAACTAAATTCCTTATTTTATATAAGAATCAATATTGAACCCTACAAATCAAATCAATGCTTCCAATGCCAACATTTTCATCACCACTCCAAAAACTGCTATATGAACCCTCGCTGTGTTAAATGCGCAGGTGATCACCATACGAAAGATAGCCCCGATGGGAAAAAAGCCCAAATTATAAAATGTTGTAACTGTCAGGGTGATCACCCTGCAAATTATCGTGGATGCCCCAAATTCCCTCATAATATTATAGCGAAGAAGATGGCTGAAAAAGAAGCCAAACAACAGGAAGCTAAAGTTTCAAAATTAGTCTCAGCTGGTATTTCTTATGCGCAAATGGCAAACCCTAACCCCACCACTACTTCAGAAAGCAACCCCTTAACAGAACAGGAAGCATCCCCAGTCCCAAATCTAACTCCAGTCAATAAAAACACATTCACTCTTTTAAAACAATTCCAAGAAATCCAGCAAATAATAAATAGTATGATAGAAGAGCTTGGTATTCCTGATTTTTCAGGAATACTTAATCAATTAAGAACCGTAAAAGCTGACATGAAAAATAAAGATTCCGTTGAGGACAAAATTTTTTGCTTCGTCAACGGTATGAGATTAGTTACTGAACCTCTTGGTTAATGGCCCCCCCTTCTCTTTCTCTTTTGGCAAGGAATTCTAATGGAATCAGAGTTAAAATCCGTGAGTTCAAACAATTTATATATGAGCATAACCCCGATATCATCCTTCTGCAAGAAACACATCTCAGACCAGAGGATAATCTAAATGTACCTAACTACACTACTTATAGAACTGACTACGTAAGCTCCACTATCCCCATGAGAGGCACTGCTATTTTAGTTAAAAAATCTCTACCCCATCATGAAATTGTTCTACCTCCTCTTAAAATTATCAACGTTACAGCTATAAACAGTTTTTTTCTGAGGTACAGAATTGCGTGTTTCACGGTACATCCTTGCATTTTGTGCACAGTGCAGGCCGATAATTTTCTTTCAAGTTGATGGGATAATTCATCAAAAAAATTTTAAAAAAGTATTTATTAATACAAGGTCTGACAATAAAGTTCGGTGAATAGTCCTGTAACATTAACGTAGATGAAATATTAACGAAAGTTACCTTACTGTTCTTCGAAATAGTCACCTCCCATAACTATGCACCGCTGACATCTGCTTTACAGGCTCTGGAAACTTTGCAAGAAGTCTTCTTTTGGGATGGAGTTCAAAAGCCTCGTCACGTTTTGTTGGATGTCAGGAATATCGTCAAATCTCTTTCCCTTCAAAGCGAGTTTGAGTTGTGGGAATAGGAAGAAGTCTGAAGGATTGAGATCTGGCGAGTATGGTGGATGTTCAATTTGCACCACCCCCTTTTTTTGCCAGGAACTGTTTGACGATATTGGTTGTGTGAGGGCGAGCATTGTCGTGAACAAAAAACCATGAACCTTGCTGTGCGTACTGGGGTCGTACCCTGTGTAGACGTTTCATGAAACGGGTCAAAATTTCAATGTACCCTTCAGCATATTCATCGTTGTTACCTCAGGTAGAAATGCCTTGTGGATAATGCTTTGACTATCAAAAAAGGTGATGACCTATCAAAAAAGATGATCGTTTTGATGCGTGATTTTTCTGCTCTGACTTTTTTCAGACGAGGTGATGCAGGAGAACGCCATTCCATGCTTTGCCGTTCCGTTTCAGGGTCGTATCTGAGACATCAGGACTCATCCTCAGTGACAATACAGTTCAAGAAGTTTGGTGTCGCATCCGCCGTTTCGACAAAATCCTGTGAAGCCTCTAAACGTGCCTGCTTGTGATCGTCATCCAAGTGATGTGGCACAAGACGACGACACGTTTTTCTCATCCCTAAATTGTGGGTAACGATTTGTCGCACGGAACAAACGCACTAAACAAGCTCTTTGTAAAACAAGTCTTACACGGAACACAAACGACGCTAAACTGAACAACGGTGGGGGCAGACGGTCAACACCTACCGCTACGCAGATGCAGCGTTTTGTTTCGCCAGTGTTGCCAGATCGGCCGTTCTGACTTCATTCACCGAACTTTATTGTCAGAAGTTGTACATAGAATTGTCAAGTTTATATGATTCAACAGAAAATTTAAAAACGTGGTATATAAAAAGTTCTTTTTATCTTGTAATTATTCATATGTCGCTTTTAATTTGTTAAATTTTAGTGAATAAAATTTGATTCAGGAGTTGTGTCAAAGATCGAAAGGTAAAATTAAAAGCATGCATTTTTCGCTCTTTTACCTTTTAATTTAAAAAAAAATAAGTTCAGGTGCTAAGTTCTTGCATTTATTCTTTAATTTCAGGCTTTATTCTATTGAGAAAATAAGTTAAGCAACACAACGAGAAATCTCGCATAGGGAAGTTATTCCTTCTGTGGTCTTTCAAAGTTGATTGATTGATTAATTTACGGAGCAGTTACCTTTTAGTAGATTGATTCTAAATGACCCATCCCCCATATCAAGTGGACTCAGAACCACCGAATAAGGGGGTCCTGCCACCCTCCGAAGTGGTTTCAAAGTCACATGGAAAGTCAGTGCTAGGGTGTACTTCGGATTCTGGGTGATAGCCGTATTGGAATCGCTCAGCTCCATGTTAACCTATGGAGTAATATTTCTAATGATTCTCGGATTGAAATCTGTAGTTTTTTTATTGTACTCTGTAATAGATAACAAAGTTTTTGATTCTGCTATCTGTTTCATTCTTTAGAACATGCGCAGATAATATTTTAAGTTTGAATGACTCGAGGGGGGGGGGGGGTTATAGGGTATGCTGTGTTTCAAACGCTCATCATTACCGTTCGTGGACGATATTTTATAAAATGAATAAGATATCACAATAAAGAATTTCTCTCTCTATTACGAGTACAATCGTTTAAAAAAATCTTTCAATCCAGGTCTACAATCATTGGAAACGTTTAACACTGAGCTGAGACAATCCAATAGTGCTACTACCATAGGTCCTAATTTTTTTGGAGGTACGAACTGGATGCAGTTAAGACCCTCCTCAGCGCATTAACTGCCGGTTGGCCTTTAAAATATGAAATATCAGGATTTTTTTTCAAAATTGAATAACAATAGATTTGATGTTTGAGTAGTATTCAAAAGTTATACAGTGAGAAAAATAAATATAATGTAAATAAAATGAGGAAAAAAAATATAGCGTCGAGTTTTTGTTATGGATCATATCATTGTTAAAAACTATTTTAAGGCTAAAGACATAATCGGAATCTTCAGTTTCACAGTTTGAAAAAACGGGAAAAAAAACTTTCTTAAAAGTTTTCTACAACAATTTCTCGATTTTAACTGAACTTCTATTAACGTTTTAATTTATTTCAAGTTAAGTTTTTTTTTTTTTTTTTTTTGGGGGGGGGGGGCGTGCGTGCCCCCCGACGCTACGCCTATTGCTACCACTCCAAAGTCACATAACCACAGGGTAATCACGAAATGAACTATTTACTAACACTCCATGTTAGTAAATAGACCCTTCAAAGTATATCAAATCTTGCTTTTGAATTAAAGTTATAAATTTTCATCAATTCACTTCCACCTAAACAACATAAAATTCGGACTACGAACTGAAAATTAAATATATTTTTACCTTTGTGTAAACCGGAGTTTTAAAAGACCCATCTTAGATAAAACAGCTAACCCCATTAAAGTAATATCAGGTAATATTTAAAAGGTGCTATAAGCTATAATTACCCGAATGTTCCACTCTTTTAAAAGTTCAGATTCAACGAATACGAAATAAATTGGCGGTTTAAACCACAATCGAATCCCCTGATGTTATGGATTCTTTGAGGCAGAAAAAATGAGATTCCTATGCAGCTAAAAAGATTGTCTTACCTGAGGTTGCATGTCATGAAGAAGTGTCTGTCCGTCGTGCGCAGACGTTCTCAGAACCATTAACAGACGAATTGGATCGCGCGGTTAAAAGATTGCGACTCAACAGCAGCTGTGTTTTCGCGCGAAATCAGCTCGCCGAAGCCCGGAGGAGGTGAAGAGCCTTGAATCTCTCTTGAGCACGTGAGCGCCGTGCGAAAACAGCCGAATTTTCTATTTCTAACCCACTTTTTCGGCACCGGACCCGAATCGGGGCCCTTCTTGACCTTGAACCTTCGGCTGGAGTGGATGGTAATTTTCAAAATGAACGGATTTCTGCCGAGGCTGTGTACGAATGACGCTAAGCTTTTGAACGTCGGTTAGTTTCCGGTTAAGGTTATGCTAACGAAGTTCCCTGTAACCGCTGGAATTTAAATAATGATTGACGGTTCTCGCCGGTGTGATAGCATTTACTTCTCAGACATTACGGATTAAAAGCGGTATGCACCCGATTCTCTTTTTGCACGGGAGATACGTTCCAGAGACTACCGTGCAAAAATAAAACCTTTTAAAGAAAATACAGTGAACATATAAAAATTGGAGATAGATTCCATTCAAATATACTCAAAAATTAAAAAAATGCTAATTTTATGAAATTTAGATTCGATCGACTGAACTTGAATAAATATGTAAGAGCCAATCCACTAATCCTATTTTTAATTACGTTTATACGGGTTAATTTTTAAATTGAAAAAGTGCGACAGTCACACGTGATTAAAAGTAAATTGAATTTATTTTTATTTATACATAGATACAGTGGCGCACCAAGGATTCAATCTTGGGGGGCGGGGGGGGGGGCGAGTTGAACGGATAAAAATATTGATAATGAAAATTCTATATTCATAATGCAATTTCTATTGGGGGGGAGGGCGGCGCCCTTTGCCCTCTCCAGTGGCGTAGCGAGCAAAACTGGCGCCCGGGACACGATACCTTTGTGGCGCCCCCCCCGAAAAACATATATAATATATAGACCTTATATTGGCACCTCCCCGAAAAACATATAATAACATAATATATAGACCTTATACTGGCACCCCCCCCGAAAAACATATAGTAATATTATATATAAACCTTATATTGGCACCCCCCTGAAAAACATATAGTAATATAATATACAGACCTTATACCGGCTTCCCCTCCCCCCCAAAAAAAACATATAGTAATATAATTTATAGACCTTATATTGGCACCCCCCCCCCGAAAAACATATAGTAATATAATATATAGATCTGATACTGGCGCCCCTCTGCGAGTGGCGCCCAGGGCATGATAGACCCCCTTGCCCCCCCCCCCCTCGCTACGCCACTGGTCCTCTCCCTAGGTGCGCTACTGTTTTCATACATTCGCGCATACTGTTTTCATACTACATTCTAACATTCAGTCATTCAGTGTCACTACTAAACGTGTCCATACAGATAGTAAACGTGCCCGTTTATTGTCGTTTTTCGGTGGCGAAAAATCCCTCTCGTCACTGGACCACAGGACCACAGGAAAATTGGTCTAACTGCACTACCTGGGCCACGCCCTCAAGTGCAGGCTTTCAGAAAATAAGCAGCGGGGAACCATGATTGGACAGAAAGTAGAGAGAGAATAAAAGTGAAAGGAGCGCTCAGGATCTTCGAGTTCAATGCCTTCAGCTGGAATCACCGAAGTGATCCAGCATCGGGCAAGACAGTAGGAAAGTAATATGAAACTGTAGAAATCTTCCCGGAAATGGGAGAGAAAATGGCTTAGCTACAGTAAAAATATGAAGAGGAGGAAGTTTAAGGATAGCAACACATAATATTTATTTTGTTTTGAAGTTTTTATTAATTTTTTTTTTTTTGCCTTAGCAAAGCTAAGTATTATTTTTCATTTTTTAAGAGAAGCAGACAAGGGACAAATTAAAAAAGAGAAAGGATGGCTCTAGGCCTTTTCCTGTTTTGGGGATCAGCATGATCATAATTTGCAAATTCTAGTAATAAATCATTGTCAATAGACTTGTGAAAATTAAGAGCTAATTTTTGAAGATAATTTCGAATAGCTGGGAGTCCAATCTCCCTATAGATGTCAGCATTTCTAAAGTACCAAGGGGCGTTAACGATTTGTCTCGTCACTGGAAATATTGAATGGCGATATATCTACAGTCGACCTCTGAAGAGAAGATCCCTGAGAAACTGGTCACTCGGGGAGAGTTCTTTTTCGATGAGGGGTGGAACGTTAAAGCGAAGGTCAACGAGAGAGGAAGAGATTGTCACCAAACATCCCCCACTTTTCGCCAAATATCGGCATTTGTCCCAAGGAAGAGTCGAACAGGTGTTTTTCTGCCGATTGACAATGGTTTAGTATAAAGAAAACGCAGTGTTTACAAGAAACAGATGGGGAGAAATACACATCTGCAGTTACAATTGAAAGGACATTTTAAACACTATTGGAACTATTATACCTTTTGGAATATTAACTGCTGTATAATCTGAAATGTTTAAATGCTCATTTCTGAAGTCTATTTTCCAAGGTATAAATTTGCAACCAAGCAAAACATCTTTCCCGTCTTTATTAGCCATATTTTGGCCAGTTTAAAAGTTAACAAAAACCAAGTTATGAGAAAATATTTCAAAGAGGGGGAAATTAAAGTTTGAAGAAAATTTTCCTTATTGAAAATAGGAAAATTTTATAGTGTACAAATGTATCGTGAATAAAATGAACATCTTGTGTTTCTTTTGTTTCACTGGCTTTGAACACGAATTCGATTATCAGATGCTGTGATTTTGTTTTTGTTAGTTCTTAATAACGTGCCACAATCATTTTAAAAATCACATTGGAATGGCACAGCTTGTCCGACATTGAAAATGATTTCCAAGTTTATAGGCTCGTTGGAGGGCCTTCTAGAATTGTACTTGCAGATAATGGAACCACACCTTCATCATCACTACTATAAACTGGTGTAGAATCATTAACATTCTCTGAAATGCTCTCTGATAACATTGCACTCAATTTTTTTTCCTGTTTAGGTTTTTTAATCGTGTTAAAGTAAAAAAAAAGCGTAAAAAATAATAAATTCTTTTTCTTGAACCATGTTATTTCAAATCCGTGGGGAAAAAAGTGCAAAATAGAGATTCGGATGTGTGTGTGTGTATATATATATATACAGGGTGGTCATAACAAACTTCTTTTTGCACCGGAGATATACGTTCCATAGACTACCGTGCAAAAATAAAACCATTTAAAAAAGATGCGTGCATAACGCGCCCGTTTCTTGTGATACACGTACTATTCCAACGCTATTTAGGGTTTTCTCCAGGGTTGCCAAATAAAAACACCGAAAATAAGGGACAGATTGAATAAAAACGTCGAAAATAAGGGACGAGTTTTGATAACTATACTACAGGGGAGTATGGAATACTCCCAGGGAAAGGGGGTCCGGAGGTACTCCCCTGGAAATTTTTCAAATTTTAATCTTTCAAATAGCCATTTTCAATGCATTTTTCGTTCAGTTTTGCAACTTACATACAGTTTAGGTTAAGTAAACAATAATGTAATTACACAGAAAATTTGCAAATCAAAAACAATTTAAAGTTGGTTTAGGCATATAGTACAAAACTGATTTTTATTTTATTAGTTTCCTACAACTAAGTAAGTGCCCTTATAAAGTGTTAGGGACGTGCATGTAAAATTTGTAATTTCATTATTGTACAATGTACATAATATAATGTGCGCAGGAAATCTTTGGGGCGACTTTTGAGTCATAATAAAGTTTTCGAATGAGCGTGTTCCCACAGTCCATTGAATTGTACGATATATTGTGCTTTACTGTGTTAAATACATCCAGATGTGAACAGGCCCTTGTATGCGCCCAACTCCTATACAATAAATTTCTCATTTCGGCGAAAAACGGGACTTTTGCCGACCCGTATCAAAGTTTCCCGGGACGCGGGACAAAATTTACAAATAAGGGACTGTCCCTTAAAATCCGGGACATTTGGCAACCTTGGTTTTCTCATGCGCTGAGCACCGTGAGAGCCACTTTGTTGCCATTCACAGAATCCCGAGCTCATAGCTCTGAATAACTATATCTGAAATCTCATCTCAGTCGGTTGAACGTAACAGCCGCTAGAGGTCCATATATCGGCAAAGTTTTTTATGACCACCTTGTATATATATATATATATATATATATATATATACAGTAACGCACCCAGGATTTAATATGGGGGAGGGCGAGTTGGAAGGATAGAAATATTTATAAAGCAAATTCAAAACAATTCACCAGGGGATTTTAAAAATTATCTAAAGAATACAATCCAGTTTTCTTTTCTTTTTCACAAAGATCTTGAATTACCTCACTCATGATTACATCAGTCTCCCTGTATATATGTTAGGCTTAAAGACCGGAAACGCTCATTGAGCGAAATAAAACGTTCACAATGTGTTGTGGTCTCTTTAAAACAACCACAACGCGTTATTCGTATTGTGGCACCAGTGATGTAGCGAGCATAACTGGCGCCCGGGGCACGATACCTTTTTGGCGCCCCCTTCCCCCGAAAAACATATAGTAGTATTATATAAAGAATTAGTGAAAAGGACCATTTGGCGCCCCTCTGCGAGTGGCGCCCGGAGCATGATAGACCCCTTGCCCCCTCTTGCTACGCTACAGTGGCACTTATGCTTACTCCACGCCAACGGCGACGGAGACGAAAATCATGAATTTTCGTTGTTAGGCATGCGTATTACAAAAAAAATTTCACCCCCAGCGTTCGTCTCCGTCTCAGGTCTCTGCGGTTTCAAGTTGGAAAAAGTTCAACTTTTGTCTCTGTCGCCATGTTCTGCAGCCAATCAGAATAGAAAGAGAAGATTATGCGCATGAGCAAATAAATTGCCTCTTCTCCCGGTCTCCTAGCGGCGTGAAGGCTTTTATGACAGCCACAGAGACAGGTGGCAAAATGTGTCTGTCTTTCGTTGCTGTAGCTGTTGGTGTGGACTAAGCATTATAAAAATAGCCAGAACGCTTTGTGGCTAACTTGAAAAGACCACAATACGAAATTCGCATCGTGGCTCTCATGATATTTGACCACTACGCGTTGTGGTCATTAAAGAAAAGCCATAACGAGTTCTGAGTAGCTGATGCAACCACGATACGACAGACAGACTGTAACCACATCTTCTGGATGTTAACTAATAAAGAGGTGATATGAAGAAAATAAAACATTCTTTTTCATTATCGTTTCTTTAACTCTAATCATTATCTTTTATTGTTGGAAATAAAATTACTATTAAAATTATTGTTGATATGTTGGAAATAAAATCATTAAAATAGTAATGTTGGTAATAAAATTATCAAGGATGTTGTAGAGTTATTTATTTTTACAAGAACTATTACCGTGACATTTTGAGTTACATTTGATGTTCTTTGGTCGACATTTGCATTTTTTTATCAGTACAGTATCTTTTACAATGACACATTATAAACCCTTGCTGACTTCCAGATGATAACATAGGTGCTGAGCGAAGTTACATCCGTTACGAAGTTACTGTGAAGTTACGTCCTGAATGTTAATAAAGTTATTCTCCGAAAATGTAAATTCATTACGAGCATAAAGTCGATCAAGTAGACCTTCCTTGTCTCCTAAATGATAGAGACCTGATGGATTAATGCTCATAACAACAGCTAAAACATTTCTGGAAGCTGCACGTCCTCTATCAACCCCAGGTACCCTAAACTAACACAATTAGAACCGATTTCAACTGCAGGAAATTTTGAGTTGGATAGTGAAATCATTTTATATACCTGTTTATCTTGGACGGCTTTGGCACATTCTCTCTCAGCGTTGACGATGCTCTTTCTTACACAGAGCTTACAAGTAACATTTGCACCAAATCCCTCATTCTCGTTGCTATCAATATTTCAGTCAGCAATTTTTAAGATATCATATCGTTTAAGACGACAATGCTGCTTTATGGATACAGATTTGTTGTTTTTTATAAGAAGCTGAGCCTTTTTTGTTTCTTGAAGTAACTCTTCGTACCACCGATTAAAAAACTGCGATCAGTACTTGTCTTCATTAACTCAATTTATTTATCATAAAATATGTTCATTTTACTAGCCATGATTAGCGCACAGATGTTCACACTCGCAAATGGCATTCAAGAATGAACATGAACTCGACAGTTGTTTGCAATGCGCCAGTTGACAAGTTACAACCTGTCCGACGTATCGTGGTTGCATCGGCTAACGTTCAGAACGCGTTATGACTTTTCTTAGTGACCACAACGCGTAGTGGTCAAATATCATGAGAGCTGTTGAAAATTTTACCGAAAAGTAACTTACCAATAGTTTTCTCATAGTGTAGTGTTGCACTCACGCTATTGTTTTGATTTTGGCAGTTGCCAAATACGTTTTCTTAATATCCTAGTAATCTGGTAATCAACCGTGTAAACCTAGTAAATTCATGTGTAGATGACGTCATTACACCAGATTCTGTTGTATGACGTCATTTGTATTCATCAACTGTTAGTGGGGTTTTATTTGTTTTCCTCTTACGCTTTTTTGAAAAAGGAAGTGTGTCGTCTCGTTGGTGTAATATGCCTCTGCGAATCCTCATGGTCAAATTGTGAGCCGTCCTCCCTGATAATATCTGCTGCTAAGCTCCTGGATCCCGTATCGTCAACCAATCAGGTTGCGGGACACATTTTGCTCTCGACCATGGAGCAGCTTAATCTTTTTTAACCAGGGACGGATTTACATATTTTTATGCCCTAGGCCAAAGCACCATTTTGCGCACCCTTCCATCCATTTAAATTTTTGACTTATGTTAGATTTAATATACAGTAAGAGTTTTTGAAACATATATACTGAATAAACATTTGAATAACATATTTTTAATAAAAGTTTTCTACATAATTTCTTCTAATTTATCTAAAAATTACAATTAAAATTTTTTCCTTCGTGCTTTCGCCCATGAAAATTCTTCAATAGTTTCATTGAAGTCAACAGATCTTGTTAAATCTGCTTCAATGCAAAGAAGTGCCAAGGCATTTAGTTTGTCTTATTGCAGCAAGGATCTTAAATGATCTTTGATTCTTTTTAGTGTAGAAAACGATCTTTCTGCAGAGGCATTTATGGTAGGTGTGCACACAAACATTCTCAATACGATATCAACATTTGAATACACTGTTTGTAATCCACTTTCACTTAGCCACTTGCAAATTGCTAAGGGACTTTTCGAACCAATGCTGCACTCAGTTATGTGAGATTTTAGATGTTGCAGTTCATTACATAATGCAGGCTCCAAATCATCTTTAAAAATTGCCTGTAATTTTCTTCCCTCTTCTTCAAGCTCAGGAGAAGTCAGTGACCAAATTTTCGTAATTCCTTTAAATTTTTCACCGAGCTCTCTATAAGCTTGTGACATCTTCTCGAGCTCTGCTTTGAGTTTGTTCACAATCGTGAAATAGGTATTAACTCTAAAGATATCACACCCGTTTAAATTAACTTCGCCTTCACGTTTTTTGTCAGCTTGTAGTTTTCTGAAAACCTGACGCTTATCATCACGCTCATAAACTTTCTTTTCAGAAATATCCAGAGCTTTGTTTTCATATATATCAAATTGTTCTCGCAGTTCTAACAAGAACTTTACGAGTGACTGAAGAACTGTGGCAATTTCTGAAACATCAAGTTCTACGTTTTGTACATACTTATTGACTTGGTGAAGTCTAATCAGCACCTTTCCCCAAAACTGTGCCATGAATACTGTTTCGAGCCTTTGCAACTTCGTTAGTAAACCTCTAGCTTCTGCTCTTGTTCCTGATTTTTGACTTTCGTCACTTTCAAAGTATTTTAGAGCTTTTATGACTGCAAACCAATCTTCTTTTAATGCTCTACAAGCATCATATCTTGAAGACCATCGTGTCGTGGAGAGGCTTTTTGAGGTAAGGGTGTTATTTTTCTTCAATGCGTCCCACCTCGCTGTAGACGACGAGAAAAAATTATAAAGTTCTTGAAGTAAATTAAAAAACGATGTGGCTTCAATGCAGCAATCTACAGCATGTGTGCCCACTAAATTTAAAGAGTGTCCTACACAAGGTATGAAGGATGCAAGATGAGAAACTTCAAGTATCCTAGCCCGAAGACCTGAGTAAACACCAGCCATATTAGCTACATTGTCATATGATCGACCACGACATTTCAAGATATCAAGGTGGAGATCAGTGACAGTCTTAATAACAGCTTCAAACATTTCATGGGCTTTGTGGCCAACGTTAGGTAAAAATTTTATAAATCTCTCAACAAGTTTCCCATTTTCTTTCACATATCGCAAAACAAACGATAGCTGATCCACATGCGAGATATCAGGAGTTGAATCTACAACAAGGGAATAGTACTTTGATGTTTTAGCTTCATTAGCAATACGCGTTAATACTTTTTTAGCTAGGAGCTCGATGAACTAATCACAAATAGTAGATGAGAGATAGGATGTCTGTTAGAGATGGATGCCTGGATGTGAGAGATAGGATGACAGCTTCAAATAATGTTTGTTAATAATAATATATACTCCTGGCTCCTGGTGTCCTGCCATCGACAGGTTGTATTGTTCAAAGGAGAAATTTGAAAAGATATTTCAACAAGACGTTTATCCAACACTGAAAATCTAAGTTTTTATAATAATTTATCCCAATTATCCCTTATTATTAATATAAAAGTTCATTTTATAAGGGAAATAAAATGCATTTTTGCTTTTCAGTTAAAATTGATTGTTACGTGTTTATTCGGTAGTTTAGCTTAAAAAATAAAATGATAAAATTGTTTATCTTTAATTGCTTTTGCTTTTACAGTTATTATATAAAATATCAATATTTTAAGAATTTATCTCAAAACACAACTCCAGATAAGTATAAGAAAATGTTACTTTACTCTAACAGAGATCGCTTCATTTTGGAAATTAATTTGCAGAGCTTTAATTTTAATTAAAAAAATATACTTTGTTTTAAAAGACCTTAAAATATGATTAAAAAAATTTATATATAAAATTTATATACTTTTTTTTTAATGAAAACTAGTGATTTTTTAACACATATATTACCCTAGATTTGGGAGGTAAACTTTCTCCGGAACGTTATGTCCTTATTTTAAATAATATTCGAGTCCATTATTCGCCATCATTTTGACCACATGTTCGCCATCCAATCCGAAAGATTTGTGGGAAAAATTCAGAGAGAATTTGAGCGAAGACATTTTGCATCGTGTTCGTACTATTAGTAAGGACAATTCCGTTGAGTTTTCGGACAATATTTTCAATCAAGCTTTGATCGAAATCGAAGACATATGCTTAACCATCAGTAACAAAGAACTTATTCAACTTGGCATTATTGCGCCACAATGTTCTTCAATTAAACTTAGTGATCGCGATTTAGTAAGAGAGCAGCAGTACAATGCTAATGATTTGCGTGCAGTTGTTAAAGCAAACAAACAACTTTTGCTTGCGGAAAAAAAATTTGCCTACGATACAATTGCAAATGCTATTTTAAATGGCAGAGGTGGTATGTTTTTTCTTGATGCGCCTGGCGGCACTGGAAAAACGTTTCTCATCGGTTTGCTATTGGCCGACATTCGATCTCAAAATGGAATTGCTTTGGCTCTTGCTTCATCAGGTATTGCGGCGACATTATTAGATGGTGGACGAACAGCGCATTCGGCGCTCAAATTGCCATTGGATATTCATTTCTCGGAATCTCCAATATGTAACATTTCAAAAGGATCTGGCATGGCTAAAGTTCTGCAGATTTGCAAGGTTATTGTCTGGGACGAATGCAGCATGGCTCATAAGAAATCGCTTGAAGCGCTTGATCGAACTCTAAAAGATTTACGATCAAATACACAACCGTTCGGAGGTGCCCTCATCTTATTATCTGGCGACTTTCGACAAACTCTTTCTGTGATTCCCAAATCAACACCAGCTTATGAGCTCAATGCTTGCCTCAAAGCATCGTATATTTGGAGACATGTGCGAAAACTCACATTAAAAACCAATATGCGCGTACATTTACAACACGATGCGTCGGCAGACACATTCTCAAAACAGCTATTGAACATTGGCGAAGGAAAAGTACCATTTGATGCTACCACAAAATGTATTTCATTTCCATTGAACTTTTGTCGTGATGATTGTTCTAACTGTCGAATAACGACTTTCCTTTTTTTTTCATCATTCCATAAGTTTTACTAACTAAACCAAATAATAATAATGTCATAGTAATTTATCATCATCTCACTTAAAAGCTAACTCAGTATTAATTAATAGTTTATTTTTTTGTGTTTTACTGTCCCCCCTTTTATTTTGTTTGGCTAAAGGGCGAATTCGCCATTTTGTTCGAAATGTCCGCCATGTTTTTCCTTTTCTTGAAGGGTTGGGGGAGAAGGGCCGGACTTAGGCTTGAATGACCACTTCTTGGTCCAATGAAAAGACGGCACTGCAGCGTCGACTCTGAGCGACCAGACGGGTTTTGGCAAGAGTGCGGCAGTATCGCTGAAGTGCGTGAGCGTGTAGGTCGGAGGTTTTTTTACTCGCTGCGATGCTGGACGTGCTGGAAAATTCTAAGTTACGAAGAGGGATTTTGTGCTTCTCAGAACCACCTCCGTACTGACGGGTTCCAGTTTGTAGATCTCGTGTTTCCCTTTATCCAAGGTTTACCCTGCGATGATTCACAGTTTTTTTGCACCGACCAGACGGGTTCCGGGGAACATGAGAAATTTTGATCCGGTAGTCGCCATTTCTTCCACGACACAGGAGTGCAATTCAACCTAGCTCTTTCACTTCGTGTATTCATCAGACTTTTTCCCGTGAATTGCAGAGAATTTTGATCCAGGAGTCGCATTCTTTCCACGACTTGGGAGAATAGAGCCGGACGAAAGCCTGAAGTGCTACAATTTCGGCCCTTCAACCGAACACCTTCACAGCGCGGAAGTTTGTGAATCGGGTGACGTTCTTATTTTTTTTATGTCATAATTACTTTTCCTAAATTGCATTTTACACCAAGTAGAATCCTTCCTCTAGGGTAATTTTATATGTTATTTGTGATATGTATTAATGCTTTATATGATGTGTTTAGAATGGTCTGGAAGCTTATGACTATTAAATTTTGACATACCAATTCTTAATTTTAATGATCAATTCTTAAATTTTTTTGATGTGTAATGAAATGTAATATTATTCTTTATTAAATGAATGTGTTTGTAATTGATAGTGTCTGTCATTTTTATTCACTCTATGGACATATATTGTGCAGAGGCAACCAAGGAAAATTTGATTCTTTTGAACCTGGGTTAGCGAAAAAAAGTGCTAGTGGTGTAAGCACTAACTTACGAAAATCTCTAAATAATCAACATTACATAATTTGGTGCCGTGACCCTTTGCCTTGCTAAAAAACTCTGCTGTATGTGTCTGTCGGGTGAATAGACTGACAGATATTATTAACTATGTCTTTAAGTGGTAATGAGGGGCAGTCTGGGAATGGGTGTGGTAACCCTTCTTTATCTTTAGGAGTTGTGCAAAGCATATCGTCACTGCAAAACCCCTTATTTGTTGTATCCTTACCTCCCCTGGTAGGTGAGAATTTTGTGAATTTTTTTTCCACCCTGGAAAACACAGCCAAACTGGCTGGCTGGTCAGAGGATCAGTTAACGCTAATTGTTAAATTAAAACTGGAGGGACAAGCTTCCCAATTCTTTTCCAATACATTAGTAAATCAGCCAAATATTAAGTATGCTGAATTAAAGGAAGCTTTTTGCAAGCATTTTGCCCCCCGTAAAGTCCTTTTCCCAAAAGTTTAGCTGTTTTACGAATGCGACTCTGGGAATTTCTGAAACTGTCCGTCAGTTTTCAGCCCGACTTGAAGGTCTTGCCAACAAGAGTATTACACAAAATTTACCACAAACACCCCAAGATAGTAATTTGGTTGAGAATATGCTCTTGTCTCAGTTCTTGCAAGGACTTGTGAACCCAATTAGATGCCAACTGGTCATTCAGGATCCTAAAACTTTTAAAGAAGCGGTAGAAATTGCGAATAGGATAGAGCTTTCTCTTGCATGTGCAAACCCTAATGTTTCGCATATCTCCAGCCCACCTACAACTGTAAATTCAAATTCAAATGACGTAACAACCTTCCTAAAGTCAACCACTGAGATCTTACAGAAAACCTTAGATGTTGTGATGGATAAATTAGAAAAATTAGAGGCCAAGTCCTCGAATAGTCAATTTCGACAGCAGTAGGCCCCTATCAGGAAAATTACCTGTTTTTTCTGTGGGATTAAGGGTCACGTGGCAAGAGAATGTACAAAAAGGATAAGAGAGCAATCTTATAACACCTCGTGTCGCCAACAACATGCTAATCCTCAGTTTAGAGAAGGTTCCAGATTGCCTTGCTCAGAAAATGCCCGGTCAGATCTGAATTTTGATTTTATTGCGAAATATTAATCCACCCCTATTGTATAGTGGAACACGACTCGCTGTAAAAAAACTAATGCCGAATGTCATCGAAGCAACTATTCTTAACGGAAAGTCGAAGGGAGAAGATGTGCTTATTCCACGAATTCCCATTATTCCCACCGACATGCCTTTTGATTTCAAACGACTGCAGTTCCCCATTCGACTTGCATTCTCGATGACCATCAACAAAGCACAAGGTCAATCACAACAAGTGTGCGGATTGAACCTAAAAAATCCATGTTTTTCACATGGTCAGTTGTATGTTGGATGCTCACGAATGGGACAGCCAAGAAATTTATTTGTTTTTGCTGAAGACAGAAAAACAAAAAATATTGTCTACCCAAAAGCACTTGAATGATCAAGTCAAAAAATAGAATAAATATTATTTATACTTTCCCTTTATATATCATTTAATTTCAATGAATTTATTCATTGTCGATAAGATCAAACTTTCTAATTCATTCTTTCAATTATTCATAATTAAACAAGATAGCTATTTCAAATTTCAAACGATATTTCCAAAATTGTTCTTTTTTGCGGTAGCAACGCACCGGGTACCAGCTAGTATATATATATATATATATATATATATATATATATATATATATATATATATATGTGAGAGTGAGTTTGGCAACACAACTGAACTATTACTACAACTTCCACTCCTACTACTTCGGCGCGAAGGACTTGGCACGCAAACAGAGTGATAGACTAGTGACATTACGAAGCGGATGTGTCGCTCCGCAGGCTTGCCGTTTTGAGTCAAATAGCTATGTTAATGCTTTGTTTTTTCTTAATTTCATACTAAGTGTTAGTCCTGTCTTGTAAACATCGTCTAGTTTAATTAAATGTTCAAAATAATTAAGTCTAATGATTCACTTCTAAAGGAAGGAGTACTAACTCCTTCCTACATGGGTGCTCGGCCCTCGGACTCGAAAAATACCCCTAGCATGCTGAACTTTAAAAAAAAAAAACTTTATTTTCTTTCGACTTGATTTCGACTTGATTTCGACTGGATTACTGTTGTCTGTCATTTTGGATTTGGATATCGAAAGCGAAAGCCAAAGTGATGTGCCACGGACTCTGATGATACTCTGATGGGATGATGAGAACCAAAACCAGAATTGTAAGTAACTTGGATCATATTAAAATTATTTGATGCATACGTTGACGCTTGTTCAAGAAAATTTTGATGATTAAGGGAATTCTCAACTTATTGATGATTTAAGAAAACTGAAAGATATTTCAACGTTCTTTTGATGCAAGAATTTAATTGATGCTAAATTCACTTTTGATGGTCTTTGACGTTGAATTTATCACTCCTGTTTTCTTGAAGAGAATTCTATTTCGATGAAATTATTTGATGATTTGATGAAAATTTCGACATTTAACTTGAAGAATCTTGTTTCCTTGAACAAACCACAACATAACATATATTTTGAAAGATCGCGAATTGAATACTTTTGAAGATTATTATATTATTATTTTGATGCATAATTTTGACGAAGCGAATGTTTATTTGATGACAACTTTGCTTATTTGATGCGCTTTGATGTTGAACTTAATTCTGCTGTTTTCTTGCGAGAATATTTTTTATTTTGCAGAATGCTTTGATGCTTTCGATTTCACAATTTTGATACTTTCGATTTCCCAATTTTGATGCTTTTAACATTAGAACTTTAACTATTATTTTGATGCTGCATTTACATCCTCTATTTTCTTCAACAGTGATTTATTTTGAAGATTAATTTGATGAATATTTTGCTGAAGTAATATCTAACTTGATACATATCTAAATTTACGTCATCTGTTTTCTTCAACCAGAGAAATTATTTTGAAGAACTTATTATTTGATATTTGATGCTTATTTTAGTTCATAATTTTGTTTTCTTGAACAAAACCTGTTTTAAAGATTACTTATTTTGATGCATATTTTGAGAATCAATATTTTATTATTGAATTGGTATTTAAGGAAATTTCGATTTGAAATTTTATTTTTGAATTTGAGTACCTACGTATTATAAGTATTGATTTTGGTTTTGAATATTTGTATATTTGTGTACTATAATTGTTTGAACCTAGTATATAGTTATGGCTACTCTCAACGATTACCCCAATATTGCAAAATCATTAAAAATTGGTAGTACGAATCAAATAAAGGTTCTACATCGTTTAATTTTTGGTACAGACGGCGACAGACAAAATCGTACCAGATTACGTAAATTTACAGGTTTTAAACAGCCTTTCGTGTTGGAAGCAACGAAACAGAAAGTACTTAAAGAGTTTTCACTTAAAGACTTGATTTCTATTTGTAATCTACTTCATTTAGAATTTTCAACTGACCCAGACAAATGTGCCAATACCATTCTTATGAGTCTTAGTGATTTATCGTTATTAAAAGCAGAATTTTCTGATCTTTCGGAATGCGAAGTGAATGATGACTCACTTCCGGGTGCACGTTCATCCCAAACTAACAGCGTTATAGAGGAAAATAGATCTCCCTTTTCCCCCACCATTGACGCAAAAGAATCTTCGAATAAGCAAAATACACACATTTCCGTTGGTGAATCACATCAAAATTCATTGCCTTCAGTTGAAACTGCGAATCTCTCTTTCCAGTTGTTTAGTCTGAAAGACGTTGTTGATTTAATAAAACCTTTCTCGTCTCGTGATAATTACAGTGTTGAGAATTTTATATCTGACGTTGAAGAACTTTTTTGTTTATATCAGATAAACAATCCAATTCACCAAATTACTTTTGTTAGAAAATGTTTAACTGGTCTCGCTCAAACTTTAATTAGGTCTATTCGTGGAATTACAAATTGGGAACAATTGAAGCACCATTTATTAGACGAATTTTCGGACAAAATTAACGGTATTCAGTTACATAAATTAATGGAATCTCGACGTATGAAACCGTTTGAAACCCTACAAGAATATTTCTTAGCTATGAGAGATTTGGCACACAAAGGTTCTCTCGATGACTCCTCTCTGTTTGAGTATGTCATAAACGGAATTCCTGATTCAACAAACAATAAAGTTATTCTTTACGGTTGTAAATCCGTCCCTGAATTTAAGGAAAAGTTGAAAATTTATGAACAAATCTTTAACAGATCACAAAATTTCAGACAAAATAATCAGAAAAAAATTGATGCTTCCTACCTCAATGTGAAAGTCGATAATACACGTAGCCCAAATACACAGCCAGTATGTTTTTCCTGTGGCTTGAGAGGTCACAAAAGCAACCAATGTTTGAATAAGTCACATGGTAAACTATGCTACGGATGTAAAAGTTTTGGTCATGTTCATGCTAATTGCCCTAAAAGTTATCGAAATTCTAAACCAAAACCTGATTCTCAAAAACCTATTTCTGATAAAACTGTAAATGCACTTTCTCCTGAAACTTCATCGAAAAATCCCATGCATGTTGACATTCAACTTGCAGGAATTCAATTGACAGCACTCTGTGACACTGGGTCACAGGCAACCCTCATCAATGAGAAAACCTATCGAAGAATTGGTTCGCCACCATTGCAGCCCACCAACATTCCCTTTTCAGGAATTGGCAAAAACCAAGTTCACAGCATCGGATTCTTTCAGGATTCCATCGAAATTCAAACCATTACTTTACCTGCTAAAATACATGTTCTAGAGGATGACTTGATTCCTTTTGATGTGATTATCGGAATCGACTTTTTGCAGCAAACCCAATTTACATTTGATGAAGACGGTATTCGTTTTACTCTTGATAATAACATCTTCGTTAATATTGCTAATATTCCTGATGACGAAGCTTTCCCATTTGATCTTTCACACATTTTGAATTCTGAAATTCGTGAGGAAGTTCAAAATATCGTTACTTCCTACAAACCCCATAAAGTTCAAGACACTGAAATTAAAAGGACTATTTTATTACAAGATGAAATCCCCGTAAATCAACGTTCTCGACGACTCCCTTTTGCGGAACAGAAAATTGTAGAAAAACAAATTCAAGATCAGGGCCAAATATGCATGTCTGAAAAACCTCTAACATCTACTCAAGATAAGATTTCTAGGGTAGAGAAAATGGATAATCCAATTGATTTTGAACGTGATGATGATGATGATGATGCCAATGATTTAGATTTGTTTCATGATAATGATGATGGAAAATATTTAGATGATGCTGATGCCAGTGATTTAGATTTGCTTCATGATAACGATGATGATAATGCTTTTGATATTGGAACTATCAAAGCAACTCTTGAACCAAAAATATTTGATGCCGATGATGATGCCCTTGAGAATGAATCCGTCAAAAGTGAAAAGGTTGAACCAAAATTTCAAGTTATTGAAGCTCCCAAACCCCCTGAACAAATAGCAGCTTTTCAACAACAGAAAAACATTCTTTCACAAAATCCAGTTCTTCGTGTTTTTCAACAGGGATACCCATTAGAACTCCACACTGATGCCAGCTCCTTAGGTTTTGGCGCTGTGCTCTTGCAACAATCCGATGATGGACAGTTTCATCCTATTCATTATTTTAGCCGTAAAACTACAGTTCAACAAGAAAAATATCATAGTTATGAACTGGAAGTTCTTGCCGTTATTGAAGCGCTAAAAAAATTTCGAAACTACTTGTTGGGAACAAAATTTAAAATTATCACCGATTGTGATGCTTTCCAAAAAACGATGCACAAAAAAGACCTACCAGCTAAAATTGCTCGATGGGCATTGATGTTAGAAGACTTTGATTATGAAGTTTGTCATCGACCCGGTAGACAGATGAAACATGTTGATGCTTTAAGTCGTAACCCCATTCTTGTAATTACCTCAAATGATATCACTCAAAAGGTGAAAAATGCCCAAGACCAGGATGAATTTATATCTCAAATTAAATCTATGCTTGAATCTACACCTTCTGATGAATTTTTTGTTAAAAACGGAATTCTTTATAAACTTCATCAGGATGCCGAACTTTTAGTAGTACCACAAATGATGCAGAAAGAAATAGTGCTAAACGCCCATTCACAAGGTCATTTTGCTTCACAAAAAACCGAATTAATTGTTTCTCGTGAATTTTTCATTCCTCAACTTAAGAAATTAGTTCAAGAAATTATTTCGAACTGTATTCCTTGCATTTTGTCCTCGCGAAAATCTGGAAAACAAGAAGGATACCTTCACCCCATTCCAAAAGGTGATGCACCCCTTGAATGTTACCATTGCGACTTTTTAGGACCTTTACCATCGACAAAAAAATGTTATAAGTATCTTTTTACAGTAGTTGATGCCTTTTCCAAATTTGTATGGATCTATCCCGTGAAGTCCACCTCTACGAAAGATGCCTTAGACAAATTATCCTTGCAACAAACTACATTTGGCAACCCTTCAAAAATCATTACTGACAAAGGTAGCGCATTCACATCTTCAGAATTTCAAAGTTACTGCCAGGAACAGTCAATTGAACACATTTCAATAGCAACAGGTGTGCCACGTGGCAACGGTCAGGTTGAGCGTGTTCATGGCACAATTATTCCCGTTTTAACTAAGTTAGCTCTAGATGAACCTGACAAATGGTTTAAATATGTCCCAAGATTGCAACGTATCTTAAATAGTACCACCACACGCAGTACAAAATTCACACCCTTTCAACTTTTAATTGGTGTTAAAATGAAACAACAAGAGGATCTACAGATTAAAAATCTTCTTGACGAGGAACACCACCAAAGAATTCTTGATGACAAAGAAGCGTTACGTATCGAAGCTAAACGAAATATCCTCCGTTTACAGGAAGAAAACATACGACAATATAACAAACGGCGTAAACCGGCTTGTAAATACAAGATCGGTGACAAAGTGGCAATACAACGAACTCAATTTGGAACCGGATTAAAGCTCCGACCAAAGTTCTTCGGACCATATGAGATCACGAACATCAACCCCAACGATCGTTACGAAGTTCGAAAGTTAGGACATCACGATGGTCCAACCATAACATCAACTGCAGCGGACAAAATGAAACAGTGGTGCAGAAACTGAACACCAATACCACTGTGTTGAACACTGCTTGATTTTTTGAAATATTTTTCCTTTTTCTGCTCTTTTTTTTTTATCTTTTCAGAATTATTGTTTACAACCCAGCCGCGGACGTCTGGAAAGTCAGAACGGCCGTGTGAGAGTGAGTTTGGCAACACAACTGAACTATTACTACAACTTCCACTCCTACTACTTCGGCGCGAAGGACTTGGCACGCAAACAGAGTGATAGACTAGTGACATTACGAAGCGGATGTGTCGCTCCGCAGGCTTGCCGTTTTGAGTCAAATAGCTATGTTAATGCTTTGTTTTTTCTTAATTTCATACTAAGTGTTAGTCCTGTCTTGTAAACATCGTCTAGTTTAATTAAATGTTCAAAATAATTAAGTCTAATGATTCACTTCTAAAGGAAGGAGTACTAACTCCTTCCTACATATATATATATATATATATATATATATATATATATATATATATATATTCATTCTTGGGCCCGTATTCTTGGGATACATACTATCCCATCCCGTAGGGAAAAGATTAATAAAGAGAACATTTTAGAGAGTATATACCCTAATTTTTTTACCTCTCAGGCTGATAAAAACGGGAAGCCGATATTGTACGTTGACTGTAAATGCCTGCCATATATCGATGGAGCAAAAAATTCTGATAGAGCAAAAAACAGAGGTGTTTAGAGCATGCCATTCAACACGGTATATTTTACTTTACTGCGAGAGTTGTCAATTCAATATTTGACACCATAAAAAATTAACTTTTGAGAATTTTTAAAGCTATTTCATCTATGCCTTAATACTACCCGTGCGAAAATTTCGGATACGTTACTAGGACGCTGTAAATGATGCACCTATCACAACGACCAGCCAGTATAGAGGCCTGTTCGCAGTGAATCCGGAGCATTACGTTGCGATACTCCATTGGCTCCAACATTGTTGACATGCCCTGTGATTGGTTTGACGTCAATGAATTGAGCTCCATGATTGGTTAAAATATTTCAACAATGAGCCTACGTGAAGCTTCGGATTCAGTGTGAACAGCCGTAAATGTTATTACTCAGACCATGGTAAAAGTACTTTATTGCAGAAAAGAACAGACTTACAGAAGGTAGGTAACACAAAATCTTGAACAAAATGACGCCCTGCTCAAAGAATTTGAGCCACGACTCTGACTGGAGCTCCGCATGCCCCTCCGCCCAGCCTCATGGGGAACACGTGCAGCTGGACTCCGACGTTGGGCAACTTGTGGAGGTTGGCCACGTTCTCCAGACCAAAGACGTTCGCCCCCAGGAGCGCCTGGTGGGCGGGTTCTCCATTGAGTGTGTTGGCTCCGCTGTCGAGGGACAGGGTATCGATGCCCAGACCGTAGATCCTCCTCTTGAGCACCAACCACCGGGCCGCCTCTCCCGACACTCCTGGATGAGTCAAGGGAATATTTCGAATGAGTCGATGGATATATTATCTTGGGGGTTCTTCCTAATCGAGGGCGTTGCAACACTTATTTAGTGCAGCGATTCGAAAAAAAATTAATTAAATGCATAGTATGCACGCAAGACACCATCTTGGGGTTTAATAAAACCCGTAATCTTGTATATATGCGCGAGAGCGTTTGTGTGTGCAGAGGGGGGCGGGGTTCTCTGACAGGGACAAATGCTGCCCCGTCTAGGGCGCTTCCCCTTTCATGAGAAAAGAAAATAAAGATTTCCGTGAAATTTGGGAATTCTTGTCAATACAATTGACAGTAACATTTTCCCCCTAGGGAATGTCGTGACTAAACAATGACCCAGCAACTCTGGCGTACTTTGGAACCGGAATCTGAGGGTTCCACTTGTCTCTTGGGTATTTGTAGCTACTCTGAGGTGCCACATGTAGTTATCAGTTTGTGTAGCCCCTTAGAGCCAAAAGATTGAGGGCATGGCCTGCCATAAGCGTCACTCCAATATTGAAAGCTTGTTGCGAGCAGCTGCAGCTTTTCCAATGCAGACCCTGCGTAATTTTATTGATGAATGGCCTCAAAGACGAAAGGACTGTGTGAAGGCTAATGGTAACCATTTTGAAAAGTGATTGGTGCTTTATGTTCGCGTATTGCATCTATGTTAAAATATCTTACAAAATACTTTCGTAATTCTTTCCGAAAGTTTTAACAGTTTCTGTGGAAAGACTATGTAGATTAAGAAAAAGGTAGATTTTATAGCATTAGTCCCTAAAACAAGAAAAACAATACTTACCGGGAAAACGCAGCCGCATGACGTCATTGTCCGCGTTGCCTATGTATGCCACCCTGTCGGGCCACCTGCGGCCCCACCCCGTCCGCACGAGCACGATGGTCCCGTTCAAGGAAAAGCCCGACAGATTCTCCCAGTTCTCCAGGTCCGAAACTAGCAGTAGCGCGTTTGGATCTGCGTTGGCACGGGGCGTTATGTCCACGACGGCCGCAGGCGCTATTAGATGCGACAGAGGTATGTCTTCCAGCGTCCAACGCCCTCTGGCCATGTGGCAGGGGGCGTCGATGTGTGTGCCCACGTGCGTGCCAGTGACGATTTCTTCAGTCTGCACCCTGTGGGTGATAAAGGAATTAATGGTTCTCTCAAACTGACGGTCGAACGCTGAACGCTGCGTCAAGAAACGCATTGTTTATTATTCGCCATAGTTATGCAGCTGCATAACGACTCTGAGGGTGTGGTCAAAGCCTTTTCCTGTCCCCCCCCCCCCCCCCCCCAAAAAAAAAAAATCCCCTATAAATACAAAATACCAGAGTTAATTTTCATAAATCCCACCTCCTCCAGAGAAAAAAAAAACTTCGCCGGCGAAAACGTTGAGCTATTATTATTTTTCGCATTGCAACAGAACCTTTTGTAAATGTTCAGCTACCTGCAGACCAGCAACAAATTAGGACGTTTAGGACAGCGAGGTTACAACTTGCTCCTTATAAAATACTCAGTTCTCATAAGGCATGGGCACATCTACTTGCAAACAATTTACGCAAATGGCATACCTAAAAGGTGACATTTGAGGGATGGATGGTTAGAATTTGTCTTTCTTTAAAAGGTTCACCTTCTGTTAGGTAATTCAAAGGGACGTCAAAGCAGACGAACGATATGATTATTTTCTTTCGTTAGTATTTTAAATCAAAGCATCAGACTCAATTGTTGTTGCGTCATCTAAGTAGCGAATTATTGGTTTTTTTCCACTATACAAATTCCGCATAAGGTATCGCGAAAAGGGAAAAAATGATATTATCTAAAATGGCACTGTCCACTGTCCAATGAGAATGCAATTTTTTTTTCTTTTTCGGAAGTCAGACTCTATCCGTTTATATATTTGCCCACTCCGTGACGTCAGAAGCCCGTGCTCCTATACGACTGGCTGAAGGATATGCGCAACAAAACAAAGTGAAAGAGATCTGAAGACTCTCTAAGTACTCCTGTAGAAAATTCTAAAAACTGGTGGTTGCGGGTGGTTTGCATTGTTCACCTCCTATTTCACCGAGAGAATATTCCATCTCTGTGTAGGAAGAGTAATTGTTGAAACGCATAATTTGAAACAATTTCTTCTTAAAAAAAAAAAAAAAAAAAAAAAAGGGACTTCTTTTTCTTTTTGAGTTGGTGATGTCCCACGCACTGTCTTGGTTCCAGAACCGTCACGGTCGATAAATGTCATCTAATCTAGACTTCGGAGACACGCTGGAGATGGAATTTTTCATTTCCCATGCCGTTACGAGCGTCTTAAATGCTGTCTCACCTCACATCACGTGATCTGAGCAGGAAGCCCCTCGCATTATTTTCCCTATTGGTGATGAGTCGCATGAAAGCAATACGCCACTTCCACCACCTTCCTGGAGCCTCCCTATTTTCCATTCGAGAAAGATCCTCATTCATTTTACGAATCACGGTGACGTTTCAAAACGTCATCGCTATTGCAAGTTGTTGAAGGACTCTTCGTGGTGTATCACAAGCCCCGGTCGTAACATATTAGATTTATTACCATGTTTTTATTAACTCGCTTTCTTGTTTGTGTGTTTGTCCAGTACAAATATTGCAATCGATTTTTAACTAACTCCCCGACTAGCTAGACATTTGAAAGTTTTAGAATAGCTCAGAACACGATGACAATTCACTATTTTAATAGTTTTAGCCATCTTTAAGCAGATTTGAATTCATTTTCAGTTAATTTTGTTCTTTAGAATGGTGCACCCATCTATCGGTCGGGACGGGAACGAAAAGTTAAACGCGAAGTTAACTTCCAATTCTCGAGCTAAATGATTGATTACGCATTTGATCATTTTCTTTCAAGTGGATGGGTTAATTAATCAAAAAAAAATTTAAAAAGTATCTATTAACACATAGTCAAGTTTATATGATTCAACAGAAAATTTAAATACATGGTATATAAAAGGTTCTTTTTATCTTGTAATTATCATCTTATAGTGCCAATGGGTAGTAGCCCCATTGAATTCACTCATCTGAATGTTAACCTACGAAGAAATTGTTCCCGATGGTGGTCTTACTTTGACTTGAAACATCATTTTTTTAAAAATTATAGAGAGAGACATTTTTGAATAAGGTATAGTTTTCATTTTTTCAAAGAGACGCAAATGCTATTTTTAAATTTGAATGATTCGGGGGAAATTTTTTGTAGGTACCGTGTTTTGAGCGCACGTCATTTCTTTTGTTGGACGAGATATCTCTAAAATGAAAGTGGATAAAGAAGTTTATCTGTCTATTACAGAGTGTACTCCAAGTTTCTAAACCCCTCACATCGATAGCGGTGAGCTCCACGTGTGTTTTTCCCCTTCCGTAATCTCCCCTCTCATTGCAAGAGATCGAGTTAACAAGGAACCCTACCAGGCAGTCTTGCGACAGGTGTTGGAGCGTTTGCAATTATAAGTTTGCAGTAAATATGAGTGTCTTTGTTGAAAAACGTTATTCATGATCACTAGTCATTTTTCGTTTTATTTAGATTTTTAATTTTTTTATTATTTCGATTTTGACGGCCAAATATATATATTATTTTTTACATTTTTGTGCTCGGAAATTTGGTTCAGTAACTTCTGAAACTAGGTACAAGACTAAATTACAGGGTCTGTCCAGAAAGTAATGAGACTGATTCTATAAAATTCGTTTATTTGAAGATAATTTTACAGACACTTAATAGTCTTCAAATTACCTCCTCCTGCATTAATACACCGTTGCCAACGACTCTGCCAGCCACTCATGACCGCCTGGAAGTCTTCAACTGGAATGCTGTTCAGAACGCACGTTACGTTTTTCTGCAAGTTCTCCAGATTGTCAAAATGATGACCTTTTAAGCTGGATTTTAACCGAAGAAATCGGAAAAAGTCCGGCAGTGACAGATCGGGCTGTACGGTGTGACCGGCGCATTATCGGGGTGCAGAATCCAATTGTTTGTGAGCTCCGTGTGGACGCGTGCAATTCGATTCCTCAACCTTTGAAGCACTTACTCGTAAAAATTTGCATTAACTGTCTGTCCGGAGGACATCATTTGGACATTCATCTGATGATCAGGGTCCAAAATTGCTTTAATTTTAGCCACATTGTCTGAAGTTCGAGAACTTGATGGAAGGCGAGCGCGTTAATCGACGTCCTCTCTTCCGTCTTTGAAGCCTTTGTACCACACCTAAACACTTGAACCTTGGACAAAAATCCTTCCCGTAGGCTTCTTGTAACATGGCAAGCGTCTTAGTAGCTAATTTCTTTAGTTTTACACAAAACTTTATGGCGTATCGTTGCTCGTCACAAAGGTTCTCGCTTTGACAATCTGGAGAACTTGCAGGAAAACGTAACGCGCGTTCTGAACAGCATGGCATCAATGGGTGGAAGAGTCATTGGCAACGGTGTATTAATGGAGGATGAGGCTATTTTGAAGGCTATTAAGTGTCTGTAAAATTATCTTCAAATAAACGAATTTTATGGAATCAGTCTTATTACTTTCTGGACAGACTCTGTACATATAAGACCTAATATATACAAATATACAACCAAAGATATTTTCTTTGTTTAGCAAAATTACAATACGTTGGTCTTTTTTTCTACGAAAAGGTTTTTATTTCATGTAAAATATTATCAGTATAAATGTTATTATACAACAAAATTGCTTATTGTGTACTTATTTCTACGAAAAACCTCGCCAAAACAGACATCGGGTCGGATCCGACACGATCGTACCATCTGTTCCGTCTCATACCGTTAGACGTTAGAGGGTTAAGTCGCCTAAATCGATGCGCCCATAATAGCGGGTTGGACTGGATGAATGCCGCCGATACAAGACCCTCGGAAGTCGCGAAGGAGTGCGTCGGAAAATAAGATCCTGTGCCAGACAGTGTGAGAAATATTTCAGTATTTTTTAAGAGTCAAATACTATTCTGTAATATTAAAAAATTCTATTTGGGAAAGGATCGGTTGGGATGAGGGGAAAGGCCAGGTATTCCAACCGAAGATAGTCGATGCTCTGTCTGGTCACGAAGAACCATTTCTAATCCACCGCGATCCACGAAGGTTCCTCAACTTTTCGAATTTCGCGGATGCTTCGGTACCTACGCAACCGTTTCGGCCTTCTTCAGAACGCGTTTATATCATCTTTTGTTTATCTCGCAAATGGGAAATTCAGACACCAATATTCTTTCCCGCAACGTGATGACTCTCTCTTTTCCCTATCAACCTATATTGGTTATAAACCTCTCTTATCAACCAGTAAATAATGAGCACCCATTTTCATAATAAGGTAGATAAATTCTGCTCTAAGCAATATAGGGTGTAAGACAAGTGCATCCATTTATATACTGTACTTATACTAGCTCCTTCTAACCGAATGATATAGAAATTTTCATATCTGTCCTGATAGGTCAAATATATATATATATATATATATTCTTAGATATATTTGTGTTTTCCTTAAAGAAAGAGAAACTGTCACATGCCACACCAGATGGCACCACTTGTTCAGAATCCATGTAATTCCACTGTTGTTCAATGTCGCGTCTTGTCTTGTGTCGTGCTTAAGATATTAATGTAAAAGATGCTTATTAAAACTTAAACTTAAATTACTTAGACTCAGCTCTTTATCATCGAAATCATGATTCTCTACAACTCCATTGCTCTGCTGTGTTGATAGCGCTGACGTGCTGCATAGAATAAGGTAAGCGCATTTTTTCCCTTACTTTGATTCGCGAGTGATTTATCCAACCAACACACATATATATATATATATATATATATATATATATATATATATATATATATATATATATATATATATATATATATATATATATATACATATACAGGGTGAACCAAAAGTCTTGCCCTGATTATAAATATTTATTGTGCTCAAACTATTATAATTAGACATATGTTTGCTTGGATATATTATAAGTACTATTATAAATTTTTTTATAAGACCATTTACCTCTGTAAATTTCAACGTGTGCCCCCTTGGTAGCTTGGAGAATGTCGAAGCGGCATTCCAGTTCCCGCCAAGTGTTATTTAACATGTCTTCTATTACAGTACACACAGCAGTTTGTATCCTACCCTTCAGTTCTTCGACGTCAGTAATTGGTGGGGCAAAGACCCTGTCCTTGATATAGCCCCAACAGAAAAAATCAAGATGAGTAATATCTGGAGAGCGCGGAGGCAAGGGTGTTGGTCCATCCCTTCCAATCCACCGATCCGGAAATGTTTCGCCTGCACTAGGCCTGCCACTTCTGGGAAGATCCTTAACGCTGCCTGTTTTTTAAACCTTTCATACCATCGCTTTATTGATTTTGCATCAGGAGGGTTGCGTCCATAACAATGTCAAAATTTATGCTTAACATTAATGGGCGATTTCGTTTCGAAAACCAAAGCACACATTGGGCTTTCTCTTCAATCGACAGCATTTCGACCGAAAATGATGTCTTCCTTACAAATGTTCCCCTGATTCACTCTTGAAGGAGCACTCGCACCAAATTTTGCACAAAAAAACTACTAAAACTGACCTATCCAATGATACAAAAGTTACATTATTATATTAAAATATTATTTTGTAATAAATTTTTATAATCAGGGGAAGACTTTTGGTTCACCCTGTATATATATATATATATATATATATATATATATATATATATATATATATATATATATATATATATATATATATATACATATATATATATATATACATATATATATATATATATATATATATATATATATATATATATATATACATACATATATATATATATATATATATATATATAATATATATATTTATAATATATATATATATATATATATATATAATATATATATATATATATATATATATATATATATACACACACACACACACACATTTGGTGTGTGGTGCTCCATGGTATAAATTTTCCGATTACATTTTAGAAAGATTAATTACTAATTAAATATTCAATGAATCACGTTAACTTATGCATTGAATCGCTTCGAAGCAGCAAACGTCATAGCAAACTCTGATTGGCTGCGTAAGCAGTTATAAGCCATAGCCAGACAGATGGGAGTCAGAGGTTCTTAAGTTTTTTCGGTTTGTTTGTTTTAGTCATTTGTCAGTTTGCCTGATGTGTTTAAGTTGAGGCTGAGGCGATGGCTCCCTCATTTACGATTTATCACAAATTCTTTTAGCCAAGTCCTTTCCGAAGCCAAGTTAATCACTCTAAACTCATTAACAAACTTAACAACTTTATTCACAAAGTAATAGTATAGGCAGACTACGCCGACATACACAACATACTTAAATTATGGCGCGAACCTGCTTTGATAAAATCAACTTTAAACATCTCGAGAGGTCTAAAAGAATTTGTGATAAATCGTAAATGAGGGAGCCATCGCCTCAGCCTCAACTTAAACACATCAGGCAAACTGACAAATGACTAAAACAAACAAACCGAAAAAACTTAAGAAACTCTGACTCCCATCTGTCTGGCTATGGCTTATAACTGCTTACGCAGCCAATCAGAGTTTGCTATGACGTTTGCTGCTTCGAAGCGATTCAATGCATAAGTTAACGTGATTCATTGAATATTTAATTAGTAATTAATCTTTCTAAAATGTAATCGGAAAATTTATACCATGGAGCACCACAGGTCTGTTTATAAGAGAAAGATGCTTTCCTCAAAGAATATAGAAAACGAGATCCGCTGTTTCAGAAAATTAGTATCTATCACGAATATCGCTTGATATAAAACAGAAAGGGCCGCTCACCAAGGCATCAGTTCCGTCGATCCGTTCTGAGTGACGGTCATTTCGAAAGGCCTCTCCGTTATCCACCCCAGAGTAGATTCGTCGTACACGTAGCTCAAGTCCACCAGGTCCATCCGACAGAGCACGACCCCGGGGGTCGCCAGGAGAATCAGGAGCCAGGCCACCTCCATATTGCGTGCGGAGATGCCGAATCCGGAACGAAAAGTTTGCACAAGTGACTCTTCACTCACTTTATACCCGTGGAAAAATTCAGGCACACGTCACGCGTTTAATTTATGCGACAGTTGAAGTTTTTAATTTGCTTTAGATTGCTGTCTCCTTGCGCCGAGCAGGAAATAAAACGCGGCGCTTTCTACACATGTCAACTCTACGTGATGGAAATATCTCCCACTTTGATTGGCATTGTTTTAGCTTCCAGCAATCGAACGCGGAAGTATTGTAATGAAACTAATCTTCGATGACCTTTCCTTTTCTATTAAGCTGCTGCTTGCTAAGAGGAACACTTTCTTAAAATTTTGTGTGTCAATGTGTTTCTTTTTGTTTTCCCTTCCTGATGTGAAATTAATAATTACAAGATAAAAAGAACTTTTTATATACCGTAGATTGGGGTTACTTGGACCCAAAAAGTGAAGATTTTTGTACATTTCTTACCCAACGATAGCCTTAAAAACATGTTTGTGCTGATAACCTGATTTGAACAACTTATTTTAAGATTCCCCTGGATTTTAGGTCTTTTTCAAACCAAAATTTTAATTATATATATATTTAATAAATTATTGAAATTTGGGTTCAAGTAACCCCCTGATTGGGGTTACTTGGACCCAACCTACATTTTACATGAAATATACAATTCAAATGGGTAGTGGAATCTAGTATCACCTAGGATCTTGAAATAAAAATAGAGGCTTATGTATGAAAAAATTATTTTACATTAAAACAGAAAACAAACTCCATTTTATTTATTTGCAAATCTGATTGTTAACATGTTAACAGTGAATGCGTCTTCAAACTAATTTTATCCAGTCACGCCCAGGGAGCTTGTTTTGAAAACATTTCACTAATCTTCCATGCGTTGCAAGGTAAGACTTGATAATAAATCGAAATTCCAGTTCGTCTACGGGAAATCCAAAATCACAAATTTTGTCTAAATGACTGGAACAGGCCAACTCTTCTTCACTAGTAAATATGATTGTATGTCCAAGTTCGTTCAATAAACCATTCTTCAATCTCCTTATTATAGTGGACCTACTAATTTTAAAGTGGGTTGAGGCATCTCTCTGAGACATTTCTCCTGACCTCACAGCATTAAACACTCCTCTAATTTTCAACTGTAAAATACGCATACTCTCTGCTCCCAGGAGACCTCTTGTAATTTCAGAGCATTTTTGTATCAGATCTGCGAATAAATGCACATGAACCGGTTTAGCCATTTAATAATAGGAACCCGACGTGAAGTAATGATATTAATTACTTTTACAGCGAAATTTGATAATGTCTAATCAAAATTGTGACTAGGGGTTAATTGGACCCACTTTCTTGCTTGGGTCGAAGTAACCCCATTTTTAGTTTATCAGCACACTAGTTAATAATAATTTTTACTGGGTTAATTGATTTTCTATCCATCTAAAACTATTGTTATATTCTTAAAGACTGTATTTGAAATGTAAATTTATCCTTACCTAATCTGGGACTGCAGTGTGTAAAGAAGTGAAGGTGGAAGTTATAAGGTCACAAAAATTCATGTTTTTATCACAAAGCAACATAACCCGAACTAAAAAAAGGTGGGAAGAGCGGGAACGGGGTAAAGTGCCTCAGGACCTAGCTAATGCTCCCGTTTGTTGGATAGATTGTGAATTATACCTATATTTTATTGACAAGAAACCTAGGTGTAATTTAAAACCCTTTTTCGGTTTGGGTCCAAGTTACCCCCTAGGGTCCAAGTAGCCCCAACTTACGGTACCAATTTTTTTTTAATTTTCTGTTGAATCATATAAACTTGACAATTCTATGTATTAATACATACTTTTTAAAATATTTTTTGATGAATTATCCCATCAACTTGAAAGAAAATGAAGTTAATTGGAAGTTAACTTGCATATAACTTTTCGTACCCGTCCTGGTCGATAGATGGCTGCACCAGTCTACAAAACAAAATTAACTGAAAATTAATTTAATTCTGCTTAAAGATGGCTAAAAGTATTTAAAAAATGCATTAACATCGTGTTCTGAGCTATTCTAAAAGTTTCAAATGTCTAGCTAATCGGGAAGTTAGTTAAAAATCGATTGCAAGATTTGTACCGGACAAACAAACACACAAACAAACAAGAAAGCAAGTTAATAAAAACATGGTAAAAATATCGGAATTCTAACTCGCTTGTTTTGCAATTGAATTGTTAATTTTACGCTTACGTCTTCTTGGTGATGAAGCAAACATATTCATCTTCCGCATTTTGTCGTGGCGTGTCGCGGTGACTGGCATTGTTGAGAATTTCTCTCAGAGTGTAGGTCAATATCAAACCTCAATCAAAACAAAAATTTGGAAATATTAATACTCCTACCTTTATCGGTATTCCGGGGACAGACAGGTTAACATTAATCACTCAGAACGTTGATTACCGAATTGAGTCATCGATCATAATGAAAGGAGAGACTGATAACGACAGGAAATCAGTCAATGCACGCTAAGGCCGTCTGCACACGGAGCAACTCAAAAGAAACTGATAACTGACTCAAATCACAAACCAGTCCGTGATGAGTCGCAACCTATGTAATTGAATGGAGCCACGCACACGGCGCAACTGGTTACAAACCCGTCGGACGGTTTTGTAAACAGTTGCGCCGTGATTCTGGCGTGACCAGTTGCGCACTGGATTTCGTGCACAACGTATTAGTGTTGAATCGCGTCCGCACATCTTGGGTGTATCATCTCCTCCACTGCGTGATGTACAGTGAGCATTACATATATATATTTCGTAGCCTGCGTCCCCAGGATGTATTTCTAGTATAAATTTGACTTTGCGATATCATTAAATTGGGGGCCTCCTCCACTTTTTTTTTTCAGACGACTCAGGGTTGGAGAGACATTCGAGATAAATTTTGAGCATTTCTAGCAATATTTTTTGTCACTATGCGGTAAATTAACCGATTTTGTACGGATCGCCTCCGTCCTTGAACGCATCCGAGAACCAAAATATGTACGCGGGTGGTTCAAAAAAGTAAGGAAACAAGAGCTGTCACGGGTGCACTTTTCGCCCCGATCGAATGAAATTCAATGTCTAGGTGCAATAGACGATCGCAGAAATCAAATGCCACCCGTAGATAGAGCTAGAAGTACAGTAAATCTCCGAAATTTGAGATGGAAGATGGAGGCGTTGAAGGATACATAGTCAGCCCAGTGGTGCACCCAGGATTTTTCTTGGGGGGGGGCGAGATGAACGGATAAAAATATTTATAATGCATGAGGGGGGGAGAGATGAGCGGATAAAAATATTTATAATGCAAAATAAATATTCATAATACGATTTCTATTTCTTTGGGGGATCCAGGGCCCCTTGCCCCCCCCCTGGGTGCGTCACTGGGTCAGCCATTTAAGTGCGAAGTGTAATAAGATTTTTGTGTTTAAAGAAAAACTCCCCAGCAGAAATTCATCGTCAACTAATGGAGGTTTAGGGACAAAGTGTCATGTCAAGAAAGCAGGTGTGGTTTTGGTGTAGTGAATTCCAGAAAGGAAGAACAGATGTGCGAGACGAGCACAGGTCAGGGCGGCGGACCGCATCAACGACAGAGGACGAGTCGAAGGTCTGGTTCAAACCGATCGTTGCATTCATCTGAGGGATATTGCAAAGGAACTGAGCATCTCCACTGGCAGTGTACTGGATTTCGTGCACAAGAAATTGGGGTACCGAAAGATGTGCTCTCGCTAGGTACCACGGCACCTGTCTGAGGTGTATAAAGCCAAGAGAATGGGGTCGTGTCTCGAGTCCTTAATGCGGTATCGAGAGGAGGGCATTCCATTCTTGCGCCGTATCGTTACAGGGGACGAAACGTGGGTGCATCATGTGACACCTGAGACGAAGAAAGTGTCAATGATATGGAGACACCCCCCGTTTCCCACCTCTAAGAAATTCAAAATCACCCCATCTGCCTAGAAAGTTACGGCAACAATCTTTTGGGACCACCAGGGCGTGCCCCTGGTTGATTTCCTGACCTGTGGAGTGACCGTGAATGCAACCACTTATTGTGCCACGCTGGGTCGGTTGCGAAATGCAATTCGGCGGAAGCGACCGGGACTGATCTCGAGAGGTGTTGCATGACAACGCCCGCCCGCATGCGTTCTCGGATACACGTGCTTTGCTACAGCGCTTCCGATGGAACGTATTGGAACACCCTCCCTACAGCCCGGTTCTCGCACCAAGCGATTTCCATCTCTTCGGGTCGTTGAAGAAGCACCTGGCAGGACGGCATTTCCAAACCGGTGCGATGGCGAAGTTCAGGACGCCGTCGTTAAGTGGCTCGGTGACCAGAGCCCTGATTTCTTCAACGCCGGTTTTGATAAATTGGTTTATAGATGGAACAAATGCTTTGATGTTGAAAAATAATCTGTACCAAATGCTTTGCTATGTCTGTATATCTCTTGGATTTCGTGAATAAATTTCTTGGTTAAAATACTTGTTACCTTACTTTTTGAACCACCCTCGTATATGTTTTGCAGCCTCCGCCCTTTGGAATTGTTTTCAGTACAAATTTGTCTGTGTGCAAGTCTCCAGATTTACACTAAGTTGATGAAACGGTATGTCCAGCTCAATATTTTGCCGATACATTGAGAAAATGCTATTTCTGTGTAATGGCCACCGTGACGTCTCCTGCGGCATTTTAGAATAGGCGTCTGGGTGGTATCAACACTCTTTTCCAATCTCCTGAAACTATTTCTGTTTCATGGTGTGGCAATGACAAGGACTTTTGAGTTGAGCTCGGGAAGCCGACTTGAAAGGTGCGTGGTGTAAAGAGAGCGCATTGGCGCTAATATGATGAAACCAAAATAATTAGAATATAGAAAAATGTAATATTGTTTGTTTGTATGTGGTGTGTGAATAAAAAGTTTAAAGGAAAACACGGCTGGAATATTTTACAGTCGTTGAAGTGGTGGCAGCGATTGAGATAATTGTGTTGATTCATCAAGAAGTCACTCTAAACCCGAAAGTACTTTTTAAAAAAGAAACAAGGAAATGGTAAGCACATGACTTTGTTCCTTGTTTCAGTGGCCAGTCATTTGTGATTTTTTAAAAACAATCCTTGCTGAAATATATTAAGCAACCATGCTTATTTGAAAAGTTAATCATTATTGATATTAATGATTTGGTATACTCTCATGAGTAATGAATTTTGGTAGTCCTTGCTGAATGATATATTTCAAGTTTAATTAATATTGATTACTCTTCATAGTTTTACAGAATAGGCAACGATTACTGTTAATGTTTTGTACCGATTGATAGTTTGCATTTCATACTAACTGTGTTACGAATGTTGTGATTTAAGCAATTTATGGTATGCTCTGTTATTCTGTTATGATACTTATACACAGTTGGTGTTTTTGTATTTTGAAATTATATATAATGCTCTTGAAATGATGTTGTTGAAATTTAAAAAAAATTTTGCTTGAATTTATTTCGTTAAGGTACGCCAGTACTTGGATTTAGTTTATGTTTAACTATTTCAATTGTAAATATTAATTTAAATTTATGTTGATATATGCCTTATATATTGTTAAGGTTTCGTAATATTAGAATTTCGAGTATGTAATAATGTTATTAATTTAGTTTCGGTTTTGAATTCAAATTTGATGGTTCAGCATTTCATAGAATGGAATTTCAAAATATTGTAATTTTGAAAATACACTGCTGGCCACCCAAATTGCAATACCAAGAAAGACAAGAGATATCACAACAAAATTTATTTTGTAGATAACATGTTGACCAAGTATCAAATGATTAAATTTATAGACTTCTGTGAAGTGTGGTTCCTGCCAAAATCAGTAGCCAGAGTAGCCGCCATTGTTGGAGATCACCGCTGCCACACGCCTCGGCATTGATTCAAAGAGACTTTGGATGAGTTCTTGGGGTACAGCAGACCAAGCAGCTTCCACACGTTGCCAAAGTTGATCTGCTGTGGCAGCTGGGGATGGAATCTGGGTCAATCGTAGAGCAACCATGGACCACATGTTTTCTATCGGCGAAAGATCCGGAGAGCGAGGCTGCCAGGGAAGCAATTCAATCTGGCGATTGACGAAGAACCGTTGGACGATGCGTGCCACGTGTGGTCGCGCATTATCCTGTTGAAATATGGCTGTGGGCAAGCCCTGGAGGTAAAGAAGGACAACTGGCTCCAACACCTCGGAGATGTAGCGCTGGCTGTTTAAAGTACCGGCAATGCGTACTAGAGGTGTGCGAGAGTGATATCCAATACCGCCCCATATCATAATAACCGGTGCAGGACCAATGTGGCGGTGCATAACGCAGCTGTTCAGCATCCTCTCTTCACGGTGTCTCCAGACTCGAATGCGACCATCGTGGTGTTGCAGACAGAAGCGTGACTCGTCAGTAAAGACAATTTCATTCCATTCTGCCGTCCACATCCTTCTGTCATCGCACCATTGGCGGCGGAGACGTCTGTGGTTCTGCGTCAAGGGTAGACAAAGCAATGGACGTCTTGCGGACAGACCACTCTGCTGTAAACGGCGTCAAATAGTACGCGCAGACACTGGATGATGCGTTACAGACTGCATGTGCTGTGCTATGGTTCGTGATGTGACTGAGCGATCCGTCACTGCCATGCGCACAATTTGCCTGTCATCACGTGAAGTGGTGCGCTGAGGTGGATGCGATCGAACACGCCGGTCCGTCGTACCCTCCTGCATCCAACGATCACATATCCGCATTACAGTTGTTTGATTTCGTCCAACACGACTACCGATTTCCCTGAAAGATAATCCACAATCTCGGTAGGCCACTATCCTTCCTCTGTCGAACTCGGATACTTGATCAAAAGATGATCGCTGTTTTCGACGAGGCATAATTGATCGTTTTTTTTGAAAAAAACCACAAGAAAAACACAATTGCCGAACTTGAAATCGTCGAAATCTCCAAGCCTTAAATAGCGCTTTGAAGTGGCTCCACAGGCGCGCGTGATGTGCGTCTGCGCTGAAATTCTAATCATTTGCATATCTCACCTCCGCTAATGCATGTTGTAAATTTCATGTTATTTGCATGTTTCCTTCAGGGTGTTGCATTTACAGTGGCCAGCAGTGTATAATGACGTTATTAATTTAGTTTCCTTTTACAGTTCAAACTTTGGTGTTTAAGGGTTTTGTAGGAAGGAAGTTTACTTTTATGTACAAATTTTATTAGGTACTGTGTTTAAAAGTGCGAGTTAAGTATACTAGAATGATGCATATCATTGTGCAATTTAAAATATAGGGTAAGTATGCCGAATATGAGACCCCGTTTGATTTTCATATATAACTAGGAAAGTAAGTGAGGGATTATAGTACCAACTTGATATCCTTTTAATGCATATATTTTACTACATATAACAATGACAGAAAAGGAAAATAACCTTACAATTTTCTTGTATGAAATTGTAAACACAAGTGTTACATTTTTTGGGGTCAGAAAAAAAAGTAGTCCTAATATGAGACCCCCATTCTACAACTCTAAATATTAATTAGAATTACTGAAAAGTTCGTAATAACAAAACTGTACACAATAATTAGATAATAGTTACCTATATACACTAATAGGTGAAAAAGAAAAGTGACATATTAAAAAAATTAGTTAGTTTACACTACAGTTTTGTTTACTTTTTATTTTTAGATTCAAACTTTTCACATTGTTTACACATAAAAAGTTCGTCAGCTCCACAATCTTTATGGGCCCACCTGAAACACCTTCTACATTGACGCCACTGCTCTCCCCCTTTGTCTTCTGAAAATAAACAACCATAAAAAAGGCATTCAGCGTCGTTTTCATCGATGCTATCATCACTGCTGTCATGGAGAGAAAGTTTTTCATCATCTTCAATTGAGCTGAGATCACCATAACTATAATTAGGTTTATTCATTCTCTGTTTTGTAACTAGTATTGTATTTTCATCCATCTTTAATTTTCCCCTTCCTGTAGGGACCCCTTTGCCTTTTCCCTTTCCCTTTATTGTTTCCTTATCTTTTTCTTTTTTATCTTGATCTCCTTTTCCTTATTTATCCTTTGTTTTCTTACCTTTTAGGTGTATTACTTTTTTTTCTTGTAGAAAAAAAGTTTTTTTCGAATATGCTTCAGTTATTTTATTAATGTATCAATCAATTTATAGGGTGATGATGTGATAATATCGGCTTTACGGGCCCTACTTGGTTTCGAGGTGTTTTTCTCAGTTAACGTAGGCAAGGGATTTATTTCTTCAGGAGTCACTTAAGAACTGGTTTGAACTTGTTGTTTGATCAATACCTTCCACATTGTCACTACTGACACATGGTAGTGGATTTCGCCTGGGCGTCATTGCATCTGCACCTTCAGAGGAAACAAGGCTGTGAGAGTGAAAACTTAAATGCCTAATATGAGACCTTATCTCATGTTAGGCATGCTTTGGTGTCTCATATTCGGCACGACCATGTTGTTGAACACGCTAACGAATTTTTTAGGTTAGGATTGACGTTAGCTTAAAAATAAACAGGTGTGTGTCTACACTCCACATTTATAGCTACCTATCCAATACTAACAGTTTTAATAAGAGTCTTCCCTTGAAGGTGAAAACAGCCAATAAAAATGGTTATGCAAAAAAGTCGTCGAGCACACATCCAGGAAAAAAAATATTGCACCTTTGTGTGCGCTTGCAAACACTCGACTGACTCACCGATTACGAATGATGCAATAAACTACTGTTTTACGGCAGAACTTGATACATCCTGTAAGCTGGGGTCTCATATTATGGAAAATCCCATATTCGGCATACTTACCCTATTGTGTTTGAATTTCTTTAATGGAATTTTGATTGAGTGTATTCATTTCCTTATGAAATTATGTTTAAAACTATAAGATTATTTTTTTTTCAAATCTGATGAATAATTATATTTGAAGTTACATTGTTGAATATTATTGTGAGATACAAAAATGGCGTTGTTAGCGAAGGCAAAAAAAAAATAAAATAAAATATGTGACTTAAGGGTTTTGGCTGTTGAGTTAGAGGAAACCGTAGATGAAGATTTGTAGGTAATTCAATTTAAAAATTTAAATACAAGTAGTAATGCTTATGATTAAGAATTTGTTAAAAATTTGCTAGAAGGAATTGTGAAAAATAGGACTGAGGAAGAAAAGGGGAATGATAAAATTTCGAATTAGAAAAACAAGGAAGGGAAAGAGTTCTTGAATTAGATAAGCAAAGATTAGAACTAGAAATCTGGAAAACAAAAGTAAAATCTGACCCTAGTGAAAACTGGCTGAACACCTGTGCTAAAATAGAGCTGCAAAAATTAATGACTAGTTTCAAATTGAAAGTTGATGATATCAGCTTGTTTCTAGAATTGTTTGAGCGCCAAGCTAAGGTATTACAAATACCACCAGTAAAGTGGTATTATCTCAACTAATTGGAGTTTACCTTCTGAAAAAGTTCATTTTATTGTTAGAGAACCGAAAGAACAAGCAAAATGCACTCTGTCACAAAAAATATATGCACCCAAAAGAAATCGAGCTACTATCACGAAACTTGGCAGGAATGTAGTCTGGTAAGAGATATGCAAATGATTAAAATTTTGACGTCAATGAGACAAGGGTAAGCGCGCTATGCGCATATGAGATGTGCAGCTGGAGAGTTTAAAAGCATGATTGCTCATGCCATAGGGTTATTCAAACAAATCTGTCGACTTCGATGGACGGTATTGTGACTAGAGATGCCTCTGAGACGTAACCGGTGGCAGTACGAACAATTGTCGGACTTTGAGAGGGGGCGTATAGTAGGACTCAGAGAAGCAGGTACCATTAGGTCGAGCAGGCGTATAGGCCGCCATCTAGGTCGGAGCGATATGGTAGTTGCTCGGTGTCCGCAACAATAGATCACGGAAGGGATAGTCTACCGTTGCGGAGGGTCAGGGTGTCCCAGTAACACAAATGCGCGTGAGTATCGCGCAATCATAAGAGCGGCCACGTCTGCACCAACAACGTCGCTAGAATCGGTTTGACACCATTTACCACCTTCCAGACTTCCGGTGGTATCAAGGGAAACCATTCGGAGACGACTGGCCGACGCAGGTATAAGGAGCCAACGTCTATTAAGACGCCTACCACTGACCCAACATCATAGGCAGTGTCGATTGGATTTTTGCCGACTTCGGGCAAGCTGGAGTGTGACCGACTGGAGGCGTGTGATCTTCAGCGATGAATCCCGATTAAGTCTGTAAGGTATACACAAGATTCGATTCACAAGAATCGAACTTTTGAGTGAATTAAAGAAGCTGCTTCAGATATGCTAATTTTGGCATACGCGCTTAGTATAAATACCACGCAGCGTCATTAATGAAGGAAGGGGAGGTTGTTAAGGTTGAAAAAGGTGTTATCCTGCGCTAGTGCTTTGCGGGCCAGGAGTTTTACATGGCAGTACTGCTGGTTTGACTTACTGTTCGTGAGTATAAAATTATATTGTTCTTGAAAGCTGTATTTACATTCCGTACAAGTAGTACGCATGCTTATTGCTGTAAAAGCCAATTATATGTGCAATGAATCCAATAAACATTGTTTCATGTATAAATTGTGTTTGTATATAATTCAAATAGAGTGCCACTTCAAATTATATACACCCAAGTCTGGGTAGAAGTGAGCATAGATTCTCTATACTGGCGCCCGAAAAATATATATACCCTGATAGTTAGCGTTAAATTTGTAACGAAGAACATAATTGAAATTAAAAAACTGTGTACTGTGTACTTATATTGATAAAATTGTTGCAAGTACTTATATACTATTTAAAAAATGAGTGTTGTAGAACAAAATCCTGCTGGAAATTTTCCTCGGGTAATTATGGTTCAGCAAATTGCGCCATTCGAAGCCACCTTCAATGGCGGCCCCTCAAGCCAATTCCTAAAGAAAATTGAGCATTACTTTCAGCAACAATGCACCCCAGAGGGGGATAAACTTAAAATTGCTCTAGCCGCTTTAAGAGGTAGTGCATATCAGTGGTACACGTGTATGAAAAGCAGTAATCTGATTTTTGACTATTTGTCATTCAAGCAACAGTTTCTTAGTGTTTTTCCAAAGACCTTTAATCAAAGTGAAATTGAAGCGGAAATTTATTCGCTAAGGCAACGTGAAGGTCAGTCTGCATTAGATTTTGCTATGGAAAAGATTTCCAAGTGTGAGGAATATTTAGAAGAGTTGACGGAAGCGATAATCTTAAAAATAGTTATCCAACGTTTGAAGCCAAGTGTTCAAGATTTTTTAGATAATCAAACAATTACAAGCAAGGTTACCCTCCTTCAAGCTTTAGCTAAATATGACAATAGACATTTCTTCGCTACCCCTCACCGTCATTCAGGTACGAGAAGTTTTATACAGCCGCGCCAAAATTTTTCGCGAGTTTCAAACCAGCAGCGTAAGCAGTACCGCAGGCAAAATAATAGAAGCGCACGGCGTTATAATGAAATTAGTGCACTTAAAGAAAATATGCAAGCACCTTACTTGCACTGGCAAGTTGATTCACATGATATGGTTCAACCTGTTGAAACTGTTTGGTCAAATGTATTATTTTGTCCGAGCAGTAATCATTATTTTGAGAATAGTGAAAGTCAGGGTATTTTTGTGGCTTATAAAGAAAGTGAGTCTAGCTGGAATAATGCGGTAATTCCAGTACAAATTTCTGAAAATAGGGCCGATACTAATGCTAGTGGTTTAGAAAATAAATCATCGGACACTTCTATTAATGCTATACCTGATATTATTAATGCTATACCTGATATTATTGATGCTATACCTGATATTTTAGATGATATTCACACATCTGTTAATGAAGGAAATTTAGTAGATGACGAAGTATGCGTTACGGAAGTTAGTGAATACTTATTAGTTGACGACAATAAAAATTCTTTAAACGATAGTAGGAACTCGCTAGGTAATGATGATATTATTTCAAGTTTCCATCCGAATGAGGATGCTGTAGGCCAGGTTGATAATATGGTTTTAAATAAAGTACATGAAAACCATACTGAGAATCAGGATGAAAAGTTGACACAGAGTTATACTGTAGGTAGTTTAGCTGATGCTTCGGAAGTTATAGAGAAAGTTTGCAATAAAACGCACGAGTACGAAAAGCTTAATCTTCCTAAAACTGAAGCAGTGTTAAAGAATTTAAATGATAACGATTCTGATGTCGCAAGTTTCAAAGAGACTTTTTCGTCAAAAGAGGATAAAACTAAAGTTAAGGGGGATAAAAAACGTGAAAAAGCGCCTTCAGGTTCCAGCATTAAAACTGCTAATACTGAAGTAATTAAGGCGGTAAACAAGAAGTCGTATAAGCACAAATACGAAAAACAGAGTCAGGTTGTTGAAAAACATGACACAAGCAGCGAGATAAAGCCAGTTACTAAACACGTTGGTGCGGCGTATAAGTTTCAAAAAATAGAATCTGCATTAAAATCTAATACCGATACAAGCAAAAGTACGAAGAAAAGTAAAGTGTGCACTACAAAACCTCCATCTAAGGATGAACGTGGCACACATAAGGTACACAAGGTTATAAAAAGGAAGAATGACAATTTTAAAGCTCCTTTGCATAAGTACAGGGAACGCAAGATTTCTGCCGCCCAGCAAGGTTGGCCTCCTCCCAAGAGACCTCCTGTCCATCGTCAAGCCGGACCAGCGCCTCAGGACCTACGACCTGCTGCACGAAGGATGCCCACACGGTCAACGAACCCCTTTACTAGGACTGCGACCATCAAGAGAGGTTCAGCGGATTGGACAAACTGGTGCAGTGAAGTTGCTGCATTCATGAGGAACAAGTCTTGTATCAACTTTCTTATTCTAACTCCCACCCTTTAATAAAATCGAACCAAATTGGTTTGAAGTTCCCCATTGTATATACTGTGTAAACATTTTGAGGGGAAGGAGTGAGCCACTGACAAAAAAACGGCATACTGTTGTTTCATAAATTTTTGAAGGGGACATGTAGTGACTAGAAAAAAAAAATACATACCGCATAATATACCAATTAACCACTAATGTACTAACTTCACAAAAATCATAACACATGTACATTATAAATTGGGGGAGAGCAGATACAGTCAAGAAATGTCATGCTGTGCAATTGTGTTGTCACTTTTAATTAAAATAGATATTTTAGGGCGCAGTTGGCCAGCCCAGTATCCGCAACTCTGCAAATCCACTGTGTAATGGTGTCACCTGGACCCTTCGGGGTTAGTTTTGTAAAATGGTAGTGGCGTTTTTCCCCCACACAACGTGTGGAAGGTTTTTTGGCTTTGCCACCCATTATGTAAAAAGTCAGACCAGCACGCGTTTTCAATTAGTTAACTGAAGCCGTTCAGACCTCAGTTACCTAATTTTTTTTTTCGAGGGAGGCAAGTGTAAGGTATACACAAGATTCGATTCACAAGAATAGAACTTTTGAGTGAATTAAAGAAGCTGCTTCAGATATGCTAATTTTGGCATACGCGCTTAGTATAAATACCACGCAGCGTCATTAATGAAGGAAGGGGAGGTTGTTAAGGTTGAAAAAGGTGTTATCCTGCGCTAGTGCTTTGCGGGCCAGGAGTTTTACATGGCAGTACTGCTGGTTTGACTTACTGTTCGTGAGTATAAAATTATATTGTTCTTGAAAGCTGTATTTACATTCCGTACAAGTAGTACGCATGCTTATTGCTGTAAAAGCCAATTATATGTGCAATGAATCCAATAAACATTGTTTCATGTATAAATTGTGTTTGTATATAATTCAAATAGAGTGCCACTTCAAATTATATACACCCAAGTCTGGGTAGAAGTGAGCATAGAATCTCTATAAGTCTCAATGTTGATGACCACCAGCGCATACCCGTGTGGAGGCGGCCAGGCCACCGGTCCGATCCGGCATTTGTTGTCGAGAGGCATACGACGATTACACAAGGTGTGACAGTGTGGGGAGAGATTTGTTGGGACACACGATCACCTCTAGTTGTCCTTCAACGCACTTTGACGGCACGCAGTTACGTGGACGAGATTTAATCGCCAGATTTACTGCCTATACTATCAAGTCGCGCAGGTGCCATTTATCAGCAAGACAACGCCCGTCCACATACTGCGCGGATATGACGTACTCCCATGGCCTGCCAGGTCACCAGACCTCTCTGTAATAGAGATGTCTGGCACGTGCTTGGAGTGCAACTGAAGCCGTCCCAGAATGCTGGTGAATTAACTGCCCAGTTGCAAAAATTATGGCATGATCATCCTGACAGAGGCTGACAGAGGTGGATTTACTACTTACTGATTTGTAAACTTTTCATGCCATATCTTCTTAATAAAACGGTCTGTTCTTTGTAATCATTTGCTTATCTCCTCATACACTACATACATATTAAGTTTTGTGATAGTAGCTCGTTTCCTTCTGGGTGCATAAATTTTTTGTGACAGAGTGTATTATCAACATGTGAAGTCCCTCTTATTGCAGCGATTTAAGTTGTCCTGAAAAACTACGGCAACCTTTTGCGAAGCTTCAACCCCCCCCCCCCTCCGAAGCTACGGGGTGTGATTTTTATTATGAATTAAAACCTTATTTTGAGGACTGGCTATCTGGTTTAAAAATCGAAGCATTTAATCAGTTGAAAGATTTAATGATGGTAGACCAGATAAAGAAACCTACGCCTATGGAATTTAAAGAATATTACTTAGATGAATGGACTTGGATAACTTCTCCTAAAGAATTGGTAAGAAAAATCGAAGAATTTGAGGATGTGCGGAAATGTGTAAAACAGAAACCAACAACGAAAGAGACCGCAAAAGAAAAGTCTACAGAGATGTACACATGTACAGACACCAATGTCCACCCAAGAGAGAACATACCAGATACTGAAATGACAACGGTCAACCAAGCGGTCAAAAGCGATTTTCGAGCAGCACCTCGAAAAAGGAGGATGCTAGACCTTACAAACCAACTTGCTATTCATGTGGAGTTGAAGGACACATTGTCCGTACATGCATGAAGATGTCCCACGAAGTAAACGACAGGTAGAGAAGATTGCGGTGCAATCTGGTACAAATGACAGAAACCGAACCCGTGGACAATCAACATCGGTTGACTGTTAGAATCATTGTTCCAGTGATGGCACCTGTAGAAACAGGAAGAAACCTTGACGAACTCAGTCACTGATGTTAAGTGCGGGAAGAAGAATATCAAGGGGACTATAGATTCTGGAGCGCAAGTGTCTGTCATACGAGCAGACTTGGTTCAAGGAGAGCCAGGAGAGGGCGAAGGAAAGATCAATATCGTGTCAGCCTTCAGAAAAACTGACACTGTCCCGATGAAGATTTTTCAAATGAGAATTGATGATGGTCTTCATAAGACAGTGCCGATACCGTTGTGCCGTATCGCAGAAACTGGTAAGCGACATACTTATATGCCAAACGGCTTACGAAACTCTTCAAGACAATATACAATTATATAGATCCCAACAAGGTGATGTTTTGGAGGAAGAGGTTAGGAAAACAGGAACTACGAAAAGACTGTGCTCTTCAGATTGAAAACGTGCAGAAGAAAGTTGCCATGGCCTTTACACTCGACGGAATGTGAATGCCTTGAGGAATAATCCACAGAAGAGAAAACTTCATAAAATTACAACTAAAATATGAGTCATTGACCAGCGTGTGGGAATATGCCAGAGATCAGAAACATGCATATCAAGTCACGGAAGGCGTTTTAACTCATGAAGAGATGATCTGTGGGGAAGAGGTCCGACAAGTCGTGCTTCCCGAGTGCAAACGGCTAAGTGTGCTCAGGATGGCTCATGATGTACTGTTATCTGGACACCTGGGTGAGGCAAAGAATTAATATTTCTTTCTTTTGCCCCACCATCAAACAAGATATGAAAAAGTTTTGCCGAAGCTGTGAGCCTTGCCAACTCAGACGTAAGGTTACGCATAGGGACAGAATTCCCATTCAGCCTACCGCGAGACCAGAAGTACCATTCGAGATTTGGAGCGTGGACTGCATAAAACCCTTGGATCCACCATCCAAAAGGGGTCACAAATACGTGATCTGGGCAGTAGACCTTTGCACTAGGTGGGCCGAAGCCATTCCAGTCAAGGAAATTAGCGCGAGGACCACGTGTAACACCCCGATGAAAATGCTTACACAAACTGTGTTTCCCAAGATGATTTGTTCCGATCAAGGAATCAACTTCACAGCCAAATTAACCGAAGCATTTCTTAGTGTACTGGGAGTGTCACTTCGGTTCTCTACTCCAGGACATCCTGAAAGCATGGGAACTATTGAACGGTTGAACAAAACCTTGAAAGATATGTTGAATAAGAACATACAAGAAAACGGCCGCGACTGGGACCTGCATCTCCCTTTTCTGCTTTTTGCATTTTGGGAAGTGCCCCACAGCGTCGCCCTACCAACTGGTGTATCGAAGGATTTTCCAGGGTCATTGTCAGTGCTGAAGGATGTGTGGATGGGCGAAAGAAAGATCCCAACTAAAGCATCTCGAAACATTGAAACATACTTAGAAGATTTAACCGAGAAACTCAAGAAGGCTCTTATGATCGCCGCTGACAACTCTTAGAAGGCACAGAAAAGCTGCACTCAGCAGTATAATTTACGAGCTAGAGGAAAAAGAAATTACCGTGGGAGATAAGGTGTTAGTCCTACTGCCAGCTTCGAACCAGTTATTGAATACCTGGATGGGACCCGGTATAGTCGTCGAACTGACCAGGAAACATTCCACAATGATAGAGATGGAAGATGGTAGCTCCAGGGAGCTACACTTCAACAAACTGCGACCTTATGTAACTCGACTACAACATGTAGGTTTGATTTTTGAACAAGACAAAGAATTTGGGTAACTGCACTACGCCCCAACCAACGCGGTCGAGGAAACCAGAGACGTCATTAAGAAATGTTTTTCTGGGACGGGAGACACCCTGAAACTTAATAAAAAAAGAAGTGAGGCCTTACACAAATATCGGGATGTGTTCAGTAACAAGCCTGGGCAAGCCAGGTTAGAAGGGCATATAGTGCGAGTTAGTGATGACTGTGTTCCAAAGCGTCTCAACCTTATCGTGTACCTATCACCGTACAAAAGGAAGTCGATAGAAAAGTGAAGGAATTGCTGAACTTGATAGAGAACAGCGATAGCGAATGGGCCCATCCTGTGATCTATGTCGCAGAGAAGAACGGAAATGTCAGATTATGTGTGGACTACCGTCACCCCAATAGTTTTACCATACCTGATGCATACCCCATGAAAATCGCGAAGGAACATGGGATGGTATGAGATTGGCAGAGCGAATTTCATCAGCGTTCTGGACCTGGAGAATGGGTACTGGCAGATACCCATGAAAGAGGAAGCTAGACCATATACAGCGTTTGTGACCCATTCTGGGCCCTATCAGTGGAAAGTTTTATCCTTCGGAATTAAGAATGCAGGCAGTACCTTCCAGAAAGCCATGGACAAGGTACTAGCCACATATCGGAAGTATCGCCGTTCATACATTGGCGATGCCCCATTAAGCCTAAATGAATTGCTGTCAGCACTGAAGTGTTTGAAACCACGAAAATCTCCGGGTGAGGATGGTATCTTTGCAGAATTTCTTTTACATTTGGGCCCTCGTGCCTGTGAAACCATCTTAAAGCTATTTAATTTAATCTGGTACACTGGAAAATTTCCCTCTCAGTGGTGTAAATCTATTATTATTCCTATACATAAAAAAGATTCAGATCCAGGCCTTGTGAGTAATTACAGACCTATTTCCCTAACAAGCATTCTTTGCAAGGCCATGGAGAGAATCATCATGAGTAGATTGAACTGGTATCTGGAATCCGAAGGGATCCTAGAAGATGAACAGGCTGGCTTTAGGAAATTTAGGTCTACCAGCCAGCATGTTTCATTACTTAGTCAAAATATAAAGGATGCTTTGGATAAGAGGCAAATTCTCTCCGCTGTCTTCATTGACCTAAAGTCTGCTTACGATCTTGTATGGAGAGAGGGCCTACTTGCGAATCAAACATCGGCATACACTCTAATATGCTTGGATGGTTTAACGGATTTCTGAAAACCCGATTATGTAGAGTCCGGTACAATTATTGCTTTTCAAGATACAGAGCACTCAAAACTGGCTTACCGCACGGTGCAGTCTCTATTTGCACACTTTTTAACATCTACATTAATGATCTGGTAAGTGAATTGAAAAATATTGATGGGTTACGGTGCCTGCTATATGCTGATGACTTAGTCATCTGGACTACTTCCCCCAAGAACAAAGCTAATGTGATCATTGAAAGTTCTTTGGGAAAGGCCTTGTTAGTTATTGAAAAATGGACAGAATCGAATAATATGAAAGTTAACCTCGATAAGACATTTGTAGAGTCTTTTTCCCTCACGCATCAACCTTTCCATCCACAAATTTACTACAAAGGTCGTCAGATTCCATCGTCTGATAGCTTTAAATACTTAGGTGTAATTTTCGATAGAAAACTTACATGGAGGTCTCATGTGGAGGACATCATCCGACGTGCTATGAAAAGACTTAATCTCTTAACACTAGAACCGCCGGACTTTTCTACCTACCTAGAACCGCCAAGGGGACAAAAATGTCCCCTGTCATAGAACTGGCGTTTTGGTAAAAAAAAGTCGGATAAAATGGTATTATTTAGACACATGAGAGTTTTATTACTGAAAAAACTTTATTACTAGTTAAAATCAAAAGGGCAAAATTACAGAAAAGGAAACACAGTATGAATCAAAACTAAACACAACTTAAATCAGAACTATAAATGAAAGACCCTGAAATAAAACTGAGATTAACATCAAGAGTGCAAAATTACAGAAAATGAAATGAAAAGCATGTTTTGAAATTATAGAAATACAAAAACAAAATAAATGACTGAAAAAGTTTGCCTTAAAACTGAGATTAAAATGAAAAGGGCAAAATTAAAGAAAAGGAAACACAGTATAGACAAAGATGACAAAACTGCAAACGTGGCCACTAACTGGCGTTTTATGACGGTACTGCTGTTTTCCATACCACGCTAGGCGTACAGCAAAGGCGCCTTGCCCTCCTTTCGAAATATATGCAAGGCGAGGATTCCCCAGTAGGGATATGTTTCCTTAAGAATTATTTAAAAGCAATCAATTTTTATAATATCAATCATTTTTAAAATTTAAAAAAAATAGTCCCTGCAAAAAAACATTATCTCCATTAATTTGAACATAAAAAAATATTCAGACAGTGGGAAAAAAATTTAATTATACAAATAGAAATTAAACATTATTATACACTACAGGCCTAAATACACTAACAAAAGTTGAAAGCTTTTATATATCTACATTTAAACCATTTATGAGTTGATCAATTTATATCTGAATAATTTTTCATGTCAACAAAAAATTACTCCCTGCAAAAAAACATTAACATTATCTCCATTTATTTGAATTTATAATAAACTACTAAAAGTCGAAAAGGAAAAATGTCAAATTGTCTTTAGGAAAGTAAAGAATTTTGAAAAGTACAGTTGAAAAGTAAAAATGTCACTTTGTCGAATGTTTGTTAAACAAAATCAATTTAAAAACTCAACATAGTATAAATAAGATTGAAATTGTCGAATGCTTGTTAATCAAAATCAATTTAAAAACACAACACAGTATAAATAAGATTGAAATTGTTGAATGCTTGTTAACCAAAATCAATTAAAAATGTAAACACAGTATAAATAACATTTAAAAAAAACCATGTGAAATGTTATACACATCTCAGAATTTTAGTAGATTCAGCCTTTCATCATTCTTCTACTACTAAATGTTAAAAAGTAAAAATGTCAAATTGTCTAATGTTTGTTAACAAAAATCAATTTAAAAACTAAACACAGTATAAATAACATAGAATTAATAACAGTATAAATATCATAAAATAAATAAACGGCATTGCTCCTCTTATTTGTGTCTTTCAAACGGCTGATATAAATTAAATTAACGCTTCTTGATCTGTGGCTTGTCCATTCATGTTGTTGGTTTGAATGCTATATTAAAGTCTGTATAGCGTTGATAAAATTCACTTGAGTTTTCTTTCACTTTTCTTTCTTGAAATATCAGTTTAGAGAGCCTCAGGATATACTATATTTTTTGTTCTTCCATTTGGAGCTAGGATGTAGAGATTTTCGGCTTTTCCAACTCTAGAACAACCCACATAAAGTTGACCATGGGAGAAACAGGGTTTGAGAAGATCGAGTCCAACTACTTTTAGCGATTGCCCTTGTGCCTTGTTAATGCTCATAGCGAAACTTAAATGGACAGGGAACTGAAGTCTTTTAAATTGAAATGGTATATCGGAAGGGATGATTGGTATCCTGGGAATAAATACGACTTCGCCTGCAGAGTGTCCTGTCATAATGGTGGCTTCAATCACATTCGGCATCAGATTCTTTACAGCAAGTCTTGTTCCATTGCAGAGTGAATGTGGATGCAGATTTCTGAGCAGCATAATTGGTGCACCAATCTTCAGCTCTAATATGTGAGAGGGTACTCCAAATGGCTCCAACGTATTTAAAAATTCTGTGGTGTAGTGTACCGCTTCTTCTGTATCACAGGTGGTGTCAATCGATTTGTAAACTTGAGCTTTACCTGGAAATTCTTGTAAAAGCTGCTTATTGATGACGTTGACATCTTCGTTTCTTGGGGCAAGGGTTGCTCTTTCGCACAGCCATGTGTGATCAGTGAAGTGCTGGGCCACATTTGGAAAAACCGACTCTTTCAGCTGTTGTTGAGTTGTCACAATCATTACAATCGTTCCCATGGCTATACATCTTGTATTATCAGCAGTAATGGCTCCATTTCCAAGTTGTAGAAGGTTATCTGCAAATTGCTGGGCTGAGGGATCACAATTGACATGAACTCGTATGTTTGTTGAACGACCAAGTCTTTCGATGTCATTCCACACGTAAGACGATTTTAAGCAGGCCTACATTTTATCCGCCCTGGTTCCACGTGGAATAACCGGAAGTGTCTGTCGAAAGTCGCCAGCCAACACCATAGTTACGCCTCCCATTCTGTAATTGTTACCTCTGATGTCCTTCAAAGTGACATCGAGTCCTTCGAATGCGGCTTTGTGGGACATGGTGCATTCAATCCAGACAACTAACTTGCAATGCTTCAGAACCCTTGCCTTTCCTGAATTTTTTGAAATGTTACACGTAGGAGTCTCTGTGTTTGCCAGATTTAAGGGTAACTTGAAAGCCGAGTGAGCTGTCCTCCCTCCTGTCAATAGTGTTGCAGCAATGCCAGAAGAAGCAACAGCCAGGGCAATCTCGTTTCTGTGTCGCACTTTAGCCAAAAGAAGATTGATTAGAAAAGTCTTCCCTGTACCGCCCGGAGCATCCAAAAAGAATATGCCACCGCGACCATTGAAAACTGCTGTTGTGGTCTTGTCAAATGCTTCCTTTTGATCTGGGACCATTTTCGGCTCATTTTCCTCTATGTATGTTGCGAGTACATTCGTATCATAATTTCGCTCCATACGTTCTTCACTCGGCAGGACTGAATCAAGGTTTCGATTTGGTTGTGGAAGTCCAAAGCTTTTTAGGTCCGATCCACCCATCAATATAATCTTGTCCTCAATGTCTATTAGCGCTCTGTTGAAGATGTCGTCACTGTAGTCCAGATCCATATTCTGCTGCTGCATGCGTGCTTGGTGCAGCATGTCTTGTTCTCCTTATGATTCATCCATAACTGTTCGGGAGATGACATGGAGCATGTATGTAGCATTACAACAAACAGATTCCGTAAAACCTTTGGTGATCGAGATGCAGCCGCTTCTTCGAGTGCATTGTTCCAGTAGTCATCGTTCTCCAAAAGGCCTCTAAGCTGGCAGGCCTTTTTGTAAGTTTCACAGGGCCGCCCCTGAAATGTTTTCAAATCTTCAAATGATTTTGGGCCTGGTACTTCATGCAGCAGGAGGCGCAGGTGAAAGCACTCTCAATTGTTCGCATGGATGGTGTACACCCGGCCCAGTGCATCGCTTGACCTTATTCCTGTTTGCTCAGGTACAACGTGTCCTTGTTTTCGATGGTTCCATGTCTTGTTTACATTGTTCTAAGTGTAGTATTTGGGAACTTGGTTGTACAACAGGGTGCGTGCAAACTCATCTTGGGTCTGACTCATTTGCAAACTCATTTTGCAAAGTCTGAAGAAAGACGTGAGTGTCGTTTCCTGAGGTGTTTGGGCACGTTCAGCAGCGTTTTCTGGTGTGAAGTAGACTCTCTGTCCATTCTCAAGGTGGACGCTCAGATGAATCACTGTGGGGTGGCGCTCATGAATAGGAAAGTTGAGTATTCGCCATACTGCTTCATTGCTGCTGATATATCTTCCCATTTGATACTGGACAGTTTCATTTAAATCATTCTCGGCACTGTTCACTTGAAAAACAGCCATGTCAGATCCTTTGTTAATATACATACAGACATACTTTATAGACTTAAGAGAATTGGAATACTCTACGTCGATATGGGCATTGAAAATTTTTGTTAGTAGAGGGCAATACAGGACAATCCAAGTATTGTCTATAGACACTTGCAATCCTTTATAAACGATGTCAGCCTTAAATACCCCATCTTATGGTGATCTGCGCCGATAAAGTGGATATCCATTTCGTCCTGTTTGCGTCTCTTTCAAAAATTTGCTCGGGTATCGTTTAGTGCAAATTCCATCTTTCATGCATGGAGAGGTTGGATTTATGGATCCGCAGGGGCCGTGCACCATCTGCTTAGTTACAATTGAAAAAAGTCCCGGGTCTTCTTGTTCATTAGGGATTTCTGCACTGATAAAGTCATCCACGCGGTGAACGTGTACGGAGTCCTTGAGCCAAATCAAAATGTGAGCATGAGGAAGTCCTCGCTTTTGCCACTCTATCGTGTACATATGACACTGAACTTCTCCAAAAATCTTTGCCTTTGTGATGAGACTCATAAGCGTTTTTTGTTTCTGATTAAATACTCTTGCTAACAAATCATGACGATCCTGTGGTTTTTGTCCAACAAATAGTTCTTCCTGTATCTCTGTCCAGTTTGGATTGCAGATGAAAGTGATGAAGAGGTTTGTTCTGCTGTAGTTTCTCACGTAGGTCATGGCATCTTGAGTACGCTCGTGCATGTACCTTGGACCCCTGTAAAGCTGGAAGGCAAGATGATCAACTGGCCTATGTCAGAGATATTTCCATCATTCATGACCGCATCCCTCAAATGAGCATACTGTTCAACTCTGAGAGTCCTCTGATTTATTCGTATGTACAATAGTCTTTCCGATTTAATCTTGGCATACATATCAACGATAAATTGGTGGAACAGGTCTTTGCTTCTCAGTAATGTGTTGAAATTTGAAGAACGTGTCATCATCCTGTAAGCATAGAATTGCATAGCTGAAATCTTCTTAGTTTGGGGCATTCCTGTAGTTGGATCTTTTAGTCGTAGTTCAAAATGATATTCATCCTCCCCCTGCCAAAAGATGAGTGGATACTGTAGCGCGTCGTAGGACCTGTGCGTCTCGGGAATTTTTTTTAGGGTGCCACTTCTTTCTTCTAAAACTATGTCTCTTGTCCCATGTTGTTCACCTACCATGATCAAAGCGACTTCTTCTGTTGTGGGGGCGTTGAACCGCCCCTCATGTTCACCGTGTGGGGTTCTGTCCGCTACGATCACCAATTTGAATTCCGGCGTAATCTTATCCATAGCCGACTTAAAGCTCTGGATGTAACAGTTGTGATCATGCAGCATACCTTGCAACTGTAGTACTATGTGTCGTCTGGTTTGTGGCTTGTTTTTACAGCAATGCTCTGCTTGTTGTGTAGTGTCTCCGACAAAGTAAATTTGCAAAAATTTAGGCTCTTCCCTCGGTAGAGGCTGCAGACTGCCGATGCGGTGATAAACTTGACTCTGTACCTCTGTACCTTAAATGTAGGCATGTACCCGGGCTCTCTAATTTCTTTCGTTGTGCCAAAAGAGGTCGTCTGGAAACAGGAATTGTAGCTTCTTATATTAGAAAGGAAATGTTTAGCTTCTTGAGAAGTGCCGCTGAGTAAAAAACATAAGGGCTCAGGTGGATCCATCAACTGTGGCAGTTGAACCTTTCCTCCGCTGCAGCACATACCTGTGGCTTCACCTTTCCACTTCTTTGCGCCACAATGTTGGTAAGTTTCAGACATGGATCCAATGTTACACGAAGGATCAGATACGTAATCTGCCGATGGGTCGTAGTGAAAAGCTGCATTTTCAAAATTAGTGTACATGCGCCTTCGAGCAGCACTTATTGTAGTTCTAACCTGCTGTAGTCTTGCTTGTCTTTCCGGAGTACATTCCATTTCTCTTCTTCTTTGGTCTCGTTGTCTGTTTTCTTCCTGTCTTGCTTGTCTTTCCGGAGTACATTCCATTTCTCTTCTTCTTTGGTCTCGTTGTCTGTTTTCTTCCTGTCTTGCTTCTCTTTCAGGAGTACATTCGATTTCTCTTCTTCTTTGCTCTCGTTGTCTGTTTGCTTCCTTTCTTGCTTCTCTTTCAGGACTACATTCGATTTCTCTTCTTCTTTGCTCTCGTTGTCTGTTTGCTTCCTGTTTTGCTTCTCTTTCTGGAGTAGATTAATCTTCTCTCCTACTTCGATTTCGTTCTCTGTTGTGTCGCTTTTGTGTCCGAAGACATTTTTTTTCTCGGAGGCTGTGGCATATTGAAAGAAAATGCTAAGGAAAAAACATTAGTAAAACATTAAGCACAAAATGAAAGCAAATAAAATGAAAGCTCCTGAAATGAAACTGAGATTAAATTCAAAAATACAGAAAATGAAAATAGAACCAAACAGCAATGGAAGTTGAATCTGCAAAGAAAAAAAAAGTGAGTTACCAAAACAAAAAATTATTGAAAAAATAAACACATTAAAACAATGCACAAATTGAATTCAGTTATGGCCCTCCTCAGCGCATTGACTGCCGGACGGGTCCTTAAAATATGAAATATTATGATTTTTTTAATTGAATAACAGTAGCATTGATATTTCAGTAGTATTCAAAAGTTATACGATGAGAAAAAGAAATATACTATAAATAAAATGAGAAAAAATAATAATAGCATCGACTTTTTGTTATGGATCATATTATTGTTAAAAACTATGTGAAGACTAAAGGTATAATCGGAATCTTCAGTTTCACAGTTTGAAAAAGCGTAAAAACCCAACTTTCTTAAAAGTTGTCTACAATTTTCCGATTTTAACTGAACTTCTATTAACGTAAGGAAAAATAGTTATGTGAAACGATACGAAAACATAAATTACTTACTGTAAACATAAGAAATTAATTAACGTCATTTAAAACTGTAGAAATCAAACAAATAATATAAATACCACATTCAAACTCAAAATTTCTTTCATTTCTCAAGCAATATAATAATAACATGTGAATTTAGCAATGATTATAACACACGTAAGTAAAGACTCACGCAAACATTCGCTTTTATTAATATAGATTTCTTATTAAATAGTATGTTTCAATAATCAGCCCTATTGTTGATAAGAAATTTTCTATCCGCCTAGAACTGATCAAGGATGTCTCTAAAGCGGATACTAGTGACATAGTGCTAAGAACTCTCGCTCTCGATAAGATGGAATCATTTTACCCTGAGGAGGAATGGTTAAGAATATATACTGACGGTTCCAGAGTGAGCGGTTGTGTTAACGCCGGTGCTGGTGTTTACTGTGAACTTTTTTGCCTTTATACTCCCGTCGGTATCCATAGATCAGCTTTCGATGGTGAGATCACGGCCATCTGCCAGGCCCTGTCACAACTCCGGCCTCGTCTGGACTGCTTTTCAAAAGTTGTATTACTATCGGATTCAAAGGCCGCATTTCAAGCAATTGACGCACCAAGCCACTCCCGAACTTTAACCATCGATAATTGCTTAAATCTCATCAACTGGCTTGCCAGTAATAATAAGACAGTAGTTCTCCAGTGGATTCCGGCCCACTGTGGAATCCAGGGAAATGAGGCGGCCGACATCTCGGCAAAGAAGGGGGCCTCTGTCCTTCATAGAACTAATCCCAGACTTCCTTTTAATAGTATCAAATGTCTAATAAAGAACATCTTCAGAGATTCTTTCCGCGAAGAACTCAAAAATCGCAACCTTAATAAACCATGGCTTAATCAGATTCTTAATGTCCCTCAGTGACCTAGGATGAAATCTGTCGCCATGTTTCGTCTGATATCTGGCCACGACTGCCTGCGTAAATATCTATGTCGCATCAACGTGGTTTCTGACCCTCTTTGTACCTTGTGTGATCTTCACGAGGAAATGGACTTGCCTCACCTGTTCAGATGTCCTGCTCTTCCTCGGACATCTATCTGGGAACGCTACTGGATTGCTCGCTTTCATTTATAGATTTATTGTTGTCATTTTGATTTTCAACTGTCTTTTAATGTGCCATTGGAAATAAAAAAGATACATTGATGATGTCGCCATTTACTTAGAATCCTGGGTAGAACAGGTCCAAAATTTTGATAGAGCGTAGAAACTTTGAGAAGTACGGGACTTATCGTTAATCTCGAAAAATGTGATTTCGGGAGATAGGAGGTGAAATTTCTGGGACACATCATCGGCTCTGGAAAGCATACTCCAGACCCGCAAAAGGTCGAAGCAATACGACAGTTATCGAGACCATCCACGAAAAGCGAAGTGTGGAGTATACTGGAAACTGGCCAGTTACTACCGAGAATATATACAAGATTTCTCCAGTATCGTCTTGCCCCTGACGAATTTGACTAAAAATAGCGCTCCGAATCAGACCACGGAGATTCATGGAGCCAGAAGGAAGAGCAAGCCTTCTAAAGATTAAAGAAAGAATTGGTTAGAATGCCTACGTTTACACCCCCGATTTGAACAAGACTTTCCAGCTGTATACAGACGCTTCAGCTATAGGCGCTTGCTTAGTGCAGATGGACGACAAGGGCCGTGAGAAGCCAGTTGTTTTCTTTAGCAAGAAGCTCACGCCTACGCAGATGAAATGGTCTACTATTGATAGGTAAGCGTATGGTGTTCCAGAAGTTCTACAAAAGTTCGATACCGCGCTCTAAAAGTCATGCTCTAGAAGGTGATAGAGCTTTGCAGGAATCATCCCTAACGGAAATGCCATTTTCTGCAAAAAAAAAAAAAATCATCGGAAAATCGCCCACAGGATCTAAACTAAAACCGATGAGATCACCAAATTACGACCCACGAGTACTCTCCCGACGCTCTACAAGGTGATAGAGCTTTCCAGGAATCATTCCTAACGGAAATGCCATTTTCTGGCAAAAAAAAAAAAATCATCGGAAAATCGACCACAGGATCTAAATTAAAACCGATGAGATCACCAAATTACGTACCACGAGTCCTCTCCCGACGCTCTACAAGGTGATAGAGCTTTGCAGGAATCATCCCTAACGGAAATGCCATTTTCTGCAAAAAAAATCGGAAAACCAACCACAGGATCCAAACTAAAACCAATGAGCTCACCAAATTACGATCCACGAGCCCCCTCCAGACGCTCTACAAGGTGATAGAGCTTTGCAGGAATCATCCCTTTTGGTGCTGAAGTCTCGGATCACAACCCGCTAACCTGCCTCATCCCAAATATACCTTCCAGGGCCAAGCTTATTCGTTGGTATTACAGCGATATAACGTGATTGTCACTTATTGGAAGGGTAGTAGATATGGAAAAGCGGACGCATTGTCGCGATTATCTATGAATGCCATCGTAGGTACGCAGTGTTAGTGGTTCTAATATTATTGTGTTATGATATGTTAAATTTGTAAGATGTTAGTTTTGTCATGTCTATTTTCTGTGTGAGGGAGTTTCTTTTCTTTTCTTTTCTTTTTATTTATTTATTTATTTATTTTGAGAGGTTGTAAGTACTCTGACCCAGGAAATTGCGTATATCCAGAGAACTGCTCTTACTTTAACTACTATTTAGGTTCGTCGATTTGTGATTTTCGAGAAACATGTTTTTAAGCACATATAGGTGTGACAATCTTAGGATCATCTGTGGGTGATTTCCAAGTGACAACGAGTTTTTCAGTACCTGCGTGCGGCATTCGAGAAGCACATCGTCTCCTAAAAACACGGATGTGCTTCCCCGAGGGGGGACGTGTAAAGGTCGGGTCTTACGCCCTCTGGTGGAGGACGTTTTGGAACGGAAAAAGAAGAACGAGTGGGTAACCAGGAAGCGAACGTTTTAAGAAGCGGTGTGTTATATTTTGTATTTGTTATAAAATGTAAATAAAATCAGTTATTCCAGATCTATAAGGCTTGTTTTGGTTGCACATTTTCTTCGCTGTACCAAGAAAGCGAACGTGTGCGGAGACGAAATTAAATTCCAATTTTCATGCAAAGGTCACCTAACACTAAGGCAAGTTGGAGTAGAAGGAAGGATTCATCTTGACTCGCCCCCAGGATTTAATCTTGAGGGAGGGGGGAGTTGGACGGATAGAAATATTTATAATGCAAATTCAGTACAATTCACTAGGGGATTATACAAATTATTTAAAGAATAAAATCCAGTTCGCTTTTCTTTTTACAAAGATCTTGAATGACGTCAGTCGTGGTTACATCAGTCTCCCTGTGTATATATAGCAAAGCCAGTCCGTTCAATCGTGATTGTGTCGTGGTAGGTCTTAGTAGGTTTTCAAAATGGCGTAAGGTAGAAAATGACTTTTCACTGACGCATGTTGTCACCCAAAGCGTTGTAAATATTTTCAATACGTTATAGATGCTAGGATATACCATTTTGTTACACTTAGAAACTGCATCCATGGCATTTTTGCATTGAGCTATTGCAAACGATTTTCAAATTTTTTATACCGCAAAATGCATTTGGCGTTTCAAAATTGCTGGATTTGTAGAAGGCAAATCGCATGAAATTCACACAACTGACGAAAATCGTCTGTCGTACATGCTGCTGGAGCATCTTTTCCATTTAGATGGAGAGAAAAAAAATTCAAAATGTTGCGATGCAGAGTGAAGCGTTCATAAAGTTGAGTCAGTATTGGGTCAATAAATGGAATGAAAATAGTTCTCCTGAAATGCTCTTCTTCCGAATCGGCTGGAACATTAGACCTTAAGGGATCTCCCCACGTTCGGAGCACTATTTTTTCAGAAATATGCAGCACTGATTAAGTACATATATTTTTAGTTCAAATGCGATACAAAATCGGGGAAAGAAATATAATTTTGGTAAAAAATTCATAACATTTTAAAATAGAAGGAATTTGTTTTATAAATTTTTAGTACAATTGAGTGCATGCGTCAGAGACCCTACACTCAATTCAACTCAATATACAGGGTGATCCAAAATTATTGAGCGCATTTCATGTTTGAAAATAAAGAGAACAAAATGAGGTACGTATACGTTTACTGTTTTCTTGGAAAGACAATTTAAAACAGTTTTACACAACAAAATTTTAAACATTGAATAACTTCCACATAAACCGGTAGATGGCGCGACAACATTTTGCAAGAAAAATTCACCATTTGCGTCAGTCTGTAAATGGCTACCGCACAGGAAAAAGCAATGTGCGTTTTGTGGTTCCATGGAAACAAATCCGTTTTAATTCATTTTGTTCTTTTTTTTTTAAACATGAAATGCGCTCAATAATTTTGGAGCACCCCAGAATGGTCCAAAATTAAAAAAAAAAAAGGAGAACAATATGAGTTACAATGGATTTGCTTTCATGGAACCACAAAACGCACATTGCTTTTTCCTGTACGGTAGCCATTTGCAGACTGACGCAATTAGTGATTTTTTCTTGCAAAATGTTGTCGCGCCATCTACCGTCTTATGTGGAAGTTATTTAATTTTTAAAATTTTGTTGTGTAAAACTGTTTTAAATTGTCTTTCAAAGAAAACAATAATCATGTACGTACCTAATTTTGTTCTTTTTTTCAAACAGGAAATGAGCTCAATAATTCTGGACCACACTGTATTTTAATTTCCTTTTTACTGCGAGTATATACTACTGTGACACTTAACCTGTGTTCTTAACTAAAAGTTTTATATTTTCCAAAATCCCTGAAATTTACCAAAATATGGAGAAAAAACACTGGTTTTTTTAAAAAATTTCTTTTTATAAATACAGGTCTGTATACCTCTTGAACGATTAAATCAACACATATAACGTGGATTTTATTTCAAAAGAGATTTAGTAATATGTAAAACACTATTTCGAAATTTCGATGAAATATATCGGAAACTTTTTAAATTATTAGCTTTCTCGTTTAGGAAATTAACTGAAACATGAGTTTTCTAGAAAATGTATTTAAAAATGCTACTTCCAGCTAATAGATGCTAACTTTTGAAGCTATTTCATCTTTGCCTTAATACCAGCCGGGCGAAAATTTTGGATACGTGACAAAGACGCCGTAAATGAGGCTTCTGTTGCAACGTCAGTAAAGGACCTGTTCGCAGAGCGTTACACACAGGTCATGTCCAAGATTGTTGACATGACCTGTGATTAGTTTGACGTATTACGTGGTCAATGAATTGAGCTCCACGATTGGTTAGAATTTTTTAAAAATGACGTTACATAATGCCCCGAATTCAGTGTGAACAACCGCAAATCTTATGACTCAGACCACGGTGAAAGTACTTTATTGCAAAAAAGAACAGGCTTACAAAGTGAAGGTAACATAAATCTTGAACAAAATAACGCCCTGCTCAAGGAATTTCGGCCACGATTCTGGCTGGACTTCCGCAGGCCCTGCATCCCAGCCTCATGGGGAACACGTAAAGCTTGACTCCGACGTTGGGCAACTTGTTGAGGTTGGCCACGTTCTCCAGACCGAAGATGTTCGCCCCCAGGAGCGCCTGGTGGGCGGGTTCTCCCTTGACTACGTTGGCTCCGCTGTCGAGGGTCAGCGTGTCGATGCCCACGCCGTAGATGCTCCTCTTGCTCACCAACCAACGGGCCGCCTCTTCCGACACTCCTGAATGAGTCAAGGAAATTTATCAAATGAGTCGAATCTTTGGAGTACTTCCTGATCGTGCCGTTACCACGCTTAGTTACTATAGCGATTCGAAAAACAATGAACTAAATGCATAGCATGTGCACAAAATGCCATCTTGGGGTTTAAAATACCCCTAATCTATTATGCGTGCGCGCGAGTGTTATCTTTGGAGTACTTCCTGATCGTGCCGTTACCACGCTTAGTTACTATAGCGATTCGAAAAACAATGAACTAAATGCATAGCATGTGCACAAAATGCCATCTTGGGGTTTAAAATACCCCTAATCTATTATGCGTGCGCGCGAGTGTTATCTTTGGAGTACTTCCTGATCGTGCCGTTACCACGCTTAGTTACTATAGCGATTCGAAAAACAATGAACTAAATGCATAGCATGTGCACAAAATGCCATCTTGGGGTTTAAAATACCCTTAATCTATTATGCGTGCGCGCGAGTGTTTTTTTTTTTTTTTTTTTGTGGGGGATGTTCTGTGACGGGAACAACTGCGTCTATGGCGGTTTCGCAGGGCCTCTCGTGAGAAAAGAAAATAAGGATTTCCGTGAAATTTAGGACTTCTTGTCAGTAGAATTGACAGTAAGAATCTTTTTTGCCCTATAGAACGCCGAGTATTTCATCTAGACGGTAACCGAGCAGGTCTTTTGCATTTTGGTACCGAAATCTGCAGGCTCGATATTCCGCTTGGCCATTTGTAGCTATTCTGAGAGGCTACCTGTGGTTATCAGTTTGTGTAGAGCCCTTAGAGCCAAAAGATTGAGATCATGACCTGCAATAAGCGCCATTCCAATGTTGAAAGCTTGGTTCGAGCAGCTGCAGCGTTTCTAACGGAGACCCTGCGAAATTTTATTGATGAATGGCCTCAAAGACGAAAGGATTGTGTGAAGGCGAATGGTAACCATATTAAAAAATGATTGGTGCTTTATGTTGGCATATTGCATATATGTTATATCATATTATTATTAAAATACCTTACAAAATACTTTTGTAATTCATTCCGAAAGTTGTAACGGTATCTATGGGAAGCCTATGTATATTACGATAACGTTAGATTTCAAAACATTAGTCCCTAAAACAATAAGAACAATACTTACCTGGAAAACGAAGCCGCGTGACGTCACCGTACGCGTTGCCTGTGTATGCCACCCTGTCGGGCCACTTGCAACCCCACCCCGTCCGCACGAGCACGATGGTCCCGTTCAAAGAACAGCCCGACAGATTCTCCCAGTTCTCCAGGTCCGAAATGAGCAGTAGCGCGTTTGGATCTACTTTGGCACGGGATGTTATGTCCACGACGGCCGCAGGCGCTACTAGACGCGACAGAGGTATGTCTTCCAGCGTCCAACGCCCTCTAACCTTGCGGCAGGGGGCGTCGATGTGTGTGCCCACGTGCGTGCCAGTGACGATTTTTTCACTCTGTAACCTGTGGGGGATAAACGAATTAATGGTTCTCTCAAACTGATGGTCGAACGCTGAACGCTGCGTCAAGTAACACACTGTTTATTATTTACCATAGTTATGCAGCGGAATAAGGACACTGAAGGTGTGGTCAAAGCCTTCTCCCCTCCCCCCCCAATCGCTTATAAATACAGAATCCCAGAGTTAATTTTCATAATCCCCTCCCCCCCCCCAAAAAAAAAAAAATACGCTGGCGAAAACGTTGAGTTACTATTATTTTTAGCATTGCAGCAGAAACTTTTGAAGAATGTTCAGCTGACTCCAGACAAGCAACCAATGAGGACGTTTAGGACAATGAGGTTACAACATGCTCCTTATATTATACTCAATTCTCATAAGGCATGGGCATATCTACTGGCAAACCACTTGCGCAAATGGTATACCTAAAAGGTGACATTTGAAGGATGGGTGATTAGAATTTGCCTTTCTTTGAAAGGCTGACTCTCTATTAGATAATTGAAAGGGACGTCAAAGCAGACGAACTAATTGGTTATTTTGTTTAGTTAGTTTTTTAATTCAAAGCATCAAACTTAATTGTTGCTGCATCATCTAAGTGGAGATTTAATGGTTTTTTCCACAATGCAAATTCCGTATAAGGTATCCGGAATAGGAAAAACGATATTATCTAAAATGACACTCAGTTGTCGAATGAGAATGCTATTTTTTCTTTTTCGGAAGTCACATTCTATCCGTTTATATATTTGCCCATTCCGTGACGTCCTTAGCCCGATCCCCTATACGACTGGCTTAAGGATCTGCGCAATGAAACACAGTGAATGAGATCTGAAGACTCTCTAAGATCTCCTGCAGAAAATTTAAAAAACTGAAGCTTCTGGTGGTTGGCACTGGTTACCTCCTATTTCACTGCGAGAAAATTCAAATTATGGGAAGGGAGAGTGATTGTTGAAACGCATAATTTGAAAAACTTCCAAATTATGCGTATATAGTATACTAGCTTTATATACCCGGCGTTGCACGGGTGAACCCTTAATAAAGCTTACTTGTATGATATGTATATTTGTATTTTATGGCAATCTATACCCCTCTCCACTGGTCATCATCCCATCAGCATATTATAATAACCCCCCCCTCCCCATTCTAATGTCAGCATTAAAAGGTTTCTTTCAATTTTGATAACCCACTGGATCCCGGCCCTTCGAGGAGTTTGAGGGCTTCCCCGTAAACCCTTGTGAAAATCGCCGGTTTCATAAACAAAGAATTACCTGACGCTGCCCAGGATAATAAAAATGAACGGAGTTAACCTGAGCTCTAGATGTATACGTACTAACAACCGAAATATATACAATTCACACACACACACACACACTTTTCCACACTTCATTTAATTAAGATTGATCTCTCTCTTTTCTCCTACCACCAATTTGGTGTTCAAAATGGTGATATATAGGAAATATAAATTATTCGATTGTTTCTAGCAATTTTTTCAAAATCTAAAGCGAATGTCGAAAAATCGTGACATTGATCGTGTTTGTTACATTTAATCGTGTTTCTTACATTTTAAATCAAGAATCTTATGGATATCAGTTTCCTTCTTTGAGATATGACGGAATATGTAAAAAACACGTAAAAACACGTTTAGCCCCCCCTAACCCCGTGGGGGCCAAATTTTGAAAAATCCTTAAATTGGTTTTTAGGTATTCATATTCCTTAGATTTTAAAGCAAGAATCTTATGGATATCTGTTTCTTTCTTTGAGATATGAGGTAATATGTAAAAAATACGTTTTGCCCCCTCCCCCCCATGGGGGGACCGAATTTTGAAAATCCTGAAATTGGTTTTAATGTATTCGTGTTCCTTACATTTTAAAGCAAGAATCTTATGGATATCTGTTTCTTTCTTTGAGATATGAAGGAATACGTGAAAAACACGTTAAGCCCCCCTCCCCGTCCCCTGGGGCCAAATTTTAAAAAATCCTGAAATTGGATTTAAGGTATTCGTGTTCCTTACATTTTAAAGTAAGAATCTTATGGACATCAATTTCCTTCTTTGAGATACCAAAGAATATGTAAAAAACACGTTTTGCCCCCCTCCCCCCCCCTTGGGGGGCGATTTTTGAAAAATCGCTTCTTAAATGACGCCTTCAGCTCAAAAGTAATGAGCTCTTAAAATTTGATATCTGTATCTCCAATAGTTTTTGCTGGGTGTTGATTCCTTTATATATATAGATAAAACACGTAAGAACACGTTTAGCCCCCCTCTCCCCCTTGGGAGACGAATTTTGAAAAATCCTGAAATTGGTTTTTAGGTATTCATGTTTCTTACATTTTAAAGCAAGAATCTTATGGATATCGATTTTCTTCTTTGAGATATAAAGGCATATGTAAACAACACGTTTTGCCCCCCTCCCCCCCTTGGGGGGCGAATTTTGAAAAATCCTGAAATTGGTTTTTAGGTATTTATGTTCCTTACATTTTAAAGCAAGAATCTTATAGATATCTGTGTTCTTCTTCGAGATATGAAGGAAAATGTGATAAAACACGTAAAAACACGTTTTTCCCCCCTCCCCCCTTGGGGGCCTAATTTTGAAAAATCCTGAAATTGGTTTTTAGGTATTCATGTTACTTACATTTTAAAGCAAGAATGTTATGGATATCAATATCCTTCTTTGAGATATGAAGGAATGTGCAAAAAAACACGTTTTGCCCCCCTCCCCCCCTTGGGGGGCGAATTTTGAAAAATCGCTTCTTAAATGACGCCTTCAGCACAAAAGTAATAAGCTCCTAAAATTTGATATCTGTATCTCCAATAGTTTTTGCTGGGCGTTGATACGTGTATGTATATATGTATATATAAGTCAGGACTTCTTCCTTTATAGATATAGATATATATTATGATAACGTGAACGAAATATATATATTTTATATGGATGTATGTGTGTAGTCCTGTCTGTGTATTGTTCCAGATAAGCGTCCCGAAGGAAGAAATTAAGGACAGAAGTCCAATCTCCACTAATTCGGTCCCCATGGCAGGAGAAGATGTGTTGACAATCAGCGAAGTGGATGCAACCTCGTGACAATGGAGCCAAGGCTGCTAACTATTGCTTTTTGCAAGCAAATGTACTACTTTGTACCTAGTTTTTAAGAGTCGTATAATTGTAATATATAAGTAAGGGGGTATTAATAAAGAGTCCACAATATCGGAGGACTTGTATATAGTTTAAATTAAGTCTCTGTCCTCGTGTATACGATAAGAATGCTTCATCGAGATTCTTGTTTGCTGTGGGCCACGACTTCACAATATATATAAACACATTAGTTCTCTTTATAAGCGAAGGATGCCTTCCTCAAAACCATAGAAAATGAGCTCCGCTGTTTCAGAAAATTAATATCTATCACGAATATCGCATGATATACACCAAAAAGTGCACTCACCAAGGTAATAGTGCAGTCGATCCGTTATAAGTGACGGTCATTTGAAAAGGCCTCTCCGTTATCCACGATAGAGTAGATTTGTCGTACACGTAGCTCAAGTCTACAAGTTCCTTTCCACAAAGCACGACCGCTGGGGCCGCCAGAAGAATCAAGATCCTGGCCACTTCCATACTGTGTGTGGAGATTGAAAACTGGAATAAAAAGTTTGCTAGAAAGTAACTTTTCACTCACTTTATACCCGGGGAAATTTTGTCACGCGTTTAATTCACGCGGCAGCTGAAGTTTTATCCGATTTTGATTGCTGTCTCCTTGTGCTGAACAAACAAAACGTAGCGCTTTCAACACATGTTAACCTACGGGAGGGAAATATCTCCCAGTTTGATTGGCATTGTTTTAGCTACCAGCAGTCGAACGCGGAAGTATTGCAATGTGCAAGAATCTATGCACTGGACACCTTTACACAAACACACACATTTATTACTATTTACATTGACGAACATCATTTGGTTTCGTTTAACCTTCAAACGGTGGTTCAGATCATATCATTACAACAGTCTAACTAAAAGATTTTTCGCTCACTTCAAACACTTGAGAGGCGTACATGGCTCCCTCTTTATCTCATTTCGCTTCACTCCCCACCTGAACTCATTAGATTTCAATCACATACATGGCATAAAATTTGAAACTATTCAGAAAACAAACTGAAACAATAATACAGTTAGTAATACAATAACAATATAAGTGACAATTTAAAAGCACATAACACACTGTCTGAGCGCATGCGCTAGGCGGCGTCTGATATGACGTAGACAAAAATACTTCAGTAGTAGCCAAAACGTTGCTTTGTGTGGATGTCATTCCACGAGCGGGAAATTTCCCCATTTACTTTGTTTAAAATCATTTGATTAATAAAAACGTTGTTAATTACGAACAACTGGTCCGTCGTCAATGTTTATGGTCTACTCACATCTAAATAGTCTATCTTAAAAGACACACACTTTCACAGAAAGAAATCTAAATATAACACAAAATACAGAATGATGTCTAAATTATAGTAATATAAATCAACAATTATAGCATTACCTAAATTAATAAACAATATAAGGATTGCAAAAGAAACATGCAAATTCAATTAAACAAAATTATTATCAGTCACTAGAATTATTAAGTTCGAACGGATATACAAGTTTCACTGGTCTTTTGAACTGTCCTTTGGCAGTTTTTACCTCACAGGAACGAACGCGGCTTTCTCGTCCTAGGAGAACTTCATTTATAACTCCTAAGTTCGATAAAAACTTTGACTTCAAGCAAAACACCGTCATTCACTCTTTGGTCTTTCTGAGTTACCTGTGTAACAAAGTGATGAGCAGTTCTAAGATCCAGTAAATATTGATCTTTCCACTTTAACTATACTTTCTTTAACATACTTGACTGGTATTGCTTTCTTTTGGACAAAGATTCCTTTGAGGAAGTTTTTTGTACTAATTCAGGAAAAGAAAGGGTTTAGAGGGGTATTCTATGTCCTTGCGTCCAAAATGGAGAAAATGAAATGGAGTAAGAGGCTCAGGTTCGCAAGAATCGTTATATACGTAGGTGAGAGGTCTTTGGTTCAGCACAATCTCTATCTCCGTCAGAACAGTCGTAAGTTTTTCGAATGTTAGTAGTGCTCGTCCAAGAATTTTCTTGAGAGGCTCTTTAATGCTTCTCATTAGACACTTGTAAAATCCTCCCCACCATGGGGTACGTTCAACTATAAATTTCCAAGTTATTCCCTCTAATGATATTGATAGTCTCCGTCCCTCAATAAGACGAAGACTTTAGCAGAGTTTCAGTGTAAAAGTAAAGACACTGGTTTAAAAGCAAAAAGTTAAATTTATTAACATACTAAATTAACTAATCTCATATACAACTCGAATACTATCGAGTTGCAAGAATAACTAGGCATCTAGACCAGACTCTCACTCGACTGCATGTTGCATTCTTTAAATACACGTTAGAGTCAGGGTTGCCACTGATAGAAAGGAAAGTAACATAAAAGAAAATAACATTCATATGTCATGCAAAACTATGACGTCATAAGATAAGATGTGAGATAAGAATGAAAGCTTAACAATAGGCCCGCCTCTCACATCTTTACAAAAAACTTGTACCAACTTTACAAGTATATTACAGTTTCACGTAAAACAAGTCTTTGAATCTACTTGCATTATGAACTAAACCAACTGGAAAACATGAAACTTAAAAATACATACATTCCTTGTACTTGATCATGGTAAAGTTACATAATCATTTAATAATGTACCAAAAATACACAAATTTCGGGTTAAACAAAGCCCTTTACAGAAATAACATTAAATTTGTTTCAGTACAAAAAATACTTGACATTCTCAGAAATTTGATTTCTTTTAAACGAAAAACAGTGACAGCCATATATATATATACACTTATAGGCATAACATTTCACAGTTTGTATCAAATTCTATACATATTTAGAATACATTTACAAGTTAATAAATTCTTTACATACTATACTGCACCGTTCATTTACCATCTGACAGTGCTTAAAAATTACGCTTGTTATCAGATGTTATCATATGTTGCAACATATATAACCCCCCCAAAAAACCTATACAATACATAGTAATAACATAATATAACACGTAAAAATTTAGTTGAAAAACCTGTACCCAATGTTATATTAGGTAAAGACTTTATCCACAAAGCTTTTCAGTCCAGCCTTGGATAATTCTTTCGTAAATATATCAGCAAAATTGCTTTTGCTGTTAACATATTTTAGTTTAAATAATTTGTCATAAATTAAGTTTCTCAAAAAGAGATATTTTACATGAATATGTTTAGTGCGTGAATTTTCGATTGGGGAATTAGAAAAGTCTATAGATGCCATGTTGTCACAATATAAAACCTTTTCATATGGTTTACTTCCGATAATATCTGTTTTAATGCACTCATCTAATATTCTAATTACCCACACAAATTCTTTTGCCACTTCGGTAACTGAAACGTATTCTGATTCCATTGTAGACAATGAAATACATTTTTGCTTAAAAGTTTTCCACAAAATTGGGGCTCTATCAATAAATAAAATCATTCCCCCATGGAAAGCCTATCGCCACGATTAGTTGCAAAGTCAACATCGCTATAGCAGCTTAAACTGAGGTTTTCAACTTGTGACAAATCTAATTTGAGATATCTGGTGTGACTTACATATCTCAGGAGTTTCAGCAAGATATTCCAATGGTACATACCTGGATTAGATTGGAATTGCGATAATATATTCACTGTATAGCTTATATCTGGTCTCGTACGGCTGGCTAAAAATGCTAAGCATCCGAGAAGATTACGATAAGGCAAATTTGTCATTTCAGAAATTTCATGTTCAGTATTGGGTACTTGCATTTTTGATAAAATTGTGCCTTTAGCTATAGGTAAAGATGTTATGAGATAATGGTATTTTGCATAAGATTTACACACCTTCTCAATGTAACTTGTTTGGTGAATGTACATCTTGCCTTCATGTTCTTCAAATTCAACACCTAACAACTTCCTGGTTTTCCCTAACACTTTTAATTCGAATTTAAGTTTTGAGTTTTTCAATTACATAATTAATGCAGTCTTTAGTTCTTCCAAACAGTATAATGTCGTCAACATACAATAACAAGACGACGTTGTTTTCATAAGTGTAGACACAGTTAACCCAATCTAATGTACGAAAATTAAGGCTTTCAAGAGTATGAATTGTAAAATACCATTCACGACCACTTTGGCATAGGCCATAAATAGCCCGTTTTAAAAGGCAAACGTGGTACGGTTTATTAGGATTAGTAAAACCTTGCGGTTACCGCATGTAGATAATGTCATCTAAGGAAGCATACAAATATGAACACTTTATATCTATATGATAATGAAGCCAATGGTGTAACGATACTAATAACGAAAAGAATAATCTTATAATTGCAAAGTTAACGACGGGGCTGAAAACTTCATTATAGCTTTCCCCATGCCGTTGATTAAACCTTGGGCGACTAAACGAGCTTTAAATTTTACAACTTTGTTTTCAGCATCGTTTTTTACAGTAAACACCCACCTGTTTCCTAATATTTTTGCGTTAGCAGGTTTCGGGACTAATTCCCAAACATTTCGTTCTTCCATTGCCTTTATCTCTTCTTTCATGGCATTGAGCCAATTGTTTGCTTCATGTGCTTTAAGTGCGACATTGAAATTGGATGGTATTTTTATATCGGATAGTCAGCTATCCGTTAAATTCGACTCTTTTGGTTGAACAACACCTGAATATTTGTTTTTGCCACTAAAGTTAAAGTTCGTTTTATCGTACTTTAGACCATGGGATTTACAATAGGCCTCGACTTGTTTGTAGCAGTTCAGTTTCATGTCGGTTCCTTCAACCTCATAAAATATATCAGTTCTACTTTTATCTCTTCGAGGAATGGCTGACCTTACCCATGTAACGTCTTGTTTGGATTCTGCTAAAGTCTGAGAGGGGGGTGTCTCTACCTCGCTTTTAATTTTAATGTCAGTAGGGGGGGTCTTGTTTGGATTCTAGTCAGTGGCGGACCAGGGGGGGGGGGGCGGTCCGCCCCGGGCCCCACTTACTAAGGGGGCCCCACGACAGGGGCCTTTTTTAAAATTGAATGATAACTTTACTGCAAAAAATTACATTTTTAATTTTAAAAAAAATCAGAGAACAACGTTATTGTTTTTATAAAATATTACACTTGCATATTTTAGCGACTTCCAACATTTCACGTGCCCCCCCCCCCCCCAACTTATCTCGAAATAAATTAAAACGTTAATAGAAGTTCAGTTAAAACCATAAAATTGTAGAAAACTTTTAAGAAAGCTGGGTTTTTTGCCGCCTTTTCAAAATGTGAAACTGAAGATTTCGATTATGTCTTTAGCCTTAACATAGATTTTAACAATGATATGATCCATAGCATAAATTCGATGCTATATTTTTTCTGATTTTATTAATACTTTATTTATTTTTCTCATTGTATAACTAACTACTTAAACATCAATTCTATTTTTATTCAATTTCAAAAAATCCCAATATTTCATATTTTAAGGAACGTCCGGTAGTCAAAGCGCTGAGGAGGGCCCTAACTGAATTCAATTCGTGCTCCCCCCCCCCCAAAAAAAAAGTTATAAGCACGCTACGCCTATGGTGCTGAGAGATGCCATAGAGCTGACGCTGAGTTGCTGAGAATCGCCCGACATTCTTCGTCGTATTCCAGAACCCACGAACTTTTCTTGATGAATTTTAAAATTTTGTACGTAACCGTATTTATCCTAGAAGTGCAATAAACTCATGAAAATCATTAAATAGGCTGATAGTCTTTATTTTAGGCAAAGTCCTTATAGATCAGGTCCTGATTTTCCATTAGGCCTGGCAGGTCCGGGCCTAGGGGCCCCTGAATTTTGGGGGCCCCCCAAAACTTTTATTTTAAAAGAAAAAAAAAGAAAATTTCCAATTCAGTTTTTTTATTTTACCTTTTTCAATATCAATTTTTTTTATATATCCTTTCAAATTTGATTGATTGGTTCATCATATGTATAGTTATATGTATAGTTCATATGTATGTTATAGTGCATATAAGGGATTACTAAGTTTTTCTGGTTGCATTGTATTGGTGTTTTAATTTAATGAAGAAGTTAATATGTTGTATTTCTTTTTGTTATTTGATAATGCTCTAGGCTTCTACGCTTCAAATAGCCAATTCTCGGTAAAATGATACTTTCACAATGATTCATGATTATTTTTTGTATGTGTCAAGTTTGGAGATTTTACGCCCACATCACTGTTAGGGGGCCCCCATCGCCCCATCCCGAGTTGTGCCTAAAGTCAAGAATTTTCTAAATCGTGCCCTGTTATAGACTGGTTAGTTTTCTGGTGTCAGAAGTCCTGATTTAAACATTAGGTTGAGGAAAGACTGACGGATGACGACGATGAGCCTAGAAATTACAGGCCGATTCTTTGTGTCAGATTCTGGCTTTGGCGTAAAAATTTGAATAATGTGGTGCGTTTTGGAAAATTTGGAAAATTGATCGATGCAGTGGAGAAGCTGTGCGACGAGTCTGAAAACTTAGATACAAGAGGATCAGCTCAGATTATAATGGCAAATGTTTGCGATTTTAAGTTTATAGCGTTTCTACGCCTGTGGTGAGACATTTTGGAGGAAATCAACCACACTCAACACTACCTGCAAATTCAGGGGATTTCCTTGGACAAGGCTTTAAATAAACTAAGAGCATTGGAAATTTTTATTAAGGAAAGCAGATAATCTTTAGTTAGTGATGTTTTGGACTTCGCTTCCCAGAAATGTGAAGAAATGGGAATTGCTATTGAAAAGAGAGGCAGAAAAAGATCGAAAAAGATGATGCCGGGTGAAAAAGCTAAAGATGAGGGTTTATCTTTACAAGAAGAACTAAGGAGGTCCATGTTCCAATCTGTAGATAGGTTGTATTTGGAAATCCAAACAAGAACAAAATCCATAGAGAACATTCATACAAATTTGAAGTCTTGCAGTCGGTTAATTTGATCAAAGCTCCAGATGAGAAATTGCCAGAACTTATTTCTCGTCTAACTGAAAGTTAAGACGAATTTTCTAAGGACGAGGTTTTGCCCAAAATAAAAAGACTAAGACTTAACGGGTCAGATAGCCCTTACGTTTAAGGACCTCCATCAATCGTTTCTGCATAGATTGAACCAGTTTGAATGTTTCATTAGGAGATATATTATTCCATTCCATAATGATAACCTTCAAATATTAATACAGAGGAAGTCAAAAAGTGGTCAGCACTTCAAGTTTTACAGTTCATTGTTGGTATGGAATTTCAAGAGTCAGTACCAAACTTGTGTTTAGCACTAAAGTTGTTTTTGGCGATTTGCATTTCAGTTGCAACTTGTGAAAGAAGTTTTTCGAAACTGAAAGTCATCAAAAACTATTTGCGCTCAACAATGAGCCAAATCAGACTAAATGGCCTAGCAATGTTATCCATCGAGAACAAGTTGGCTATGAAAATAAACTTTCATGAGACAATTAGACAATTTTCTGATGCAAAAGTTAGAAAAAGACAGAAATTACAGAATTCTTAATTTAGCTTGCTTATATGGAATTTTTTAAAAATGTTTGTTTTTAATAAGTTTTCAGAACGCAATCCCACCCCTTTTTGGAAATGTCCCTGGGTCTCATATAACATGGTTTCATACAACACGGCGTTTTCTAGGTAATGTATTCCCATTCTATTTTTTCATACTGATACTGTGAATGTGTATTGCCTTGTGAAAAGTAAAAATTTTTAAAGTTGAATTACCAATAAAGTTAACGTAGATCAAAGTGAGGTATTTCTTGGTTTTCTGTGAAGCTACCTGAATATTATAAGTAAGTATTGGCGCCAAAATGGCTCCTTTTCTTTTTAATATGAATTTGGCTTTAACTATTATCGCTTTTATTAATCAAACGGCCAAGCTTTTTACCATTTACCTTGGCCTGACGAAAAATTCATACAACGAAAACCAGCTCCGTACAATTGATTTTAACCTTGTACCGAACAGTAAGTTAGCGAGTTCATGGCTCAGGCGGTTAGAACGTTGGTCTCGGAGCTGTGCCGTGCGGTACGTCATTGGTTCGATTGCTCGAACCCAGACCATGACATAAGACTTTTTATCAGTTTAACGCTTAAACAGTAATGATCATTGCTCACCTCGTACTGCACGAGTTCGCACCCTTATTCTGTCAATTTTTTCTCTGCACACAGGGGCGTGCCGATGGGGGGGGGGGGAAGCGGGAGCCTCAGAGCTAAAATAATTTTTTTTTAATTTACAAAATAATGCAAAAATGTTTCGTATAGGTCTAATAGTAATTGTGTTATTTATTCTTTACCATTACGATCTTTATTGCACTTACATTTTTAGCGATCTTTATTGTTACAGTTTTAGCGCTATACAGTGCCAGAAACAGTATTTCTAAAGCCAAGTGCCGAGCGCTGTTTATACACTTCTATAGTACTATCCGCGAACCGAACCCTTGCCTATCAAAGTATTGAAGGCGTCTTTTTTCAACAGGGCACGCACGCACTGTTTCGTCGCGTATCTGCTTTAAAAAGCACTTCTTGTTAGATTTTCACTCCAATAATGACGGGGACGTCGCTTTAAATATTTTATTCGAATTCATAGATATATGATTTTTAAGAAGTGGCATCTAGTACTCTAGATAGCCTAAAATAGCACTACTTAACACCTAATTTTCAAAATTTTATCATATTTTATATTTTGTCGTCTGGGGGGTATAGAATACCCCCCAGACGACACCCCCTTCTAGTCCACCCTGATAATAGGGTGTCAGGGAAATGGATGACCCCTAGCACATGGAAAACTTGACCGCCCAGAATAAAATCCTGAGCACGCCACTGTCTGCACAGGTCAATAGCCTAAGGAAACTGTCTGATTAAGGCAAAGAAAGGCTAGATGTCATTAGAAAAAGTTAAAAATTGCCATTTTTCTTAGGGGGGGACCCAAAAATAAATCCGCCCCGAGCCCCAAATGGTCTAGGTACGCCACTGATTCTAGTAAAGTCTGAGAGGGGGGTGTCTCTACCTCGCTTTTAATTTTAATGTCAGTAGGGGTACAAGAGGGACTTTCTATCTTTTGCTTACATTGTTTCGAAGTTTCCGCTACACAGAAATCATCTTCCGATGCGATATCCGTTTCTGATGTAGTCAGATATTTAAGTTTACAATGGTCCAGTACGTCTCCACTGCTTTTCCCCTTTTGTTCTATCCTAACATTAATGGTCTGGATGACCTTCCTCTCTGAGGGCTACCATATACGGTAACCTCTGGTTCTCATCGCTTACCCCACTAATATGCCTTTCTTTGACTGCATCCCAAATTTATTTCTAAGTTGTTTTGGGGTTCCCACGAACGCTGTAGCTCCAAATTCTCTTAGATGTTTAACTGATGGTTTACGACCACCGTATAATTCAAATGGGGTTTCTTTATTACCTTGATGACATACCCTGTTCCACACGTAAGTAAAGCAGAAAAGGGCTTCAGCCCAAAACCCATTACTAAGACCGCTATCTTTAAGAAGTGTTCTTATTGCGTTCATGGCGATATAATTATAACGTTCGCTTACCCCATTCTGTTCTGGAGTGTAAAAATTTGTTCTCTCTGCCTGTATGCCTTGGTCATCTAAAAATTTCGCAAATCTTTCATTAATGAATTCGAGCCCATTATCAGTTCGTATATTTAAAATTTTCGAATTTAAAAACCGCTCTGTCCGTTTCTGAAATTTTGTAAAGCATTCGAATACATCTGACTTTTGTTTGAGGGGATACACCGTCACCTTTCTACTGTAATCATCTATAATTGTCAGGAAATACCTGAATCCTTCTCTCGTTTGTGTAGGGAGGGGGCCACAGACATCCATGTGAAGTAATTGAAGTGGTTTGTCAGATCTCACTTTATTAATAGGATTGTAAGATACTCTGCGTCATTTTGCTAATTTACAGGACTCGCAGTTTAATTCTGCATTTTTAATATCTGGTAGACCTTTGACAGAATTATGTTTACTTGTGTTAAGAATGTATTTACTATTAACGTGACAAAACCTACGGTGCCATAATTCTAAATCATTTGTGTTAAACGTTACCAAACTTTCAACTTCGGATGAAATAGTCTTTTTAAGATATTTGGGGTAAACGTAATATAACCCTTCCTTTCTACGTGCAAAGAAACTTTTTCTTCCGTCTTTTGCGTGTACTATAATTTTGCCCGCTTTTCCGATAAATGATCCTCCCTGTTTTTTAATGAGTGAACCGGATAACAAATTTTGTCTCAGCCGTGGGGAATACATGACATTGTTGAAAATTACCTTTTCATTACCAAAATGGGTAAACTGCATTTCCACTGTTCCTATCCCTTCTACTGGACATAAAATATTATGAACAGCAACCGCCATTGAGGTATCAGATACCGCCTCAAATGATGTAAACAAATTCTTGTTACAGCAAAAATGGGCACTCGCGGCAGAATAAAAAACCCATGCTCTTTTTAATTCCTCATTTTCATTGTAGCATGTTTCTATAATATAACTAGATGTTTGGTCTCGTTGCTTCTTCCCCTTTTTTATCTCCCTTATTTTTAAGCATTCTATTTTTACAATTAGCCATAAAATGACCGGTCTTCCCACATAAAAAACATTTTCTTTTCTGATATTTGCTAAATACATCTTCATCCTTATTATTTTTAGTTTTTGATGTAGAGATATGCAGTGCTGTTAGTTGATTGTCCATAATACTTTATTTAAGCCTAGCTTCCTCAGCTAACAGTTCTTGAAGAACCTTTTCAGGCTTAAATTCTTTGTCGGACCACCTGTATATAGCTTGCACTATACCAGAAAAATCAGGGGGTAGAAACCTTATCAACTGGAAGGAGTAAAACCAGTCAGAAATTGGTTTACCTGTATCTTTGAGTTGATCCGTTATACCTCTTAATCGAGCGGCGAATAGTCCTATGGATTCTTCCTCCGAAGGTCGACAGCTAAAAAAGTTATCCATTAATCCAATCGTTCGAGCTCGCGAGTCCGGGCTAAAGAGATTAAGAAGAATTTCTCAAGCCAGCTTGCCATCATCAGTTCCAGATATAAGTGGTCGAAAACGCTTTTCAACACTCAAGTATATCGTAGTGTACGCTTTCGCCTTTCTAGTAGCGTAATCTCGTCTCTCCTTCTGGTCGGCGTCTTTAGCTGGTTCAACCTCTGTGCCGGAAATTATATTCCATGCGTTACGGTCCATCAGTAGTACTTTAGCATCCTCACACCATGACGAATAGTTGTCACCGGTAAGCTGTTCAATGCTTGCTTCTAATGACTGGTCCGCCATCACTTTATTAGTGCCTCTTCGTGTGAAAAACGTACTGATAAAAGTATATTAAAAATAAAATTGCCTAACACCTGTGTCCATAACTCTTTGCTAAAGACCCATAACCTTGATAGTCTCCGTCCCTCAATAAGACGAAGACTTTAGCAGAGTTTCAGTGTAAAAGTAAGGACATTGGTTTAAAAGCAAAAAGTTAAATTTATTAACATACTAAATTAACTAATCTCATTTACAACTTGAATACTATCGAGTTGCAAGAATAACTAGGCAGCCTAGACCAGACTCTCACTCGACTGCATGTTGCATTCCTTAAATACACGTTAGAGTCAGGGTTACCACTGATAGAAAGGTAAGTAACATAAAAGAAAATAACATTCATGCAAAATTATGCATGAATGTCATGCAAAACTATAACGTCATAAGATAAGATGTGAGATAAGAATGAAAGCTTAACAGATATGAAATTCTTGAATTCCTTATCTCCGATAATATTGAAGAAATACTTAAAATCTTTGTTCGCACTCTTGAAGGATTTTGCATTATCAGAGTACACTATACGACAATTCCCTCTCCTGGATAAGAAACGTCGAAAAGCTAACATAAATTTCTTGGTAACCATGTCGGATACCACTCGAGGTGTACCGCCCGAGTGACAGCACAAGTAAACAGAGCAATATAAGATTTTGTAACCTCTTTTCCAGTCTTAACCATGACAGGTCCAGTAAAATCAATACCAGAAATACTGGAGGGTGGCGTTTCAGCAATTCTGACCCATGGAATTTGCGCATTCAGCTGAATACTTCTGGCGAATGAGACACTTTCCAATTTTCTTTACCAGCTGTTGGCCCTCGGGGATCCAGTACTCCGCAAAATTTTGAAGGATTTGTCCTCATCATTTTTAAACCAAAGAAATTTCAAATAATTTCTGAACATTTCAGCAATTCCTATCAATAAAAATGTATTTTCTATATCGACGCAGAATGCGATTTCATACTGACGAAATTTAAGTATTACATCCAAAACATTTGGGTTCAAATTAGGACCGGACTCTAGACAGTCATTGAGAGATTTTGCGTTTTCCTTTTTAGAAGAAGCATAAAAAACTATTCGAACGCGTGAAGTTTTTTTATCGGACCTAATGATAGCTCTATGTGGCATGTAATATTCATAATTTTGAGCCTCATTTGAGCACTCCTCAACGATACCCTTTCTAAGCTGATCCTCAATAATTTCCTTATAATCTTGGAATATAACTGCGTCATTATTTCAGCGGCTGCGCAACAATTCAAAACGTCTTTTTACTACTTCAAAATTATTATCTACTTCATTCGCATTATATTTCCATATTAATTTCGATTCATATCTGCCATTTTTTAATTGAAATTCACTCTCAAACTGATTATTTAAAGCAGGGGTGGGCAATTGTTTTGGCTCGGGGGCCGCTTTGCGGAAGTAGAGGTTAGCGAAAGGCCGCACCTTTTAAAATTATTGCATTTATTACTTAACTTTGCATTTCAGAAGAGGTATAAATTTTATCATAAAAATCAATAAAAATAAATTAAATAAAATATTGGCAGTTTTTCTGGCTGTCTTGGATTTTTTGGCTATCTTTGGCAGGTTTTCTGGCTGTCCGGATTTTTCTGGTTGTCTTGGCTGGCCACAAAAAAAAATCTGTAGCAGGCCCCAATTCGCCCACCCCTGACCTAGAGCCTTTAACCGAAAGTCATTTTTGATAGGGTCATCTCTTCTGTCATTGCCAGAGTTAACTCCAACAGAGCATTTTCTGTCGTACACCTCCAGATTCAAATTTGGTTCTCAGGGCACAATTCTGGAAACGAAGTGCCGAGTATCTCATTCAGCTGCAACGAAGAGGAAAATGGAAGACAACCGTTCCAAATGTTGAAAGAGGACAACTTGTGCTGATAAAGGAAGAACTCAAATCTCCTATGAAGTGGTGTCTGGGAAGCCTCGTCAAAACGTTTATTGGTGATGATGGAGCCGTCAGAGTTGTCGAAGTGAAGACCACCCCAGGAACACTTAAAAGACTCATCACTAAGATTAGTCCCCTACTTACTCTGAACTAACTTTGGACATTCGTACAACGGGGGGGGGGGGGGATTATAATGGATCCTGACGTCCACGGCCGGAACTCCATGATTTAAGACTTTGACTTAAGAAGACATCACGCAGACTCAACGCATCTGGCAACGCCTGAAAAGGGGCGATACTGTGAAAAAGAACTGGCGGTCAAAAAAAGACAGACTGTTAGGATTCAGGCAGCGTCCCATTCTGTTAGCGCTGTGCTACATTCTGTTCAATGTAAATATTCTTGTATTCTATTTGATGTATTTTTAAATTAATGTTTTATATAAATGTTAGTATTGTTAATATAGTTTTCGTATTAATTCTAAGAACTCACAAGTCTTTGAGTAAGAGGCTCTGCAATTTGAAAACAACGTAGCCCGCAATGCTCAATTACTTACCTCTTTCGGTATTCCGGGGACAGACAGGTTGACATCGATCCCTTGGAACGTTGATTATCGAATTCAGTCATCGATCATAATGAAAGGAGAGAATAATAACGGCAGGAAATCATTCAATGTCCACTAAGATTATAAAAATATCATTTGGATATATACAAAATTTACATGGTTGAGACTGGTGTTTACTAACCCTATTGGATTCGTTCGGCTCAATGTTAACCTATGGAGAAAATGTGTCCAAGCATTGCCGACTTAGATTGAAACATTTTTTTAATTGTACTCTGTAATAGAGAAATAAATTTGACACTTTGGGGCATTTTTTTAAAAATTCAAATAATATTTTGAAGTTTAAATGATGCGGGGGAAAAATACAGTCTAATGTGTTTTGCAAGATGCAGAAATGGTCAGGCTATCTGAAAATACCATTTTTATTGGATTATCAGCTTTTATGTAGCTGTCAATAGTGGACACATTTTCTCTATAGGTTAACAATGAAGTGAGCGAATCCAATAGGGTTTGTACACAGCAGCCTTAATCGAATCCTAGGCTCCGAGGCTTACGCAGTAACGGATGTTTCCCGAAACAAAATCCCCAGGTCGCATCCCCAAATAGAGCTTCAAAAGAACAAATAGGTGGCGGCATGTTCTGCTCGCGTTCACCCAAAAATGGAGATATCGGCACAATCCTACATCCATATTGCGTCTCGGTGGGTTCCGAGGCCTATGGATTCATAAAATTGTACCGACTGTAAAGCAACGGGGTGTACGCGAAGAAATAGTGGATATACTGGGAGCGTCAGCGACATCATACCAACGAAAACATTGCAGATTTCGCTGCCGACAGGAAATTGCGGAAGGTATCGGCGCGATTCCACATCCATTTTGTTTCTCATGTCGGTCACAAGGCCTAAGAATTGATTATCGTGGTTCAACAATAAAACTTACTATCGCAGGGGGACGAAATAACAGTGAAATCACAAGAATCAAAAACGTCTTACAAAAACGGAGGTAACGGCAATGATTTGCCATCCAACTACACTGCTGGCCACCCAAATTGCAACACCAAGAAAGACAAGAGATATCACAACAAAATTTATTTTGTAGATAACATGTTGACCAAGTATCAAATGATTAAATTTATAGACTTCTGTGAAGTGTGGTTCCTGCTAAAATCAGTAGCCAGAGTAGCCGCCATTGTTGGAGATCACCGCTGCCACACGCCTCCGCATTGATTGAAAGAGACTTTGGATGAGTTCTTGGGGTACAGCAGACCAAGCAGCTTCCACACGTTGCCAAAGTTGATCTGCTGTGGCAGCTGGGGATGGAATCTGGGTCAATCGTAGAGCAACCATGGACCACATGTTTTCTATCGGCGAAAGATCCGGAGAGCGAGGCTGCCAGGGAAGCAATTCAATCTGGCGATTGACGAAGAACCGTTGGACAATGCGTGCCACGTGTGGTCGCGCATTATCCTGTTGAAATATGGCTGTGGGCAAGCCCTGAAGGTAAGGAAGGACAACTGGCTCCAACACATCGGAGATGTAGCGCTGGCTGTTTAAAGTACCGGCAATGCGTACTAGAGGTGTGCGAGAGTGATATCCAATACCGCCCCATACCATAGTACCCGGTGCAGGACCAGTATGGCGGTGCATAACGCAGCTGTTCAGCATCCTCTCTTCACGGTGTCTCCAGACTCGAATGCGACCATCGTGGTGTTGCAGACAGAAGCGTGACTCGTCAGTAAAGACAATTTCATTCCATTCTGCCGTCCACATCCTTCTGTCATCGCACCATTGGCGGCGGAGACGTCTGTGGTTCTGCGTCAAGGGTAGACAAAGCAATGGACGTCTTGCGGACAAACCACTCTGCTGTAAACGGCGTCGAATGGTACGCGCAGACACTGGATGATGCGTTACAGACTGCATGTGCTGTGTTATGGTTCGTGATGTGACTGAGCGATCCGTCACTGCCATGCGCACAATTTGCCTGTCATCACGTGAAGTGGTGCGCTGAGGTGGATGCGATCGAACACGCCGGTCCGTCGTACCCTCCTGCATCCAACGATCACATATCCGCATTACAGTTGTTTGGTTTCGTCCAACACGACTACCGATTTCCCTGAAAGATAATCCACAATCTCGGTAGGCCACTATCCTTCCTCTGTCGAACTCGGATACTTGATCAAAAGATGATCGCTGTTTTCGACGAGGCATAATTGATCGTTTTTTTGAAAAAACCACAAGAAAAACACAATTGCCGAACTTGAAATCGTCGAAATCTCCAAGCCTTAAATAGCGCTTTGAAGTGGCGCCACAGGCGCGCGTGATGTGCGTCTGCGCTGAAATTCTAATCATTTGCATATCTCACCTCCGCTAATGCATGTTGTAAATTTCATGTTATTTGCATGTTTCCTTCAGGGTGTTGCATTTACAGTGGCCAGTAGTGTAGTTTACTACTTTGGGTAGCCACTAATTAAAGTGGCAATTCAAAGGAGCAGTCGAAATTTCTTCTGAAGGTAAATCCTTGGCATACAATATCGAACTTGTCGGAGAAATCGGAAATCCAGAAGAATTTTCGGGTTGTTTTTCAACCATAGATTGGCAAATAATGGCGTCCGATGCACTGTGCTGACGCGTTGCAGAATTTTACGGGCCTGCGCACCCAGGATGTATTTTCGGTAGAAATTTAGCTGTTTATCCTTTTCGGACTATGAAGCGTTTAAGAAAACGTATAAACAATTTTTATAGCTTAATTTTGGGCATATACAGGGACGAAAAATATATCTCGGCGAGTACGGAGACATCGCCTTTATCATTAAAATGGCCACACTCATAAAATTTTTCTGTGTGGACGACCCCGGGCCTGAGAGGCATTTACGATAAATTTTGAATATTTCCAGCAATATATTTTGTCGCTATGCTGTAAAAAAAAAGCGATTTCGGACGGATCGCCGATGTTAAACACACCGTTGGATGATAAAGATCTGGGAAAGTTTCCCAGGCCCGAGGTATGATTATTTCGGAACCTCTGCCACCGGGATTTATTTTCGAGAGAATTTTGGCTGTGCGGAAGTCTCCAGACCTACAAGAATTGGAAGGAAATACAGGTAACCCTCCTATAACACGGTAGATAGGTTCCTAGAAAATACCGTATTGTGTGAAACCGTGTTATATGAGACCCAGAGTCAGTACAAAAAGGGGGTTACGTTCCGAAAATTTATTAAAAAGAAACATTTTTTTATAAATTCCATATAAATAACTTAATTTTTATTAAAAATATAAATGTATGCATAATACAAAATGAAAAGACACAAAAAATATTATTTTCATTTAATGCGACCTTAATTTAATAAATTTCTTCCTGATCACTGCTCAGTACAAACGAGGACGTTTTTACGGTTGAACGATATCACCTTCACTTTCAGAACCCTTTTCTTCATTTAGATTTTTTGCACCTTCTATCCTCTTTAAAAAATCTCTAATTTTGGTTTGTTTGCTGATTCTTACAAGGTCATTGTTGATTTCACGGTATGGAGATAGACAATTTTGTAGCTCCCGTTTGAATTTTCGGCTTCTTTCAGCGGAAGGGTCTGCATTCAAGAAAAATGATTCAAAATTTTCTGCTATGCTTAGGCCTTCTTGTAATTTTTTTAGTGTTAAATTATTAACTTCACAATCTTCATCAGTGCTATTGTCCTCAGAATTGATTTGATTTACAGCTTTGGTTATCATTTCCATCAAATCCGCTTCGTCAAAAACTTCTTCCACTAATAAATTTTGAACGTCCTCAATAGCCATATCCACAAAACCTTCGCCTCCGATTAATTTAGCAAGTTCTAATATGCCACCAATTTTATTTTTTGACGATTCTTTTTCAACTGAAGATGGCCATATCTTCTTTCAACATGCGTTTAACGTTGATGATTTTAGTTCTTTCAGCGACAAAGACACGATGTTGATGACGTGCTTAATTGAAAATTGCTTCCATTACATTAATTGATTTCCAATGGTTTGAAAAGAAAAGATACAACCTTTGTGCTCGAGGAATAAACAGGAAAACCAACGTAAACAAAGCACAAATAGCAATAAGATGCAATTATTTTGCATACGGCCGTATGCAAAATAATTGCATCTTATTGCTATTTGTGCTTTATTTACGTTGGTTTTCCTGATTTCCAATGGGTTACGTCTAAAATTCATTGTAATGCACTTCTTGTTTAATAAGTTAGTGCATGACGCTTTCTGCTATGACATTGACCCGTTCTTACCGGCAGGTGGCGGGTCCTTCTACGTCCATGTTTTGTTTATTGCCTTGGCCTTGGAGGTTTGGCATCTAGGAAAGAACTCGATCCATGGTCATGTTTTGTTTTTTTTTTGTACTCTATTCTCTCTTTTTAGGTTGGAAGTAGTTGCTTAAAAGTGCTATTCTAAAGAAAGATTTTATAGCTGATGGTTGTAATATTTAGACAGTGGTGTAATTCACCTCTGAATGTGCTAGTTTCTTCATGTAAATCTTAAGAATAAATGTTTTGTGATGTACAAAGACCATGATTTTGCCTGAATCCAGATTTACTACAAAACAGCGCCGGCGTAATCGAAAAGACCCGTCAGGTGAACTAAGATTTTAATTATAATTTCTAGTTTGGAATTTTGAGATGGGACAGACATCGAAATAGAGTTATAAATGAATAAATTCTAATTTGTTTATACATTTTCATCTAAAGCCACTGCAGTTCTTTATTCCTTCCCGTCATTATTTTAAGGTAATTTAGTTTTTAAATGTGTTACACAAAAATTATATTATCTAGTGCTGTATAAGTACAGCGTTGTAGAAAGGTTTTCGCAATTTTTTTATCGTGTTAGAGCGAAACCGTATTACAGGTTGCAGTTGTGATGTTTGAAATTCAGCCTACCAGTATGACGTAATATAATATTTGCTAGATTCCTGCACCTGAGATTATTTGCACGCTTGATATTATATTTTATTTTATTCGCGTGATATTATATTTTGTATTATTCGTATTTTACAATAATTGAAGATGGCAACTTCTATATTTTTTTAGTCAGTATGATGGAATACGTATTTTAGGTTGTATTTAGGATAAGGAACCAGTTATGTACAATTTTACTTCGCTGGGATCGCCGAGTAGGGCATCTCCTGAGATCGTCGAGTAGGGCATCTCAGTCTCTTGTGATAAATATTTTATTTTCTAGTTCTCAATAAATGTTTATGTTGTTCAACGCCTGAAGTCTATAATACAAAAGAACCAAACGTCACATTGGCGCATCTGAACAGGATTTGCATTATATTTGGTATTGAGAACTATATATTGCATCTTTCAACGAAGGAAAAACGATAGAAACTTCAGTTTTCCAGTTTTGTTAATTGTTGGACAGTTTCGTCTCAATCTAACATGGCTTTTTTAGCAAAAGCACATAAAGACGATTTAAGGACTGTTGCGGTTGAAATAGGAATACCAGATACCGGAAACCTTATTATGCTTCAATTAAAGAAACTAATTACAGAAAATGAAAACTACGATGAAGAGTTCGTGAAGGGACTTTTAGCAATGTTGAAAGAAGAACGGAAAAGAAAAGAAGAAATCGAAGAACGAAAAAGAAAAGCAGAAATAGAAGAACGAAAAAGAAAAGAGGAAATAGAGGAACGAAAAAGAAAAGATGAAATAGAAGAACGAAAAAGAAAAGAAGAAATGGAATTTGAATTGCAGAAGATGCGTCTTGAAAAAGGACTAATGAGTAATGGAGCTGAAACCGGACAAAGAACTGAATTAAACAAGCATTTTGCAGAAGTTTGATCCACAAACGAATGATGTAAGCCTTTATCTTGTTCTTTTCAAACGTCAAGTGAAGAGAGGAGAGATCAAGAAAGAAAATTGTGTTTCGCATTTAATAGGACACTTACCGTACGATGTGGCCCAAATAATTGCAAGAGAGAGTGAAGAAGTCACTGATGATTATGAGAAAGTGAAAGAACTGTTATTAAAACGGTATAAACTTACTCCAGAAAGATAGATCATTTTTTTTATTTCGAGTTACAAACTAACCTTTTGAAATTCGGCCATGTTTTTATCGATATAATTTTTTTTTCATTAAATGTTACATATTTGGAAAGAGCCTTAAAACATTTTAATTCAAATTTTTTAATCAGAATTAGATAATTTCAAGATGTACTGATTTTTGGGGGATATTTTGCAAGTTAAAAGTGAAAAGAAATTTTAATTCAAGAAACCGTCATTCGAATATGAATCGATTCGGTTTAGGTAAATTTTTCACACCATTTTCGAAAATACTTTGTTGGATGAATACCTTTGGTTTCGTAAGTTTGAATTTTTATTTGAAACTCTTATTTTTAATATAATTGCATACTATTTAATAAGAAATATAAAATATGATTTCAACAATTATATTAACGAAGTAATAAGTATTTTCATTATTGAAACATACTATTTAATAAGAAATCTATATTAATAAAAGCGAATGTTTGCGTGTGTGTTTACTTACGTGTGTTATAATCCATTACTTCAGAACAGAGTTAAAGATAAGACTGAGAAACCCAACACCAATTATTTTAAAAATTACATCAAACAAACACTTGAAAACAATTATATTAAAAAATAATTGTTTTGGATCATATTATTGTTAAAAACTATGTGAAGACTAAAGACATAATCAGAATCTTCAAATTCACAGTTTGAAAAAGCGTAAAAACCCAACTTTCTTCAGAGTACGCACAAGGAAACGTTTTAATTACTCTTGCCGATGTTCACTTTTTCTGTATTCTGTCAATTTTTGTTTAATTTAGTTACTTTTTCGCATATTCTTTCTTTTTATGTTTCTGTCTAAAACTCTTGAATATTTTTTATTATCATTCTAATACTTTGAAACTTAACAATGTTTACCAGGGGTGTTTTAAAACAACTGTTAATTATGTTTGTGTTTAGTTTTGATTATGTTTGTGTTTAGCTTTGAGAAAAAATAATTTTGTAAATGTTTTTTTGGTCTTTTATGCTAAAATAGCACTTAAAAATAAAAAAAAGAAACAAAACTTACCTGTAAATAGCATACTATTTTATAAATTGGTCAATTTGAAGTAATTTTTAATGAAATTTAGCTAAAACGCCTATCACTCTGCACAAAATCCTTCAAAATGACGTACAATCTAAGAGGAAATTTTAAAATGCAAAATTAATACACGCAGTTTTATGTTCCAATATTAAAATTCTCCCCGTTTCGTCATTCCTTTCCTTATAAAAACAGCCCCAAATAAAAAAACTATTTATTGTACACCAATTATTGTTCAATTTTTGTTTATTTTGTATTTGCTAAGGAAATTGTGTTATTATTGGATATTTTTGAAAGCCAGTGAAATATAATTATGTTTTTTACTTTTCCATTTTACATTTAGTTAATTTTTTAATTGTTCAGATATTAATTTTTAAAACAGAATTGTTTCAATATGAACATTTTCCCCGATTAGTCATTCCTTTCCTTATAAAAACAACCGCAAATAAAAAACTATTTATTATACACCAATTATTGTTTTTTTTTGTTTATTTTGTATTTGCTAAGCAAATTGTGTTATTATTGGATATTTTTGAAGGCCAATGAAATATAATTATGTTTTATTTACTTTTCTATTTTGCATACTACTGAACTTTTGAATACTACTGAAATATCAATTCTACTGTTATTCAATTTAAAAAAAATCATAATATTTCATATTTTAAGGACCGTCCGGCAGTCAATGCGCTGAGGAGGGCCATAACTGAATTCAATTCGTGCATTGTTTTAATGTGTTTATTTTATCAATAATTTTTTTGCATAAATAAGGAAAAATAGTTATGTGAAACGATACGAAGTTTAACAAAGAAATTTTTATTAGAAGAGAGTTAGGAAAACTTGAAAAAATATTATGTAGGCTAGGGGAGTTGTTCAGCCCAACACAATCCCACTTGGTAGTGGCCCCGCAACACTATTCATTGAATGTATGGTAAAAATAGTATCACAAGAATATGAGAGCAATAATTCAATTATTTTTAGCTTTAGTTACTCAGTGATCCTAATTTTGCTGAAATAAAAGTTTATGGGATAATACATGCAATATAAACAAATGCAAATTTGAGTATGTTAGCTGAATTTATAACTAGGAGGACATGATACTAGCTATGAAAGCTCATCACTCCGATATATTGGATTATATGCTGCTTTATAAAATAAATGGTCATTATGTATGTGTGCATGCATTTTTTCCTGTGATCTTTACGAAAAAATCCTACGATTTTAAAATAATGCAGATGGATTTCAGTAGATTTCTTATCCATCCCATGAGAGAAAGATTTGCTTTCTGTGCAGAGTAACTCCATCATTCAGATTTGATACTAAATTCAAAAATACATATTTAGGTTTAATGGATTTATAAAAAAATATAATCAATCCAACTTTAAGTAAGTATTTATTATGGTACATAGTATAAAAATCACATAACAAATACAAAACTTATAAAATATATCATAAAATCAATAGTGTTATAAAATTGAGTCTCACTATAAGATGGAATAGGAATATACAAACAACCAGCTTCACAACAGTCAAAAAATAAAGTCCGATACTGATCAAATCAAACACATGTTAATTGCACTAAATACCACATATAAAGTCGTAAGTTTGAATTTTTATTTGAAACTCTTATTTTTAATATAATTGCATACTATTTAATAAGAAATATAAAATATGATTTCAACAATTATACTAACGAAGTAATAAGTATTTTCATGGGGGGAGAGAAATGTTCAACCTCGTAATTCAAATCTAGCTTAGATCTAATATCAGCAACTCCCTGGCAAAAACCATTTTGTGATTTCAAGTTTCTCCCACAGTCTAGAGAGTCCTGGTTCCACAGGGACAAACACCCAGGGATTCTAAGTATTCTCTTCCAAAGGAGACGGGCTCTTTCTTGAATAATCATCTTGAAAGGCATGTTATCAGTGCTGAGCAGCATACAGTCAATGGGTGTTGTCTTCACTGCCCCCGTAATCAAACGCAGAGCCTGATTTTGAAAAATCTCACAAAGGTGAAAAACTTGCTCTGATCCTGTAATCAGCGGCTCGCAACAGTAAACAAGAATAGGTAAAATATACGTTTTGTATGTAAAATTCAAAGTGGCTCTAGAACAGCCCCATTTAGAGCCCGCTAATATTTTTAAGAGATTAAGTCTTTTCATAGCACGTCGGATGATGTCCTCCACATGAGACCTCCATGTAAGTTTTCTATCGAAAATTACAAGGTCTATCGAAAATCAACAGTTAAAGACTTTAATTGATACAGGAACACAAATAGCAGTAATAAGTTCCGAATTTATGTCTCCACAGAAATCGAGAGGAAAAATTATTTTAACGAGTGTCTTTGGCGAAAAGATTGAAGCCGGATTGGCGAAGTTCCAAGTTTCATTACAAAGGGGAGAGAGTAGCGAATTTTCCCGCCCCATAGAGATCCTGGCTGCAGTAACTAACAAATTGCAAAGACAGTTTATCATTCCAAGTAAAATTTATGACATGTTGTTGAAGAATTCCGAAGAGGAAATGCACAACCCTGGTTTGAATATAAACAATCAATGTTCCACTAATGTTTTACGATTCGCAGAGCAGGAAGAAATTTTGTGCGCTGAAACAGGAAGTGATGAATCAGATTGTTCTCGAAGTCAAAGCAATCTGCTACGAGAAGAGCAAAATGAACGCACATTAGAAGGATTTCGAAAACATTTAGCGCTTGGAAAAGGGCATTTCTTTTTGATGGATGGATTAATATTCCATAAAGAAAAACTATTAGGCGAGACTGTGAATCAGCTAGTGTTGCCAGAAAATAGGAGAGCTCAAGTTTTAAAATTAGCTCATGAATCCGTTTTCGGCAGCCACATGGGTTTAAAGAAAACTAAGGAAAAAATTCGCTATACTTTTTATTGGCCTAACATGACTAGTGAAGTTACTGAATACTGTAAATCATGCAAAGAATGTCAACTACGAAGTCCTGAGAAAATGATTGATAAAATCCCTATTACTCCTGTGCTTAGACCGGACTTGCCATTTGAATGTGTTAATGTGGATATTATTGGAACAATTGAACCTCCATCAGCTCGTCGACATAAATATGTGTCATGCTTAATTGATCAGCATACACGCTGGCCGGAAGCAATTCCTGTGCGTTCTCTGACTGCAAAAGCAACTTGTGATGCTCTGTTGGGAATTTTCATGCGAACTGGAATTCCCAAAGTTATAGCATCAGATCAAGGAACTAACTTTGTTTCGAAACTGACTCAAGAGTTTGTGAATCGCTTAGGTTCTTCTAGATTTTCTGTGCCTGGATATGCAGCCAGCAATGGACTTGTGGAAAGATACAATCAAGTTCTTAAGAATGCTCTTCATCATGTAATTCGATCTGACCCTAGTAATTGGGATAAGTACATTCCATTCCTATTGTTTGCTTATAGAGAAGTTCCAAATTGTACTACCGGAGTATCTCCGTTCAAGTTGATGTATGGCCGAGAAGCAAGAGGTCCTCTTAGTGTTCTTAAGTCTAGTTGGTGTGGAGAAATTTCTTTACCACTAAATATGGATAAGTCAGTAGTTGATTATCTCCAAGAACTTAAAATAAATCTAGAAAGAGCAGCAGAACAACCTTCAATTATTGCAGCAGGAAAACAAAAGTCTTATACTGACTATTTTAATTGTCGCACAAAATCGGAAGAATTCAACATAGGAGAACAAGTCTATCTGTTGATTCCAGACTCTTCCAACAAGTTGTACGCGCGATGGACCGGACCAGGAGAAATAGTTGGCCATCCATCAATGCATTCATACAGAATAAAACTTCCTGATGGAAACGTGCGACACTGTCATGTAAACAAAATAAGAAGATATTACCCAAGAGTTAATGCAGTCGGAATCGTTTTTGATGACGATGAAGAATTTGGTGAAATTCATGCATCTCCTAGAGCTGTGCATCAACAAAAATCGTCTGAGAAAATCCACGACTTAAATCTACAGCATTTATCTGAAAAAGACAGAACCCAGATGATTGAGTTGTTGAAGAACCATCAAGAGCTTTTTAAAGGAAAGGTGAAGATCGCAAAGATTGGCGAACATAAGATAAGGCTTGAAAATGGCAAAGAAAGGACAAAACCGTACATCTACAGAATACCAGAAGCTCTGAAATCTCAAGTAGACGCCCAAATCGACGAATTACTCGAATTAGACTTAATAGAAGAGAGTTCAGCAGAGATCGCTCATCCCATTGTGTGTGTAAACAAGAAGGATGGAGCCTTGCGTTTGTGCATTGATTACAGATCCCTCAATGCCGTTACCAAAGCTGATGATTTTCCAATGGAAGATGCCCTTCAACTACTCCACTGCATAGGAAAGGCCAATATTATAACTACACTCGACTTATTGAAGGGATATTAGCAATTCCGATGGAAAAAGAAAGTCGAGATTTCACTTCTTTCAAGACCCACAGAGCTCAGTACAGATTCAAGGTGATGCCTTTTGGTCTAAGAAATGCAGCGGCTACATTTCAGCGAGTAATGAACAAAGCTCTAGCGTCATACAGAGAATTTAGTCGTGCTTATATAGACGACATTGCAATATTTTTCAATAATATGAAGGACCATCTAAAACATCTGGATATTATCCTCTCTAAGTTAGAAGAACTGCAGTTTACTGTAAATTTAAAAAAATGCGAGTTTGCAAGATCAGAAGTTAAATACCTAGGGCATATCATCGGTTCTGCGAAACATCAAGTAGATCCTGATAAAATCAAGGCAATATCTCAACTACCAATACCCTCAACAAAGAAACAACTGAGGAGCATGCTCGGATTGTGCAACTATTATCGAGAATACATACCTTGTTACGCTGAGATCGCTTTACCTCACACAGCTCAGAAGAAAGTTCCAGAAAATTTCCACTGGTCAGATGTACACAACATAGCCTTTAACAAACTAAAAGCTGCTTTAATGAACGCCACAGCACTTCACACTCCTGTGATGAGTGAACCATTTATAATACATACGGATTCATCCCAGTATGGTATTGCTGCTTGTTTATCTCGAAGAAACAATGGGTTACTTCGACCTATTGCTTACGCAAGTCAAAAACTGAATAAAACCCAGCAACCTTGGTCTACGATAGAGAGGGAAGCATATGCTATCGTTTGGAGTCTGAAGAAGTTTGAAACTCTAGTTTTCGGTTCTGAAATAGAACTATATACAGACCACAACCCTTTATCTTATCTAACAAAATGTGCCCCTCAATCTTCACGATTACAACGATGGGTTTTTGCTCTCCAAAAATATAATGTAAGTATAAAACATTGTCCTGGATCTAAAATGCCCCATGCAGACGCATTATCCAGACTATTTGAAGATAAGTAGAGACTATTATATGGACATTAAATACGTAGAACTTTAAATTTCATTATATTATCTTAGTATTTTGTTTAGTGTTTATTTACTTTTGTGTTTTTATTGTTTTTTTTTTATGTGTTTATTCCTATTCATTTTGTATTTTATGCTAAATATGTTACATTTTAAGCGGTCTGAATTTCCAACTAATTAAATTCAGCTCTGTGTTACATTTAAGGGGAAAAATTTTAATAAGGAGAAAATTTTAACACAGATCTTGCGGGGGAGGTGTGATGTTTGAAATTCAGCCTACCAGTATGACGTAATATAATATTTGCTAGATTCCTGGACCTGAGATTGTTTGCACGCGTGATATTATATTTTATTCTATTCGCGTGATATTATATTTTGTATTATTCGTATTTTACAATAATTGAATATGGCAACTTCTATATTTTTTTTAGTCAGTATGATGGAATACGTATTTTAGGTTGTATTTAGGATAAGGAACCAGTTATGTACAATTTTACTTCGCTGGGATCGCCGAGTAAGGCATCTCCTGAGATCGTCGAGTAGGGCATCTCAGTCTCTTGTGATAAATATTTTATTTTCTAGTTCTCAATAAATGTTTATGTTGTTCAACGTCTGAAGTCTAAATACAAAAGAACCAAACGTCACAGCAGTGATTTACGAGGGTTCCCGCAATTTATCCTATCGTGTTAAAGTGAAATCGTGTTGTAAGATACTGTGCTGTAGGAAGGCTACTTGTACTTAAAAGGTGTACCACAATGTTAGGCCGTTTTTGGTTGATAAAAAAAAGTAGATAAGCATAGGTAGATACGGGCGTTATTCCGCCCCCCCCCCCCATCGTGATTTTAGGTAAATATTGTTAGTAGATGCTCTATTGTCTGTTCTTTCGGGAATTATTTCAGAAAAACAACGTTTGTTGTATGGAGAATTATTATTTTTTCTTTCTTTTAACAATTATCGAAATCATAATATATAGTGTGTCCGAGAAAGATCTTTTATTATTCTAAAGATTAATAACAAAAATACGAACAGGTCACATGAAATGCAATGTGCGGTTAAAGAATGAAGATATTTTTTTTCTTTTTTTACACTACCTTCCATGTAGTACTATATGAGCTCGGTTAGTAGCGCGAAGAATATTGAGGAGTCTTTATTCATTTCCCGTCAAGTGTTTTTTAACTCAGGCGCTCCAATTTTTGGCGCCCGTCAGCAGGCGCGCTAATTTTTGGAACACCAGCAGGCGCGCGTGGCACAAAGCGCGCGTAACGTCTCTTTCAACCCTGTTTATTCCTTTTGTAGTAAACTTTTTTTTTTTTCAAACTGAAAATAATGATTCTGCGTTTTATGGCAAGATACAAAATGTTGATAATATTGATATATATCTATACTTATATAGAGAGCGATTAAAGAGAGAGCGATTTTGTACGTGGAGGGTAATCTCCAGAACCACTGTACCTATTTGAAAAATTCTTTCACTGTTTGAAAGGTACATTATTCCAGATGGACATAGGCTATATATTATGTATATCTGATCACTAGAAATAAAGTTAGGGGCTTAATCCTAACAATCTCCATTGTTACCGCTACTGTCCTCTACCGCTTTTTGTGCCGAAGTCATCAACGATCCTTAGCGTGGTGCTATCGCGGTGGGCTTATGTTCTGCCGTTCGCGTTTCAAAACCATCCGTTTTCAGGCACGCTTTTTTCTTTTAAAAATTAACTTTAATTATTAACTAACGTAATATTAATTTGAATATTATTTTAAGAATATTATTTTTAAAAAAACTGAATATTTAAAAAAAAACATTCTTTATTTAAAATCCTTTTTTTATTTTTGTATTTTTATTTCAACTCTTAACCTCTTTCTATTATCTATCTATACTTATATATAAAGAGAGAGCGATTTTGTACGTGGAGGGTAATCTCCAGAACCACTGCACCTATTTGAAAAAGTTAGGGGCCTAAATGTTGAGCTGATGCTTCACCTTTACAACTTTTCCTTTGTCACATTTTTAACATTTGAATTTTCTTTGTCAACCATAATCAAGTAACCATAGCAACACATTAAACTACATTTTTATTTATTATCAGTAAAACATTTAATATGTTAAAGATTCAAGTGAAGGAGGTATTGAAAAATACAAAAAGAATTTTTGAAATTGACAACGTTTAAGGGTTTATTGAAGAAAATTACATTTGAAACTACGCTTTTTATGTTACATTTGAGGTAAAAATATTTACAATTTGTTGGCTATCATCTGGAAATTTATTGGTATAATACTTCAGAACTTTATTTATAAACTTTATGTTTTTGAATTTATGTACAATTTTATGCACAATTTGCTTAAATCGAACTTGAATTATTGAACTTTATTCAAAAACCAGCGTGTTTCATTGAAAGTGGGAAATTTATTGATTATATCTAATAGGTCTATGTTTGATCCTTTATAAGTGAAAACGTATTGCTTCAATTAAGCTGAAATTTTGTATAGATATAGTTGATAGTTCAGATTAAAACATTGGCATATTATTTTTTGAAAATCCGGCCCCGGAGTTTTTTAATTAATGTTTTAATGATTTTGCCCCTAAAAGTTGCTCATTTCGACAGCTTCCGCTGCGAAACAATGGAGCCGAATCGTACCAAAATCGGCACACGATTCAGTGCCTGACGTAGCCGAATTTTTGAATTTTTAATTTTAAAAAAGTTATTAAATTTTTGTGCCATTTTTGGTGTTTTTTTTGTGTGTGGACTCTGTAGCGGATAGGCTATGGGGCCAAATCGTATCAAAATCGGCATGCGGGTGGCCCCGGACACAATTCAGTGCCTGACGTTACAGTTTCCAAGAAAAATTTCTTTTGCCATCACCATGAATAAATCCCAAGGTCAAACATACAAATATATTGGACTTGACTTACGGGAAGATTGGTTTACTCATGGACAATTACATGTTGGTCTCTCTAGGTCAGGAAATGCGGAGAATCAATTTGTTTTAAAACCTCAGAAAAACGAAAAATGTGGTATACCATGAAGTTTTAAAACAAATTATACCTTCCTAATATCTACTTAAGATCGATAATTGTTCAACCCGCACAAAGTCGGGACGGGCCGCTAGTTTATAATAAATGGCTAAAGAATGCAGATACAATCGCCTTATTTCAAAACTGTCCGGTTTATTGGATCTAAGGAAAACTTGCGAATGGATTCCTATTATGTCCAAAATACTAAAAAACAATGAGATTGTCCATCTTTGTGATATGCAGGATACCGTGTAATAGCTGCACATTTGATCGATTACATTAACTCATGCTTTTGTCGTATTGTAATCTAGTATAATCTCCGGTTTACCACGGTTAAATCACGACTAACAATGAATGGAAGGGAATACAAGGGTCAGATAATCAGAACTTAGAAAGGGTGTAGCTATAAATAGAAACTGCTTAGAACAGCTGTTCTCAACCTGGGGGGTGCGCCCCCCTGGGGAGGCGTAGAAGAATTTCAAGGGAGGCGTGCAGTGGCGTAGCGAGGGGTGGGCAAGGGGGTCTATCATGCCCCCGGCGCCACTCGCACAGGGGCGCTAAATGGTCCTTTTCACTAATTCTATATATCATATTACTATATGTTTTTCGGGAAGGGGGGGGGCGCCAAAAAGGTATCGCACACGATAATTGCCGCACACGATAATTGCCGTAGGTACAATGTCAGAAAAACATTCTGAAGACTTATGATGCAGTTAAGGGTTTCACATAAAAGATAACTCTTTGGCAACGCCGTCTTCGGTGTTCAGAGCCAAACTTTTCATCCTTTCCAAGATTGAACGACCTCCTCGATGATAAAAAAAAATCTCCCATTGCAACAGACAAATGAATTGAAGGACCTTATATCACGGCATTTGGTAACATTGCAAAATGAAATTGCAGACTATTTTCCAGATATTAGTTCAGAGAACTGGGAGTTTAAGTTGACAAGAGATCCTTTTAAAATCGACGTGGATATACTTCCTGATCATATTCAGGAACAGACAATCGACCTAAAATGCGATTCTCAAGCAAACGCGGAATTCGAAAACATGGATGTTGAACATTTTTGGTTATGCAATTTTCCTATTTACCCAGAAGTTGCTTTGGAAGTTTTGAGGTTGTTAGTGCAGTTTTCATCCACATATCTCCGTGAATCTGGATTTTCAGCATTAGCATACATAAATTCAAAATATCGAGCAAAGCTGGACGTTGAAAGTGACCTGAGGTTACAACTTAACACAGTTACAACCTAATATTCAAAAACTTGTCAGGGACAAACAGTGCCAGCCCTCTCATTAATGTTGTGAAAGTGACTAGTATTACATGCCAACCTTTCCTAGATTTTGATTACCTGAAATATATTTGATCTGTATTTAATTCTTTGATTTCATATGTTCTAATAATAATATGCTCCAAATTAAGATATGTGTAGTAATATTAAATTTTGTGTCTGAAATTATCTATTCTATATTTTCATTTAACTACCAGCTTCAGTTTCAAATTCCGATTGTACTACTTGTATTGACCACATATGATGGTGGTGGGGGAGGCGTGACCTCACATCAGTGTTCGAAGGGGGGCACAAAGCCTGAAAGGTTGAGAACCCCTGGCTTAGAACATTCAAATATTACATGTAAAAACAAACCATTCAAAATTACGAAAATGTTGCACTTTGTACCCGGGCGCGCCCGCTGAAGGGTTAACATTCGAGATGTAACAGTGAGGATTGCGAATTGTATCTTTTCCTTTAAAATTGATACTACTGTGGCAATGGATACTGTAAAAAACAGTTCGATTTCTTCATTCATTTTCCGCAAACTGCATTTCATTAGGCCTGTTCGTATTTTTATTATTAATCTATACTTATATATAAAGAGAGAGCGGATTTTGTACGTGGAGGGTAATCTCCGGAACCACTGCACCTATTTGAAAAATTCTTTCACAATTTGACAGGTACATTATTCCAGATGGACATAGGCTATATATTATGTATATCTGATCAGTAGAAATAAAGTTATCTATACTTATATATAAAGAGAGAGCGGATTTTGTACGTGGAGGGTAATCTCCGGAACCACTGCACCTATTTGAAAAATTCTTTCACAATTTGACAGGTACATTATTCCAGATGGACATAGGCTATATATTATGTATATCTGATCAGTAGAAATAAAGTTAGAGGGGAATACTCTAGATTTGTGTGCACGGCCGCCATCTTAGATTTTTCCGCCAGGGTTTGGCGCATTTCGCATGGCGATAATTATTGCGTTCTGGTAAAAATAACCCAATGTCAAATTCTCTAATTTTAAGATCAAACAGTTATTTCTGATGTGATCTTTTAATTACAGTATAATAATTTTAGGTCAGATCTCGGCCTTGAACTGGAAATCTGAGTCAAATTGACTATACTCAAAAGAGTAAATTATTTTTAAAACTAAGAGTCTTTTTGTTGAAAATTTTTGAATCCATTATCAGTTTTTCGTTAACTTATTAAATTTAAGTTGCTTTTAATTTTGTTTATCGATTGTCAATTAGTATACTATAATGATACACCATTTCATTTATTTGAAGTAAAAGTTATCTGCCATCATTTTTTCGTAAAATGTAAAATACAGTATACATTTTAAATACAATATATTTTAAAATATTTTATAATTCCAAGTTGTAGTGGATTACAAATAAATTTAAATAACTGAAGTTCAACTTCTCTCTCCCCAGAAACCTAAGTTAAGAAGTTAGTTAAGGTTAAGTTACTGTTTTAGGAAAAGGGTTTTTTTTTCTTATTTCCAACACAGCAGGATAAATGGTCAAATAATCCTTGTCCCGATTTTATTGTATGCACCAAATATTTGGTTAAGGTCAAATCTGAAGTAAAATTTCATTACCACAATGCCCTAACCCCCCCCCCCCCAAAAAAAAAAAAAGAGTATCTGGTTACTCACCATAAATTTATGGGTTCATAATTATTTTACATTTTTCAAAGCTGAATTTGAGATAATTTTTAAATTGCAAGTTATTTAGGTGGTACGAAAATGCTGTATTTTTTTTCTAATTAACAATATATTGGCATAATATTTTGGTGATTCATTGCTATTAGTCAAAGAGTTAGGGCAAACTAAATACATGTCATTGAAATTTTATCTGTAAGTAAAATTCATTTGACCAAATTTTTCATATGGATCATAATTTGAAAAGGTAGTATTTAATTAAATATGACAAAAAAAAAATCTCAGTCCAACGATTAAATGATTTTCAAAAATATTTCTAAGTTTCATAATTTAAAAAGGTTGTTTTTATTAAAAAAGCTAAAAGAAAAACCCAAAATTTCCAATATTTGAGAATGATTTTTTAAAAAAAATTTCCAAGTTTCATAATTTAAAAAACTGGTTTTTATTAAAAACCCAAAAATAAATGTAAGTCCAACGTTTAAATGATTTTTCAAAATTTTTTCTAAGTTTCATAATTTAAGCAGGTGGTTTTTATTGAAAAAGCTAAAAAATTTGAAAACACCGCTTAAAACACATTGGCGAGAATTTTTCCACTCCTCAAAACACGGTAAAATCGCCAAGTTGGCGCAAAAAAATCCAAGATGGCGGAGTGCACACAATTATTAAGTAACGTAATATTAATTTGAATATTATTTTAGGTGCTTAAAATAATTAAAAAAACATTCTTTACTTAAAATCCTTTTTTTATTTTTGTATTTTTATTTCATCTCTTCTTCCCATGTGTATCTATACTTCTATAATCTATCTATACTTATATATAGAGAGAGAGCGATTTTGTACGTGGAGGGTAATCTCCAGAACCACTGCACCTACTATTTGTAAAATTCTTTCACTGTTTGAAAGGTACATTATTCCAGATGGACATAGGCTATATACTATGTATATCTGATCAGTAGAAATAAAGTTAGGTGCTTAATCCTAACAATCTCCATTGTTACCGCTACTGTCCTCTACCGCTTTTTGTGCCGAAGTCTTCAACGACCCTTAGCGTGGTGCTATCGCGGTGGGCTTCTGTTCTGACGATAGTGGTTTGAACCTAGCCGTTCTCCGGCACGCCTTTTTCTTTTAAAAAATTAACTTTAATTATTTACTAACGTAATATTAATTTGAATATTATTTTGGAAATATTATTTGAAAAAAATTTAATGTTATTTAAAAAAAACATTCTTTACTTAAAATCCTTTTTTTATTTTTGTATTTTTATTTCATCTCTTAACTTCTCTCTTTTAAAAAATTAACTTTAATTAATAACTAACGTAATATTAATTTGAATACTATTTTAGGTGCTTAAAATAATTTTAAAAAACATTCTTTTTTAAAATCCTTTTTTATTTTTGAATAAAACTACGGTCTCAAGCACACCTCTTTCTTTTATAAAATTAACTTTAATTAATAAATAACGTAATATTACTTTGAATATTATTTTAGGTGCTTAAAATAATTTTTAAAATATTCTTTATTTAAAATCCTTTTTTATTTTTGTATTTTTATTTCACCTCTTATTCTAATTTCGGGATACCTATGTGTATCTATACTTCAATAATAATATATAGAGCAGATTTTGTATGTGGAGGGTAATGTACAACTTTTGTACATTAAAATGTACCTTATATATTTTCCTTTGTCAACCGCAGTCAAGTAACCATAGCAATACGATTTAGCTTACGGGGTCCGTTTTTCGAAATCGCTCTTTACAACGGGAAAATGTTATCTACTTCCTATCCCCATTTTACGTGGGGGACATTCAGCGTCGGAGGTCAGGGGAAAGAGTGGTTAATTTCTTTCTTATTGCTTTCTTACTATTAAAGAAGAATTTCAATAGTAGTTCATCGGCACTCCTTGCTTCTTTCATCTCTCAAAAGGCTGAAAATGGATGAACCGCGGGTGAATCGCCCTTCTGATGTCTCTCGCCTGTAAAGAAATAGCCTCTAGCTAGAACGACAAAAGATTATTATTCAGTCCTTTTCGGCAAGATTCACCCTCCGTTCCCAGAATGTCACCCAATTGTTCTTTGGGGGCAAAGACGTTAGGAAAGTCACAACGAAGTGGAATTCTAGACTATATCTCTGCCGACATCAAACTGTATTTTTCGAGAGTTTGTGCTTCGGATATATGCTATCCCACCCCGTAAGGAAAAGGTTTAATATTTTTAAGATTCAAGTAGAGGAGGTATTGATAAATACAAAAAGGATTTTTGAAACTGGCAACGTTAAAGGGTTTATTGAAGAAAACTACATTTGGAAGTACGCTTTTTATTGGACATTTAAGGTAAAAAAAGATTTACAATTTATTGGCTATCAACTGGAAATTTATTGGTATAATATTTTGTTCAACCCGGACAAAGTCGGGACGGGCCGCTAGTCTTTATAATAATAAAAGATCTTTCTCTGTTACGCTGTATAACGGAACTCATTCTAGTCCATTTATATGCACCTGGATCTCGAGCAAACTCTTTTACAGCTTCGAATAAACCGTTTTTGACTCCATATTCGTTTCTGGGAGTAGCATTCAAGTATACATATTTTACGCAATTTCTCCTCAAACGACAGGCACCGTGTCGTGACTGTCGCAATTCGTTGCAATTTGACGGCCACAAAAATAGCTCCTCCAACCGCGATGATTATAATTTGAACGTCACCTCCATGAAAGTCGTTCCTAATAGCTCTTTCAACTTGTTCCTCCTCCTCTATTCAAATAAATCCATCTCTTGACTGTATATCACGCTTCTCTAATTCAATTCTTCTGCCGTCACGCCTACTTTGCCGGCGCCAGATTTTTCACTTGCAAGGCAGTTATGCAATCAAAAGTGTTTCCCCCTTTTTGTTTTTTAACGGACTTTCTTTTTCTTGTGTTAGAGATTGCGCATGTCCACTCATCACAAGGTAAAGGCACGAAATACAAAGTATTACCGGTAATGCTAATTGCAACTGAAAAAATTATTCAAATATTCGCAGGCAGCTCCAGAGAAGAGGTGTCTCTTCCTTGACTCAAAATAAAGATATCGAAGTAAAGTTTTATACCATAAGCGAACAGGAGCTCGAAACATTTTAGGTAAGCTTTTTTATTTTATCAGTCATGGCGTTAAAACCCCCATCGACCGCCCTGTTAGAGGCTTTCGTTTGTGCATGAGCTAGAATCGAAATTAAGTGTTAAAATGTGAAATCGCTTAACCCTTCAGCGGACGCGCACGTGTACAGAGTGCGACATTTTCGCAATTTTGAATGGTTTGTAATTACATGTAAGGTTTGAATGTTCTAAACAGTTTCTATTTACAGCTACACCCTTTATAACGCAGGTCTGATTTCCTGCCTCTTGTATTCCTTTCCATTAATTGGTAGTCGTGATTTAACCGTGGTAAACCAACGATTTTACTGGATTATAATACGGCAAAAGCAGGAGTTGATGTACTCGATAAAATGTGCAGCTAATACACGGTATCCCCCACATATCACGAGGATGGACAATCTCATTATTTTTTAGGTTTTTGGACATAATAGGAATCCATTCGCGAGTTGTCCTTAGATCCAATAAACCGGACAGTTTTGAAATTAGGCGATTGTATCTGCATTCTTTGGCCTTTAATTATAAATATATCTCAATGTTATGAACATTTTATATCTCATCATAAAACGCAGAATTATTATTTTCAATTTGAAAAAAAAAAGTTTATTACAGAAGGAATAATCAAGGTTGAAAGAGACGTTGCACTTTGTGCCACGCGCGCCTGCTGGTGTTCCAAAAATTGGCTCGCCCGCTGAAGGGTTGGCTGCTGTGTATAACCAACCCTATGGATAACCCTGTGTATAACCCTGTGGCTCGGCTGCTGTGTATAACCCTATTGGATTCGCTCAACTTAGTTTTAACCTATGGAAAAAAATGTGTCTTTGGATTGCCGACTTGACTGAAAGTTTGTATTTTTAAATTTGTACTCCGTAATAGAAAAATAAATTTTCGTTTTTTTTAATGCAAATAATATTTTTAAATTTAAATTATTCGAGGAAAAAGTCTGGTTCAGTGTTTCAAACGCTCCTCAATTCCTTGGTGGACGACATTTATAAAATGAATCGTGTTGCAAGGTGCATGATAGTTCGGGCTATCTGAAAATCCCATTTTTATTGGATAATCAGCATTTATGGAGCTGTCAATAGGAGACACATTTTTTCCATTGGTCAACATTGAGGTGAACGAATCCAGTAGGGTTAGTACATAGCAGCCTTAAAACGAAAAGCTTTCATCACTTTGTTAAGGAAGCTTTTCCTTTCTGTTATTTTAGTCCACAGTTAATGTAAAACTAGACAACTCCAAGGGCCATGGAAACTAGTTTTTAACGTAGGATTACGTTCCTCCATAATGGGCAGGCGGAATGGACAATTTCAGACGCTAAAACCGTCCGTCCATCCGTCCTCGCGAGTTATAATTTTTTGCAGCGCGCCAAACGCAGTCTATCGCTTGGACAAGTTACCAAGATGCGTCAAAATTTTGACATACATATATGCATATATATATACATACGCACATATATATATATATATATATATATATATACATAACGCATACATACATATATACATGCAAAAGAGGTAAGCAACGATAAGTAATCCTACGTTAATAACCCGCTTTAGTTTCGTTAGAAGAGACTACCTGAATTTTTTTTTCGCCCTACAGGCTCCTGAGTAGAGTCGTAACCAACGGGTACGCAAAATAATTCCAAAATTTTAATTTTACTTTTTTTATGATGACCGCCAACAATTTGCAGTCACTTCAACTCACAGCATAAAAATAATAGAGTTTTCCATGATTTGCTAAGCAAAATTTAGATATGAACTGTTGCCAATGAACTGTTTGTCACCAGTGAAAATGCAAGGGAATTTACGGAGTGTTGCACTTGTAGCGCGTTCGAACATTATGTATACCTTGTTGAGCTGTCCTGGGTTCCTCATAGCTTCTTGAGTTGCCTTTTTTTTTTTTTTTTACTTTTGACATTAGTTGCCCCTTCTGCAAAATTATGTTTTATTCAGTTGACGTCTGTTGTGCTAATATTACCATTAAAAAGAACGATTCTGGGTGACAGGGGTGATGTTGAAGATGAGCAGACCTTTTCCTATCTCAACTTCAACTTTTCCACTTGATGCGCCTTTCTCGGAAGGCAGCACTTGATGAGTATTAATACGGAAGTGTTTCTATTAATATCCAGCTCCGTTTTCTACTCCGATGCCATTGTCACCATGTTTTTATTAACTTCATCTCTTAATTGTTTGCGTGTGTATTTGTCCAGTGCAAGCGGCTGACACTCATATCCAGCGATTGCAGACAATTCAAAATAAAACACTCCGCGGTATTAGGAAGGCGCCCTGGTACCTTAAAAACATACTTATTCACAGGGATCTGAGAATCGAACCCATTAAAGATCTCGCATCTAACTTCTACAATAGATTATATTCAATTGACAACGAAGAAATAGCTAACCTCCCCGACTACGACCCAAGGGAATGCTATAGGCGTCCTAAAGTCACTTTGATTATCCACCCTGGTCTCCTTCCCCTTTCTTAACTTTCTTTCCAACTCTTCTAAATTCTAAATTGCAATTGCCGGCGCTTCTGGTTTTGATCTGTTATTTTTTGATCGATCGACCTCAAGACTACCTTCTGATTTTTGCTTAATTGTCTGCCATCTTTTTATTTTTATTTATTTATTTATTTAACTTCTGCCGTATTAAATTGTTGTCAATTATATATTTATTTACTTATTTATTTATTACTATTATTAGTATTAGTTTTATTTTTGTTTATGTTTTTTTATTTATCTTTTTTTTATTATTATTGTTATCATTATTTTTAACTTTCAAGTCAACACTTTTCTTTAATCCTGAGAACGGAAATACAGCCACAAAAAATTAACCATACCGAGGATATGGAGCCCTGCTCTCTGGTGCCTCGTTAATGTACCATGTCTATGTCTATGTCCAGTGCAAATCTTGCAATCGATATTTAACTAACTTCCCGACTAGCTAGACATTTGAAACTTTTAGAATAGCTCGGAACACGATGACAGTGCATTATTTTAGCCATCTTTAAGCAGATTTGAATCCATTTTCAGTTAATTTTGTTCTGTAGACTGGTGCAGCCATCTATCGGCCGGCACGGGAACGAAAAGTTAAACGCAAGTTAACTTCCAATTAACTTCATTTTCTTTCAAGTGGATGGGATAATTCATCAAAAAAATTTTAAAAAGCATTTATTAACAGATAGAATTGTCAAGTTTATATGATTCAACAGAAAATTTAAAAACATGGTGTCTTAAAAGTTCTTTTTATCTTGTAATTATTTTCCTCTGTACATACGCTACATTGTTTCAGATCGCCATTTTGGAATTTTCCTTTGCAGCGGATCCAGATTGCAAAGTGCTCGTTAAAAGCACATCTTTACTTCCACGAATCCAAATGTACCGCAGAGCTTTTAGAAACAAATAACACTAATTGCGTGTTGCTACCATTCTAAAGCACCAGACGGGTCCCCGCAGAGCAACTAAGGCATTCCCGGGCGTTGAATATGTTGCCGCCACAGTTTGGACCGTGCACCCTCATGGGCGATATCTAGGGTAGTCGTACCCTCCTCCCAACCCTAAAAACAATACGAAGGGAATTTTCTGGCCTGCTGATTTAACTTGCTCATATCATAGACACAGAGCATTCAGGGGCGCTTGTCGGGACTGGAACCGAGAATCTTCAGTACCGACGCTCTAACTACTAGAATGCTCCGGGACCATATGTTTCTACCATTCTCACATTGCCATGTACAATATATATATATATATATATATATATATATATATATATATATATATGTGTGTGTGTGTGTGTGTGTGTGTGTGTGTGTGTGTGTGTAATAAATTAAATATTAGGCCCTCCATTCTATTATTTAAATTCCCTTTCCTGAGTCCAATTCCCAGTAACATTACTTTAGCGCTTTAAAAACCCATAGCAACAGAACTTCCCATAAAACAGCAAACGTTGCATTTCTACACGTGTATACGTCTCGAGAAAGGCGTGGGTTCGCATCGCCAGCCCCAAATTCCGCTGACATTTCAAAACAACAGGCACATGTACCTCGCTTCTAGCGCGTAAGGTTGAAAGGTGATATTACACTTCGCTCCGAGCTGTCGTCTGAGATGGACAGATGTTACTATCGCTCTAATAAAACTATTCGACACGACTGCTTCAAAATTTTAATTCCTTTCAGGCTGAGTCTAGCTCCAGCCATGTAAATTTGAGCTAGTTTTCCTTTTCAGGTTGCATTTTAAGAACGAGATGTAATGGATATATTACACATATATATATAGTGGAATCTAGATCTATCGTTTTTCAAAGGACCGACTGAACTGAACGATAGATGCGGGAACATAACGAAGCAATATGATCGTCGGGAATGGGTGAAATAAATGACACATACGGGAAAACGATGACGAGAGACCGATGACGGAGAACGATCGATCGAGATTCCACTGTATATATATATATATATATATATATATATATATATATATATATATATATATATATATATATATATATATATATATATATACAGTGGAATCTCGATCTATCGTTTTTCAAGGGACCGATTGAAATGAACGATCAATGCGGGAAAACGATAGATGCGGAAACATAACAAAGCAATATGATCGTTGGGACTGGATAAAATGAACGACACATACGGAAAAACGATGGATCCGAAATCGATCGATCGAGATTCCACTGTATATACAGTAATACCCAGAAGTTACGCGATAGGTGGGACTGACCAAAGATCGAGTAAGTCGGGGTACAACTTTGCATATAAATACATCTAAATTTTGTCCAATTGGGACCAATAAATTACAAAAACAGAAGTTTAAAGGGAAAATATTGTATTAAAATCAAAATATTGTATTACATATTAACATTATACATATATACAAGATATTAAAAAAATATGTTGATGGTTTTAAAAAAATCCAATAAAGTAGTCTGCCGTATTAACGCCGCCTTTTTTTAAGCAAGGAATTTCTTCACAGAAGACAAACTTTTTTTTTCTTCCTGCTTTGTCGTGATCATGCGATCTTTATTAGAGTCTATATCCTCTAAAAAAGATTGTAACCCTTTCTCAATTTCGAGACCTCCTCCCATGTTTATAATTATCATTAGGTTTTCTTGTGGAATTGGGTTTGATGTGTCGGATTCTTCAGTGATGTTTTGGTCGCTCATCTCTATGAGATCATCGACTGTCAGCTCCTCGGGATGAGAATCCAACAGCTCTTTAACATCATCTCCATCGATTTCCATATCCAATTGCCCGGCAAGATCGTCAATTCCTACCACACGAGCAATATGATCAGCTTCAGGCGTCCTTTCCGTCTCGTTTTTAAAAAATATTGGACAAAGTTTCTTCCAGACATCATTTCAAGTTTTTTCAGAAATTTCACTCCAAGATCTTAGGTGAAAAGGGTAAAATAAAAAAACCCCGCGTAACTTCGAGTTCGCCTAAGTCGGGTTATTACTGTATATATACATATAACAGTTCCGTAACTGACTGACTGACTGACTGACTGACATACAACGCACAGACAAACCCTAAAGGGCTGACATTTTGCATGGCGATTCTTTTTATTGTTTAGGGGTGCACTAAGAAAGATTTTTGAAATATTCTTCTTAGATTTTTTTAAATAAAATTTTTAAGCTCTTTTTTGTAACTTTTTTTAAGTTTGCATTTAAAACAATAATTTGAGGGTTATAAAATTTATATCACGAGAAAGATCATAAAAATTCCTTTAAAATGAGATAATTTTCGAATCTTTACCTCTATTTTCTGATTTTTGGTGAATTTTTAAAGATTCATTTTTAGAATTTAATTTATTAAATGCTGATCACGTGATTTCTTTTTCTGGTACTTTAAATAAATTTATCGTGAAGTGTATAACAACTAAATAGACAAAAAAAAATTTTTTTTCCTTGCTAATGCGGCAGACGATAGGACATTATCCAAAAAAATATTAAAATACAATAAAAGATATGTTCCTCAAACTGTACTATATTCTTTAGTGTGTCCTATTACATTTAATTTGAATATTTTCTTCTACATTATTTTGTCTATAAAAATATCCCTTACGATTTTTTTTATAAATATATTTTTTTGTTTTTTGTTTTACATCAATTGTATATATTGATTGTCGTATTTATTATTAAATATATATATATATATATATATATATTGATTGATATTGGCATTAGTTGTATACATTGACCGTTGTAATTAATTTGAATCTACTCCGTAGCGAAGTGCGGGTTTTCAGCTAGTATATATATATATATATATATATACATATACAGTCGAACCTCCATATATCGAACTTCCCTATATCGAAATTTTCTATATATCGAACTCTTAGCAAATTTCCATGTTCATTACATAGAAAAATTGTTTCCATACATCGAAAAAATCTCTAAATATCGAAATTTTTTTTCAAGACATATTTGGAGATTTCATTCCAGTTTAGAATAAAATCTCCTAATTTTTGGCGTTTGAAACAATACCTCTTAGACTTCAATTCACGGAAATGTCCCTGATGAAGTTTATAGTGGACTGAATAAATGCGAAAATTTCTTTGATGAACTTTCTGCAAACGTGGCTGTTCACCAAGATATTCGTAGTTTTTTTTAAAGAATGTAACTGTGATCATTGTAACCACTGTCTGGATTGTTGTTTATTTAAAAGGTATGTAGTACTCAATAAATCTTTCATATTAATTCATTTTTTATTTATTAAATTTCATTTAGTGTGATTCGAATATAAATTGGAAATGGAGTTTCGTATACGAAAATTAGCTTTAATTTTAATGTTTTAGGAGAATTATGATAAAACTAAGATCAATTCTATATATCGAAATTTCTATATATCGAATTTTTTTCCGGCACTTTGCTACTTCGATATATGAAGGTTCGACTGTATATATATATACATATACAGTCATACCTAGAAGTTACCTGATATGTGGGACCGACGAAGGAATGTTTTATCCCGAACGTGATGCGACGACAGTGCCTCTAGGAGTGCGAAGGATGAACTAGACAGACGGAGACAGGCTCTCAACAGTGCAAGACGTTGCCCAGCAGCGGACGCTCTGCGTAGTTAACCCCTTTCGCATTTGTGAAGGCCTGACGCGGCCTGACGTGTGATGATATAATGTAACCTCATCCTTGTATATAGTTCTCCTAAATATCAATATAGTGTATAGTGTAAGTAGTGAGACTCCTTTTATGAGTACTGCTTTATTCTTCGTATAAGAGAGTCTGGGTTCGCTTTTGAGTGCGGCCTGAATTCTATACACACACACACACACACACACACACACATATATATATATATATATATATATATATATATCTGTGTGTGTGTGTGTGTGTGTGTGTGTGTGTGTGTGTGTGTGTGTGTGTGTGTGTGTGTGTGTGTGTGTGTGTGTAAGTAACGATAACGTGCCACCTTTATTAATCTAACGCGTATTCTAAATTAACCTTGTTTCCTCTCAATAAAGTACAGCCCCTTTTCTAAATTGTGACCTCGAAATAAACTAACTGATCAGATATTCAATTCCCTTAGTACACGCGCCGAACATTAAAGTTATTTTTAGACACGATTCAACGTCTCGCGCCTATCTCGCCACGCCGCGCCTGTTCGGAAAGTCATGAGGCGTTGAGTCATACCTTCCCGTGGTCAAGTCAGATGTCCGTTCCTAACCAATTAAATGTATTTTAGACACCTAGCGGCAGGGTCACGAACGCTTGGTATAAAAGGTCAAATATCGATTTCCGCGGGCTTTTTGTCCTGTCCCGGTGTCGTCTTTGCTTTGCTTATCTCCGCGCGATATATGCCGCCGCTGTCCGTCCCATTATGTGGTGTCCAGCATATTCAAGTGAGTCCGGCACCTACGGTGCTTGCTTGTTTGTGTTTCATCGTCAAGTTATCTGATGTAAAGTTACTTTGCTGAAATCTCTTGTGCAGTGAGCTGTCTTCCTTATTTGGATTAAATAAAATAAATCACGGACTTTGTGTTTCTCATATCTGTTGTGCGAGTTCTCCGATCGGTTCCTGCTCTTTCCTCGGTGACAACGACTACCACCAACCGTAACGTTGAATAAAGAAACCGCGGCTGCCTGAAGGCAGGTGTTCTCCCCGAAGGGTTAAAGCCGATTCGGAAAGGCTACAATCATCCATGCCAGTTTTGGGAGTCGAACTCACAAACTCTGGTACCAAATGCCATTGGCCTAGCCATTCGGTCATCGCCCGGCCGAGTACAAGTGGGAATGCGAGTATTTTTTCGCAGAAACGGCAGAACCTATCGCATTTGCCTCTCCGTGACGTCAACAGCCTTATCAAGTGCGCACGTACGTATTGTGCAGAGATCTGATTAATTATCCATAACAGAGCTAACTGAGCTTAGCATCTCCCATCGGTTGAAAGAAAAACATAAGCGGGGGAGAAATTTGCATATAAGAGGACGATCGTGAAATTTTTGCTCCCATACATTTTTACCCCTGGGAGGTGGAGCGAAGCTAATGACATGCAGGGTGCATCCATCATGCATGAAGCAAATAAGCAATATTATTTGATTCGCATATGAATGTTTCCACATCATTGTATGTGAAAACGATACAGAACCTCCCAGAACTGGTTGGAGGGCATCGTCCAGAATTTTCACGTTAGGGAAAAACAAATTCAAAGAGGTAGTCGATCGGGGCCTGGGACTGTGCTCCAAGGAAGACTCGAGAAAGGGCAACCACTGCTCAGAGGTAAGTACCTTTGAGTTTTAAACTGTGTTGGCAAAGTCTGTGGCACTTCTTGTAAAACGTATCTTATATATTTATTATATTATGAGCTCGGTGTTTGTTGGCGCTCGCCTTCGCAGATTAATTGGTTCCTAAATTTGTTTCGTAAAGCAAAATGTGTCATTGCTTTACGAAATGACGCATTTTGCTTGATTCTGTAAAGCAGTGATTGCTTTTCATAGATAATCGACATTGTTTTAATAATCCTCCGATAACTTTAAGAAGTTCCTCGCAAATCTTAAGAAGTTTATAGATATTTAAAAAGTAGGGAATTTTCAGGTTGTCAACACGCATATAAAAATCTTTCTTTTTTCTACTATTACAGAAAATAAGTATCATTTCCTACTACAGCAGATTCCTGGCGTGCCCACATATTCTAACTGAATCCATTTAAAGATTTTGAAAAATCTAACACCAGCGATGTGGTGTACCTGCAGCTGTTTGCAGCCCGTCGTGGCAATGATTCCACCCACATAGATGTGTATACCGATGAATCGAAATCGTGCGATTATGTTTGCTGCGCTTATGTCTGCAACAACGATGTGATTAGTCGTAGCTTACACCCCTCATTTTCTGTCTTTTTTGCTGAACTCGAAGTCATCCTGGAAGCATTACAGTACATTTGCACCCGGAGAGAGAGACATTTCACAGCGTACACTGATTCGTTGAGATCCTTACAGACTTTCGAATCAGATGCCCTTATTCTTCCTTTGGCAATTGAGGTTTTGAGACTCAAACGTCAACTCTCTGGTACGGGCTGTAAGGTATTATTTTGCTAGATTCCGAGTCATGTAGGAATACGGGGAAATGAACTGGCAGATGCTGCTGCGAAAAATGCTATGTCGCGCTTCCTAAACGAACCCCTCTGTGTGACATCGAGCAAGGCAACGAAGAGACTGACTCATTGTAAATGGCAGGAAGATGGAATCTACAGGTCAGAAACAAGCCATATGGAATAAAGCATGCCATCGCTTCATGGCAGACTTATTACCGAGCTAACCTACTGGGAAGAGAGTTGTGTTGTTGACACGTCTGCGTATCGGACACTCCCGACTCCGTCCATCTGCTGCTCTGAGAGAGTGCTCCCGTGTGTCTTTATTGTAAATGCCCTCTCACCATTTCGCATATCTTAACTAGCTGCGTTACTTTTAATGCTATTTGTTTTAAATTTTATAGCTGTTAGCCTCCTAGTCGGGATATCGTAATGGGGGAGTACCCCCATCCTAATCTTTTTAATTTTTTACAAACGACTGGTTTTTACTGTGATATTTAGTCTTTTAAATTTTATGTCTCGCGGTTCTATCATTATCGTTTTCATTATCTTCACCTTTTTATCCATGTACTTTGCTTTTAAATTTTTTACATTTTGAATTTTTATACATTTTATTGGTTTTTATACATTGCTTTATAACTTGGTTTTATCTACTTTTACCCCTGTTTGTTTTATCAGTACACCATATGGTTGGCGAATCTTGTTCTTCGGTGGACCTTGCGCATAAAACCTAATTCAACCAATCAACCAACCTACTACTGTATAAAATAAATATACTAGCTCCATAGATCTGCAGATAACACCTTGACGATCGGCTGTTTTATGCTGATCTTACCGTTGTTCTCTGCGTATATTCTAACGAAACGTTCTTATTTTTGTAGGAAAATACACGCTTGCCAAAATATTTTTTTTTAAATATTTATTTATTGAGTGAAAATTTGTTAAAAATTCGTGTTTTGCCGAAATAGTGTACGATATCGTAATTTTTTTTTTAATGAAAATCTTGTTGAAAATTACCATTAGCGCCCTTTACACGTACGTTCTTTCCCGCGTGAAACCACGATCCCGCGTGATTGAGTGCACGTGTGAAGGTGTCGGAGAGGAAGGGAAATCTGCTTTGGAGCGTACTGCAAGTTTTCCCGCGCGCAATCCCGTACGCTCCAAGCACTCGCGAAAGAACGTACGTGTAAAGGGCGCTATTAATTCATGTCTCCGGTCCTTAATGTGTAAATAGGGTTAATGCGTATCCCCACCGCCGTCTGTTTTGGATGCAGAGTATCCTGAACCTTTGGGGTTAATATCCCCTGGCCGGAAGTATGCTATACCAGGTCCATATAGGCTAGCGGGCTGAGGGTTACGCCCCCAGTTTATAAAACCCCCGTAAGATACGAGTGGACGTCACTGAAAAAAATATGTTATGTCCGGCAACATAATGGTTTGTGCAATAGGATTCTAAAAACTCTGTATTAAATCTGACACCAAGAAAATTAAAATATACTTTTCTTCTTGTTTGTTATTTTGGGATTTTCTGTCGCGAACCCTCTTAAAATATTTTTACTGCTTGATTAAAAAAAAAAAATCACTAGACAGTTTTAGCTGAAAATCAGATTTCTCAAGAGGACAGTAGTAATTTTTTTTTTTTTTACTTCAGTATTTTAGACCAATAAAATAAAAAAAATTCTAGAATTTCATGACGCGGTGTCCAGAAAATTGTAAAACCTAACTTGAGTATTAACTGCATATATATATTTTTTTTAAATCAGAAATTTTAGGCTCAAAATCACATTTTCAGCTAAACACAATTCACATTTTCGGACTAAACGAAGAGAAGTTATTCACCTATGAATAACTTCCTTACTTCATATAGAATACATAACCACCTGTTTTTATTCCCCCTTTAATAGGTCAATCCAAACAAATCGAAGATGCTTTTCCTTTGGATCACCTCGCTGTTGCTGTGGGAAACTACAGGTTTTCCCATTCCCTGGGAGCTGGTGGACATGACATACACCTTCGACGAGACCACCCTCAACTGGCCCACCCAGAAGAAGTTCGAGTTGACGGTGACCATGAATCAAACGACGGAGGACGGATACTGGTAGAGCAATTTCTTCTCCAACTTACTTTATTTTTCAGTACTATCCAGATTAAGATCTTTCCACATCAAGAACATGATTTTTAGTAACATCCTATCATGCGTAACTGCAATACCAGGCTACTCCTGGCCCTATTTTGTTGTGTTTTGGAGCCAACCATTCTTTGAGAAACCTTTGGAGGTGTTGAAACCGATTCACCTACGAGATATGCATGAATTTGTCTGATGACATGGGTTAAGAAAAAGAAGACAATGCTTTTTTTACCCAATATTATCAACTTTGTATTAACCTTTTCCTTACGAGGTGGGATAGCATGTATCCCAAGAATATGGGTCCAAGAATGAATATATATATATATATATATATATATATATATATATATATATATATATATATATATATACAGTAACCACCGCTTATAGTGATCAGTGGTTATAAGAATCAACCGTTTATAAGAATCAATATCGTGAAAACAAAAACAAATGTATTATTTCCATGTTAAAATTTTCGCTTTAAAGAATCAATCCACCGGTTTTAAGAATCAGTTTACACTCTTCGCTTTCCTTTCATTTTTCAAAAAAAGCCACTTAAACCCTCAAAAGGCACGAAGTTCTTTCCTTTTTTTTTTTTTAAGAAAGATTGGTAAGATGGGATGGAATATAGTCATAAAATTCATCACTTTCTTTGTTAGACATAACATAATAGTTTCCCCTTAAACGCATTAGCACAACACTGTACTATTAGCTTAACATTGGGGCATCTTTACCCGTCCGGGTCCGATTTTACTTTTCTCCACTGACAAACAAAAATAGGGACTCTTTTTTCCCACCTCCCACATCCTGGTTGCGGCTTCCTGGACGACCCTGAAATACATAAATTTTCGGCGAAGTGTCCACTATTACTTAGGCAAACGTGACATTAGTAGATTCAGCACGTTATCAAACCGCGAAACGTAAGCTAGATGGTAAATCTTCGTCTGAGACTATTAGTATTGAAAGAGGTATAAACAGCCTCCTGAAAACTTCATTACGTCAAACTACCATAGAAAACTTTTTCTTGCTCCCTTCCTGTAGTTGAAATGTTAAAACTGTTAAGCAGGTATGTTGTAACAAATATTGGATTTTTTCTTCTCTTACTATAATCATGTGTATCTACTTATAGGTCTACAAATTAAGCTGTATTTTTAAAATTTAAAAAAATAATTTTAATAAAAGATAATTAACGTAAATTAAAGAGTATCTTATGGTAAATTCACTAATATATGTATATAAAGGTGTGTATGTGCCTGTCCAAAACCAAATGTGTATGTGCAAAACCAAAATTTCGGCTATAAGAATCAACCGCTTATAAGAATCAAAAACAGTAATAACAAACGTGATTCTTATAAGCGGAAATCACTGTATATATGTCTATATATATATATATATATATATATATATATATATATATATATATATATACAGTGGAATCTCGATCTATCGTTTTTCAAGGGACCGATTGAAATGAACGATAAATCCTGGAAAACGATCGATGCGGAAACATAACAAAGCAATATGATCGTTGGGACTGGATAAAATGAACGACACATACGGAAAAACGATGTATCCGAAAACGATCGATCGAGATTCCACTGTATATATATATATATATATATATATATGTGTGTGTACTACATATATATATATATACATATATTTATTTATATACATATATATATATGTGTGTCTGTACTACATATATATATATATATATATATACAGTATATCCACTAAGTCCCTTCCTACCCCCCCCCCTTAACTTCCGAACGGCTGCTGCTATATCCATAAAAGTGGTGTCTAGGTATAGTAAAGTAGCTATGCACTACTGAATGAAACCACCTACAGCGCCACCTGGTTGAAAACTGTGGAGTTAGCATTCCTATCTCGAAAACGGAACGAGATAGGGAAAAAAGTGATTTACATAGTTGTAGAAAATCATCGATTTAATACGAAAAGATACCTTGTGGATATTAATGCAAAGAATAGAACGGTTAAAACGCGCATTTGTTTTTTCGCGATTTCCTACACTGTGACGTCACGAAACTTGAACGATAGGAGAAATTATTATCCTTCGGGAAAAGCACGACACCGCAATGTGCACAGTGGTATATCGCTTTTGATCTCCAATCAAAAGGACCGCGGTTCAAACCTCGAGGGTTTCATCCTTGTACTGATTGTCTTTATAAACAGAGTAGACAATACGTAGTTCGTGTAAAATAGTATCGCATCAACTCAACGCAACTTGCGCTTGGTGTTCGAAATTTTTGCAGTATGCAAATACGTAAGAAACGTCACGCCTGTTTACCTGAGACAGCTATAAAAATGTTGATGCTCGTGGCTGAGTATTCCAAAGCTGAGATCTCCAGTGAAGTAGTACCTCGTCAAGGAATTTGGGGACCAAATAATTGGGTATGGCGGTTTCGAAGAGTGGCCTCCACGTTCACCTGATCTGACTCCACTGGACTTTTTCCTGTGGGGATACCTGAAACAGCAGGTGTATGCGACCCCTCCACAAACATTGCAGGACCTTAAACGGCGCATTACGAACGCTTGTGCCAACGTGTCACGCTCTATGCTCCAACGTGCGCAACGTGAGATTCAAACGATGATCCAAATGTGTATTGCAGCTGACGGTGAGACGTTTGAACATCTCAAATAAAGGTATATTGTTAAAATTAGTTTTTTTCTTTCTCAGATCGTTTTGTCACGTCACAGTGTAGGAAATCACGAAAAAACAAATGCGCATTTTAACCATTGTAGTCTTCTCATTAATGTTCACAATGTATCTATTCGTACTAAATCGATGATTTTCTTTAACTTTGTAAATCACTTTTTTCCCTATCTCGTTCCGTTTTCGAGATAGGAATGCTAACTCCACAGTTTTCAACCAGGTGGCGCTGTAGGTGGTTTCATTCAGTAGTGCATGGCTACTTTACTATACCTAGACACCACTTTTATGGATATAGCAGCAGCCGTTCGGAAGTTAAGGGGGTGGGAAGGGACTTTAGTGGGCATACTGTATATATATATATATAACCCCTTAATGACCGTTCTTACAAACGGGGTAAGAAATTACCTGTTCTATAGAGGGAATCGGGAAAATGGGCCCCGTAGGCAAAAGGTTAAGATAATGGAACAGTCGATGCGAATTCCGCTTTACTGCTTATTCCGTCTGTTGTTGCAGAGAAAACTGAAATGGAGTAGACTGAAAATAGAAATAAAAATTCTAGCCTATAGTGAAAAGATGAAAGGACTTTTAAAATATCCTCATCTTCTGAACTTTCTTCCGCAGCATTTTCATTTATTGGCTATACTTTTTCCAAAAAACCTGCTATTTTCGTGTGTTTGCGTTTGCCTGAGCGATCTTCATAAATTTCATTGCACGGAGATAAGCAGTGATGTTCTCTCTTAAATTTCGCCCTTCTTTCAGTGGATGAATATGAATTTGGAAAATTAAAGTTCAAAACTTAAACTTAAACAAACAATGCATACCAGTAACGCTGGAGTTTGGTTTCATTCTTGTGAGATTTTTAAGGTATGATTTTGAACTCCAGCATTTCCATCGGTGTTTCATCGGTTCTCCGGAATGATTTCGTCTATCCAAGATGTCATTTCCACCAAATTTGGTTCAGCAGCCTCTTGTTTAATCTTGTAAATCTGGAACATCCTCTGCATTCATGTCATCGTAACATACCAGTCTGCTCATCAGCGTCCACCTTGCTTTCCCAATCGCGCTCAAATGCACGCAACGGAATTATCCTTATTGAAGATTTTATCGCCAGTTTACGAAAACTTCGATTCATATACAGTGAAACTTCTCTATGTCGGCCAGTCATGGTTCCGAAAAAAAGTGGCCGTCTTGAGCGGTGGTCGGCTGGAAAAGTCTCACTGTGTACATATGGCAAGGATGACCAAACTGTGGTTCTCCGTTAGAATTTTGGAAACTTGTGCAAGAATCATAATACCCAAAATTAAAATTAACGGCACGTCTGGTAATAGAGCCCCTTTTAACCCCGAAGTTCGAATTTTTTAAAAAAGATTTCTTAGTAAGCCTAAGTGGAACAACAATATAAAATTTCAGATTTCTAGGACTTATGGTTCCGGAGATACAGTGATCAGTCAGTGAGTAGTATTTGGCTTATATATATATATACACAGGGCTAGATTTGAGGCGGAATGGCGTTCCGGTACCTCTCTTTAACAATAATTTGGAATACCCCCCCCCACACACCCCGGATGGTTACCGTTCCGGCACCTCTATTTCTAGAAATCTAGGACTGTATATATATATATATATATATATATATATATATATATATATATATATATATATATATATATATATAAGCAAATATCGGGTGTCCCAAAAATAACCGACGATTTGAAAAATCAAAGAAAAACGGAAGGCGGTAGAAATCTACGGTTTGCTGCATTCTGCTTAGGTAACCAGGGAATTTATTCTCACCAATTTTCAAAATTAGTTAAAAAGTTCGTCAACAGATGGCGCTGCTGACTAAGAAAAACTATAAAACAATGTTTTCAAAATAACCACCGTTTGCAGCAACAACGTGGCGCAGTCTGAGGTCAAAATTCGCAGACGCCCGTGCAAACATTTCAGTTTGAATGTTCTGACAAGCAGCAGAGATGTATTGTTCCAGTTCATCTACAGTTTGTGGATTGTGACGATACACCTGGTCTTTCAAGTACCCCCAAAGAAAAATTCGCATGGCGTCAAATCTGGCGAATAGGGAGACCAATCCATGCAACTTTGCATATGCTTCTTGCTTTGAAAACATTGTTTTATAGTTTTTCCCCAGTCAGCAGCGCCATCTGTTGACGAATTTTGTAACTAATTTTCAAAATTGGTGAGAATAAATTCCCTGGTTACCTAAGCAGAATGCAGCAAACCGTACATTTCTATCACCATCCGTTTTTCTTTAATTGATTTTTCAAATCGTCGGTCATTTTTGGGACACCCGGTATGATTATATATTTATGATATACTATGTACTATGTAGGATATGCACCTTATGAACAATACATATTTTAAGCCAAGAAAATATAAATTTGATTTTATATTTTGATATTTCCCGAACACCCCCCCCCCTGAAAATTTCATAGTTTAAAGACTAAAAATAAATTACATCCTCGATAATACGGCTGTTACTCGTTTACGAATGGCAACAAACAAAAAAAAACCGATTTATTTTTCCCATCTTCCAGGCTGCAGCTGGAGGAATACACGTCGGCCATCCACGCCGGCACGCACATGGACGCGCCGTGCCACTTCGCCAAGGGCAAGTGGTGCGTGGAGGAGATCCCCCTTGAAAGGCTGTCCGGCCCCGCAGCGGTGGTCGACATCACAGACAAGGCCCTGCAGGACCCGGATGCTACGGTGGACGTGGAAGACCTGAAGGAGTGGGAGGCGATCTCTGGGAGGAGCCTCAACCGCACCATCGTCGTCATGAGGTCCGGCTGGGGACGCCGGTGGGGGGACAGGGAGGCATATATGGGCACCGCCGACAACGACACCGGCAAGCTGCACTTCCCCGGCATGTCCCCCAAGGCCGCCCAGTGGCTAGTGGACAATAGGGACGTGTACGGCGTGGCCTCGGAGTCCCTGTCGCTGGACAGGGGCCAGGGGAAGGATTTCATGGCTCACAGGATCCTCCTGGGGAACAATATCTACGGCCTGGAGAACGTCGCCAATGTCGAGGAGATCCCCATCGTCGGCGCCTACCTGCACGTGCTGCCCATGAAGATAGGCCGAGGGAGCGGGGCGCCCACCAGGATCGTCGCCAAGTACCCGAAGTTGACATTCAAACCCAAAGATGGCAAGTCGGTCACGGAAAGGTCTCTGAGGGAGGTCATCATCTTCAGCTAGTAGTAGTCTTCAGACAGCTGGGAAATCGGACCTCTAACCGGACTCAGGCGAACTGAATACTTTACGTTAGCTTACTTGCAAAAACTTTAGGAACCTGAAGTTTGACTGGACTGCTGAAAAGCTCCTTAAATATTCAATTCTTTTTCATTTGTTCTCTATTTAGGAAAGTTTTTATTGAACTGTCTTATTTGTTGTTTGCGAGGCGGCATTTCTTGGAAAATCTCAGTATTTTGTGTCAGTTTGTTCATCCAGGTTAAGCGCCGAAAGAATAATCTCTTTGTTCGTATAGGCCTAATGTGTATTAATGGATGCTTTATCAAATAGTTCAATAAAAACAATGACAGTTCAGTAACGATTCCACCGTGTTGAGTGTATAATTTGCATATTTCTTTCAGTCTGTCTCCCTTCCTACATATACACACATGTATGTATGCGAGTGTGTTAGTACGTATACACGCAATCCCATATCTAAGATTCTAAATGCCAAAATCTCTGAAAACTGAACGTGTTATTGTGGTCTCAGTGACACCAGTGAACAATATGTTAGACATTTTACTACGATAGTTTCTTGGAGATAAATTAAAAAAAAAAAATAATGAAAAAATTATTTAACCAATGCATTTGCTTTTGAATATTTAGCTCTCTAGTTCACTTTGGCTTCATTCCTTACTGGTAGAAACATAATATGTTATTTATCACAAGACAACAAAAGTTTGTCATACGAATATTCTCAACTGCCATTTTGATAGTGTTAAAAAAGCACCTTTTATTATAAAATATTATGCAGTGGCGGACATTGCTATTATCACTAGGCACAAAGTATCATACTTGAACTTTCACTTAAAAGTTATTTCCAAAATTTTAAAGTAGAATTCTCAGTAGAATTTAACAGACTCTCATTTAATAAGCTTGTTTGAAGAATACGATTTTCTCACGCGATTAGTCTTCAGTTTCCTATCGCGAAGTTTCGACTCACTTTTAAGTACTATGCTGCTGCTATCTATTGAAAGATTAAGTATTTATTCTCCCCCCCCCCCAAGTCTGCTGTTTTCAGGGTTTATTAGGTCTTGGTCTAAACCGTATATCGCACTAATTTTTTTTTTTCACCACTGCGAATAACAATAATTTCTTCGAAAAATAATATGTATAATTAAAATTATTTAGCATTTACAGTAATTTATTTCGTTTTTCCTGCAACAGTACAGCCATGGTCGGGCCGATCCATTGTGGTGTGATGCCCGAGGAAAGTTTTAAAAACGACGCTTTTCCAAATTTTAGTAGACTCTAACCAACGAATATATCACTAGTAGAACATAGCCTACTTAATAGAATAACAGACATTTTGGGTAAAATGCGCATTAAATTAAAAGAAAAGTTTTATTTATTTAAAAAAAACTAAAATGAAAAAATTAAGGAATCTTAAAAAGCAGAAAAAGTAAATAAATATGAATATAATTTGCTTTGTAACAAAAATAATTACTAAACCATTCTCCGAGCCTTTATGGCAGAAAATGGTTCGACTGCATCTCTCCAATTGATTACTTTCGATAGTCTTTTCTATAGAAATTATTGCCCAACCGTTCAATCGCTGTTGCGTTTTTGTTGTTCGTAGATAATTCTTTAAAATTGTCAATTTAGAAAAACTGCGCTCAGCTGCTACAAAAGTTACAGGCAGTACTTGTAGAATTCCTAGGGCCTGTTCACATCAGTGACGTAGCGAGCATAACTGGCACCCCCTCCCCCCGAAAAACATATAGTAATATAATATACAAAATTAGTGAAAAGCGCCATTTGGCGCCCCTCTGTGAGTGGCGCCCGGGGCATGATAGACCCCCTTGCCCCCCCCTCTCACTACGCCACTGGTTCACATAGGAGACCGGTAGCGGAAGCGTTAAAGTATTGAAATACACTCATGGACAAAAAAATTAGCGCACCAAGGAGTCGTCAAAATGAAACGAAATATTACATACGTAATGACTACTTTGATATAAGTAAATGATAAGAAAATCAAAGAAAAAGGATAATTTATTTCAGAGAAAAAGGCAAAAGAACGGAGGAGTTAATACTCCGTTGGACCCCCTCTAGCGCGAATGCACGATGCGATACGATCGGGCATTGAGTCATACAAGTTCTGTATGTCTTGAGACATTTCGTTCCATATTTGCTGTAACCTTGCCTCTAGTTCGTTCAAACTCGTGGGATGCCCAACTCGTCGTCCCAAATGATCCCAGATATGCTCGATTGGAGACAAATCTGGGGATCGGGCAGGCCAAGGAAGGGTAGTAACAGTGCGGAGACAGTCTTGTGACACCCTTGCCGTATGAGGCCGAGCATTGTCTTGTTGAAAAATGGCTCCTGGGAGCCGTTGCATGAGTGGCAACACATGTGGTTGCAGGATTTCATGAACATACTGCTGGGCTGTCATGGTGCCACGGAACAATACTAGGGGTGACCGTGTATTGTAGGCAATGGCACCCCATACCATCACACCAGCTGTGGGAGCGATGTGTCGCTGTACAGCAAAGGCAGGATTGAAGCGTTCACCACGGGCTCTCCACACACGAACACGATTGTCATCACTGCCGAGATTGAATCTGGATTCGTCGCTAAAGGCGACCTGGTTCCATTCCGCTGCAGTCCAGTTTCCTCGTGCGCGGCAAAACTCCAAACGGAAGCGTCAATGGGTGGGCGTCAAGGGCAGCACACGTAATGGGCGCCGCGATACCAACTGTCCTTCAGCCAGGCGCCTTCGTATGGTTCGAGAAGACACAGAGGCCCCTAGTGAAGGTGCTACCTGTGCCTGGATGGCGGCCGATGAAGCAGTTAGCTGTACGCGTGCATTTCTTACGATGTGGCTGTCTTCTCGACGACTGGTCTGTCGAGGGCGTCCTGAGCCTGGTCTTCGTGTACATGACATCTCTCGAGTCCACTGGTCCCAACACCTCCTCACAACACAATCAGAGCGGCCTAATTGACGAGCTACTCGCCTAGCTGACCACCCAGCTTCCATCATCCCGACGATTCTCCCCCTCTCAAACTGCGACAACTGCTTATATTGTCTTCGAACACGGCGTAATGGCATGTCTATCTCAGCTCTTCCTTTGTAAATGATTCAGCACACTCAAACAAACTTTGGTTACCTGTTTTATACTCCACAGAGTACGATGTTCAACGCCCTCTACCGGCTATACGTAATGCGCAATCACGCTGCTTTTCTAATCATTTGCATATCTCCCCGACATGTACCTTCATTGCAAGTTTCGTTACAAACCCGCAATTATTTCTTGGTGCGCTAATTTTTTTGTCCATGAGTGTATATTTAACCAATGACAAACCTCCAAACGATTAGCAACGAAATTTTTAACGTCTATGATTGGTTTATTTCCGTCTCAGCACCACCTTTCCTTTTATGCTTCCGCTACCGGACTCCAGTGAACAGGGCCTTAGAGTAGAGCTACAACAACGTTTGGAAATATGCATTCAAAATCAGATGTACATACAAAATAACCACTTCTTACGTATTTCTTACTTGATTCGGTAAATTTAAACATAGACTATAACTTAACGATAACTTATAACATAAGTTTACAGGTTCATCTTTCAGATAAATTGCAGATATATCGGCTTCGCCTTCATCCTTAAGTAAAAGTCGTTAACAATATTTTTCTATTATACTAGTATTATTTATATTTTAAGAAAATGTTTCAATGGCGTTTCTAGCTCAATATTTGCGATGTGAGGGGCCGAAAACTTGTTTTCGGCGGGAACGGAGCCAATGCTTTTATCACAATTTCGAAGCCTGCGTCTTCGGGGTTTTACATTAGGCACCAAAAATGGGATCTCGGCCTTTCCGCGGACGCGTCGAAGAATTTTTTGGGTTTGTGTCCCCAGGATGTATTTTCAGTACAAATTTGTGCGTATTCCTCCGGACTATAAAAACGTTTCAGAAGAATTATAAACAATACTTCGTTAAATTTCGGGCGTATACAGTGCCGAAAAATATATCTCGGTGGGTACTCCAAGACACCATTTTATAATTTCATTGGTGCCTCCATCGTTTGCTTTCATTTTCCGTGCAGACCGCTCTGGGCCTGTGAAACATTCTCAAGATCAATTTTGAATATTTCTAGTGATATTTTTGTCACAATGGGCCAAAAAGCGCGATTTCAAATGAACTGCCGCAGTCTCTGGACACGTAGACCAGAGGTATGGTTTATTTCTGAACAAGCGCCACCGGGATTTATTTTCGGGACTTTCGATATGCTGGTCGAAGAAATGGATATATTAAAACCTATTCTTCATTGTCAATGTTTCAGACAACTCAAAAATTTCTGCAATTCTTTGCAATAGATGACAGAGATACTGGCTTTCCGACTGTATTGATATTTTTAACGTTTATTTCTATAACTGTGGCATCGGGGAGAAAAGAAGTTTTCCAGATTTAAATTAACTTAAACATACCCTACGTCAACAATATCGCGGCAGAGACTAAACAGCCTTAAAATACTGTCTATGGATCATGAAGAAATTAAAATAAGATCAAGTCGTAAATAATTTCGCAGAGAGAAAATCAAAAATTTGTAAGAAAATATTTTTGTTCTGTAAATAAAATATTTGTAGTCTAGTTACTTTTTAGTTTTTGTTTTCTTATAAATGTTTATAAAAAAAAAGTAGGGCCGCCTTCCTGTTTTGGGCTTTTATGCTTCACATTATATATTTAGCATTTAATATATATTAGTTTTTTGAAAGGCCCCGCCGAAAGTCCTACAATGGGGCATCCGCAATGACAAAGGCCGGCCCTGCTGTTTACATTCCCGAAGGTTTTAAGGTGCGTGAGAGAAGCGCTTTGTCCACATTGCATTCGCAGAGTTAAAAGCTTTAGCCAATCACAGACAGAGTTCAAACCAATGACAGGTCATATCAACCATCTCGGCGCCCACGGAAGAACGCAAGCTAATGTTGGACAAGACCTAACGCAGGTTTTAATCAATTGGAAAAACTCTAGTATTTTTCGAATAGGAAATTAGTACTTTCTAAGGAACGGAGAGTAGAAGGAAAGCAATTAACAAGCACCAAAAATGCAAAAAGTACGGACTCTTTTAAACTTTAATATGTACCTTACAAATAGAAACTAAAATTAAGGAGTTTCTAAAAACTTTCAGGACCCTACGAACGTAGCCAAGCAACATTTATTAGTTTAGTCGTAATCAGATATCTCTCAACCTTCAGATGGGAGCAATGAAACCCTCCACAATCAAAATTTTAATATTCGTCGACCTCAGGCTTCAATTTAACGAATCTTATTCAGTTTCAACCCCTATCAGAGGGTACTGTTATCATACATGCATCGTACCCTTAACATTACATCCCAGACCTTACAACCAAACTCTTTACCACTCGTGCAGCTAAAAGTGCCCCCAAACCACCTGTCATTTACACTAACAAATGTACTAGGTCTTCAGATTCATCGATTGAAGTTCCTCACTGGATGCAGAGTGCCACATTTAAAAAAAATCCTCGTCTTAAGAGACGAGGGTAGAAAATTTTGAAAATGCGATGCTGTCGGATCCCGTCGTTACAATTCAATGCAATATAAATGGCTGAGGCAAAAAGGATGACCAGACTCCAAATAAAACAGCCATCTCTTATCCTGGTTAATATTTTTTCATTCTCAAACCGTCCATTAAACGGACGCCATGCTCGGTGGTTCTAACAAAGAGAGTGCTGAACATTGATAGAAAATTACAAGACAAAGTATGTTGAATATACATCAACACATGGACGACTAACGCCTTCTACACATGAAAAATACAATTAATTTCCGTTACAATGGCCCACTCTAAATGACCTCCAAGTTATGCTATTACTGGACTATTACAATCCAAGTATAAATTGGGTTCCTCCACGTTGTGGAGTATGTGGAAATGTGATACAACCTCGTTTTCAACTGCTCGTTCGTTCTCGTACGAGAAATGGTCTCTCCCATTTTAGAATATGTTATTGGGCATCCTGAGGGTCGGTTTCCAACATTTGTCCTAAAGCCACTACAATTTTGACCGAGCATCCCCCCCCCCCCCTTGGGAGACATTTGGAGGACTCATCCAATCCCTACAAAACCTACATTGGGAGAGGGTTCCTTCCAGCCCACAGATTGAACACACCCATATCCGTTGTAAACACGACAGCATTCAGTGGCCCTTGCAAGGACTCGCACACAGCCTCCCTTAGTACCGAATCTCGATGCACTTACTATTTGTCTGCACCCTGGAAGAACTACGAAAAATTATTTAAAATATATATATATATATATAATCTTGGTCTGTTTAGACAAATCAAGAATTAGGATGAGCATGACCTCCCCAATGTAACAGCCTTCTGATCAGAAACACGGCTAAACTCTCCTCTCTTGTCTAAACTGTGGGAATATAATGGATTTATCACATCTCAAGAACAATCGGTATTTTCAGATTATGGCTCACCAGGATCTGCAGACTGGCAGATTCAAACTGTTGTGTTAATCATTTTTGAATTTCTTAAAATGTTATTGTGTTTTCATTTACACACATGTTTTTAATGTTTTTATCATCCAGGGCTTAAGTGATATGTGTTTATGCACACAGGTTGTTGAGTGCTACAGTAAACAATAAAAATCTGAAACATTGGAAAGATTTTCTTGACTCAGTTGTTCTATTTTCTGGATATCTATACCATTCAATAACAAATTTAAAAACATAATCACTTGTGAGTAAGAATGATCAAGTGTTAGTTCAATCCTGAGACATGAGTATGTTAATTTTCAATGTTTTGATATTAGAATGGCTAAGCTCACTATGGGAAGGAAGAAAAAAGGAAAAGGACTAATCTGCAAAATAAACTTTAATGGAGAAACATCACACAAAATAAAATTGACCTCACAGCTTGCATAAAAAAAGGAACAATAAATTTTTGATACTAAAACAACTATAAAATATAATCTACTCTTAAAATAAACCCTTATTCAATCTGAACAAGCAATTATTGCACGGATTCCTAAAAGTCAATAATCCAGCAGCGTCACTCACATGTTTTAGAAGAAAAACTTACAAAGTCAAATAAATGAATTACCATAAGACTTCTCATTATCATATTACATTTCACTGAAAAATATTAGACCCCACAAATGCAATTGCAAAATAATTTTTCACAAAAGTCAGCACAAAAATACTAAAAATAGTGAAAACCATTTGATTTCCCATCATTCCAGTTCATTTAACTGATTATCAGCATGGGGATTATTATGTGCTTTTTTAAATATAACTTGTGTCGTAAAACACACTGGATTCATGACAATCAGGTAGCAACAGAGTAGACAATGGGGCATCAAAGTACACAGTAGTATAAAAACAAATAAATAAATTCTATATTATTACTGAATACCATCAGTCAGTACTCAATATTTAGCTATATAATAACTAACACAATTTACAATTACAAATCATTTTATCATGAGTGTATAAGTACAAAAAATAGACTTCAATACAACCATTTCTTGGTTCATAAAAATATTCTTACAAAACTTTTAAATATATACACCACATTTTTGATAAATTCAACAAATAGACTTTAGTACAACCATTTCTTGGGCCATAAAAATATTTTTACAAAACTTCTAAATATATGATACTTTTTTAAGTGACAAAATACAAAGGAAATAAAGATGTTGAATGAGGCTTGAATTATGATGCATCTCATTCCATGAACCCAGAAAACTTAGAAAAAATTAGAGATAATTTTTCCAGACTTAACTACATGTTTGACTTTGATCCTCCATAACAAGAAGGAAAAATATACAGAATATCATATATCACAGTTTACGCTTACTTTTGATTCCCTAAAAATACTTAAAAGGTGGAAAAGTAAAGTTAAAAGCACCTTCAGTAAAAACTACTTTTAAATTTTTACCGAGTACAAACCTGCTACAGATGATGCTTTTCAGTGGTATTTAATATCCAATACACATTACATTTTAGAATGGTTACAATATGTTTATTGTCATGTAATTTACCACAGATAAAATAGTGACATTCATTTTAAAGTATCCAACTACATATCTATTTCAAACTGCCTTTTTTAAAAAAATACAATTTTCAGATTCATAGGTTTAACTTTTTGAATAATTTTTTTAGCAAAATCTTTTATCCATTGATTCATAATATCTTTATATACTGTGTTCCTCAAGTAGCAAAAATATGAACTCTCTTTTAAGTACCGCAATGGGCTTCCTACTACTGGAAAATAAAAATGAAGCGGATCTCACGAGGTGCCCCATTTTTAAAAAAAAAATCCAAATTCAGAAACTTATCCCAACTAACTATAGTTTCTCAAAAGGCAATCCATAGCATGGTCCTCACAAAAATAAAATTATTTTATCAAAAGTCCATATTTTGGGAAAAATTCTTTCTAAAAACATTTTTTGTCATAAAGGCATCGTAATATTAATTGAAATTAAAATAACACAAGACTAGAAATCTGTCAGTAAAAATGGAGGCCTTATATGGCTACGCACTTCATTCAGACTTTATCAGCACCTTTATGAGCAGTTTCAGCAACACAGTCTACAGAAATAATTAAAACAAGGTCGACAATTCAGCAAAACATCATTGAACCAAAAATATAATTTTTCAAAATAGCCACAGACTATGCTTATTCTCATTTACCATATATTGCAAGGTAGTATCTTACCAAGTAAGGATTGATAAAATTTTCAGTTGAGATCAAAATAACAAAAATCACCCCCCCCCCTCTTGTTATTTCAAAAGAATTTCGAGAGACAATTCTTATTGTTTGCACAGACAGTTAGCAAAAGATGAAATTAACCTTTTAATCCCCCCCCCCCCTACGTCCTATATCGTGTAGTGTTTAGCATCGTGACCTTCCACACAGTGGGCTTGGATTCATATGCGTAAGGCTTTGACATTCCCATGTTGTCCCTCATAGAAAGCAATGCTGCTCCCAAAATAAAGTAGACAACAAGATTTTGCTTTGTTGATAGGTGAATATCCTCAAGGTGCTTGCCGCATTGGAAAAAAAAAAAAAAAAAAAAAACCTTTATACCCTCAAATTTTTTCCTTTGGTTTTTGTTTGGAGCGCTACGGTCAATTTTTGCTACAAAAGGGCTAATTAGACCGGGACCTACTGCTTAAGGACGATTCCGAACAGCTACAAACGTCCATGCCAAGAGTGGGATTCGAACCCACAGACTTTGGTACCGAATGCCAGCACCCTAGCCATGCGGCCATCGTCCGGCTTTTTCATTTGGTAAAATAGGCAAAATATTGAATTCTATATAAGAAAAATATAACTAAAATTAAATAATTCAGCAGAGAAAAATAATGGGAATGAAGGAATTAATTTTAAATAGAACTAACGAAGAAAATCACTATGCAGCTTATCTGGATATTAAAATTAAAAATAGCAAATTAAAAATCAGGATATATGATAAAAGATTAGATTTAACATTTACCAATTTCCATAGCAATTTAAACTATAAAATTTATTATAATATCTTTCACTCACAACTAAACAGAATAAAAAACATTTGCAATAACAAGTGACGATTATAACAGTGACGATTTTTTGGAGGCTTGTAATAATTTCGAGGAAAGCCTACATAAGAACAATTTCCCTAATAATTTTGGTAACCTAAAAGTATTAAAAAAATGGCATTTAGACTTGGGTGTATTTTAAGGACAATTAAGATAGGGTTTTCTGGTTTCACACTTTCTTTAAATTTTTGTGGCTAAAAAACTTCAATGTGGTGTGGTGCTGTAGTTTTGCTACGGTGGTGTAACTCTTAAGGTTACAAATGGCTGCTATTTAGCTATAACCGTTACTGCAAACCCATTGGTGAATGCACCTTTTGCATTTCTGTCTTTTCATTTGTGTTCGTTTAGGATTGTATGTGTACTTGCATTTATGGTGCGTTGAGCCCTAAGTGCAAGTTTCCCATGTCTTTTTCATTTGTTTTGACTATCTGTTTCAATGGGCATCTCGGGGCCTTGGGATGTCTTTTGGTTAGACCTGCATCCTATTCAGAAAGTTCCCCCTTGAGGTGACTGATTTGGTTAGGCTTCCTGATGAAGAGACCAGTCGGTTGCCTCGTTATATGGTTTAGTTCTTTTACTGCTACAGAATCTTGCATTTATGGTGCGTTGAGCCCTAAATATGTGATTTCAGTTTATTTTGTCTCCATTCTTCCAGTTAGTAATTACTTTTCTCTGTTGAATTATTTACTTTTAGTTATATTTGTCTGTTTCCAGTATGAGGATTTCTCTCAACTATGCATGAAAAGTTAAAATTTTCAACACTAGGGTAAGTTTTCTGTTAATTTGTTTGGCTGTCTATGCCTTCCTTAAATGTATAATTTTGTGTTGAATTATTTACATTATTTGCGATATTCTATATAAGAACTAATGGATATCTCATGAGTCTGGACTTCTCTTTCGCAGCTATTCACTTTCTATTTAATAAACAAAGAGAAAAGAGAAAATCAGTGCGATAGCTCAATTACACAAAACCTATATCACTTATGACATTTTCAAGGAAGATTTTGTACATTCATTAATCAGTTGTTTATTATTTTAATCTATACATCAAAAATACTATCTCTCAACAAAAACTAATTTTCTTTTGACAGCTCATTTATATAATTGAAATTTGCCGACTATTTATACAAAACCAATTTTGAATCACTCAGCCCTCATATAACTGAGGTATATTCCAGAATCCAATTATTTCTAAAATTCACCATTGATTGAATACAATGACTTTCATTGCCATAGGCAAAAGAGAAAATTGATTTTCCTAAATGATCACATATTAGTAATTGAGATACATTTGATAAATGGGAGTGCAATGCATGTATGATGAGTGTGCATTTTCATACTAGTAAATGCATGTAAAGGAATAAGAATACTTCACAAAAAAAAAAAAAAAAAAAAAACAGATCTATGTGACATAAAAATTGAGAATCTGGAGATATTTTGAATAATGGAATAATTCACAAAAAATTAAAATTAAATTAAAATAAAAAAATTGTGTCACAGAGATTGGACTGGAAAAATGATAACGTATCAGGCATAAATGCCAACACATTTTACTTGTCCAAATCTAACAGCTATAAAGAGTTGGACTGGTGAATTATATTGATAAGCATATAAAATAGAAGATATTGGAGAGTTCACAATACAATATATCATGCATTTTAAAGAATGTACCAATTTATGTCAAACAAACAATGCATGCCATAAAACAGATATCGTCGGTATTCTGTAAAAAGGGCGAATATGTATGTAAATCTCTGTGGGTATTCGCCCTTTTTACAGAACACCAACGATATACTGCTATAACTGCAAAAATAATCACTCTAATTCATTAGATTGGAAATGCTTTTACGATGTTCAGCAAGAGCTCTTTTGGCAGCTGATCTTTTCGCCACTTTTTTATTGGGGCCAGTACCGATAACTTCTTTTCCATTTGGGAGAATGACTTTAACGTAACATTTATCTCCTTTTTGTTCAAATGTCCTGAAAACAAATATTAAAATTAGCTACATTAAAATTTAAAACATTCTAGCTCTACTATGAGATAACTTTAATTAAGCATTTCTCATTTTAATGAAGACAAATAAGTTGGATAATGTAAAATATCTCACCAAAATTTTGACAATAAAAAAAAATATTACAGATGATCTAAATTTACCTATACTGATGACAAACCCAAGTTACTTGTAGCTAATGACTTACTTCTAACTTTAGATACAATGAAGTAAAGTATGAAAACATCCAATGATCTATGTAACACACACTAATATGGAATTCATAGCAGAAACAGCTTCACAGATACTTGTTTAGGATTTATTAAACAACATTTAAATTTTGACTAATATACTTTAAGTATATTATGAATTTAAATATACACTAATGTAACTGAATATATTTATCATGCAACAGTCATTAGATTTGATAATCAGAAACATAACAAAAATAATGAAAATTGGAAAATCTTGCCATTATTACGAACTGATTTAATTTGAAAAATAGTTTGACCAGATGCACTGACCTTAAGGGAAATTGTGCAAAATAAATATGTCATTTTTGTGCAGACTTATCATATGGCCTTCATAGGATATTCTCAAAACAACATAGTCAGCTATACTTATGTAATTTCCCAAATAAAGATCTAAATATTTTGTGACAAGACATATAACCATCCATCCAGCTCTAATGAAAAGGATTGCATCTTCAGTGATATCAGGTGCAGGATTTTGATAAAGAGATGACAAAATATGCATGTATTAAACAATCAGAACTGTGGATGCTAACTGTTTACCATAAGAGATTTCTTTTGAAATGTAGAAAAATATACAAATCAGTCTACACTACTTTCAAAATAACATTTTCTCAGACAGCAAATATGTAAAAAATAATTATAAGTGTGTGAGGTTTATTACACTTAGAAATACTAAAAATCTGCCTTTTTGTTATAAGAACATGCCTATGGCTTTGGGGGCACCTACACCTATATCTGCATCAATTGTCAAACCTCCAACGAAAGTCGACTTTTCAGTACTTACAGTACAAGGTCCCATTTTCCATTCATAATTAAAAATTTATGCCTGTAAATTTGATTTTGAAATAAAATCTAAGAATTAAAATAAGATTTCTCTTAGAAAAAATATTTACCATCTATAGTGTATTTTTTGTTTAAAAACCTAAAGAAATAAACCTTACTAATAAAGTTGCAAATTTTGAAACTGGCTCAAAATTTGGCATTAACACTAGAATGCTTGAACTTTTAAACTTGCTGCAATGCCTCATCAGGATCATTTTGATCCCTAGTTAAAATTATATTATTCAACAATTGCATTTTTAATTAAGATTATTTATTTTTCAAACTTTTACAAATGTAAATTAAACTATATGAAGTTAAAATTAAATCGATATAAACACCAATATTAATCTGTTATGCACTTTACGCAAATAAATCCCTTTTTGTCCCACACATTTGCTGCCTCTACATTTTTGGCAAATACTTGATGTTTTATTTCTTTGACAGTTACCAACATTGCAATTTTGGTGAGAAAAAGTAACATTTTGGTTTACATCTTGAACAACGACGGCTTTTTAATCTCCTAAATACTGGGACCATAATTCATCAAATAAAGCAAATATAAGTTATCTTCTACTAATTTTAATTTTTGTAATTTTTTGGTAAATATTCTGAGCAATTATAGCAACTAAATCCAGAATGTTGAAGAACATGTGGACAGGTTATCTTTGTGAACAAGATTTTGTGTTGTTCATTCAAGCCATGTTATTTAAAACATCAATGCCATACTTTGTGTTATTGTAGTACTCTACTGTTTCATGAGGTTTTTTTTATTTGTTGTATTATCGGAAACAGTAACATTTTCATGGAACGAACTCAGTAAAAGGGCATTCTTGTTCTTTTTATCTTGATTTACAAAGTAATACAAATCATTCAATGTAACATCTTGATAATTTTTGAGAAATATTGAATGATAAAGTAAAAATTTTGCTTTTATTATTTCCTGTGGAATTTTCTTCCATGATCAATTTATTGTACCAACAAGTGAAGTTTTGATCTTTTTTAGATCTATTGCCAGAGAAAATAAAGAAATTGTCAGTAGTTATGTTTCTACCTTTGTTTTTATATTGTTCCACAAGCTGTAGAATAAGATTCTCCTAGGGATTGTTTAGCTGGCCGCAGTTCTGCTTTCCCCAAATATGGAAAACTAATCAACATATACTTAGTTTCTACATCTAAAGCGAGCCAAAATTTCATTCCAAATTTGTCCAACAGTGACACTTTACTTCAATGGCATTCTTAGAAATGAAATGAGGTAATTATGAAAATTGTGCAGCCGTAATAGTGCTACCAAAAGTCAGCATGCCAGCTCAAACTTCAGCTTTTTTAAACTCTGAAAAAGCTGAACACCAGCAGAATGTTTATTCATTGAACAATAGTGATTCAACAAAATTGGAACTGTTACTTTTTAAAATTTCTTTCAAAATACTTTCATAATTCATTCTAAAAGTTGTAACAGTCTATGGGAAGACTAGGTACTTTAGACTATATGCAGATGAATTTACCTTAATTAGAATATTTATTTTCCCCAAACTACTCTAATAACTTCTGAAAACAATAGTGGAGGTTATATATAACTATTAACAACTGATAAGCACATTCTTGCCAAATTATATTTATTTTCCCATAATATATGAAATGGGTCATATTGATACTTCCCGGCATTCAAGGTAAAATAGGTTCTAGTCTTTTAAGACAGCAAAATAAAAACAAAAATATACCATTATTTTAAATAAATAAAGTCACAGAAAGCTAGGTTGCTAACATTAATAAAATGAAAGTTGCATAAAGCCAAAATTTGAGAAGGATCATTAGGACCACATCCAGCATTCAAGTGTTAAAAGTCAGTTAAAAAAAAAAGAAAAAAAAAAAAAAAAAGGTTAATTACATATTTCTAAATTTTAAAAAAAATATGTAATCTCTCCATCCATCTCTTTTCTAGAGACATTTTAAATTAATACAGTATTTCTATATGTTTCTCTTGATTTTATCTTGCCTAAAATGTGTTCATTCTGTTTTGCTGGGGATTAAGAACTTTTGGCACCCAGTGGCTAAGTGGTTAATTGATTGATTAACAATGGCAAAAAGATTTTTTAAAAAGGAGTGGTAGCTCAGCACAATGAGAAATCATCACCAAAAGTGATTAATTCTGTTGCTGCTAACTGTTGGTTTAAAGGGTAATCTTGTTAACAGCATAACTTGTTCATTTTCTGATACATAGTACTAACTTGGTAAAATGACTCTAGGCCAGAGAAAAAAAAGGCCCACACACTCAGGTAACAAGATGGATGGCAATCAGAACCATTTTTCTGAAATCTCAAAAAAGTTATTTTTTTAATTGATTGATTTGGCATCTGGAATTATAAATAACAGATAATGATAGCAATGTTAAATTATATCAAAACGCACCTCCATTTCCTTACACTAGTGAAATTAGTTTGATGCTTCACAGTCAATGAAAAAAGTGAGTGAAGGGTGTTCTCATTAATTGTATTCTTCATCTAAGTTCTTATTGCCCTTTTATTATATAAAAATTTTTGATTTTTAAGACCCAGCTCTTGAAAAATAAATAAAAATTGTCCAACTTCTTACCATTGAGCATCTTTTTGCTCTTAACCCTATTTAGAGACATTAATAAAATTGTTAACAAATTATTTTTTCTCCTAGCAAATTATCAGAGTATTGGTATTATAATTAAAGAAAAAAATTAAACCACAACAATTTAATTAGCGATGGCAGAAAACAAATTCAATTTATGTTCAATACATGATATATCCTTACTTGAAAACATCTTGTGATCTGAATACTTCATGCAATTCTCGAACTGGAGACACTGGAACATGCTCACTTAGATGGTCTATTGATGGAGAAAGAAAAAACAATACATTATATATGCTCTACATAAAAGAAAAAAATATTGATTTTTTAATGTCTTATTCATTTAGTTTTACTTATGATTTGAATAAACAATGAAATCAGGCACTAATTCTATAGTTAGCAAATCACCTACACTTGGAACAGAGTCAAAATAACTTTATTGATAGCAAAAAGGGAAAACATGCATACCTTTCACTAACTATAATAATTATTAGCTGAGTGGCAACCCGATGTGTTGCATTTTCGATTTAAAACGAAATGGTTTTATTTCTTAAAGATTGAAAACTGTTTAATCACTTTTAAAAATACATTTGAATTTTTAAAAAAACGAAATTATGATTTAAAATTCCCTTTTTCAAATTTTGGTTTTTGGCTTTTGAAATAATTCTTTCAAATTTCCGTTTTCAAATTTTGCTTTTTAAGCAAAAAAAGAAGCTCATTCAATTAGAAAAAAATTCTAAAGGTTTTAACTTCTCCTTTCCTGAAACTAAAATTATTTCTGGATTTCAATTATTAAATAAATGACTCGTTCTCAACTATTTTGGCATTTGGTTATTTTCCTTTTGGCAACATGGCGGAATGTAAACATTACATCTCATGGGGCAAAAATTGCTTTAAAAAATAGAAAGACAGTTCTGATGAATTCAAAATTGGTGGCGGAAGAATCCTCATCACTTCCTCATTAATTAGAAATAAATTTCACGAATTTGCTGGAATTATTAGTGAGTAAAATAATAAGTCGAAAAATTACGAACTCGGCATTCAAGTTACATTAAGATACAATGGCGAACAGTGCGGGAAATTTCAAAAGTGAGTTTTGTAAGTACGCTTTTTTAGAATGATAACATTTTTTCTATTAAATGTATTTGGTATATTTTGGAAGCTGAACATCTATAAAATACCGATAAATCGTAAAATTGACATTAATAGGTGCAGAAAACCGAAATATTTGTCCATCAAAATTGTCGATTTCGTGAAATTCGGAAAACTGCTTTGGGGAAAAAGCTTCGTTCGCAGTGAAAAATATTTTTAACTTTTTGAAAATGTGCATATTCTTAAAGATGAAGAGTTGTAGAACACATGGAAATAAAAAAATTGTCGACTGGTGGGCGGAAAAGTTTAATTTTGCATGCATGAAAATAGTGGAAATTTGCGAAACGGAAAGGAGCTGGCCCACTCAGAATGTCATCTGTTTATTACCCACTTCTTTTGAGTTCGGAGGTTTTAATTGAATAATTTAAAAAGTTTAAAGTTTTGAAAGTTGAGGATGGTATCAGTGCATGCGTCTCGTCTGACCGTGTCCATCGGTACCAGTCGCGATATCCTGCTATGCTTGGTTCGCAAGATTAGCCCGTCCCCGTGTTTGCTGACTAACTAACAAACTAACATTTGTTTACCTTCAGCTGTTATTATATAGATGCTCCACAGAAGAGATTATAATATATATTACTTCCAAGCTATTAAAACAGTAATTTTCAACCTTTTTGTGCCCCCTCCCTTTGGATGACTTTCAGCCTCCACTTGGCCTAAAAAACATAAGCAATGAGAGTAAAATACATTCTACCCATATTTTTTTACTAACCATCCATGCCCCCCCCCCTTTGAATATATCACTCATGCCTCCCCAGGGGCACATCCCCAGGTTGAGAATCACTGTATTGAAAATTGATGATGTTTAATCTGTCCCCCTACTGCTCTCAAAAATGAAGCATTCAGTTTGAGAAAAGGACTTAAATACTCACAGCAAAAGAGACAAAGTTTAAGATTTCATTACTTAAAAATGTTTTTCTTTTATTTTTCCTAATGTAGAGGCACTTATCCTGAAATATTCGTACCTTATACCACAAAAATTACTGATTTCTTTTATCTGGAAGTCCCATAGAGGTGAGTTTAAAAAATGTTTAGAATAACAATTTCATTCAGTTTCCTCATTTCATTTTATACCTTAATTTTTGAAGGGGGAAAACGAAACAAAACCATGAATTAATTTTAAAGACACATATACGAGACAAGAACAAAGAGTAATTGGGTCACACTTTCATAAAATACAACATTAAAGCAAATGTTAGGTGATGCAGCATTTCTCTAACAGCTGGCATTAAGTGTTGTGTTCACTTGTTATCACTGTCCATTTGAGACTGCAACAAGATTCTATAAGTTTTTTGTTCCTGCTTGCATAAAACAGGATCAGAAACTTACATAAATGTAAGTGTAGTATATAATGAGTGTGCCTTAATATCTATTCAAGCAAAATTTGGTACAGAAAGATTGTAAAGACAAAAGTTAGCCATTTTGAGGCCGAAGTAACCAAGGGAAAATAGACTCTGCATCAGTATAATGCCTGTCTTACACAATGCGATAACACAAAAAAATTGACAGTTGGCGAATCAAATTTAAGGTACATCCTAACAAAGTATACACCAAGATAAATGTATTCTGCTCTAGGAAAATGACTGTCAAGAAAGGGATAACTTTAATAAAAAAAAAATAAATAATAATAAAAAAAAAAAACCTCATGGTATATCCAACCTATTAGATGTTTCTGACATATAATTTTCCCCCATATATTTAGATACACAATGTAGATACAAATTTTTAGTGAAACCACAATGAAAAGAGATAAACATGGTATCAAAGTAAGGTTTCGAACATACTATTTAGCAATGGTTATCTGCAAGAGATGTATTTTGAGAAATCTTGGCAGTTGTTCAAAGTGTTTTTTCTTTTTCTTTTTTATAATTTAAATATTATATCTGTGCTGTATAAAGTCCCATCACTTTTGAATGCTCCTAAATCAAAAGTTAGAGAACAAACAATTTTTATATATGAAACTACACTAAATATAGATAAACAAAGAATGAGCAAGACATGTTAAAGTTTTTTTTGGAGGGGTGGGGGAGTGTCAGCTATCAGTTTATTGACACCATTACCATTTAATATATTTTTAAATTTTGCTATATAGCTTCAGCTTTAGGCCAACAAAATTAAGTAAAAAAGTCAGTTTACTCAAACATTAAGAAATAAATAATCTACAAGCAAGAGAGTGGAGAGAATGCAGAATGAATGGTAAGGCTAAACTAGAATTACCATCATCGAAAAATTGTTAATAATTTTCACGAGCTTTCAATTGTTTATACTTTTATTTAATGAACTTTAGCTCCAGGGGTTACACTGAAACAGTAGATTATTTTCAAAGACTTTTTCCATGTTTCTCAACCAATTTGTCATAAAATTTCAATAAAATATTATAACCCTAAAACAAACTTTTAAAAGTATCAATTTTTAATATTTTGTTATCTCATATACATTCAAAATATAAAATCTGACAAAAAGTCACAAATCTAAATTATATATCTGTTTGGGAATTCTTTAAATATTAAAAATAAATAAACAAACATTTTCTACCAAATACAAATAGAGTATTGACTCTACAAAGTGATATGCGTGCTTCAAATAAAAGAAAATTTTCAGAGCAGAGGGTAAAATGTTTTCATTACAGTTAAATGCATGAAGGATGAAGGCATTTATAATCATATACAATATTATGGAGTTAATGTAATTTTACAAACAAAAGTGGAGAATCTATACCAAACAACAATACAATGAAATGTACACTTGCATTTTTCACAAAGTTATGAAATTAATGAGAATTTTATTTTCCATGGCAAATAACTGACAATTCAAGATTATTCAGATAAAACTACCCAATATTTATTTATTTACATGAGAATGCAAAACACTGTGGCAATCCAATTAGAAATTCCCTCAAGCAAAAATTTAGTATTTACTGTCTTTTTATTGCCAATTTCCCTTTATCCTGGAGTATACAAACAACATATATTTTTTGTAAACAAAATGTTTATTTGTCTATAATTTACTCTAGGACAAAGGATAAGAGATTTCCCAATGAAGTTTTACTTTTGATTCATTATTATATATTTTCCTGTATAAATGATTGTGCCTACTGTTATTTTATTTATTTATTTTTTTTTTAAGGAACTGTGCAAGTAAAGGTCAGTCTAGAATTGTGATCCTCAATCTTTCCTCCCTTTTGCTAGATGTCCAGGACCTTATGCCTCCCCAGGCTTAAAAAACACAATTCTGGCTAACCAGTAAGAAGCAAACTCTTATTTCTAGCAATTGTTTAACTTTTTACAAAAGAGAAACAATAAATAGGCCAAAAGAAAAGAAAAAAAATATTTTATACCTACAGTTAAAAGGTATAAGTTGTCTAGTTAAAAAAAATATTTAAAATTTTACATATAATAAAACAATACAAAGAACTTACTCATTGCAGGGGCTATCATGGGATAATATACTTCCCATACAGTATCTAGAGACCTTCCACTATCCAGATAAATTGCACCAGCAACAGACTCAAATATATCACCCAAAGCTTTAGGAACCTCTACTTCATCCAAATCAAAACATTCAATCTCCTCCAAATAATAACCATGTTCCTAAATATGCAGAAAGATATAATATGATTACAACAGGAAAGACATTAATATTACAATAGTATCACTCACTCAGATAAACCTGAAGAAAACTACTTACGGCTGAAAAATTATCACTAATTGAACAAGATATCACAGTAAGAATCTACCAGTGTGGTCCACATGTGAAATATCACAAGGCTCACATAACAAACTTTTGGGAGATAAGATTTAATTTTTCAGGTAAAAAGCATTAGTTTATAAAATTCTTCTCGTTCAATTTTTTTACCAGTGAACCTCACTTTCAGTTAACTTTGATAAAGTTTTAATTATTGAATATTGTTTTCCTTATAAGATCTTCATTTCTATCTAACACTGGTTCCAATTTCAGGTCTTCACTCCATGCTATATTTCTTGGCATCACCTTAAGGAGATAGAACACAAATAGAGGTGAAATGAGATTTCCTGTATGTGGGATTGGGCACAAATTTCACTTTGTTCCTTTTATGTCTCCACTTCTGTTACTAACTTCCACAAGGTTCTCTTCTAGAAAATTCAGATGTTTCCCCTCTTTATATCCTTGAATTTAATGATCTTTGCATGAAAGAACAGACTACCAAGACAATAACACCTAATGCTCCCTAAACTGTGAAAAATTTCATTTATTAGTTTGAAACTAGTTGCCATTTAATTTTCACCGTAAATTTAAGAAGTTGTGCGTTCCTGTTTTGTGTACTAGACAAGTTTCGTTTATGTAACAAATTTTAAGGGTTTATGAATGATAACTGATAACTCTATAAGATATTAATTCTGTCATAGAATTAATACTTATAGTAATTTTAAAAAAAAAAAATAAAAAAGCTTACCTCAAAAAACTTGAAAGCATCACTCTTCTGTAATTTGTCAATGAAAAACTCCATCAAAGAAAATAAGTGTGAAGAGAGCATTTTTAGATACTTATTATATTCGTACTTTACTGCTACAGAAGCAAAATATATGTTATTCACTAGAGCAGAACGAAGATCTGTTAGCCTTCCAGGTGAATGGTCATTCGGATCTTCATACAGTTGTCTAGTAATTAAAAAGTCTAATACAGCATCACCTAAGAACTCTAACCTTTGGTAACAATCAGTAATCTCATTATAATTAAAAGAAGGATGTGTAAAAGCTTGCAGCAACAAAGCCTTATCTTTGAACTTATAATTAATTTTTTCTTCAAATCTTTCAAAACCACCTGTAAGCCTTCTTAAATGTTCTTGAATATCGGGTATGTGACCAACTATGACACTAGGTGGTTCTGGAGGCCAATTTAGAAAATCTTCCCTAATAACCTCTGAATCCTTTTTGTCTGGTAAAGGGTTTAGACCAAGCCAAGACATAAACATTAGAGCACCTTTTTGTCCACAGCAAAGTAAATAGGCACCTATTAGGGCTTCCATGGAATCAGCTACACACTTATCAGATATTATTTGTTTAGTGAAAAAGTGGTGGACAGAATTTGAAACTGTTTTGGAGTTAGACTTCTCATTTACAATATTTTCATTCACTCTTTCATTTACTGTATAACAAGGGGGTAGCCATGTAGTTCTGCAGCTGAAAGGTGTGCATATAAGATATTCTGCCAGCGTCTTCTTTTTTGCCTGTTTATACAAATGCAAATTTTGAATAAGTTTGCTTCGCACTGTTGTCAATTTCCCTTCATCAAATGTAGGATACTTTACATATGTCTTCACTGATACAACATACTTGAGGAATGAATCTCCAATCATTTCCAACCGTTCTAGATCAAATTCATCACCAGTACTTTTAGCTGTGAGCGCTTGTAATAATGTGCTTGGATTTGGACCAGGATGATATTTCAAATCGACTTCTCTTGTAAAACTGACTATTTTACCATCATCAGATTTACAGATATCTTGAGGCAAAAAGCTGCTGCCTGGAGTCAGAGTTATCTGGTTTAGTTCAATCAAACGCTTCCTTAAATCTTTATCACTTGTTTCTAGGCTGAAATATGGCCACTTAAAACCTCTTGGAAGCTCTGCAATTCCTACTAATCCTGATTTTGCAACAGCCTGTCTTAACTCCTCAGCTAGAAGAAGGGAATTAAGCCGGAACAACACAGTAGGCAAAAACTGCACTTTAAGAAAAAATGAAGATGGAAATGGATGAATGATACAGAGCTCAGGAACTAAGTATTCTTTATATTCCATATGCCTCTGCTTACTTTTGCTCAAAAATGGTGAATCCTCAAATACTTCTTTCACAGAAGTATATAAAGGCTTCCAATAATGCACTGCATCATTATTAAATGTTTCAATCAAGTGCTGCTGTTCATCTTTTATGTTGATATTATACTTTGTTTTGTAATAGCCCTTAAATGTGAGATAGTTACTATCATCAAATTTATCATTCGGAGTCAAATTTGACACTAAAATAACATGATGAAAACTTCGGAAATTTGATTTTTCATTAGTTTTATATACTTTCATTACCACAGCATCTTTAAATGCAGCCTCGTTTTGGCTGGTTTGTTTCAATGTTTTTAATTTCTTTAAATCATGGTAAGAATGAGTTTGAACCATTTTTATAAAATCAAAATCAATAATTCTAGTTGACTGCTCACCTAAAACAGGAAGGAAAAAGCACAATTAGAAAACAAATACATAGGTTTCACATGTAAAGTGGTAATAATTTGAAAAGTACATATTTCCAACAAAGAGAAAGGGTAAACACTAAAATGTATTACAAACAAATAAATTACTAAAGGGAAGTTCAGTGTATTTTCAGAACATAATTGAAAATAGATTTCTATTTTTATCATTCTGAAAAAATGAAAAAAATAACGATTTAATAAAATAAACTTATTGGATGTGTCAATATATGAAGCAATGGGCAAGTATATGCACTACTGAATGAAACACTATATTAAAACCACAATTCACAACACAGTTTTCTAACATAATGAATGAATCAGGTAAAAGGTAAGGGCAAATGATTTTTGTGTCTTCTGGATGTAATTTTTTTCCTTTAAAATTATTTGTAAAACAGACTTAAAACTGCTACATAAAAGAAGGGATTGCAGTAGATAATGAGACAACATTCTCAAACAGACACCAAATGACTGTAAAGGAAAAATAAACTTCATTAAAAGAAAAAAAAGATCAGCATATTTTCACACCTCGACATGGGAAAATCTCACGCCCTCTTTCTAAAAAGGTAATTTTTTTTTTTAATGGCCTTTTTCAAACCATTTTTACAATAACCATTGTTCTCCTTTTCCTTAAAATTTTTCCATCTCAGGATGAAAATTTATTCCAAGAAAGGGTTATTTTTAACTGCATTTATATATTATCTGAGAATAATCATGTAAAAGCAGTTTAAATATAAAAGAAAAATATTAAAAGATGTATAAGAGTATACAAACTAAATTAATAAAATTATGATTTATTTTCTAGATATATAAATTTTAAAAACATCATTTGAATTAAATTGTGAAACTTGAATATGGTTCAAAAGGTGAGAGAGAATGCCTTGTCCCAAATTAAATTTAATTTTAGACAAGAATTAAATCTAAAGATTAAATTCTAATTAGGATTTTTAAAAACAAAGATAATAGCTGTAGTCATATTTAAACAGACTTTAATAATACAAGTACCCGAGAAACAAAAGTGAAAAAAAGTTGATATGACAATTATAAAATAAAGAGCTGAATCATGCTTTATTATTCAACTTTTCTTGAAAGCCAATCTAAATTAAATACTATATCAGATGATCTGATTTAAAAGCTTGGATTTTATTATTATTATGTAGAAAAACTAATCAGAGTAAAAACATATAATTATCAAACACTGACATCATAAAATGAGCTCATATAATGAAGCAAAATAAATGTATTTCTTTTCTGCTTGTCAGTGAAATAATTGTATAACAATCATAGTATTTACCAAGTTCAAAAGGAACATTTTTTGAGTTTAAAAGCTACAAAAAGAGTATTTACCAGTATTTATAGGAACAATTAAACAAGGCATTTCAGAACTACTCGGTGAGAATGTTTTGTTTTTGTCCATGTGTAATGCATCTGAAAAAATAAACTGGTGAAATTTCTCAATTGCTTCCATTTCTGCTTGAGTTATGAATATATTTTCATGGTGTGAAACAATTGTCACTTCTACTTTCCCCAATTTTGTAAATATAGGAAAAGGGTTAACCTGAAAGATTCCAAATTATTAGACATGTGGAATATGTAAATGAAATATTCACAAAATAACAAAATACAACCACAGAATTACATGATAATTAAAAATAAGTGCATATTTCATTTATTCCAGATCACATAAAAACAAATTAAATGACATTTTCTATAGAGAAGATAAATTACAAAAATCACCAGTTTTAAATATTTAACCCTCAAGGCTATAAATAAAATCTATCCTAAATATCAGAATTAAAATTTCAGTTTTCTTCATTTAAAAAAAATTAATTTCTATTTAATGACAAAATTAACTTTTTTAATATCTTGGACAAAGAAAAGAACTCATCATTACACATTCAATTTTTCCTTTTCTATTATTTTCAGACAAAGTATATATAAAATTAACAATTTCTATCATATAATATGACAAAAGCAGTCAGAACTAACAGATTTTTTACTCATAAATAATACCACTTACAATAATCACATCAACAAGACAAGTTATGCATATGGACACAAATATAGGCACTTAATTAAATATGAATTGACAAAGATAAAGGCAAAAAATTAGAAGAGTCTGCCGACATTGTGTCTTCCAAGGTAGTAATACACAAACTGGCGTGCTTTGTTCAGTTTTTTATATATGGTGATAATAAAAGGCTTCTAAACACAGTTTTTCTAACTGTGTTTCTAAACACAGTTAAAATTAACATGACAAACAAAAAATTGATAATGAATTTCAGGCAATGAATCTGCAACAGAACATAACTGAGAAGGGGATAGCTTAACATTAGTGCCAATCAGGCTGCTGATTCATGTGGTAATGCAACAATTGTAGACATACGTGGCAGCAAATCCAAAAGTTTATGAAATCTCAAGATGGTTTATAGTCTTGACCTTGTTTTTAAAAATGGAGGAATAAATCACATGCTTTCATAAAATAACCATAAAAACAAAATGTATATATCCAAATCTTCCTCTTTGGTTCCTAAAATCTGCATGTTATTTATTCACAACTAATACAGATTTTTTTTTCCTATTAAAGCTGGGTTTGAACAGTTCTGTATATATAATAAAATCTGACCTGGAGTTTGAAATTTTTGTCATGACCTATAACATTAAAATGCCTGAATTTTTAACAATACTTAACACATTTGGCAAAATGTAAACACATACACAAAGAAAATAATTAATCTATATAAAATAAAATATATAAATAGATTCACAAAAGTAAACACATACACATCACCACGTGTTTGTATGTACATATATAACTAAAATAATTAATCTATATAAAATAAAATATATAAATAGATACACAAAAGTACACAGATACACATCTCTGTGTGTGTGTTTGTATGTATATATATATATAACTAACTTAAAAACAAACATATTGAATCCATTTCTTAGGACGTGTGTTTAAAAACATGGTTTAAAAGTTCAACATTTTAGGATTAACAATTAAAAATCTATCGCCCCCACCTGTCAATGAATATATTCTAAATCAAAAACCTAACAGCATATACTATTTAAAAACCAGCTGGTTGTATAAGAGTCTAATGAGTTGTCTTGAATGCAGTACTTTCAAAGTTTTCCAGACTATTTCTAAGCCATTCAGAGATAAATTTGATTAAACGTGATTGCAAAAGTCATGAACAGATTTTCCCACAATAAACTTTACCTCAGGTAACTTTTTGAATAACAAGATACCAACTCCTCTAGATGAATCTGTAGGATCAGTAATTGGTCTGCGCCGAGGATTCAATGCTTCTGGAAGGGGCTCCACCAGTTTCATTTTCAAAACATGCAAGTAGCAAGGTAATCGTGGCTTTGGTAGTGAATTTTCAAAGAAAATAGGAACCTAGAAAAAAAAAATCTGAAATTACGTTTACTAGTCAGGAATAAAATTGAAACATTCAAGCTTTGGTTTCAATACCTAGCAGTTTTCTGTACTGAAAATTATTACCTTCAGCTAATATTTTAGAGAAACCTCATAACTTCATAAACCCACAAAAAGATTTTTTCTTAAAAACTAGAGGTGCAAAATATGAAGTATTTGTGTGGGATATATTAAATTCTTACACACTGTACTATGATCAAAAGGTAACACAAACTATTTATCGATAAAAATCACATTAAAACTCAAACGTAAGAACTATGAGTAATTTTTAAAAAAAAAATTTTCTTACTTTAAAAAAAAAAGAGATTTACATGTTCCCAAAAGGCAACATTGACAAGAAACATTTAGTTTTTCAATTTTTTATAAAACATTATTAACAACCTTTAAATTCAAATTTTGATTTCTGTGCCCAATTTTTTAGTAGTTATACGTAAATTTCTAAAAAAAGAAACTGGTGATTCGAAAGGCAATCTTCTTGTTCGAGATTCCCAAATCGTGCCAGTTGCTTTGAAATCCTTTTCAGACATTTCAGTAAACAGTGTATGTGATGAGAAAAAGTTGCCTAAGAAAATTTCATGCTTTTCTGGACTTTCAACACTGGATAGAAACCCCCACACAACTCTAGATCCAAGAGAAGAGTTTTCAATTTCTGAACTTTTTCCACTATAGATTCTCATAGCATATGGATAGCCACTGCTAGAAAACAACATTCATATTTTAAAACCAAACCGTGTTGGTTTACCCCGCATAAACATTTTAGCCGAATGATGACCACAATAGGGCACCAGAGATTCATCTATACTCAATTTAGAATGAAAGATACCGAACTGCTGAATTTCCCCCCCCCAATTCTACATAAAAGGGTGAAATTTTTCCTAATTTATCTCCAAATTCCAAGGTGGTATTATCTATAATATGAAATTTTATTTAGCTTTCTAAATCTTTTTCTAGGCATTACTGTAGGAACAATTGGGACCGATACATCTTGAGTGTTCCAGTATAAATATTCTCCGGTGTTATCCACTAAACAAGAATAAATAAAAAAAACCTGACCTATATCATTTTCATCTTCAGCTAGAACTTCTCCTTCCTGAAATGCATAAACTGTTGTCATATTTGCAAAATGCAGAAACTATTCTATTGGTATATGAACTTGTGAAACTTTTCAACTGGCGATAAGAAAACCAACCCAGGAAACATTTCAGAAACATTCGTAATGCTATCAGTTTTTAGAATTTTTTTTAAAACAAGTATTATTTTTGCCTGCAATGTTGGATGTTTTTCTTTTTTGATTTTAATTTTATCTTCATATTTGGTGTTCCCTTTGAAGTTGAAGGCACTTCAGAATCAAATGCATCTTCATTAGATATTTCATTGTCATCTATTTTTGCAGATATTTTGATTTCACCAAAAACATCTGCTGGCAGAAGAGGCTCAAAAATGTCCTCATTTATATCTTCCTCCTCTGTTAAACATACACTTTCTTCTGGAGGCAGTTGACAAATATCAATACATTCCTCTCTTTCAGAATCGCTAGATAATGAGTAAAAATAATTAAGTGCCTCTTCTACAGTCCAAAATGATATTGAATGAGACATCTGATCAGAGACGTACTCTCTCGAATCCTCTCTAACTGAAGAAAATCACAGAGTGAAGGAAAATAATGAGAACTCCTTATCACATATTTTCCAACATATGTGCCCCTACAATAGTCATAAATAACGTCTGACTATCAACAAACACAATACACATTTTTCAGCAGCAGCTATGAGTAATCCACTTTATACCCATGTGTGTGGGAGAGAGGGAGAACAGGGAAATTGAAAGTAGATCAAATTCATAAACATTGTTTATGGACACGTACTAAAAGCTCTCACAGTCGAAAATATTTTATCAATACAGTGGAATCTATCGATCGTTCTCTGAAGTATTGTTTTCCTGTATGTGTCATTTATTTCAACCAGTCCTGACAATCATATTGCTTTGTTATTTTCCCACATTTATCGTTCAGCTCAGTTGGTCCCTTGAAAAATGATAGATCGAGAATCCACAGTACTTCTATGCAATGTAATCAAAAGAACTTTATCATGTTGGAAAACTAACCCTTATACGACAATGTTCCATTTCAGGAACATATAAATTTATTATCTAATAGTAACAGCAAATTTTAATCTTTTTAGCTATAACTTATGTTCTACCAAGAAAGTGATCATTTTTAATTACTCCCACCAAATTTTAAAATTATTTGCTGAATTTTGAATTTTATATGAATTTTGTACGATGAAAAGTTAGAGAAAAATCATTGACACTATTTATTTTATTAACGTAACCTTGGTGCCAAAAAATCAATCCATGCTTTCGTTCTAAGAAATAATTTTTATACAGCAATACAAATAAAATTGCATTTTTCACGAATTTTGAAGTTGATTCTCCCTTTATGGAACATTGGTAAAAGGTTAATTAAATTACTGATGTAATACAAACTTCCTAGAAGCTATTCATAAAAGGATATTTCTAAATAGTGAAAGGAACTGTACTTATTAAATTACAACAATGCTATAATAAATTAATCTCATAAAATGATGATAGAAAGTATCAGATGAATCACATGCAACAGCCATAACTGTAATGAAAATACTTATAATTCATGAAAAAATAAAATGAAATTTATTAAATGATAAACACTTAGATAACAACATATTAATAGTTTTATGACCATCTGAACAGTTTATAAACAATGTTTACTTTATATAATATGCAAGTACAATGCACTTTGTAAAATATACAGTGGCTCCCAAAAGTGTTCGTACACTTACGATTTTCCATGAAATAGGGGTCTATCCATTAATTAAAATGAATATTTCAGAATGGGTATTTGATAATAAGATCTATAATCTATTCTTAACAAAACTACATGAAATATTTTGAAAACACATAAAACTTTATTCTTAAGAAACCAGTAATCAAAAAGTAACAAAAACTTTATCTCACAAAAGTCATTGTACACTGAAATATTTCGGATAAATTCATAATAAAAATTATCGTCTGGCACTTTATTTTTATTTTTGAATTCTGGTGGCATTTACAATATTGTTTGGCTTTAATTTTTGCTTGCCTACTCTGTAATATTCTATTTATCATTTAAAAATGGCTCGTAGTCGTATTCTACTGTGCAGTATGTGATAAAACGCTTTAGAGAAGAAAATAGGATCGAAAACAAGGTAAGAAAAGGTCGTCTGGCAAAGTGAACAAAATGTGATCAAAGATTTATAATTAGAAAATTTGTGAAAAATCCATGTTTGAGTGCTGTAAAAGTTTCTGCAGAATTTAATGAAACGTTTTCTACTTCAATTTTACCTGAAACTGTTCGACGAGTTCTCAGAGCAGCTGGATTACATGGGTGTTCTGCCAGTAGAAAATTTTTTTGTGAGTGAGAAAAACAGAAAGCTTAGGCTTTGATGCAGAATTTACAAAATTGAAGCAGAAATTACAAAAGAACTAGTGCAATCTATTCCCAAACGTTTAAAAGCTGTTGTGGACGCTCAAGAACATTCTACTAAATATTAATTTAATGAAAAATTAGAATATTTACTAATATGTAGAGATTTTTTACAAGTGTATGATGACTTTTGTGAGATAAAAGTTTTTATTACTTTTTGATTATTGGTTTCTTAAAAATAGATTATAGATATTATTAAATATCCATTCTGAAATATTCATTTTAATTAATGGATAGACCCCTATTTCATTGAAAATCGTAAGTGTATGTACACTTTTGGGAGCCTATATATATATATATATATATATATATATATATATATATATATATATATATATATATATATATATATATATATATATATATATATATGCATGTGTACATATATATAGATACATATATACATAACACATACATACATATAAACATACAAAAGAGGGAAGTGTACAGACACTTTTGGGAGTCTCTGTATTCATTAAAACTAGAGATATTAAGCCAGTTCCTTCTACAAAACAAATAAGCTTATAGTAGATTGATAAATAATTAGAATAAAAACTTACATGTCTATTGTAAATCTGTCTTCTCCTCTTTGTACCAGCAATGGCTCCACCCCCATCCTCCTCCTCTTCAAATCCAATCTCCTCTTCAATGGTCTTCTGAAGCAGTAAACTAACCGGAACAAGATGTTCATTCAACTCCCCTGAAGAAAAAATATTTAATAAGTAACTTTTTAGCTATGAAATCTTGAAAATGTTGGTAGAACAAATTTTTTTGCATTAACAAATACAGGGTGCGGCAGAAAGAACGTTCTGATTTGGAACGTCAGTAACAGAAATACAAAGCGAGATAGAGAAATAAATCTTTTATACCTGAGAAGTACACAGTATGCCATTGTCATCCATTAAGACTTAAAGATTACATCAATTAAATGGCAACCGTCATTTTCGATGGAGTTTTGAAGTCACTTTCGGAAATTTTGCATGGATCTACAAACCATCTCTCATGGAATCACCACGATTTCTTGCATAATTGCTGCCTTGAGTGCTTGCAAATTTTTTTCTGTGAGGCTATCTCAAATCAAAAGTGCACCAACACCTACCAACAAATGTGCAAGCACTGAAGGCAGCAATTACACAAGAAATCACAGCAATTCTGTGGGACATGTTCCGCAGATCCATAGAAAAGTTCTGAAACAGACTTCAGAACTCCATAGAAAATGAAGCTCGCGATTTAATTAATATAATCTTTAAAACTTAATGGATGACAATGGCATACTGTGTACTTCTCAGGTAAAAAAAGATTTCTTTCTTTATCTCGCTTTGTAATTTTGTTATTGACGTTCCAAATCAGAACGTTCTTTCTGCCGCACCCTGAACATGAAAAAAATTGTCGATGAAAATTATTAACTTTAAAAAAAAAATTTTTTTTTAAATAATAATAATAATTCAGATAAGTAAACATTTCAAAATTATGAACCTATAATAATGGTAAATCAGCAGACGATTTCAAAAGGTAAAATAAGTAAGTTTACTTTGAAAAATATTTGAAATAAGCTTTTTTTTTCTTAATAAAAATAATGGTAACTATCATCTACCAGAATCTAGAGCAGAATACTAAACATTTTAAGGTTTACCTAACCCTTAGGTAGAGTAACTTGAATTTAAGAATTTCATTTATTAACATGACATTGCCACTTACTCAGGCTAAGATAAATTGCTTCAAGAACCATTTTGCTCTCAACTCTTCCCAAACGAATTATTTGATCTGCACTAACTCTCAACATGGAGGAAAAGTCATGAAAGAAAGGAAACAGACTGTTTGAAAGGTAAACGGTATTAACCTTGTGTTCCTTCAACTGTAATTTTTTCAGTAAGCAGAAATTTTATGAACATTAAACCAACTTGGAAGAAAATATCTGTACTGTCCTGGCAATGAAATAAGAAAAGGAAATGAGAGTATTAGATTCATACACTTATCAGTGATAGAACACACAGCAGTTAGTGGAAACCTAAGAATTTAAAGCAGACCTGGAAAATTTTCAGCTTTAAACAGTTGACATTTGTAGACTACATCTTTCAGCATCTTTGGCCAAGTATTCAAGGTAGAATTGTACAAGAATAAAGTTATCAGCAAAATATTTGAAGAAGCACTGGTCTGTGAACATATGGCTGCAAGCATTTACACAAAATTATAGTTACTTGAACTTATAGTTTCTTGATAATAACAAGTTTCAAGTAACAAGGATTGTGTCACTTTGTGCAACTATAATTCCATGAAACTCAGTGTGCACATGTTTGTGTTTTTAAAGGGAATGGTTTCACTAAACTTGAGTTTCTCATTTCATGAAACTAGTTTCCTTAGTGTGCAGCCTACCTAAAGCTCAGGTTTCAAATTCTAGAAATCCTCCAAACAAAAATTTTTTGAAGTAGCGAACGATTTACAGGCAAAATGATGAAAGAAATAAAAATTCATGTTTAGCTGCTAGTTCATTAAATAAGTTGCAACAGATTTTAGAAAAACATATACAGATGTATTTAGAAGGCTGAAGCCATATTTTATAGGGCATTTCTTAAGCACATGAAAGGAGAGTTGGGTAAAAACAAGCATTTTTGTATTGTTCAACAACAATGAAATTGGAACAGGAGAATGTTTATAACAGGTACATTTGCCAAGCCATATTTTTAAACTGCCTCTCTTCAATGATAGTATAAAATTCATGTTTGACTAAATATCTCTTATCAGAATAATTTAAAGACTTATAGGATGTAAAAGAAACAAAAAGATAAACTCTATAACCAATAACCATATCTAGCTGAACAAAGATATAGTATGTAGCGGTTTATGAATCTATTATCGATCACATACATCAGCAGCTCCTTCAGAGATTAATCAATAAAAAATATGTTTCATTTCAGCCATCAGCTTATGGAAGAAACATAGATAAAATAAAAAAGAAGGTTTTTAGAAAGATATATTGACATAAGATATCTCAAAAGAGTGGTTTTAGCTACTTATGTTATCACTTAATACAGCAACAATGAATACAAACTTATTATCTTGTTATGAACATGTTTAAGAAATATGATGTAAACCTACCTCAATTAACTGTAAGAAATTAAATCTTATTAGTTATAAATTTGTTTCTTATCTAACTTAACCAACAGCAACATCAGATCAAGACCATAAAGGCTATTGGGTAGAAAGGGGCGGCTCCAGTTTTAATTAGCACCACAAGGGTTGGAGTCGAAATTTGATAAGAGTAAACTTACCTATTTCATCTAACATCTGACAAGCCTTCAAAGATGCAGCCATTTTAGCTAATCTTTTCTGGGGCATTTTTTCACCCTATAATAAAAAAATTTCAAAACATACACTAAATATTCATTAAATTTTAAAACAAATTTGATATGAGCATGAATATGTTTCTTCAAGCGGGCAATATGTTATCGAAATTAAAATGTTAACATACCGTATACACATACATGCATACATACAAATTTCCATCTAGAAAAAAATGTTCAAAAATAAGGGATGATGATATCTTCTAAGGCTACATATAAAATTTTCAAGCAAGTTAGAATAAAAAGTACTTTCATTAAAGGAAAGACACAAGATCTTAAGATTTCCAAATAAAATAAATAAAAAAGACTTATTAGTGTTCCTCCAGCCAACTTCAATAACATCTATCACAGTTGAATGTAACCTAACAAGAATTGATTTTATTGAAGAGTAATAATGGTTCATAATTTTACTTGGACTAATATTCACTGGACAACAGATAAAAAATCATGATGTAAATCAAAATGGACATATGAATCAGTATAACCACTGTAACAATTAGTATATACAGATTGATGCATATAGTGAGATAAATGTCTATTCAAATATTAACTTCATAAAATTGATATACCTACATTTACTGATTTAGTCAAAATACATTATTATACTGGTTTAAGCAATCATATATACAAATTTTTTTTAAAAATGTTGACATCTTTAACACTATCATTTTTCCTATTTTATACAAAGTTTATTTCATATCATAAATATAATTAAAACATGCCACTGACATTTTACTTTAATATAAATTTTAATAATTAAGCATAGCTAATAAATAGAAATCAGGAAAACTTTTATAGAGGTGCTCCATATTTGCTAAAATTTCAAAAATCATCCTACAACAGCAGCAAAATTCCTGGTGATTTTATGTTTCAAACTAGGATTCCTGTCTATGTGTATTTTATTTATTTATTTATTTATTATATTTTTTTTTTTTTTGGGGGGGGGGGAGATACATTTTCTATATAATTTGTTAGATCAATTAAACATTCCCATTTATTAAAAAATATAATAAAATTATAAAAATCATATTGTCTTTTTTTTCTTCCTCCACTTAAATATTTTAATGCTGTACAAGGGGTCTACAGGATTTTACAAAGTCAATTTTGACACTTCAAAATATATTTTAAAAAAAAAATAAATAAATCATATTAATAATAATAATAATAATAATAAAAATTTTTTAAAAATGATGGAACTGTAAAAAACTTCCTGACTTAATTATTAAAAGCCTTTTATTGATGTATCTTCAGAACAAAAAATTTTTTTTTACAGAAAATTTAAAGAACATTACATAGGTATCATATTTCAATCTCTAAAACATCTATTTCTACCCCCCTCCCCCCCCCAAAAAAAATTAATACAATCATGCTAAAGTGAAATTTTAATAGACAACTTTAGGAGTATGCTTTTAAAGGATACAAATATATTTTTGGGTACATATTTATTTCTGCAAATGCTATTGGCGAATTTTAGAAATTAATATTTTATTATTTTACAGGTAATTTTTAAAGTAATTCTTGGCACACACACACGGAAAAAAAAAAAAAAAGGGTACTGCTACATAAATTTGTTTACTGATTTAGAAAGATTCCAAATGATATACGTAAAACTAAAATAATGGCACAACAGTCCGAATGTGGACCAAGGCCGGTGGTGCCCATCTTCGCTTTCTTGACCATGGGCTTAGGTTGCCATACAACATATGTCTTATTCAGATGGTCAACCTGACCCAAATGATACACCACAAGCCCAAAAACAAAATTTTAATGCTCATTTTTCAGCAGGGTATGGTTTCTTCACAAATTTATATTTTAGAACTTAATACCAATCATTTACTGAAATTTTTTTTTCTTTCTACTAAACTTTGAAATGTCATTCTACAAATTTAAGAGTTATTTTGTTTAGTGGCATAATGAAAATTTTAATCAAGTATACTCATTTTTCCGAAATATTTCTCAGAATTTTTTTTATAAAATATTCATTTTGCTGTCAATTAAAAAAATATATATATAATTCAAGAAGAAATAGTCAAATATGAGCTGAATGTTAACAAAACAAAATGCTTTAGAAAATATAAGTACTTACAACAATAGGCAATCGCAAAGGTGAATTGATTGGCATTTTTAGAGTACATTGAAATTCCTTTACAGGATTGTCTGGATCACTTTCTTTAATAGACCATTTAGCTGTCAACTTTGTAGCCATATCTGCAGGCAAACTTGCACAATACCTGAAAATCATTTTTAAACCAATAGATTAAAAAAAGAAAAATTATGATAATTTGAAGTTCCTATTCAAGGAAAGTTATTTATTTGAGCAATGAAGCATCGCTATCAGAGTGAGACATAATATAATTATTATTTAATAGTTGAAATTTTTTTTATCTTAACATCAAAGTTCAAATTTATCCGATGACAGACTATTAAATAATAGAACAGACAATTTTTTTTTTAACACTTAGCAGGCTCTGATCTTGATGACATTTGTCCATACACACAATGATTTCTGTTCGCTTCTTCATTATGGAAGCATTCTAGCGGTGAAGCAAAATCACTTCCAAAGAAGGAACAGCACAAAACCATCCAAGCCTTAGTTGGGATTCAAACCCAAACCTACTCCGTGAAAGCTTGTGACACTAACCACTATATGATATAAGCAGCTGAACAAACAGAGTACACAAGGTTCCAACACCATTTCGGAAACAATTTTCTTTCCTTTGTATAATAAATAATTCTTATCCATTTTTTAAAACTCAAATCTTCAGCAACAAGAATAGATTCAATATTTTGTTGTATACTAGAAAATCCTTTCAAAATCACACAAAATGACACATATCAGAAAGATATGTATCATGTGCAGGGTGGCTAAACGTGTTTTTCACATATTCCTTCATATCTCAATGAAGGAAACTGATATCCATAAGATTCTTGCTTTAAAATGTAAGGAACACGAATACATTAAAACCAATTTCAGGATTTTTCAAAATTCGGCCCCAGGGGGGGGGAAATGCATTTTTCACATATTCCCTCATATCTCAAAGAAAGAAACAGATATCCATCAGATTCTTGCTTTAACTCTTAGACCGTTATGAACGCGCTCAGTGTGTTCATCAGTCTCCCCCAGTATTACGAATGCGCTGGACACGTCCATCTGGATATTCCAATGTTTTGCGTGTTACAAAAGCGTTTAACGTGTTCTAAATTGATTTTTTTCATTCATCAATAGGTGACAGCACTTTAAAGACATTCGAATACCATTTTTCCTGATAAGTAGATTTTTAGGGGATTATTTTTAAAATACATGCAGTATAAAATGGCGGGAATTTTGGGTTTTCGAAAGTAACTGACATAACAAGTGACGTAACTTGTTACTGAACGTAACAAGTGATTCCGAGAGTGATATTCAGATTTATTCGATGAGAAAAGTGATGAAAAGACAGAAAAGACAATAGTGAACTAAGTGATGAATAGACCATATGATATAAACACAGTGAAGTGGGTTTATGCATATCACCTTGCTTTAAAATATACCATACTATAAGAAATTTATAACCCAAAAAATCTGTACATTATATAATCATATATATGTATTCTTAAAAATTTATGTTTCACTTGTTTTGTACTATTTATTTTGATTTAAATAATTTAACTGTATAGAACCCGCGTTTTTTAAAGTCCCTTCAAAACGCGGATCCTCCGAAACGCGCTGTCAAAAAAATAACCCAACGCTGGGGGAAGAACCAGAAGGTGAAAACTCAACGGTCTAAGGGTTAAAATGTAAGGAACATGAATACCTAAAAACCAATTTAAGGATTTTTCAAAATTCGGCCCTATTGGGGGAAAAACGTGTTTTTTACATATTCCGTCATATCTCAAAGAAGGAAACAGATATCCATAAGATTCTTGATTTAAAATGTAAGAAACACGATTAAATGTAACAAACACAATCAATGTCACGATTTTTCGACATTCGCTTTAGATTTTGTAAAAATTGCTAGAAACAATCCAATATATATTTTCTATATATCACTATTTTGAACACCAAATTGGTGGTAGGGGAAAAGAGAGAGATCAATCTTAATTAAATAAAGTGTGGAAAGGTGTGTGTGTGTGTGAATTGTATATACAGTGGACGCTCGTTAATTCAAACTCAAAGGTTCTCAGAAAAAAGTTCAAATTATCCGATGTTAAGAGAAAATATATAACTTTAAATTTGTATCACTGAAGAAGAAAATCTCCTAGTATGTATAACCATAGAAAATATATTATACTATATTATCTAAAGTTAAACATAGTAAAAAGCAATACAGACTTATCTTAATCATAAAATGAAGCAGAAGATATGCAGTATAAAGTAAACTTTTATTAAAAATATGAATTACACTTTGGAGAAAAACTGTAAAATGGATGTTTGTTTCTGTTTATGATGCCTACATTGTTCAGCCAGCTTCTCGATTTGAAATAAACATTTCAATTCATTTCCATTCTTTTTTATTATCCTGGGCAACACCAGAATTCTTTGTTTATGAAACTGGCGATTTTCACAAGGGTTAACAGGGAAGCCCTCAAACTCCTCGAAGGGCTGGGATCCAGTGGGATATCAAAATTGAAAGAAACATTTTAATGCTGACATCAGCATGGGGGGGGGGGGGGGTTGTTATAATATGCTGATGAGATGCTGACCAGTGGAGAGGGGTATCGATTGGCATAAAATACAAATTTACATAATATACAAGTAAGCTTTATTAAGGGTACACCCGTGCAACGCAGTGTATATAAAGCTAGTGACATATATGGGAAAAGATGATTCGGCGAATGATCTATCGAGGTTCTACTGTGTGTGTGTTATCATTTGGTATATTGTCAAGTATTTTTTTAATGATCATACTACTTATGGAGATTACAGAACTTAAGGTACGTATTTGTTTTATAACTGAGTCATCAGTACATTTGTTCAATGGTCACATTTTAACATACCTCTAAAAGGTATTCACTTTGTATAACAAGCAATCAAAGAGTATGTCATTGCAACTTTAGCATTATTTAAATACAGTTGGCTCTTTGTTTAACGACTTTCAAGGGACCATGGAAAATCGTCCTTAAACAGAATTTGTGAAAACATAACATTTCCCATAATGTCGGAGGGGCCGGGACTGGGAAATATCGTCTTTAAATAGAGATCGTCGTTAAACAGAGAGCCAACTGTATAAACTTAAATAAAACTAGATAACAATCGAAGCAGCAAACAATCAAACAAGCAAAATAATCACAGAATACTTCACTACACACTTAGACAAAAATTAATATAAAAATATAACAAACCGATTTATTAATGATATAGCAGAAATCATTGTTATTCGTGGACCTGATTCTCCATAAGGCATATACGGAGGAATCAAGGAATCATTTGTAAATTGCTTAATTTCTTCTTCACTTGGGAGTTCTCGATTGTGGCATTTATCCAACAGCATCTGAAAATTACAACTCAAGGCTAAAAATCCGAAAAGCTTTAATTTGATTACATAATTATAATACACAAGTAATCTTAGAAACAGATAGGAAAAAATTTGCTGTACTAGAAAAATTATAACTACAATACATGTAGCATGCAGCAAAAATGGGTTACAACACAGAAAAAATAATAAAAATATATAACTCACTCTTTCAACAGTTTTGAAATTGCACATATCCGATAAAAACCTACTATGTTTTTCTCCAGCTTCTGACATTAACACATAGATAGAATTCTTTGCTCTGGCTCTTCCTTTAGATTGAACATATGCCCGAAAATCAAATGGTAAATCGAACCGTACCACAATATTACACCGTTGCACATCCATTCCTTCTTCTAAGACACATGTAGAAATCAAAACATTACATTTTTTTTCACGAAAATCAGACAACACAGCTTTTTGTCGTTTCTCAGACATTGAAGTTTTTTTTATACCAATATTGCCATGGCCAACGATGTATTCAGGCTTCAAAAATTTAAGTTCTGGAAAGGATTTTATAACTTCCTGAACCCACTTACATAATACATACGCAGTGATTCTTTGCTCAACAAATACTATAGAACAAATTTGAATGTCAGAATCATCTTCGTATTCTTGGTTTTTAAGCATTTGATAATATTGAACTGGATCATCATTAAAATTAACATTCATTACAGGTCCCAATTCTTTTAAAAATCTCTTGCTGTTTTTGATACTTATAAAAATCTCCAGTAATCTCTTGAGTTTATTTGGCCAGTTGCTTATACTATCTATATTTAAATTTGGTTCCAACTTATCACATTCCGTTTTAAAGAAAGTAAGAAAACTGATAACCTTGCAGAGAACTAATCTCTCTGATGGTTTCAAAAGAGCATGCTTCCCTAACACAATATTTATTTCTTCAATAAATATTTCTGCTGCTTTCATAGCACACCAAGGCCCCAGATTTCTTAAAGTTACTTCTATAGAATTCAAACAGCGTAATGGTTTATCAAAAAATTCTAAATCTGATTCTGCTATACATTCATTACCTTTGCCCAATGTCGCTTGCGAATTTTTTATACTTTCTCTTAGATCTTCAAGTCCAGATAATAATTCAGTCTTAAATTCATAAGGCTTGAAGCAAACCATAAATTCATCAGGATCCGCTCCATAACGCTGTATATCCACAATATCACTGGTTGTAGTAATAGAACTTCCTAGGGTTACTTCAAGTTCTCTTAGTTGCTTTTCTAACTGTGATGGTTTACATTTACCATTAATAAGTGAAGCACTTAAACCAAATATTTTGGGTCTATCTGCTGGATCCACATCCTTGAAACATTTCATAGCCTGACAATAAGGATGATCACGCTGGGCTCGATGGCATTCATCAAATATTATTAATTTTATCTTTTTCAATGGTATGAAAACATGATCAACAATAATTCTAAAAATTTCCGCTGTCATAACTAACACCTCGTTCTTCCTGAACTCCTCTGTCCACTTTTCTTCATTCCAAGAATCAACATTCATGTCACCAGAAAAACCTTTCACTTTCATATCTGTGTATTTTTGAATAGTTTTCATCTGTTGATGGACTAGTGGAACTGTAAAATTAATGAAAACAAGATTACCAAATATAATAAAAGGAAATAACTACTGTTACATAAAACAGATAACACTTTAAACATGGTTTTAATAGTTTTCCATACATTTTCAAGCATTTTTGAGAAAATTTTTAAGAATATTCACATTTGGCACCAAAAGAACAGTCAAATTAATAAATTTGTCTACAATAAAAAAGGTACTGATGAAAATGAATTATGATGTCACTTTCAAAGGATCAAATCATACTTGCCAAGTAAGAGTGGTGCTCTTTTAGGGTTTTCAGTATATATCAAACTAAACATTCAGTTAAAATAGCTATCTAGTAATCAGTTATTTTCTCATTACCAAATCTATTTTCCATCATTACTCACAGAGAATAGCTTTCAAGAGCAAACTCATTCCATGGAGGCGCATAACCTTTTATTATACAATGTGTGTGGCCTACATGAAACATTAACAAGTTTCCTGATTTTGAATCAGAGAGGTGAACTGTGCCACAGATGACAAGTTTACTAAACCGCTTGACATACCATAGATACAGAGGCTGTTCACACATTTTTTAGACGATGTATATTGTATTCACAAAACCAAATTACATAAAATTCTTGTGTTTTAAATGTTCTATTTGACATCCCTTATTCTGAACTATCTTTCGACACCGCAATTTCCAGGATAATAATGCCTTTTGAAGTGTCAGAAGAGGTATTCTATCCCATTCCTCCTGAACAGCTTTCCAGAGTCCTGTAAGGGTTTTGGGACGACATTTGGATAATGCAAATTTTAAAAGTCCAAAAGCACAAAAATCCATAGGTGATACATTGGGAGATTTAGTAGGGATATCAGTGAAGGGTATGGCCTTGATACCAGTTTTTTGTTCCATTTCTTTTAGGAAATTTACAGTGGATTTTGATGTGTGACTGGTAGCTTTGTCCTGATGGAGTCTCACAGATTGATAGCACTGTGGGTAAAGCGATGGTATTTCATTCAGAAAAATTGGCGATAAAATATGTTCCTGATAGTATTTGGAGTTAATCTTGATATTTTTTCCACTCTCTTTATTTTTAACTTGCCATTTTAAGAAAAACCAGCAACAATCATGAATCCCTTAGAAAAACTTTCTTTTGATTCTTTGAACCATGTACTTAAATTTTTTTTCTCCCCTTTTATGATAATAAATGGCTCTTTTTTTGTTGCAATCATTTAAATACACCCATGATTCATCTATTGTGACAATTGTTTTCCATTTTTCTTTGGATAAGTGTTTCTCATATAGAATTCTGCACCGTGTCCTGCGTTCAGCGATATGATTTGGAAGAAGACGATGCACATTGCGTTTTTTCGCTTTCTTAAGATTTAAATCAACGTTTATCATTTTGTTTACAGTGGACACTGAGCATTTTAATGATTTTGCAACTGTCCTTTGACTAGGGGGATTTTCTTTTAACATTAAACAACGTACCTTTGCAATAGTCGAAGATGTCCGTTTTTTCCATGGATACTTGTTTGGAATTTTTGTCCCACTTGAGGCTCCAATTTGACGTTTTATTCCTTTCTTGTTGATGATATTACCTATCGACGCTTTAGATATCACAAAACCATGACTCTCACATCGTTTTTGGATAACGGAGTATGCATATTTCTCTTCGGAAAGAGCATAAATGTAGCCTTCGAACCACTGCTTTGTTAAATACGCCATTTTGAATAAAAACAAAACTTTCAAGCCGCAGACGATAATTTTAACTTTTAAAAACATAGTACAATTGCAATTATTTCTTTTGCAGCAAATGATTTTTTATTACCGCTTACCAAAATCGTCTAAAAAATGTGCGAACAGCCTCTGTAGATGTTAAAGAAAATTTCAATTAATCTAAAAGTAATTTAGGTGACAGCCAAGGAATTGAATTAGAAGTAATCTTTTTAGCACCTCTGTTGTTCTCCTAAGAACTTGATCTAATACAAGACCTCACTCAGTCAAAACTGAGATCTCATTTATATCACATTATCTGAATAGGCAAAAGGTCTTCTTACATTGGTTTGGAGCGTAACAGTCAACTTTTTGCTACACGGGGGCTAATTAGACCAGGACCTACAGCTTTAAGCCGATTCCGAACGACAAACGTCCATGTCAATAGTGAGACTCGAACCCAGTAGAGCAATAGTAGAGCAATAGTATACTAAAGAAATCTTATAAATGGCCTAATGGGAGTGCTGGAATATTGACCAACATTTTAAACTTACTCCATAAAAGAAACTCTTAATACTTAATACACGAGGCAACTGCATACTTTTTTCCTATGCCACAACATGATATAGTAGTTAGCATCCTGAGCTTCCATGTAGTAGGGCTGGGTTCAAATTCTAAGTGTCCCTCTTTGTGTTGTCCCCTCATCGGGAGAAGGGTTTTGACCCAGGTTTCCCTGAACCCGAAAACCCGGGTTTTTCAAAGATTTTGCAATCCTGAAACGCGGGGAATTAGTTATTTATCTAATACAGTAGAATACCAATTATATTCCTTAATTTGGAACCAAGCCCGAATTTAACAAGTCGAACTCGGTACGGGTCTCAAACAAATTAATAAAAAATACAATGAGACAAAGTGAGATGGAGATATGTTAGGATGGAGGATGTATATCGGCGTCGTCGTTCGCCATAGCTCTATTTCACTCAAGTTTATGAGTTGGGAATTCCCAGCAGCACGTGTGTTATGCCGTGTGAATTACGCAATACTTCAACTACACGACCATGCCTGCTTTCTGTGGTTTGTGTTTGTGTGTGTTTAGTCCAGTTATATCTCTCGCTGTGTTGCATTCTCGCTGCTTTCTATTGCATAGCAAAACAATATTATAATTTTTGCAGTTATTCTTTTATTAGGTATGTATTTATTTGTATTAAAATAACTTTTTAATGTGGGTATATGCCACCGTATAATTAAGTACATGTTTGCACACTTTTCTGATGCTGTGCAGCTTAGCTGTGTTAAATACAAACTTTAATTATTCGAGTTTATTACAGTTTACAATCCCTAAAATGAATATTTTTGAGGACGTAAGCTCGAAGCACAAATCTGGTGCATGGAAACATTTTCTGTTTAACAAATCACAAGAAATAGCAAAATGCAATATTTGTTCATCAATCCTGAAGGCTTCAGGTTCAAGTACAAAAAGTTTGATAAACCACATGAAGACAAAACATCAAATTGAAGTATTAACATGCTCTAAATTTGGTGATGACGACAAGCCCAAATTGAAATCTCGAAAAACTGATGACTAGTTCACAACAAATGCAGATTCTGTTGAAGAGGTTATAGCAAAATTAGTTGTTGTAGATGATATGACATTTCATCAGCTTGCCAATAGATCATTGATAAGAGGAGCTTTTAAAGCATCTAATGTGCTCCTTCCTAGTAGTCCTAGCCAAAAAAAAATTTTATTTATGAAACATTTTCAAACTGTGCAGAGCAAAATCATTAAAATAATCAGAGAAATCAAAGAAGAGAATGGCTGGTTTTCAATTAGTTTCGATGAAACCATATCAATACGAAACCGTAGATTTATCAACCTGAATATATACTATTCTACCGGCTTCCAATCTCTTGGTCTAATTAGAGTTATGGGAAGCGTAAATGCAGAAAGAGTAATTCAGATTCTAAAAGAAAGGCTCAGCGAGTATGATATTTCATTGGATAATGATGTGGTAGCTACAATCACTGATGGTGCAAGCATAATGTTGAAGTCTGACAGTTATACTAGCCAATTCCATATTGTTTGCATGGCACATGCTTTTCACTTGGTATTCTGTGATTTTCTGTATAAAAGTTCAGAAATTAGATCAGAAGAACAGACTGACCAAGAAAATGAGCAAATTGAAGAATGTGACTCTGACTATGAAGATGAAAATGAGGATTCTCTTGAAGAACCCACTGAGTACAAGGACAACCAAACAATATTTATTCCTGAGCTTCAGAAGATTGTTGTAAAAGTAAGGAAAATGGTCAAAATGTTCCGAAAGTGCAACAATTTTATGACATGAGGAAAGAAGTTAAAATTGCAATGCTTCAACTAGATTATCACTTTGATCTCAATAATCAGGAATTAGACAAGATTAAAGAATTATGTGATACGCTTACTCCCCTTGAAATCGCAGTGCAACATTTATGTAAAGAAGATGCCGATCTTACTCTCTCTGAAAAAATATTAGCATTTATAGTGAATAAGCTAAGAAACCTAAACACTCCTATCGCGAATGTTCTACTTCAAAAATTTGAAATTCGATTCAAAGAGAGTCGAAACCCAAAGCTGGCTCATCTCATTAAATTTTTGAAAATCCCGATTTTGTCAATGAATCATAAGATGAGTTTGGTGGTAAAATTTTGAAAAACAAAATATTTGATCTGGCAACAACCTCAATAAAGCAATTATTCAACATAAATGATAATGGTTCAGAGTCTGAACCAGAAGTAGCAGTTAAGGTGGGAGTTAAAGATGGAATAGAAGATGCTGCTACGAGTATTGGTGCTTGTACTAAACAAATGTCCTTATCTGATACGCTTAGTATGTTCCTGCAGGAGAATGATAATAAGGAAAATCATAAAAAATCAAAATCTGGTTCATATATCATAAGAAAAGAAATTGAGTTGTTTCGGGCAACAAAAAGCCGACCTGAAATGCTAGATAAAATTTTCAGGTCTTTAACAACAATTCGACCAACTTCGGTGGAAGCAGAACGAGCATTTTCTGTAATGGGTCTCTTTGCTAATAAACTCTGAAGCCAACTCAATGATGATATGTTGAGTGCAATGATGGTTGTAAGGCAGTTTTATGAAAAAATGAGATATTTGTACCACTTTTATTTATCTTATACATCTATGTATTTGTTAATTAACATTAAATTTATTTACTGTTATTTTTTATATTTGAAATTCTGAAATAAATTAAATGCTTCTAATAAACTATATATTATTTTAGTTCTTTGCTATTGACCCCCTGGAACCAACCAAGTAAACCCGGGAAAACCCGGGTTTTAAATAAAAAAGAATGTCAAACCTGAAACCCGGGTTTTTTAAAAAAATGCTCAAAATCAAAAACCCTAATCGGGAGCAATGCTGGCTCACCTAAATGTTGCTCCCATAATAAGGTAACCAGCATGACTATGCAGTGTTGATGAGCCAAAGTCATCATCCCGAGACAAGTGCCTGCCACATTAAAAAACTTTTCTCCCACTAACTCTCACAATTAAACTTAAGGAAGAATATTAAAATATAAAAACTGCAGTGCTGAATCTCAGTTATCAGCATCAGAGATGAATTTGTTTATCTAAAAATGGTTAATTTGGGGCAGCAAAGGTGATAGACAATGTACCTTTGTTTACAAAAGGAACAGTGGGGTAAAGCAAGATTAATTTTTTAAAAAAAAGTGACTTGGCCTTCAAAAGAAAAACATGTTTTAAATGCAACAAACATCATTCAGAAGCAATTGGTTGGCAGGAACAAGAATTCTGCCCTTATTTAACATCAAATTCAGATTGACAAAGCAATTATTTTAAATTGTGTATGTGTATATGAAGTCTTGAACATGACTATTCCTTCAAATACTTTTGCAAATCATTTCTTTGAATAATAATAAAAAAACTTATGTTTGTGTTCAACCAATAAACTTGAATAGCCCTCATATTTATTATCAAATCAGCAATTTGATTTTACCTATTATTATGAATGATGTAGAAGCTTCTCACTAGTGCAGTAATGTCTTAAATACCAAGAATTTCTGGAATAACTACTCAGCAGATATGAAAAAATGCACAAAATATGCTCAAATTTTTTTTAATAGGTTTAAATAAGTATAAATGTTAAGAAAAACTATGGAATTACATAGACCAGTTTTTTTTTTAAACCCTGACAACTTCACTTGATCTACTCGATCTATCTATTACTTTACAGCATTTAAAGTTTGCAGTGCTTCAGTTTGAACCAACCTGAATTTGCATTAATCGCACGAGATTTAAGGTCTGGCTACACTACCTACTAGCCTCATTATAATTTAAATATAGTTTATTTTCTAAAATAACTTTTGAAGTATGCAGATTCATCCCTTCAGAAGTCAGTATATAAGGTAGTATGAATCTATGTTTGGTGAGATAGGAGTGAGGATGGGGATAGCTAGTTAGCTGTTAGCTTTTGACAGAAGTTCACTGCCTTGTTATTAGAGTTCATAATTCTTTGATTTGTTTATCGAAAGTTTCAATGTTTTTTCTAAAATAAACGTTTAAGTTATTTTTACGACACAGTTGTCTTTTCCTTCCTCCTGCTGTCTCACCTACTTTCATTTGAGCAATTTTTATTTTAGATCCAACTTTTATTTTATTAGGCAAGATACTTATTTTGTAGGAAAGTAGAGACACTAAAGAATCACAAAACATAAAATTTGTGAAGCAATATGGGTATTTCACTACAGCTACTTAATTTTTTTTTTTAGATAATCTTAACAATTTCAGTGAGAAACAAGGGGAAATATTTTATTAAAATGTAAATGTGATATAGAAAAAGAAACAACAGCAGTAGGGCAAACATAATGTGGTAGAAAACTGATGAAGCTCATAATGTGATTGTCCAAATAGCACACCTGAAACAAAATCCTATAAACACAATTTTATTGAACATAAATTGTGTTTATCATAAATGGTTTACTTAGTTGTTCTATTTTTGAAACCAATAAAATGCCGCGCATATTTCATGCATTTGCTATAATATAAGACCACTTCCATGTGTCTTATGAGTAAATCAAACATCATCATTAATTATCTTCTGCATTTGTTTTCTAAGGGGCATTAATTATCTTAAAAATTAAATCTAATTTAACGCAGATGCCATATCTGGAATCAGTGCCAACATTACCCTAAATGTGATCTATCAATGGTACTTGAAATAGTGTTAACTAGTATGTTTTCATCATTCACTGCAAATATATTGACAAAAGTGGGATGAATGAAAAAAATATTGTTCACATGGAGTATTGTCTTGCTTCAACCATTGGGAAGTTTTAAAACTTTTGAAGAAAATACACAACTTGATAACTAACTAGGATAATCAAAAAGTCCTTTATCAAACAGTAAAGGCTGGCAAACTTGATTCTAGTGATATTTATTACATTACTATTCCAAGGTTTGGTAAGCCATATACACTGACAGCAGTTAATCCTTGACCAAAAGTAACAAACACAATGCATTAGGAAATTAAAATGCAAATAGTATAGCAAACATTTGAAGCTAACCTGTTGGGACAAGAAAAAAAATTCTTTTTCCTCCTTCATCAAAAGGTAGTCGAACCTCCTCATCACTAACTTGGATCAGCATAACAGCAATAAAAGTTTTTCCTGTACCAGTTCCCAAACATGCTATCGTATTTTGCTTCCGAGCAGTTTCCAGAATCTCAATCTAAAAAGAAAAAAGAAAAATTTAAAGTACATAAAAATTCAAAATAAATTTCTTCAAATTTATTAAAATGAAAATCAAATTCAATTTCATTAATTAAATTTACATAGAATTTTTTGGGGAGCAGTAATTGTAATGTACCTGTCTGTCTGCATAAAATGAAAAAAAAGAGTGTGTGAGAGAAAATACAAGTAGAAAATTAACTAAATAAATTTATATGGTACATATCAAAGTAAAATAAATATATAAACATAATGTCTTAACATTTACAAGTAGCCTGGAGGCAAGTTAGAAACTAAAGTTAACAGTAAAACAAACAATAAAATTAAACTGTTTCAAAAATAAAAAATAACCTGCACTATATCAAATACTATTAAAAAATATCAGGCATTTCAAAATAATATTTCTTTTTTCTCAGTCTCATCTATATCTAAATTCAATTTCTAATAACCTCAAACAGTTTTTAATTGTCCCCCAAAAACAGATATATTCTCTATTGATGGAAATTAATAAATACAGGACAAATATGAATAGCGTATGATACTGCAAAATATTCTGATATTTACAATCAAAAAAAAATTTGGAAAATACTCTAGAATGTTTAATGTTCTGATACAGAATTCTTTTTTTTTTTTCAGTCAACTTTTTCAAGAATGAAATGATAATAATAATCATACAGTAAAGCTGTTAATAACACGATAATGTTTCAAATCATCACTATATATTGAAAGAGGTTGTAAATTATGAAAAGATTTAAAATATTTCCTATTCATAAACTTGTTATTTTTTCTTGAAAAATTGTGCAAGAGGGTTTTGCTTTAATTTTTCATAAAATATTATTCTATGTTACTTTGCAAATGAGAGCTTGAAAATAAAAAAAAGATGCTCTATATTTTTCTACAGGAAATCAGTTAATTTGTGAGCATAATAATAATGAATGGGTGATGAACGATATTTTTAATGGGACTTATCCAAAAGGTTGACTGAGAAAAAAGTTTTTGACAACCCTTTCAAATCACATTTGAAGAAAATTTAATACAGTACAACCCCCCCAAATCCGGAATGTTTTAATAAATGGCTAATTTTACTTTTCTATTTTATCGATAGATGCCGCTACCAAAAAAAATGAGCCTCCTTTCAAGGAAGTGACAGCAGCGATTTTGAGGGCTTTCAAGTGTCTAGGAAAGAAGCTGAAATAGCAGAATTAGTAGGATGTGCGCAAAAAGGCAACATTAACTTGGATAAATTGGACATACAGGAAGTTTTAGACATCGACGAAAATGTCCCGATTGTCTTTATGCCGCATTTACACATTCGCGATCGCGCCACCATCAAGACATTCTCGAGACATTAGTCACGATCCTGCATCGACGCAAGAGACCATTATCAAGGTGCATCTACACACAAGCGAATCAGCTCCCCCCCCCGTCGCCTCTTGACACATTTTGATGCTGATTAGTCTCCCCCCCCAACGTGGGGGTATTTCGCCGCTATGATCATTCGTCTTAAAACCGCTGTCCGGGGAAGTCTGAGTACGAACATCAAAGGCACGAGGGACGTCATAAAACCTCTCGGCGACGGGACCAATAAATCACTGCTTTCCCTTACACTTCGATCTCTGTTTCGCGAATGTGTGCTTGCAGTGTCACATTCCAGCCTCTTGCTGTGAACAAGACTTCCCCTCGCAACTTTCCTTCCCCATTCGCCCCTTTGACTCGTGCCAAAAAAACCGCTCCCGAAGCGAGCGCCACGATTGGCGAGGAGAAACGGCGAGAAGACCGTTTACACGTTCTCCCCCCGCTATCGCGACTGTGTAAATGCGAGGTGAGAACGGTCTTTCGCGTCGATGCAGGAAGGTGACTAATGTCTCGCAGGTGGCGCGATCGCGAATGTGTAAATGCGGGGTGAGAACGGTCTCTCGCGTCGATGCAGGAAGGTGACTAATGTCTCGGGAATGTCTTGCAGGTGGCGCGATCGCGACTGTGTAAATGCGGGGTGAGAACGATCTCTCGCGTCGATAGAGGAAGGTGACTAATGTCTTGCGGGTGGCACGATCGCGAATGTGTAAATGCGGCATTGAGCGATTCTGAAATTATATTATTGATAGTGTGGTAAATAAAGGCTATGATGACACCGATCGTGAAATTGATTCAGACTGCCCCGAAAACAAAAGAATGCGAACGGAAGACCTGATAAGATCATAAGATAAAACAATATTAGGCTTAGAACACCGGAATTTTATCTCGGAACATGAAATTATGGCACTATATAGGATTCTAGAAAACATTTCGGTACTTATGTATTATAGCTGAAGCTTTGCGGTTTGGCGAAAAAACGGCAATAAAGCGCCAATTATGCGCCCCATCCTTGTTGATAGTATTGTTTTCGCCATTCATTGCTTTTCGCTTTCGTTTTGAAGATTTTCTTTATTATTTTAGGTTATGAAAGATATTTGACAAAAATCTTTTATAAAAGAAAATTGACGAGAAATATGACAGTGTAATACCTCAACTTTGATAAAAGATAAAAGTTGGGCTCTTCGTCAAAGTTTTATAAAAGATTTCGGTGCCCGGATGTTATAAACAACATTTCGAGCGTGTTAAAAAAATACAAATGTGTGAAAAACGCGGGAGATAAAGAACAAGATTTCGATTCGAAATAATTGTAGCTCTAATTAAAAATTGCGTACTAAATGACAAAACAGAAATATTCAAAATGAATATCTTAAAAACGCAAATCTTTTGAAGAAAAAGTCCGAAATTTTGCATGGTGGTTACTCCTAAGCACTACATGCCCACTAAGAAATATTTTTAAAAAGTACAAATTTTAAGGGGGTTAAAAGGGGCTTAACCCCCTCCCCCTCTGAAAAAAACCCCATTGTATCTCTGAAACCATAGGACCCAGGAAGCTGAACTTTCGTATGGTGGTTCCCCTTAAGCCCTAGGTGCCCACGAAAAAATCTTGGGGGGGGGGGGGGGCTAGCTAGGTAAACCCCTTAAAATTTGAACTTAAAAAAAATTATTGGTGTGCACCTTGGGCAAAAGGGAAACCAACCAACCAAATTTCAGCTTCCCAGGCCTTATGGTTCCAGAGATACAGTGAGTTTATTTCTTTTTTTTTTGTGGGGGGGGGGGGCTAAACCCCTTAAAATTTAAGTTAAAAAAAAAAAAGAAAAAAAAAAAAGATTTATTGGTGTGTACCTAGGGCTTAAGGGAAACCAACCAAACAAATTTCAGCTTCCCAGGCTTTATGGTTCCAGAGATACAGGGGGTTTATGTATTTATTTATTTATTTTTATTTTTGGGGGGGGGGGCTAGCTAAACCCCTTAAAATTTGAACTAAAAAAATTATTGGTGTGCACCTAGGGCTTAAGGGAAACCAACCAAACAAATTTCAGCTTCACAGGCCTTATGGTTCCAGAGATAGATTGGGTGTTTTTTTTTTTTTTTTTTTTGGGGGGGGGGAGGACTAAACCCCTTAAAATTTGAGCTTTAAAAAAAAAGATTTATTGGTGTGCACCTAGGGCTTAAGGGGAACCACTATACAAAATTTCAACTTACCGGACCCTTGTTCAAGAGATGCATTGGGTTTATTTTAAAGGGTGAGGGAGTTTAAGTCCCTTTTAACACGCTTAAAATTTGCAACTTTTTAAAAATATTTTTTACTGGGCATGTTAAGACTTATGAGTAACCACCATGCAAAATTTTAGCATCCTAAGACTTAAGCTTTGAAAGCTTTGCGTTTGTTTTAACATACTCATTTTTAATATTTTTCATGCATTTCTGTTTTGTCATTAGTAGGCAATTTTTAATTATAGCTAAAATTATTTATAATCGAAATCTTGCTCTTCATCTGACACGTTCTCCACACATTTGTAATTTTTAACCATGCTATTGCTGGAAATGTTGTTTATAACTTCCGGTTAGAAAATATGTTGCCACTGTCATATTAGGTGTTGGCGGGCGGATATTGCGCCAAGGGTAAAAAGCTGCCAAGTTTCAGCTATAATACGTAAGTACCAAAATTTCTAATAAGCTGAAACTAAAGCAACAGACATTATTGACTGAAATGTTTGAATTATAATGCAATTATATGTTTTGTATTTAGGTTTATTTAATAATTAAACCATTTTACTTTTCTTTTTAAGTGTGTTTATTTTTTCTCCTAAAATTTTGTAGTGTTATTTAAAAACCTCTCAAATTCGGAAAATTCCCAAATCCGGAATTGCCGTGTCCTGAACGATTCCGGATTTGGGAGGTTGTACTGTATCTAATTTTTAATAAGCTTCTTAGAACTTAAACATCATTTGAATTTTCTAACTTAGAGAAAATAATTAAAGTAAATTTAATTAATATTAAAAGTAATTATTCTGCTTTCCAATAGAACATTAGAAAACAACTAAAAAGTAAAATAACATACTTTTATAAAGCTTTTTCCCAAACTAAAATAAAAATTTTTTTGCTAAGAGTGTCAATAGAAAATATTAGAAAATTAAAAAAGACTGAATATTTTGGAAGATTAACTTCAAATGTTATTTTAAGAATAGGTAACACCATATTTTAAAGGTACAGTGGTACCTCGACTTACGAGTTTAATTCGTTCCATGACGGAGCTCGTAACTCGAAATACTCGTATCAATTTTCCCCATTGAAATGAATGGAAATGCCATTAATTCGTTCCGGGCTCCCCCAAACACCGCAATTTTTTGTTACATGTTTTTGAATAAGAAAAAAGAGCTTATAAACGACGAACATTGTATAAAAATGCAATACAATAAAATGTACTGCAATAAATTTGTTTTATTAAGTGTAATGTACAACATTTACCTTGGAGATCTGACTTGAAGATGCTGATGGAAGAGAAAGGAGAAAGGCTGAACTGAAAAATTAAAACTATTTTCGTTGATTTTTGACCTCTTCGCCCCGCTTTCCTTACTTTCGCTTTTATTACCAGTTATTCTCTTAAAGTAAACGAATGAGACACGGAATCTGGGCGATTGTTGCATCGTTCACTGTCGCTGTAATGTCCAGATTCTTCTTTCTGAGAATCCGAAGAACGTTTTCTCAGAATCCGTAGAAGGGGGAGAGCTTGCGATCCTAGGACCAAGATCATCCCATCCCCTAGACCTCATGGGGAGTTCCAGTGTGGGGGAGGGAATTGAAGCTATCTTTCTGCGAGAGAGGTTGGGTGCTGTTCGCTTTCAGAGGGCGACTGAAGTTTGGGCAGAGCAAGCTGCCGCGGGTGGTACTTGTTGAGTGTTAATCTCTTGGTTTATGACTGGATAGTAGTCTCAGAATAATATGTATACAATTGTATAATAACTGTACATAAAGGTTGTAAATATTATATGCTTCTTGTATTCTCATTTGATGAGCACGTAACATGGCATTCGCTGCTCAAACTAGCGGTGGGATATCTGAAGTTTGCTCGTAACCCGAATTTTAGCTCGTAACTCGAAGCAAAAAATCTACCGAGAGAATGCTCGCATCTCGAAAAACTCGTAAGTCGAGGTGCCACTGTACTTACAAAATATGATAATTTTAGGGAACATACTGTAAAAGATGAGAGTAAGAGACTAGATATTGCAATCCATACTATTTAAAGGAGATTGCAAAATTATTTTAAAATAAAATTGACATAAAATAACTAATTAATAACACATCTCAACGTGATGCTATATTACGAGAAATTAAAAACGAAATCCAAGGCTAAAACAAGCTCCCCTTTCTTGAACCACACTGTTTCATAACTTGTAAGAATATATGACAAAGAAATCAATCTAATAGTATGCTAAGACTAAGAAAATATTAAAAGTTCAGATTTCTATCCTATGTAAACTATTTTTTGGTGAGAAAAAAGTTGACAAGGTCAACAAAAAAAGTCACTGAAAAATCCTAATAGAATTATACAAGTGTGAGACTTTATAGTTCTTGAGCCATGGGTCACAAATGGTCAGTGAATGTGGCACAACACCCCTAATAGAAAAAAATAAAATTAAATAAATTGTACAAATGTTAATCAAACTTAATTCAACTCATTGTTAGCTTAAATATGTTTTTACATTCAAACCAAATATTATGGTTCATTTAGGACCCTTAAACTTGTCATTTACGGATATTTTAACGCTTGCTTATAATATGTAATAGTTGAAAGTTATGTCTGTTGTGGTGCTACAATTAAGGAAATGTATTGGTCTCAACATGGCCACAGGTGGAAGGTCACTCTATTAGTTGGTGTTCAACACTCCTCACAGAGGTTATGTATTCAAAATTGTCATTTAATGTAAGAAGTACTTGTTTTTATGTGCGCAGTTGCGCTTATGATAAAAGAAAAAATATAAGGTGGCTGATATGTACTGTTGGTAGGCTAGTGAGTAAGCTAGAGTTTCAGTTAGAAACGATTTGTGTAAGGAATTTTCTCTCATCTATATAAGTTTTTAAGTTTTAGTCAGTTGAAGTGGGTATCTTCTGTTAGTGTTCCATTTTTTTTTTATGACATATGTATAACTGTGTATGGGTACCCAACGTAACTTCTTTAGTGTTTTTTTTGGATATATGTTTGTCTCTGTCAGGGGAGATTGAAATTTTTTTTTCGTACAAGAGAGATGTTATTATGGTTCATTTAGGGATATTTTAACGTTTGCTTGTAATATGTAATAGTTCAAAGTTATGTCTGTTGTGGTGCTACAATTAAGGAAATGTATTGGTTTCAATATGGCCACAAGTGGTAGGTCACTATTAGTTGGTGTTCAACACTCCTCACAGAGGTTATGTATTCAAAATTGTCATTTAATGTAAGAAGTACTTGTTTTTATGTGCACAGTTGTGCTTATGATAAAAAAAATGTAAGGTGGCTGATATGTACTGTTGGCTGGCTGGTAAGTGGTTAAAATTTTAGATTATTAAATATAAAGGTAAATGTTCTTGTATTCCATTTTCCCCTTAAAACTCTGTATATTCTTTAGTAAACTTCTTTCTCTCTGTTGCTAAGCGGTATTTCAATCCGTACTTGTGTGCCATTTCTCGTCTCTCACGTTCGCAGGAGCCCCTGAATAAAGGGGGAAAAGCAAGAATCTGTGTAGCAGGTCAATGGAATGTTGATTGCTTTCACATCGCCTCTGTCGGAGCGGCCGTTTCCTACCGCGGATGAATACGGTGCTTGTGGACAGCGGGGTTCACCGTGAAAATAATTATAATCTAACAAAAAGCCAAGAAATAATTCAAGAAAAAAAAATAATTTGGCATTCAACTTTGACAAATATGAAAGAACATCAGCGCTCGAAATAATCCCCAACTTTAATCTTAGCTATCTTGCCTTTCTTTCTTTCTTAACTCCTTTTTTTTTAATATAGCTTAAAGTCGAATTAGGTAATATGCATTTTTTAAAAATTTATTATGAGCTCATATAAAGTGTTAAATAGCTACAGGTCACCAGCCATCCATTCTTGTGTAATATGTGAGTGTAACCATTGTTTTTAATATATATATATCTATATATATGAGGAAATGGATAAGTGTAGTTATATTTTATGATGAGGATGGTATTAAGTTTCTTGAACATTGTAAATACTAATCATGTTATGTTATAATAAAAACTTGTTAAGTAAAAAAAAAAAAAGCATCTAATTATCGTCTTTTTTTTTGTCTTTTGAATTTAAGTGTTATTTTCAGCTGCCCTTAGTTTAATTCTATTTCAGCAGGTATAATTCCTATTTTTGGAGATGTTTTTTGGTTCATTTTTAGGTCGTCTTCTTTCAAAGGAAGTGGTTTTCTTTAAACTCCTTTAATTTAATTTAATCTTTTTAAAAGACACAACACAAAATGATCTGAAGAGCCATAACATTTTATCTTAACACAATTTAAGAGAATTTACCATTAGTAATATGAATAACATGCAAACAATGCTGGGTTAGAACGATACCTGATACAATACCTGGTAACTCAACAACAAAAACTGAATGATGCAATGCTAGATGGCAAAATTTGATCGATTCTTCTAAATAATAAAATAACTAGTGGCCCCATTGCTTGAGATTGAGCATATTTTATATAATTTCCGAAATAAAAACTTTTTAACTTATGAAGAGCAATGCTTATTGAAATTTAACATTTCAGTCTTTGCCTCTGATGTATCCACTTTAACTGATTGCCATGGGTACTCAAACTGGCCCAACGGCCTTCTTAATGATGAGAATTTTTTGGACTCTTAAACACAGACACCTCCTCCATACGTACAGTTTCTTCTTAAACATTAGGAAAAAGAATTAATTTTAGTTTCATTGAAGGAACTAGCAGCAAATAGTGCTGTTGCCCCCCTCCCCCCCCCCCAAAAAAAAAAAAAGATATATCCCTTCTAGTCGGCATGAGGCATAACTTTTTCAGCTAACTTCATTGATAGATTATTGCTATTTAATAATGTAAAAGAAACCTGTTCAAATTCATGTTTAATTTTTTGAAAAGGAAAAACACACACACCACACAACTAAGTTAAACTTTAGTTTATTGAAAAAAAGTTACAAATTTATTCAAAGGCCTTCCTTTCCATATATCAACATAGTTTTATGATCAGTCGCTCTCTCAAAATAGGTCTAAGAGTAAAAAAGAAACTGACAGTACTAATATATAAAGTATTTACTTACCATAAGACTGATCTTAGAACACCATGTGTACACCAAATGGGACACTAAACATAGTACCTTGTGTAAAAAAGCACATAGACAATTCAAAATTTGGAACAGCTGTCAGACACACCTCTTGACAAAAAGTTGGTGCCAAAAACTTTTGGTGAAAAAATCCCTTTTCGCAGACCTGTTATAATTCTAAAATACTTAATTATGCCCACGAAATTTTGATTGACTCTTCTCATTCTAAATATAGTTTGACTAACCACTACAATTCTGCAAGCCATAAAATTCTTAAACATATCCCCCATAAATTAAGAAAAAAAAATAGATATTCCTCAATTATAGTTAACCGTAAATACTAACTAGCCCTAATTGACATATCTATAAGAGCAATCATTACTAACATGTCTACAATTCAACAGTATTCACCACAGTGCTAACCGAAGAAAATGATAATGGTTCATACTCTCTCCACTTCAGTCTCTTAACTCTTTAAACACAAAACTTTAGCTCTCTACTGCTTCATGAATTCATTAAATTGATAGCACGATTTAACTCCTACTAAAGACTGCAAGTTCCCAATAAAGACAGTTAAAAACCAGATACAACCCTGATAACTACAAACTAGAATTTTTTTAAATTTTTCACCTTCAGTTTTCTCAGAAGAATTACTCAAATAAATGCTATTAATAAATTCTGAAAATGACAGAACCTAATACTAAAAAATGATATAAGGATGTTTCACAAACCTGATAACTACGAGGTGTAAGAGAGTATTCAACTTTCTGGCTGTTTGCATCTTCCATACACTGCTTTTTAGAGGGATTTGATTTATTGGGATCCATCTGAAAATATTTTCATTAAATATATCAAAATGAATTACGGAAAAATATTGAAGCATAAAAATGTTTTATGCTCTATAGCAGTGTTTCCCAAACTTTTGACATATGTGTAAACTTCTATAATTTTCGTAACGCTGAGTACCCCTAGTAAAAAAAAATGGATTCATTTTAATAACAATCAAAATGTATTTTTATTCCTTTTTTTTGTGACATACACAAAATAATAAGAAAAGAGAAATAAAATTATTCATAATAAAATATAAATAAAAGTTATATTATAAAAAACGTTTATTTGGATCAATGAGAAGGATGAAATTGATATAACAGATGAGATAACAGATCGTCATAATTTGGTTCCATGGTTGTTAATTTTAATCTGAGATGTGGTTTCACGTCCAATAGTCTGTTCCTTTTTTTTGACTTAATGTCTACAAATGCTAAAAAAGCAACTTCACATAAATATGAAGTTGGAAAAGGCAAGATGTATTTTAGACCCCACCAAACTTTTCCCGTACCCCTGGGGGTATGCGTACCACACTTTGGGAAATACTGCTCTATATAAACAAAAAATATAACGCATACGTTTTTCCCATGGAATTTCAACTGTAAGAACAATTTCGCCTTCAAGGCTTAGTGATTTATCGTATTCTGGTAATTTTTATTCAGTACTTCATGCACTGCAATTGTTATGTGGCTTTCCCCCCCCAAAAAAAAAGAGTATCCTTTATTTATATCTCTGGATCCATCTAGTAGGCACTCATGAAAAAAATTCTGCAAAACTGAAAATATTTCTGTATAAGTTGAAAAGGAGAAAAATATCTAAATATTCTTAAGAATCTGAGCTGAAGTTTTTTATATTTAGCAGATTTAAGTTTAGATGCAAATTTATAAGAAGTTTTAAGAAAAAAAACATTGTTTAGATAATGAACTGCTTGAAAATAATGAAAATAGCAATAAATTTTTAAAAATGTATTAACTTCAAAATATTACAGTCATTGTTATTATGAAGTATACAGAAGTAAAATATGGCATGTATGAACATACATGTCATGCTTCACTTTTAAAGTTTCATATGTCTATTTCATTTCCCTCATGTATAGTAGCAGTAGTATGATTTAATACAACACACTCTTCACATGCTCTTCTATGAATACCTAATTGTCCATTCAAAGCTGCAGTAACACTGACAAACCACAGAACAGAGTTCTATTCTATTTAAATAGGATTCAACTTAATAACTATATGAATTTATGGTACTAATCATAAATTCTAAATAATGAAGGAAAAAAATTTCACAACCAAAGCAAAACAAATTTTTCTTCAGACCATTCACAATTTTATTTTTAGCTCACATATTTGAGACATCAGGAATTTTCAGATGACAGTCGGGGACCTTCAGAACAAAATCATTCCATCAGTCTATTAAACACATCGACATCACTACAAATATGTTATAATTTTTATATTACTTTAATTTAAATGTCTAATTCCAATGGACTAAAATATTCCATTTTCCTGATAACTTAAAATTTGTATGTTATGTATATACCTCTTACGACTTTGAGCAAGCAAGTCTACTCACTAATTTCATCCTATAAATTCCTGCTACCCTAATACATGTACATAACACTTCTTTTAACTCTTAAAATTACTGAACTCACTCATACACCCAGGGGGTGGGCCAAGGGGCCCTGCCCCCCCCCCAAGAAATAGAAATTGCATTATGAATATTGAATTTGCGTTACAAATATTTTTATCCGTTCAACTCCCCACCCACCCCCAAGATTAAATCCTGGGTACGCCACTGACTGAACTCCACCAAAATTTAGTCATACATGAATACGATAACCATAACAATAACACTAAGTCTACTAAGACTACAGTTATTCTTTCTAACTTATCAACCATTACATGAAATTTCTAACATGACACATTGAATAAGGTATACAATAAAACCTCATTTATACGGACTAACTGGGACCATAGGCAATCTGGACAGTCAAAATAATATGCAAAACAAAATCCTTAACTAAGCAAACTTGCTATTTATTACAATAAACTATGTTTTGTCACAAAATTACATAGTATTGTTTACAAGACATTAAAAAATATAAAAATAACTTTTCACATCATTTCTTAGCAAAGAATTGGTAAATCTAGTAAAACTTTCTTAAACTCAACAAAAAGCATTTTATTACCATAATTTATTGTACAATCTATGTAGGAACTGTACATTGAATCAAACTAAAAAGCAAATATTTGACGCACTTGTAGTTACGTTCTTGTTATCATAGTTAAAACTTATTATCTAATGTGAACATTAAATAAAAATAATGTCTACAAATCTGATCCAGATCAACAAGGGCTGTATAAATGAGGGTTTTCTTTACTTTGGGGTAATAGCCTTTATAAACTTTAAAACAAAACATACAGAAAGTGCAAGGAACCTTAGTTTAGATAATATATATATAGCACAACACATATCAGGAAATGGTACATACTAAATAACAAAACAAAATAAACTATAAAGTGGCGGAAAAAAAACCAGTTCATGAAAGCATAAGCTCGCAACCTATGGGTGACAACCACAAAATGGTATATTCTAAAGGGTCACCACAATTATTCTTTTAGCAAGTTTCCTACAATCAAATAAAATCACTAATTATGTTTAAATGGAGAGTCACAGATACCACAACTATCAGAAAGTGGGATTGAAGTTTGAAATAGATAAGAAAACACTGTTTTAACAAACATTAACTTCAATAATCAATTGTATATGCAGATACTTTTACAAAATCTTAGGATAATGTCAAGGGGATCAAATGCAAGTTTATTAACAATCACTTTCTTATATGTCTTCCTCTGAACATCTCCTTACAAAGTACACTTTATTGTTTGAGATGATCATAACTGACTTCAAATGTCACACAACGATTTCTTGGATTCAAATGTATGAACAAATTACAACTAAAGGTTGTATTTTGTTTTTTAGTACAAAGAGGTTTAGAATTTTTAGTAAAAGCTTTCTGCAGTTTAATTAAACAAAAAGTTTTTTCTTTTTTAAATAAGTCCAGTTATTCATGATGTGCAAATTCTAATACAAAGAAACTTTATTATACTTACATTATAACTTGTACATTAAACTTTATTTATCCAAAATTACCGAATCGAGACATCGCATATTTATCCAAAATCACTTTTTTGTTTTAAATAGGCTTGCAAGATAGTAAATGAACAATAAATTGTTCGTTTGTAACAAAAATAAAACAATGTGAACAAATAAATTAAGACGCCTATTAAATTCATTTAACTCAATTTTTGAATCCTTCAATGTGTTTTGATAACAGTTGGCGGGGGTTAAAATAATCTTGCAAAAATCCCCTTCAGTGTGAGTAGGTCCATGTTGCCAGAACCTGATAATTATTGCCCAAGATTTGGCGTGCACACAGTACTTGGTATGGGCCGAATAGTTAAATTTATGAAGCTAAACTATGTCAAATAAATCAATAAATAAAATCTACAGGGCTCGAAGATAACATAAAAAGGTACTAGTTAAATAAATCAGATAATGTCATTCCCGTGCAAGCTACAAACCAATGTAACCGGTGTTTAAAATCCGGGGAATCCCCTCTGACGGAATATTTCAAAGGTATGACTTCCGTAGTTTGCATGCTTTATTTGGTTTTTGCATATTTGGTTAAAGTGAACACTGCTTCTTTTTCTTCAATTCAGAAATGTATAGATCGGCTACATAATTTTTCACATTCTTAAAATATTAGGAATAACTTTGCTTTCAATCACACATATCAGAAGGGATAATCATCATTGGTATTTTAAAGGTGGAACTCAATAATTAACAGTGTTAATATATAGCTGATTTTATAATAAAAGAAGTAAGGAATAAAAGAATGATCAACAAGGAATACTTACTTTCGTAAACACCTTTAAAGGTGTTTTTACGCCAGGTGTGAGTTCCACAGAGAAAACAAAATAAAATCCACGAAAATAGACACAGAAGGAAGTATTAAATGGCAACTAAATTGACACAATAAAAATCCAACGGAGTACTCAAATACTAAAACATCTGCTGTATATTCCAGAACTTAACAGCGACATACCGCCGCTATCTTCAGTTTAAGTTTAAGTTACACTGATGCAACATCATGATACGAGCATCTCGCCGAATCGAAACCATAACTTTTGAATATCTACCGCTATTGTTGCGAATGGCAGCGCCTCACCAGCCAATCAGGAGCAGCGTGAACTGACGTCAGATGTTGATGCACTTATTTTTCGGCCATTTGATCTTGTAACTTTCGTCTAAGTAGTTGTGTTTTTGTGTGCTTTATTAAATGTTCTTTAGGTGTCACATCCCGTGTTTTATTCAGTAGATTTAATTAATCTGTCGCAATACGACATCGGGTAGATGTCAGCCCTGTATCTATATTTTGAGTTGTTCCGTTACTGAGCGTGACGCTACAGCTATATTACAGAAAAATAGCCTCAAACACAATTTAACCAATTTCGTTTCGGAACGAAATATTTTGTCACGCCGGCCCCAAGACTCAATTGCATGAAGAAAAATAAAGTTTTATGAGTTTTCAAGGAAATTACTACACAAGTAATATATAAAAAAAAAATTAAAGTCAGTTCCTACTTAGGTCAACAAAGAAAATTTGAGTGTGAACTAATAGTAGGAATTGAATATAGGGAGAGTGTGAACTAATAGTAAATTAAATGATCTAAATTAATGATTTTAACAAATTTAGTTGCCTCAAATGATTCTTTGAATGATATGCAAAAGCTTCATTACCTCTAATCATGTTTAAAAAGGAGAAGTGAAAGTCATTCAAACGGCCGACGATACATTTACGTTGTTGTTCAAAACTTTAAAAGAGCGATATGAGAACAAAAAACTTATCGCTGACTCTCCCATCAACTCTATTCTAAACATTGAAACGATTCATTATGAATCTTCTAAAGAACTAAGAAAACTGATTGATGCTGTATTAAAGCATGTGCGAGGACTGAAATTGTTAGATTTAAGTACTGACAAACTTTCTGAATTGATTTTGATCAATATAATCAGTTCAAAATTAGACAGAGAATCTAGGAACGTATACGAAATGATCCAGGTGACTGGCTAACTGCCTGACTGGGAAGAATTTGCAAACTTCCTGAATAAACGCTGCCAGGTATTGGAAAACATGCAGCGTAGTTATTTATGTTCCCAAATCCAAACCAGACTCGCAATTTAAATCTAAAAGTTTTATTCTGGAAAGGGATGAGAAAATTTCATGCTGTATGTGTAGAAAAACAAACCACGTAATCTACAAATGCAAAATATGTCATGATTTGTGTGCTATTTAAAAACACTAATAACAGGTTAGAGAGAGAACTAAGCTTTTAATAACTATTTTGTAGACATACATCATGCAACGATCGAATGTACAAAAACTTTGATGCGATGCCAAATACAAAAACAATATAACGTGTTGCCACAAAACAAGGAAATAATATCACATTCACCCCCCTTTTATTTTTAGTCCCTGACATAGTCCTTCAAATAAGCAGGAGGTTGTCTAAGGCGAACAGGTCGCAATGGTGGAGTGTCCCAGTTCGTTTCAGCTATGTCTCCTGATGAGATAGCTGAGTCATTTACTGGCTGCACTTCAGAATCCAGTAAGAAGCTTTCTTCGTTAACCCCTTCGTCGTTAGAGAAATTGGTAGGATCTCCTTTAGGAGCTAAATGCCTAAGAGAAACGGTTGTCTCTCTTCCATCCGCAAGTTTTACATGAGCGTAATCAGGGTTTGCCTCAATTAGTTCAACTTCTTGGACAAGTGGTTCATATTTGTTCGTACGCACCTGATTTCTCATTAGAACTGGACCTGGCTGAGTAAGCCACGTAGGGATAGAACAGCCATTATGTGATCTCTGAGGGTGAGAAAACATTCGCTCGTGGGGACTAGTATTAGTTGTAGTACACAACAAAGAGCGAATCGAATGAAAGGCAGACTGCACAACTCCTTCCCACTGTTCAGTCCTCATGTTATTAGACCTTAAAGCAAGTTGTATGGTCTTCCAAATTATTCCGTTATAGCGTTCCACCTGTCCATTTCCAGCTGGATTGTAAGGGGTCGTACGGCTTGTAGCTATTCCATGAGATGTTAAGAAAGATTTCAACTCGCGAGACATGAAAGCTGATCCCCTGTCAGAGTGAATGAATGATGGCATTCCGAAGATGGAAAAAATATTCTGTAAATTCGATATTACAGTAGTTGCAGAAATATCACTACAAGGGATGGCAAATGGAAATCTTGAAAATTCATCAACAATGGTCAAGATATAACGGTTTCTTGAAGCACTAGCGCGGGGTCCCTTAAAGTCCAGATTCAGCCTTTCAAATGGGGATGTAGCTTTCACAAGCGTTCCTAAATTTTTGCAAAATCTGGGCTTCAACTCACTACAAACCAAGCAAGAATTTGTGACTTTCCTCACATCGTCTAAAGAAAATGGAAGATTCTTACAACGAATCCAGTGGTGCATTCGTGTAACTCCTGGATGACAGAGAGAGTTGTGCAACTCACTTAAATCTACTCGGGAGGTTACAGCCCCTGTAATGCGAGATAATGTATCGGCAATTATGTTTTGTTTTCCCGGACGATAAATTATGTCAAACTTAAAACTTGCCAGTTCAAGTCTCCAACGGATTAATTTTTCATTTTTAATCTTGCTGCTATGTCTCTGATCAAACATAAAAGAGACAGCTTGTTGATCCGTGAAAACTTCGAAATGCTTTCCCATCAAGAAATGTCTCCAATGGCGCAGAGACTCGACGATAGCATATGCCTCTTTTTCTGGGGATGAATGCTTCTGCTCAGACGTGTTCAAAGTTCTTGAGAAAAAGGCAACCGGACGGCCAGCTTGACTTAATATAGCTCCAATTGCAAAGTCTGATGAGTCAGTTTCGACTCTAAATGGAATGTCGTCTTCGATTGCGGCCAAGGTAGCATTAGCCACATCCTCTTTGAGCATATTAAATGCAGACACAGCCTCTTGAGAGAGAGGAAACTGTTTCTTCCCCAGCAAAGGGCGTATTTTTTCTGAGAACTTTGAGATCCACCGGCAATAATGGGCAAACATACCCAAAGCACGTTGTAAAGCCGAGGAGTCTCTAGGGACAGGCATATCCATCAAAGGTTTCAGTCGTTCAGGATCGGGTCTAATTTTACCATCACTTACGATGTAACCCAGCAACTGGACCGAATTAGCTGAATAATTACACTTTTCTTCATTAAGGGTCAAATTATATTTCTTCACCACAGCTAAGAATTTTTTTAGGTTATCATCATGTTCCCTTTGATCTTTGCCACAAACAGTAACATCATCGATGAATGGATACGTAAGATTAACTCCTTCATCCTCGATAATTTTGTCAATGACTCTCTGAAAACATGCTACACCATTTGTAACACCGAAAGGGACACGCAAAAAATGATACAATTTACCACAAGCTTCAAAAGCTGTATAATGTCTTTCGCTGTCAAGAATAGGAATTTGGTGATAAGCACTTTGGAGATCGATCTTACTGAATACTTTGTTTTTTGAAATTTTTAATATTATATCTTCGATCTTAGGCAGAGTGTAAGCATCTAATAAAGTGAATTTGTTAATTGTCTGTGAGTAGTCAATTACCATTCTGGGTTGATGATTTTCTCCTCTAATCACAAATGCTTGAGCTCTCCATGGAGAGTTACTCGATTCAATGACACCTTCTTGAAGAAGTTTCTGAATTTCCTTAGTCATAAAATTATTGTTTTCATACGTATGACGTCTTGACTTAGTAACTACCGGTTTACAATCTGGATTCAAATTTGAAAAAAGTGATACGGGAGGCACTTGTGCAACAGCTAAAGAACAAATTGTTAGGGGAGGTTTGTTACCCTCAAATCCAATCTTTACAGATGAATGTCCTTTTAGGATGTCGTGACCTATCAAAACATCGGTGCACAGGTCTTTCATAATTAACAGTTCCGCATCCTGATAAGTGAAATTTTCTATTCTTAAGTTTACTTTGCAACAACCTACTGCTTCAGTAACCATAGAGGAATTAGCCATCGATATTTTCCCAAAATATGGTTCTATTTTGACTTTACATTTAGCTACATGTTTCTCATTCAAAAAACTTAGGGAGCTACCCGTGTCGATTAAGGCATTAAGCTGAATATGGTTGACTGATGCCCTAATTATTGACTTCTGAAGGCAATGAACAGCTCCAGAAACAGATGCCAGTGTGTTTGTACATGCTGTCACCGTAGGGTTTCTAGCAGACCTCGCTTTACAAACCCGTTGATAGTGTCCCTTTTTGCCACACTTTCTACACATGGCATCTCTGGCCGGGCAAATGCTTCTGGAATGAAGATCGTTTCCGCAGAAAAAACATTTTTGAAATTTTGGTGAGGAAGCAGCTGATGTAGGTAGAGTTTCATCTTCCTGAAAAGAACGATCTTCAACCGCCGCAGACAACGCAGAATTGGAATGTTCCAAATATGAGGCCGCCTGAACTTCAGCCGATTCAAGGGCTCTGGCTTGTTCAAAAGCTTGATCCAGAGTCATAGAAGTATTCTCAAGGAGTCGTTGACGGATACGCGGGCACCTTAATCCCCGTATGAAAGCATCACGGATATAATCTTTGCGATAATCTTCCGCTTTAACATCAGTAAACCCGCAATCTTTGCTCAGTTGGTTCAGGATTTGTAAGTATTCGCCTACTGTTTCACCTGTTTGTTGATTTCGCGTCGACAAGCAATGTCTAGCGAATATAATATTTCGTTTCTTAATGTACAACTTATCCAGAATTGAAACTGCTTCTGTATAATCTGTGCAATCATTTATGAACTGAAACACGGTCGAACTAACATAATTGCACAGTAGATGTAATTTATTATCTTCTCCGATGTTTGTTATTGTTGCAAGGAAGTTTTCGAAAGTCTTCTTCCAATGGCTCCATTTTTGTTCCGCGTTAGCGTACGTAGGATCAATATCAAATCGCTCTGGTTTAAGAAGCTGCTCAATGATAAATCGTTCAGCATTCAAAATTTCAACAAAAAAATAGTTATTAAAATTGTGCTATTTAAAAACATTAATAACAGGTTAGAGAGAGAACTAAGCTTTTAATAACTATTTTGTAGACATACATCATGCAATGATCGAATGTACAAAAACTTTGATGCGATACCAAATACAAAAACAATATAACGTGTTGCCACAAAACAAGGAAATAATATCACAATTTGACAGTTAAGGAACGGATTAATGAAATTAGAAAGTCAGCTATGGTTGAACGGTTCATCCAACCATAAAAAATAAGATCTCTACTGTAATTTCTAACGCTAGCGGGTATTTTGAAAGGAATATAGAATTACTTGTAGTGAATAAGATTACGAACTTGACGCAAACTTCTTGAGGTATTAAAAATTAAATTTCCATGTAACATAAAATATGCTGACCCACATTTTTCCTCTCGAAATAAAATTGAATTGTTGATAGGTTCAGAGTTCTTCTATGAACTTATAGGAGCTAATAAGATAAAATTAAATAACGAGAACATTATTCTTCAAGGGTCTGTGTTTGGATGGCTTAAAACAGTAACAATAGGGTTAACTAGAGAAACCGAGCCTGTTAATACCCTTCACTGCTATCATGCCTCAGAGGAGATGCCAGAAATCAGTCTGAAGAAGTTGTAGCCATAATCAACATATGTATTTAAAATAGAAGGACATTATTAGTGATTATTTAAAAGTGGAATAATTGAACGGATTGGAAACTCACCAGAACCCGCAAACCAAGCATTATGTTGCATGCCACATCAGGCAGTATGCAAACAAGATCGTCTTACGACGAAGCTCAGAATTGTGTTTGATGCCAGTGCACACGAGAACGGTCATTTATCATTGAACGATTGTTTATACATAGGCCCTATTTTAAATCCTAATCTCCTGGATTTACTGATAAATTTCAGATTATATAATGTTGCCTTTACGTCAGGTGGGACATAGGCGTAGAGTCGGGAGGGGGGGGGGGAACGTGCACTCTCCACAACTTAACTTGAACTAAATTAAAACGTTAATAAAAGTTCAGTTAAAAATCATCGGAAAATTGTAGAAAATTTTTAAGAAAGTTGGTTTTTCTCATTTTTTCAAACTGTGAAACTGAAGATTCCGATTATGTCTTTAGCCTTAACATAGTTTTGAACAATGATATGATCCATAACAAAAATTCGATGATATATTTTTTTCTCATTTTATTTATACTAGGGGCTTCGCCCCTAGGCTCGCTACGCTCGCTCCTCTGTTAGGGGCAATATCAAGGTATATTGAGTTTGTTGGAATGCCATGGTCTTACGACTTTACATCCAGTAGCAAGATATGTACATCAGAAAATATGTGCTCAGCAGTAAAATAAAAATTAAGCCCTCTTCAGATAAGTAAAATAAAAAATATAATAAGAATTAAAAGAATAAAATTCAAATATTTAGAATAATTAGTAAAAATGAGCGCCCACCGGGATCGAACCGGGGACTATCGCATACGAGCAGCGCGCTCAAGCACAGCGCCAATCATGGCACAGCAAGTTGAAGGAATAAGTTGCTAATAGCGAGATACACAGGGGTGATTCTCGGGCAATGCAACAGCTTCCATCCATTTATTGTTGAAGGGGAATCACTGTTTCAGCTTTAAAATTCAATTAAAAATCGAAATTTTAAGATAGCGACTTAAAATGAGGTTTATATGAATGAGAAAGCTTTCATCTTCCAGATGATGTAAATATTTTCTCTGTAAGATAAAAACTCGAGGAGCATCGATATTACATCCACATATGTGACGATATTTCTCGAAAAAGTGGGTTTAATATTTTAATGAAAATATTAGTCTGTTTTAAATTATTTTTAAACAAATGAGGTATTGTTTGAAGGAGAAATGTCTTTAGTCTTAGATTGTAAAAAGATCAAAATTCTATGATTCATTTTTTGCGAGTTATCGAAATCTGAACATGAAAAAGTGAATATTTTTCCACAAAACATAAAATAAAAAAAACTTAAAATCCAATAAAGATGAGACATATCTTACTTTCTTCCCCGCATTTTTCTGCATCTATTGGTATCGGTCTCGACCCCATACCCCCAGCGGTTTCGGAGGAGATAGCGTGACAAGCTTTTGACAGCGGCGGCGGCGACGCCAGTTACTTTTTTTTAGAATAGAGAGATAATATTTATTTTTATCATTGTATAACTTTTGAATACTGCTCAAACGTCAATTCTATTGTAATTCAATTAAAAAAAATTCATACTATTTCATATTTTAAGGACTGTCCGGCAGTCAATGTGCTGAGGGCCCTAACTGAATTCAATTCGTGCCCCCCCCCAAAAAAAAAAAATATGAAAGAAAGAAAAAAAGAAGTTAGAAGCATGCTACGCCTATGGGTGGTGAAAAGGCATTTCTTCAGATATATTTAGTTGAGAAACATCGAGATGCAGTTCGATTTCTTTCGATAAATGATAATTACTTTAATGAAGGAAAAATTTAGTGTGGAAACATACAGATTTCGACGTGTGCTGTTTGGTGAAAATGCAAGTCCCTTTCTACTGTCGGCGACCATAAATAAACATGTAGAAATTTTCCAAAATGAATTCCTGATCACTGCGAGAATACTAGATTCATGTTTTTATGTCAATAACCTAATCGCTGGTGGAGATACTGTTGACGAAGCTTTTCAGGTATCTTATGAAGCGAAAAAGATCATGTCGAGTGCTGAAATGCAGCTGAGAAAGTGGTCGACATATCATCAAGTTTTGATGAAAAAATTGAAAAAGAAAGATTTTAGTTCCCATCCGATTGAAAATTCAAGTAATTTAAAATCCAAGATCAAAGCATTAGGACCAAGTTGGAATACTGATGAAGATACTCTCACTGTAGACGTACGGGGCTTAATGGACTTCGTACAAGCCCAAAAGAACAAAAAAGTTTCCTGTTTCAAGCGGCTGGGAAAACTTTTGATCCTCTAGGCCTAATACAACCATTCACCATCCGTATCAATGCCTTTTTCAAGAGCTATGGGTTAGAAAAGTAGCATGGGATGATGAACTTCCTTCTGATGTCAAAAATCAGTGGGAACAATGATGTTCTGAACTTTCTCAACTTGCTGAGCTAAAGATCCCAAGACTGTGTTTGAATGATGCCGATTCTGATATAGAATTACATTGCTTCAGTGATGCCAGTAATCTCTTTGACACCTCGGCCCTCTCCGCTCATCGCGTATCGGCCATTGATTGACTGAAGACCGGTCGCTACACAGCAATTCCTGAATACGCAGCCGAGGGTTAATTTTCCAAGTTCGGAGCAGTTCATTGTTAGGGGCCTGGGCGCCGGACGGACAGTACAGATCTGCCGACCACAAGGGGCAACCCTAGGCCCTTCAGTGATGCCAGTAAAAAGAACAGACATTTACTTACGCGTCACAAATAACGACTACATTGATGTGAAACCAGTCACATCCTACAGTAGAATTGCACCCTTGAAAAAAATTACACTTCCGAGGATGGAGCTTCTCGGCGCAATGCTTGCTGCACGTTTAGCCAACGAAGTTAAAAGAATTTTTAATTTAAAGAAGGAAACTAAAATGTTCCTCTACGCTGATTAAAAGATTACGTTGTATTGGATAAAAGGTTCCAGCAAATGGTGGAAATCCTTCGTTTCCGAAATCCAGATTTTGACAGATCCACCAGCCTTGATGCAATGTCCAGGTATAGACAATCCTTCTGACTTAATGACAAGAGGAATTAGTGTCCAGTCTCTTACCAAAAGTGCATTATGGTGGAACGGTCCGTCCCTCTTGAGCCAAGAAGTGAACCCTGCAAATGATGTGGACCTCATTGTGCCCGAAGAACAATATGCCAACGAACTTAGAGAAACATTGACTCTCCTGTTAATGACTCTAAAATATCATTAATTTCCTCTAATGCCAAACCTTTCTGTTACAGCATTTTAAATATTAGTAATAATTATATGACGATTATTCATATTATAGCTAATATTTACAGATTTATCCTCAATTGCAAAAATCCAAAATCTAAGAGAAAAGGTACGTTAACAAACCATGAGTTAAAATACATTTCTAAACTAGTTAAAACGGTCCAGAGTGAAGATTTTCCAGAGGACTTAAAAGCATTAAAAAGTAACAAGCCTCGCAAAAGTAAATTAAAGAAATTGTGACCAATACTCGATAATAATGGAGTTGTTCGTGTTGGAGGTAGACGTCAAAATTCCGAACTATCCTATGATAAGAAACATCCGATGATCATTCCAAAAAATCACAAATTAACCGAGTTGATATTTACATATTTCCATAAAAGATTTTTTCATAAAGGACCCCAAACTTTTCATTTTATTATATGTCATATAAACTATTCATTTTATTAGAATGTCATTTTGTCCTATTCAAGATAAGTCTTTAGCAAAGAAGGTTGTATGCAATTCTATGCAATGTTTTAAACACAATCCAGTAATCAGTGAACAATTAATGGGTAATTTACCATCAGTTAAAGATACAACCAAGCCCACCTTTCACTAACACTGGTGTTAACTTTACGGGCCCCTTTGAAGTAAAATATAAGGGACAGCGCAAAGGAAATTATTCCAAAATATACGTATCAATATTTATATGTTTAGCCACAAAGGCCATTCATCTTGAAATTGTCTCGGATTTAACAACAGAAGCATTCATCGCGGCTTTAAAAAAGGTTTTCTTGCAAGAAGAGACAAAAGCTCTTCTATATTTTCAGACAACGCAATAACTCCTCCCAACTTAACTTGAAATAAATTAAAACGTTAATCCGACATAAGTTAAGTTAAAATCGGAAAATTGTAGAAAACTTTTAAGAAAGTTGGTTTTTATCCGCTCTTTCCAACAGTGAAACTGAAGATTCCAATTATGCATTTAGCCTTAACATAGTTTTTAACAATAATATGATCCATAACAAAAATTCGATACTATATTTTTTTTCTCATTTTATTTATATTATATTTATTTTTCTCATTGTACAACTTTTGAAAACTACTCAAAAATTAATTATATTGTTATTCAATTAAAAAAATCATGATATTTCATATTTTAAGGACCGTCCGGCAGTCAATGCGCTGGGGAGGGCCCTAACTGAATTCAATTCGTGCCCCCCCCCCCCCCAAAAAAAAAAAAAAAAAAGTTAGAAGCACGCTACGCCTATGACCTAAACAGAGTTGAGCAGACTTCGAAAAATGGTATGCAGTCCTGATGAAAAGGTAGGAAATTATTTGGCTTCTAAAGGTGTAAGCTGGAACTTTATACCCCTTAGATGTCCTAATTTCGGCGGTCTATGGGAAAATGGTATTAAGTTCTTTGAAACTCAATTAAAAAAAATGTGGGAAATTCAAGGCTCAAAATTGAAGAATTTTTAACTCTCATAATTCAAACCGAGGGCATATTAAATTCTCGACCCTTAGTCCCATTATCCTCAGAGATAAAACTATGAAGTCCTAACACTTGGGCATTTTCTTATCGGCAGACTGATTGAAGCCATTCGAGAACGAAACATTACTGATATAGCTGAAAATAAGTTGTCGAAATGGTAACGCATAACTAGATCAGTGCAATTAATTTGGAAAAATTGGAGTAGAGATTACCTAAACCACTTACAAAATCGAAACAAATGGCAATTTGAGAAGAGTAATGTAAATAAAAGAACTTTGGCCTTATAAAATGAAGATAACTTACCACCGTGTAAGTGGCACGTGGGTCGGATAATAGAAGCAATAGCAGGTCCTGATATGAAGGTCAGAGTAGTCAAGGTGCAAACTGTAAAAGGTGTATTAACTCGAGCTAGTTCTAAAATTTGCATTTTACCTACTTCATATACGATTGAGTAAAATGGCAAGTCATAAAAGGTTATATAGTAGTTTATGTATTGTGTTCTAAGAATTATGTATTATTGATATTATAAATCAAAATTTTGTGTTAATTTCTCTAATTGCAGAAAATACTCATTGTACATCACTGTTACCTAAATGTTAAACTTTGTGTTTCAATTTTTGTGATTATTCTAATGTAACTTCATTCTTTCCTGTTGAAATTTCTATTTCAACGGAGGGAGTGTGGAAAGTAATATCCCTTTCATTATGTCGTCCCCTAGTGGCACTATTGGTAATATGTTAGTCGAGCAGCGGCCCTCTCCGTCAAAACATGTGCTCACTCCTTCTGAAAATAAAATCTTAAAAATACAGTCCATCGCCTATGATTGACCCTTTCAATAAAAATTCTAACAGGCAGGTCCAGATTTGAATCCAAACTCTTTGATATTCTAATAAACTTTAGATTAAATAAAATTGCCTTAACTTCTGACATTGAAAGGCATTTCTACAGATTTCCCTTTCAGAAAAAGACAGAGATGCAGTACGTTTTTTTTGTGGTCTAATGGCATGAATGAAAACATCGAAGTGTATCGATTTAAACGAGTTCTTTTTGGAGTAAACGCCAGACCGTTCCTGTTATCTGCAACCATATGAAAACACATTGAAAAGCTCAGTGGTGAATTTCCTGTGACAACATAACTCCTTGATCGTTGCCTGTATGTTGATGATTTTATCACTAGCATCGACAACCTTAATCTTGCACTAGAAGTCTCTCACAAAGCCAAGGAAATATTGCAGAAAGTCGGGATGTTTCTTAGGAAATGGTTTGCAAATGACGAAAATCTCATGAAGCAGTGGAAGGAAGATCGGCTTGTATCCAACATCAATACGAATCCATTAGCTTAGGACAATGGTTCAATTCAACAAAGGTTTTAGGAATGGCCACTGAAGATTGTTTCACCATAGAAGTTAAAAGTTTAATTCAGTTCTTGTCCAGCGATAAAAATATAAAACGTTTTCTTTTCCAAGCTACTGGGAAAATCTTCGACCCTTTGGGATTATTGGCACCGTTTACCATACGTGTAAAATGTCTTTTTCAGCAGTTGTGGCTACAGAGAATTCCCTGGAATGGAAATCTACCACCTGATGTTCAAAAAGAATGGTTACAGTGGTGCAGCGAACTTCCATGTCTAGCAGAATTAAAAATTCCTCGATTTGTTCTGAACTCGAATATTGAGTTTGGTGATGTAGTTGAAATCCACAGTTTCTCTGATGCCAACAAAGTGGCATATGGTACCGCTGTTTATTCACGAGTTTTAACAAAGAATGGTATTGAGCAGGGCCGTTCCTAGGGTAGCTGCCGCCCGTGTGCGAGAATAATTTTGCCGCCCCCCCTCATACATTATGGATTAATTGAAATTTATCTGAAATATTTTTACCTTAAATGAAACAACGAATTACAGAAAATATTATAAATTCAGTTTATTTTTTAATTTTACAACCTAACATAATAATTATTAATGTATTGATATAGTAACCAAATGAATACGTTATATTAAATACATACAACACATATCTATCAATACATATACTTAATAACAGACAGTCAAAAAGCTTAAAAAATCTTTGTTTTTCATGCCTTTTTTAATGCAAATTCTGTTATAATATCTGATAACATCTATATCTTCCGAACTGTCCTTTTCTATACTAATAATAGATAAGTCTGAAAGCCTTTCTTGTCCCATTGTTGATCTCAAATAATTTTTTATTATTTTAAGTTTTGAAAAGCTTCTTTTCCCCGCTTCTTTTCACGCATTTCTAATGATCGTATTGCTTTGAAATTTAAGTTTTATATACTTAACTGTATATCAAATAAATATTATAGAAAAATTATTATGCTTCGTAGCTCAGAATTTCTAAATTTTGTACTTGAAAAGATGATTTATAGGTATTTTGCGTAATAAAAAGGGTGTTTTCACTATTATTTTTTTCTCTTTATATTTTTAATGAATGCTTAAAATAAGCAATAAGTTTCGTTGTTAGTTCTATAAGGTATCCTGTAAATAAAAATGACCATATTATATGCAAAAGAAATGCGCTTGGAACGTTTTTAATGAGGCCTATTTTTGATATAATTAATAATTCATGATTCATAAATTATTAATATTTCATCTTTAAATTTTAACCACTTTTACATATCTATGGTACTAATCACATATTCAAATTTCAAGCAAATCCATTCAAAACAAAAAAAGTTAGGTTTGAAGGTCCACTGTCCCCTTAAGTAAATTTCTGCATGGCCGAATTTAAATTATCATTAAAATATAGGCATTCTTGCTTCGCCAAATAAAAACGAAGTCTTAATTTAATCAAACACATTTGATCATATATAGAGACACACAGAGTTACAAAACGAAATCACAATAAAAATAACATACCGGGAGCGCAAATGATCTGACACGACCTCAGCCTAAGACAAAATCTCCCAGAATAACCTTCTTTTAACATTTTTCGCGCACAAACCTCATCACATCCGGCATGTGCCGAATAAACAAAAATTACACTAGATAAGCAATGTCCTGTAGACACACTGACTTCGCAAAAGCGATAAATCTAAGGGCCTTATTATACAGAGCTACAGTTGTGGCTATAGGTCGCGACTGTCGCCTGGGCGCGTCACTTCCCCTTCTGAGTCTAAACCTTACTGTTTATTTCCAGTTATACTTGTAAAATGCATTTTTTAACTCTAAGTAGTTACCTAGCATAATGGTGATATTTTTATATTAATTATTTTTCTAATAAATTAGTTTAAAATTTTTTTTTATCCGGGCGGCTGACTTGCCGCCCCCCTTGATGTGCCGCCCGTGTGCCCCGCACCCCTTGCACCCCCGGGTTGGAACGCCCCTGGTATTGAGGTCAATCTTGTAACATCTAAAAGCAGAGTTGCCCCTCTAAAGAAGATTTCAATACCTAGATTAAAACTTCTAGGAGCCTTGTTAGCTGCACGAATAACCAAGACAGTCAGGGAAACTATAGACCAAAAAACTCAGTCTACAGTGTATTTTTGGACAGACTCCACAATAATGTTACATTGGATAAAGGATCGCACCAAACGCTGGAAACAGTTCTTAGCAAATAGGGTTAATGAAATAAAAACCCTGACCGTTACCAATGCTTAGCATCACTGTCCAGGAAGAGAAATCCCTGCGGATGTAGTGTCTAGAGGTATCAGGGCTCAGTCATGGACAATTCAATGTGGTTAAAAATCCCCCCTTCTTACATCCAGTGAACTGCCCTTTACAAACGATGTTTCTAATGTTCCAGAAACAAACTATCTTTCTGATATGAAAAGTGACACTAATTCTAAAAGCATCAACTTAACCAATTTATCTGGTGAAAAAAGTGTTTTAAATAGTATACAGGGTGGTCATAAGAACACTTTGCCAATATATGGACCTCTAGCGGCTATTCCATTCAACTGATCGAGATGAGATTTCATATTTATTTATTCAGAGGTATGAGCTCGGGAATTTGTGTAAACGGTTGTAGGCACAGAAACTCGAAATTTTCGAATGGCAACGCCCACTTTTCCCGTTGCAAAATGCTCAGCGCTTGCGAAAACCCTAGAGAGCTTTGGAACGGTACGTGTATCACAAGAAACGGGTGCGTTATGCACGCACAAAAAAAACAGCTCTGCGATCGGCCTACAAAAACACGATCCGGGTGAACGGAGGAAATTTACATATGACAGAGGAAAGACACCAAACGCTGATGACAACACAGATCGGACAAAAGAAAACTTTTATTTGGACTACGCATTTTCCACATGGGTGACATCATCATGTTTATGTTGGCCGTTCGCAAAGCTGTTTTATGTGCGTGCATAACGCGTCCGTTTTTTGTGATACACGTACTGTTCCAACGCTCTTTGGGGTTTTCGCATGCGCAGAGCATTTTGCGGTGGGAAAAAGTGGACGTTGCCTTTCGAAAATTTCGAGTTTCTTTACCTATAACCGTAACCGTGAGCACCACTTTGTTGCCGTTCACAGAATCCCGAGCTCATACCTCTGAATAACTATATCTTAAATCTCATCTCGATCGGTTGAACGGAATAGCCTCTAGAGGTCCATATATCGGCAAAGATTTTTTTATGTATTTGATATTAGTAATAACTACAGTGGCTCCCAAAAGTGTTCGTTCACTTACGATTTTCAATGAAGTAGGGGGTCTATCCATTAATTTAAATGAATATTTCAGAATGGGAATTTAATAATAAGATCTATAATCTATTCTTAACAAAACTACATGACATATTTTGAAAACATAGTAAAACTTTATTTTTAAGAAACCAGTAATCAAAAAGTAACAAAAAATTTATCTCATAAAAGTCATCGAACACTTGTAAAAAATCTCTACATATTAGTAAATATTCTAATTTTTCGTTAAATTAACATTTAGTAGGATATCCTTTAGCATCCACAACAGCTTTTAAACATTTGGGAATAGATTGTACTATTTCTTTTGTAATTTCTGCATCAATGTTCATCCATTCTTCCATCATAATTGTTTTTAGTTCGCTTTTCATGTGAATGTCGTGTTTTAGTACCCGAACCTCCAGTTATCTCCAAATATGTTCTATTGGGTTTAAATCTGGCGATTGAGGTAGTGTTTTCAAAACTTGTGGACAATTATAGAGACACCAGAGGCAATCGTTGAGAGGCGTGTGCTTAGGATCGTTATGTTGATAAAAAAACGAAGTTGTTTCCAATACCCAAATTTTGGGCTGATAATTTTAAATTCTCTCTTGAAATAGTTATATAAACAGCAGGATTCATTATGCCACCAATAAATACCAAATTACCTAGTCCTAATGCTGATATGCACCCCCACACAAGGACACCTCCACCGCCATGCTTAACTGTTCCTACTAAGTTCTTGGGATTAAGTTCCTCATTTTTTTCTTCTCCATACAATTATACGCCCATGGAAACCAAAAATGTTAAACTTGCTTTCATCGCAAATATGACATTAATCCAATAGGTTTGGGGCTTATTTATCATTGATAGCGCGAAGGAAAGTCTATGCTTTCTGTTTTTCTCACAAAAAAATTTCTACGGGCAGAACGCCCATGTAATCCAGCTGCTCTGAGAATTCGTCGAACAGTTTCAGGTGAAATTGAAGTAGAAAATGTTTCATTAAATTTTGCAGAAACTTTTACAGCACTTAAACGTGGGTTTTTCGCAAATTTTCTAATTATAAATCTCTGATCACGTTTTGTTAACTTTGCCGGACGACCTTTTCTTACCTTGTTTTCTATCCGATTTTTTCTTTAAAGCGTTTTATTACGTACTGCACAGTAGAATGGAATAAATTAAGTAATTTAGCAATATTCTGAACTGATTTACCACTACTATGATGAAAAATAACCAATTTTCGAATTCTGTTTGTTGTTCCTTTACGACTGTTGGGAATCTCCTTTGGCGCCGCCAATTGAGGCGATAGTCTTTTTGTTCACGTCTCAAATCACCCATCCTCCCCCGCAAAAATTCTTTCTGCTTGCACTTCTTTTGTTACACCGCTGATAGAATGTAGCGTGCCCTGAGCACCGAATGGTATTATTGTCTGTTGCGTACGTTCAGCACCATTTTTGAATGTTTCACAGTCCACTTAAAAGTATCAATAAATTTGTTGTATTTGTTTAAATTGAGGACTTTACGTTCACTGCCAACACCAGCGCACCCGCCGTTTCATTGAACCGCCTCACCGGAGGAAACGCCATGGTTATAAAGCTACTAAACAGACAAAGAGGAACTCTAAAATGCAAACTCACCAAAATCGAAACTGACGTAGACAACGAAGATAAAATTTGGAACTCGATCGAACTAAATTCAAAACTTGAGTCACCAAAAGAACTGCAAATCGAATTGGATGATTTAAAAGAAAAGTATTATTCCATTTTAGAGGATGATGAAGTTGATGAACATGAACAGCAGTTAACAGACCTCTACTTTCGTATCAAGGACTTGGAAGTAAGAATTAAAACTTTGATCATTCTTTAGAAACTGTAACTGATTCTAATGATGTTATTCATAATTCAAAAAAGAGAGAACCTAACATTAAACTCCCAGACATACCTTTACCTAGTTTTGACGGTAAATATGAAGATTGGTTTGTTTTTAAAGAACAATTTACTTGTTTAATTGCGGAAAATAATATTAAGGATTCGCAGAAGCTTTTTTATTTACAAGCGTCTCTTAAAGGTAATGCCAAAGAATTACAAACTTCAGATGATTCTTACGAATCGCTTATGAAAGCTTTAGTGCAGCGATTTGAAAATAAACGTATCATCATACATATGCACATAAACGCTTTAATTAATTTAGAAAAATTATCTCATGAGTCCGCAAAGGAGCTAAGAAATCTTATCGATAAAATACAGAAGCGTTTGAGAGCCTTGAAAATCTTAAAATATGAAAACAACAATCTGTCAGAAATTCTTTTGATGAATATTGTACTGCAAAAGCTCGATCGCGAAACACGCAAACAGTTTGAATTGTCAATTGAAGCCGTTGAAGTTTCTACGTGGCATGTGTTTATTTCATTTCTAGAGAAAAGATGCCAGGTTCTGGAAAGTTTAAACAGAAATGCGTCTGTTAAATCCAAATTTCAACCTGAACAAAATTATCGACCAAAAAAATTAATGCTCAATTGTAACGTTTCACCCAAACCTTGTAATGTTTGTAATTCGTATTCCCATTCCGCTATTTATAAATGTTCTGTATTCCTAAACATGAGCCCTGAGGAGCGTTTTGAACAGGTGGAAAGGAACAATTTGTGTTACAATTGTTTGAATCATCACAAATTAAATAAATGCAAGTCCAAGCATAAATGTGCAACCTGTGATAAATTTCACTACACTTTGCTCCATCTTAAGTCTAAAACAGAACTTCCAATCTCAAACACTCGGGAAAATAACTAGTTGGCACAGAGCCAAATGCATCAGTCGACAAACTTAGAATTTCATTCGAAAAATGATGATTCGTCTACTCTTGGAAGCGGGAATGTTGTGCTTTTTGCTACAACCAAATGTTTGAAAACCAAATCAGTTCTACTCTCTACAGCACTTATTTATGTGGCAGATTCGAAAGGGATGTTTATTGAAGGTCGATGTCTACTTGACAGTGGATCGATGTGTAATTTTATTAGTTCAGAATTTGCAAATAGATTAGGCTTGATAAAGCATAAAACGTATGTGCCTGTGAGCAGCGTTAGTGGCTCATCTTTGTTGTTGAAATCGAAAGTGTTTTTCACAATTGCTAATGATAAGAATACTTTTCGCAGTTCATTAGAATTTCTTGTGTTACCAAAAATAACCGATCTTTCCCCAGCTAATTATATAAATATTGATGCGAATGCAATACCTTCAGAAATTAAATTTTCAGATCCCAGCTTCTTTAGACCTGAAAAAATTGATCTCTTTATAGGTGCAGAAATCTTCTTTGATCTTTTAAAAGAAGGAAAATTTCGCATTTTCGATGATAACGTAACCCTTCAAAATACTGTTTTTGGTTACATCTTTAGTGGATCTACAAATAGTTATTCAAGTTCGCAATTCTGTGGTCTATCAACGCAATTAGGTGAATTAACCAACAGTATTCAACGATTTTGGCAAATTGAATAAATTGAAACGAAATCTCGAATCATGTCTCCTGAAGAAAAATTTTGCGAACGTCATTTCGTGAACTATCACTCTAGAGATAAAGATGGACGCTATGTCACTCAATTACCCTTGAAAGAAAATGCTGCCATTGTTCTGTCAGATTTTTATGTTTACGACGTTTTGAGCAGTAATGATGACTTGCCTACTGCTAAAGAGACCAAGAAACAGCTAAACGAAATGTTTCTACAGTGTGGTATGATTCTTCATAAATGGAGTTCCAACAATCCAGAGCTGTGTGATGACACAAATGTGAATAGTGAGCATTCCTTTCATGATTCCTTTGAAATGGCTACCAAAGCTTTAGGCATGCTTTGGAGACCAAAATCGGACACCTTTTGTTTTAAGGTTTCATTTAACTTAAATGATATTTGCACTAAGCGAAATGTGTTATCCTGCATTGCAAGGATCTTTGATCCTATGGGTCTCATTGGGCCAGTTTCAACCAAGGCCAAAATATTTATGCAAGGCTTATGGACTCTCAAAATGAACTGGAACGATATACTTCCTGATGATGTCAAAAATGAGTGGGAAAATTTCACTCTCACTCTTCCTGCAATTGAAACCTTGCCCATCCCTCGATATATTGGATGTGATGGACAAATAATTCTGCATGGTTTTGCAGATGCCAGTTCTGCTGCCTTTGGGTGTGTAATTTATTTGCAGTGCATCTCACGTGAGAATGAAATTTCTGTAAGCAATTCAAGAACGACATCAGAGGCACAAGATAACGTGGGTTTTATTGACAACACAAAGACCAGACTTACATAGACACAAAAACAGCGGTATATATACACAGGCAAGGATTAAAGCACTGACCAATCATATGCGAGTAATAAACAATAAGCCAATGAGAAACATTCGCATCAATCGTATGTGAGAGAAAGCTACAGTGTATTTCAAAAACAAAGATTAAGTGACTATAGAATAGATTAACCAATCAAGAATGCGATAGTGTTAAACATTAACCGATAAGAGAAGCGATTATATCTAACAATTTCTTTGAAATTAGTTTGCAGCAAGTCTCGTGTCGCACCATTGAAAACCACCTCGATACCGAGGCTGGAGTTATGCGCCTGTCTTCTGCTTGCTAAACTCGTAAAACAGATTCTCCCATCCTTACGTATGCACATTGACAAGATATTTCTTTGGTCAGACTCTACCATTGCATTGGCTTGGATCCACAAGACACCCAGTCTTCTCATTCGTTGCGAACAGAGTCTCCCGTATACAGGATTTGACTCAAGATTACCAGTGGAACCACATTTCCTCTGACCTTAATCCAGCTGACGCCGTTTCCTGAGGGTTGAATGCAGATCAATTAGTCGATAATACCCTATGGTGGAAAGGCCCATCCTTCCTTACTGAGACAATACAGTTTCCTGAAAGTGACTCTAACTTTATTCCAGACTCTGATATTGTGTTAAGGGGACAAGGGAACTTTAAATTCGAATTTTTTAATTTACAATTTTAACTCTATATACAAAATGAGAATTATTAATGTTCTATTTTACTACATCGAAAGCCCTTAAAATTCAAAGTAAGGAACTTTTGGCTAAATAATGCCTGTTTTTCAAAAAAAAATTCAAAAATTCTAATGTTTTTCAAAATGCCCTATGCGTATTCTATATTAATTAAAATCCTTAAATTTTGCATTATAAGTTTACTATTTGTATATAAATATAAATGTGCATTTATTATTTTTTTTGTATGAATCTAAAGTCTTAAATAATGTTTTTTCTATTTTGCCTGTTATTTTTTATGTTTATAGTTTATTTTATGGTCTATATATTTGAAAAATATTTGCGATATCAAAGAATTATGCATAGTTTTGTGACAAACATTTTAATTACCAATTCTGAGAAATATGGAAGATATCAGAAGAAATTGAATACGCAGGGAGTTTTTTGAAAAATTCTAGCATTTTGGAAGAATTTTTTTATAAACAGGTCTTATTCCTCCACAAAATACTTATTTGTGAATTCTAAGTATCTTCAGTGTAGTAGAATAGAATATTAATTATACTCATGGTGTATGTAGAGTAAGATATTGAAAATTAAAGGAGAACGAGATTGAAGGTCCCTTGTTCCCTTAAGTGAATTGAAACCTGCCCAAAATTCTGTTTTTAGTGCAATCTCTGCAGAAAATTGTGTTTTAAAGTTAATTGATAGGGTTAGTGATTACGTGAAATTAATTCGTATATTTAGGTTCATTTGTAATGCTAGGAACCCCAGTAACAAGCTTTGTGATCCATTAACTACAAAGGAAATTAAAGATGCCGAGGTATTTATTTTGAGAGAAATCCAGAAAGGTGAGTTTTTACATGAGATAAACCTCATCAAAAAGGGTCTTCCGGTTCCTCAGAACAGTAAATTGCGATCATTAAACCCAATCCTTTGGGAAAAAGTAATTCTTCGTGTAGGTGGTCGATTAAAAAATGCAAATTTAAATTTCGAAACTAAATTTCCCATCATCTTGCCTGCGAAGAGCAGACTAACAACGTTAATTGTTCGATACTTCCATTTGAAAAACTTGCACATCGGACCATCCGTTTTGCTCAATAGCCTCAGACAAAGGATTTGGCCAATTAACGGTCGTAATTTGACCAGAAAAATAACCCACGAGTGCATAGTTTGTTTCAAAGCCAAACCTATCCCTTCACGACAACTGTTGGGTAATTTGCCTTATGAAAGAGTGAACCAAAATTATGTTTTTAATTGCACTGGGATTGACTTCTGTGGACCATTTCTAATTAGATATAAAAAACAAAGAAAGGGCACATTTCACAAAATTTATGTATGTATATTTGTTTGCCTTGTTAGTCGTGCTATACATTTAGAGATTGTAGAGGATCTCATTTCAGATTCCTTTATTGCCATATTGAAGAGGTTCTTTTCGAGAAGGGTAAGAGTGCCAAATTATTCACAGATAATGCAAAGACGTTTGTTGGAGCCCACTCAGAGCTGAAGAAAATATACAATTTGGCGAACAAGCCAGATCAAAAACTAGCTAACTATTTGTCATCAGAGGAAATAGAGTGGAACTTTATTCCTCCTAGATCCCCAAACTTTGGAGGATTATGGGAGGCTGGAGTAAAGTCATTCAAATATTATTTTAAGCGAGTAAAAGGTGATTAAAAATTAACGACTGAGGAATTTCTCATAGTGGCTACTCAAATAGAGGGGATTTTAAACAGCCATCCCATTACTCCTTTATCCTCAGATCCCAAAGACTTAGACATTTTCACACCAGGACATTTTCTAATAGGTCGTCCCATTAATACTATACCCGAATTAGATCATACATTACTTCCCGATAGTAGATTATCCCACTAGCAAAGAGTTACAAAATTAACCAAATAATTTGGAAAAGATGGTCAAACACCTTCTTAAGCAATCTACAACAACGCAGTAAATGGATGTTTTCTAAGAATAACAATTTTTGGGTAGCTTAGTAGTTTTAAAAGAAGACGACATGCCTGTTTGCAGGTGGCTAATGGGTAGAATCGTAGATGTATTTCCTGGAACCGATGGAAAAATTAGAGTAGTTAATGTTAAAACGAAAAAGGGCATTTTCAAAAGATGTATATCCAAAGTTTGTGTCTTACCCTTGGAAAATTGATAAACTTCATACGTGTACTTCGAAAAATATTTCTCGTATTGTTATATTTACATCTTTTCTCATATTATTGTTTACGTATACTTATTCGGGTTTTTTTTTTGCAACATTAGATTGTAAACATTCGCAATATTGCCTAAATTCACTTATTTTAATTTCTTTATAAAACCTTTGTATAGTTTTTATTATCATTATTATTATTGTTCTAATTATGCTTAATTTCATGTTTATTATTGATTTTTTTAATTTGAATTTATTTCCATTTCTTGAAATTTAATATTTCAACGGGGGTCGGTATGTTGGGAATCTCCTTTGGCGCCGCCAATTGAGGCGATAGTTTTTTTGTTCACGTCGCCAATCACCCATCCTCCCCCGCAAGAATTCTTTCTGCATGCACTTCTCTTGTTACACCTCTGATAGAATGTAGCGTGCCCTGAGCACCGAATCGTATTATTGTGTGTTGCGTGCGTTCAGCACCATTTTTGAATGTTTCACAGTCCACTTAAAAGTATCAATAAATTTGTAGTGTTTGTTTAAATTGAGGACTTTATGTTCACGGCCAACACCAGCGCACCCGCCGTTACAACGACTACGAGCCATTTTTAAATAATAAATAGAATAGTACGGAGTAGGCAAGCAAGTATTAAAGCCAAACGATATTTTAAATGCCACCCCAATTCAAAAATAAAAATAAAGCGCCAGACGATAATTTTAATTATGAATTTATCCGAAAATATTTCAGTGTACGATGACTTTTGTGAGATAAAGTTTTCGTTACTTTTTGATTACTGGTTTCTTAAAAATAAAGTTTTACTATGTTTTCAAAATATTTCATGTAGTTTTGTTAAGAATAGATTATAGATCTTATTAAATACCCATTCTGAAATATTCATTTTAATTAATGGATAGACCCTATTTCATCGAAAATCGTAAGTGTACGAACACTTTTGGGAGCCTCTGTATGTAAAAATAATTCGTATTCCAAGTCATGTTTACAGGTTCATTCAAAATGTAAAAAATCCAGGAAAAAAGGAAACCGGTCGGCTGATTCATAGGGAGTTGACTGAAACTATTACCTTTCTCCGAAGAGAAGATCCCTGAGAAACAGGTTTGTCAACGGGTGCCAGGTCTCTTCTCGCACCCGTTGACTATAAAAACATTAGGTGGTCTATTAAAACATTATTTTTAAGTATGTACAAGAAGGTGAGTATTCAGAGATCAAAAGGTTGAAAAGTGGCAGGTCTGTTAGGAGTAGGAGCAAATTGGCTTCATTGAATTGTTTTTTAGATGATGATAAAAGATTAAGAGTTGGAGGTAGGTTGTCTAAATCTAAGCTAAGATTTAATGAAAAATTCCTTATGTTACTTGCTAGCAAGCATCGATTTACTCAGACTGTTGTAAAATAATTTCATTTAAAAAACTTGCACATAGATCCACTGTCTCTGTTGTATCATGTTCACCAACAATGAGGAATTTGCACGTTTTTTTATTTTGCATTTATGATATAGAAAATAGAAAAATATGATCGAAAGCATCTTTTTTTTTTAGTTTTAGAACCCTAAAAGTTAACATAATTTGTTTTTAAACGCGCACTATTTACTTCATCTCAAAAACGCTACTTTTCCTACGCGGATACATGTGACGTCACAATACTCCATAGCGAATTTGTTTACTTCGGTGTTTGGATTGTGTTGCGTAGTTTGAGTTTGATATCCAGTGTTTTTTCTTTATTTTTAAGATGTCAAAGTGTGTTAAACAAATTTTAAACATTGTATAGTACCTTTCTGCACAAGCACGACGGTAAATACACCTGGGAAGCTTTTTTTTAGTGTTCCAAAAGATAATCTGAAAAGGAAAGCATGGACAGTTGCAATGAAACGCGACGAAAAAAAAAAAAATCCAGCATTGTCCACTAAGACAACTCGCTGGTGTTGTGAAAATCACTTTTCGGTAAGTTATTTCTTTATTCTGTTAACATATGAAATGTAACTTTTAATAAGAATTCAATGTTGCTTCAAAATAGTGCTACAAGAAAAATATATAATTATATAACTTTGTTCCATTATGCATATTTATTTGCTTACAATGAAGATTCAAACTATGAAATTAATGTTTTACAAGATTAGTCTAATATTTTTACTAGCCAAAATCATTATCAATTTATGAATAAATTTATATGACACTTTTACTGAAATTTTAAGGCTATACTGTTGCTGCATTTTAATAACACAGGTCTGCAAATTTTCAGAGAACAAATATTTTTTGCAAAGTAGCAATTGACTTTTATGTTTTTTGGTATGCTAATTTGAAATATGTCATTCGTTTTTGTCCATTACGTAAGTTTTTTGAAAACTGCATTTGAAAATTTAGAAAAATAATGCTTTATATACCATGTAAAAACATTTCTAGGGAGTAAAACAAAATAATAAGTAAGAAGTTTTGTGGAAAAAATTACTTTAATATTCACATATATATTTGGAATCCACATTACTGAGTCGTTTACTGTAATTAGTACAAAAGCATATGATTCTGGATATTCTGCAATCCTTTTCTCGTCTTCTAAACCATGAAAAAGAGACATCAGGTGCCACATGTCTGTCTTAAGAGGAAGTGACAAAATGAATGAACTTCATCTCATTGTCTACACTATTTTATTAATTTCTTTCCTTTGTTTATTTATGTGTACCGAACATTTTTTGATTTTATTAATTGTTTATTATAAAATAACAAAAAAAAGTTATATATGTTGATGACATTTAGCGGGCGAACAAAAATAAATTACATGCTAATTGTATATTCATAAAAACTCAAAGACAGAAAACAGAAAATTTCATATTGTGAAAAAAACTATGTGATGGAATTTTTTGGTTGAACCCCCCCCCCCACCCCCACACGTCTTCACTGAACCACTGCACCTGTATCTCTATATTTCTGCAACATATGTCAAGCTCTCTTTTTTAATTAGGGGCATAGACATGATAATAATATGTGTGTTTGTTTGATCATTTCAAATAAAAAACAGTACTAGCAGGAAATCCAAATAACAGGACAAAATTTCCAACTTCACATGATCAGCTAAATAGGCTTCCTGTTACTTATTTATTTACAATCATCATGACTTATAGTGATTACTTAGCTAAGGGCAAAGAAAGTGCTTGCTCCTGGCACCTCAAAGAGGTAAAATTCTTAACGGATGTTTGGAATTTTTTTTATAAGAGAGTATGTAGTCAGTAATAAAAATTAAATTTATTTCATATTTTTACCTTTAAAGAAATTTACCATGTTTCCTTATCTTTCAGTTGGAGGAGGACATGGAAAATTACTGGCAGTGGCGTTTGACAAAAGATGTTAAAAGATTACAGCTGAAAGTTGGTGTAGTCCCACATCGTTTTGAGTGCCAGAAGAAAACACCGTTGTCCCAAACTGAGTGAAAAGGTGCTTTGAAAAGGAAATGGTTAGCTCTTGTCCAAGAAGCTCTTTCAGCGGCTGCCATACCTTCAGCATCAATGGAACCCTCAACTTCAATACCCCCTACTTTTGATGAAGAACCTTCAACTTTTGATGAAGATAACTTAAAAGATAGGGGTATACAAGTGAACATCATAAGACCATTTAGAAGTAAGGGCACAAACACTGATGTCACAAAGACTTCTGATATTGCCTGTTCACCATTAAAAATGTATGTTCAAAATCATACAGAAAATGCTGTTGCTCATACATGTGCAGGTGTTCATCCAGGTTCATTTAAAGTTGAAGAGGATATGCTATCAGATTCTGTTAGTGATTTTGACTGTCCAAGTAACATTTCAGATAATTTTAGTTCTGATGATGAAGATATCTGCCTAGAAAAGTACAAGGAACATATGAGTAAAGGTACTTTCATGTCAATCGAAAAAAATCCTAGACTTTTTCTAGGTTTACCCATGAAAAGTTATTTCCTAATTCAGATGATTACTGAAGAGGTGCCATTGCCTACCCGAAATATATATATTGTGCTGAAGAAGTTGCGGTTACACAACCAATTTTCAATCCTAGCAATCGACTTTGGATTGTCTGTAAGTACAGTGAGTAGGATATTTTCCAAGTCTGTCACTGTGCTTGCACAGTTGATGCAAGACCTTATTGTTTGGCCGAAAGAAGATATTCGTGTGCATTTGCCAATCCCCTTCCGTGCACGATATTCAAAAGTATGCTCTATTGTTGATTGTTTGGAGATCGAAATAGAAAAACCGAGCAACCCAGTCCATCAATCTCTCACATGGTCTAAGTATTATGGTTGTAATACATTGAAATTTTTAATTTCTTGCACTCCCGATGGGTTAGTGAATTTTATTTCAGATAGTTATGGTGGTCGAACTTCTGATGTTATGATTATTGAAGATAGTGGTTATCTTGATAAATTAGTTCCTGGAACCTCAATCATGGCAGACAGGGGTTTTAAACACATATCATCTTTGTTGCAGCAAAAAGGATGTACATTAGTCCGACCACCATCAGTTTTAACAGCATCAGTCAGCTCTAAAGCTGGTGTAAAATTATCAAAACAAATTGCATCTTTACGTATCCATGTTGAACGAGTTATTGGAAGACTGAGAGAATTTAAAATGCTCGGTCCACATTCATGCATTGATAACCATTTAATTCCCTATTTGGATTATTTAATTATTATTGCATGTGGAGTTATTAACATGCAAGACCATTTGATCCAAAACCAAATTTAGTAATTTTACTCATACTCAGTGTTAATTTTGTAAAAAAAGAAATTGGGTTAAAAAATAATTACAAAAATTAAGCTTTAACACGTATTTGTTCAAATATAAATTTTTAATACACAAGAGTCTTGATTTCTTCCAGTAGCTCGAAACTGACGTCACTGCTGGTTCTTCACTCAGTCTATGAAGCCACATAAGCAAAGCTACAGCATGTTTACATCCACCTGTAAAAAAATATATTTATAAAAACCCTCAGAAATATTACTATACAATTTAGTTAACAAAAATCAAAATATTGTCGGTTAAATTTAAATTAGCATTTAATGCAAAAATGAAAACTATATTCAGAGAATATCATATTTTATTCACTTGAATAATCATTGTAAAATGTTAATTTGCATTAAAATTTTGATTTTATGAAAAATGTTACAAATAAATGCTGTTATTTCTGACTTTAATTTATTTCTGTGTTCATTAAATGAATAAACTTTCGTCCATAATTTAAAATCGTTAAATTACCATATTATCTCTATCAGATTAAATGATTTTGAATATACCTGAATAACTTCAGAAAAACTAGCCTTCTGGATAGCGGTCTATAAAATGTTTGTTCACAGCAGAGATATGCAATATACAACTCTTAAAGTATATTACATACAGTTACTTGATAATAGCTTTGATGCTGAAACAGTTGTAAATGCTCAGTAAGTGGATCTTCATTCAATAATTTTTTAATTTAGCTATAATTGTGGGTTTTAATGTGATACAGATGATTTGCCAAATCATTGCAGCAAATATGAAATAAATACAAGTTTTGACATTTTCCACTTAAATAAATATTTAAATATATTTGTAAAAACAACGAGTTTTGTTATGAGTTATATTCTCCAGATGGTGAATTCCACCTAACATGAAACCATTACGAAAGAAAATCATTTTAAACAAATTCTTAAGTGTTATATATCATTGGAAAGCTTATGGCCTCTAGAACTAGAACATATTATTGCTTTTTCCTTACATTAAGTTTGTTTTGTAGGGGAAGTAATGGGAAAATATCTATTTGTAAGTTTATTATCATTTTTATACCTTATTACTTACGTAAATTATGCCACTGAATTTAATTAGAGTAAATTTAATATTAATGTAAAAACTATAAAAATAAAATAAATGCATGTTTGTGACTGTTTTAAATATAGCCTAGTTAAGGGTACAGTTGCGACATATATTATATGTAACGTCTGTTACAAATAGTTTTTAAATTTTTTATTACAGAAAAAAAAGACTGAATTTTTATGTCAAGGTTCTGATAAATTACAGGCATGTCTTGTGATGTTATTTTTTAAATTTTTGATCAAATTTACATAATAGAGTCACAGATTTTTTTTATCTTATGACGCTATAGTACAAATGATGTTCCATTTTATGTAACATCCATTACATTAAAGATTTTTTTTCAGCTTAAATACACCAGAAATAAATTTTGAAACCTGTCAAGTTTATCTTTAGTATTGGCTTTATCAGGAAAAAATAACGTACTCCTATTTTGAAGCATTAATATGCATCTCATAATCTTTTTATAATTTATTTTGTGTGTGAATGTAACGTCCGTTTCAATGGAATTCACCAGATGCTGGGTTGGGGGTAGGTGATGAAATTTTAAAATACAATTTGTGTGCAAAATGTGACAAAAGCATAAAATATATAAATTATTTTGTAAATTTAATTTTAATTAATCTTTTTACACTAGTTTTGGATGCTAGTTTTTTACATAAAATGTATAAAGTATTGTATTAAAAAGATTTTTTTATAACAGCTGAAGTATTACTAATTATTTATAAATGACTCAAAGCGGGGAAAGCTAACCATGGATGGTCTATTGTATCTACCCGAAACACACTATCATTAAAACTTTTAGATAAAATTAAATATAATACATAAAGGAACTCACCCAAAGATGCTGCACAATCATTGCATTGGACGGAAAGGACATTTTCTTCCTTTTCATTAAACTTGAGTTCCACACTGTACGTCTTTTTTGTGACATTATGTTCTGGTGTCACCCTTGCATTGACTGTACAGATGTCTCCATCCCTTTTTACCTGAACATATCCTACAGCATTATCTCCACAGCCTTCTCGTCCAGATCTAAGTAAAAGAAACTTTCTAAGTACTAAAGCATAAATTTAAAAATGTGTTTTTAAAACACAAAATTATGGAGTTAGAGGATTGTTTAAAATTATTATGAGTAGTAAACATTTGTTTCTTTGCACCACTTAATATGTGATTAGTCAAAAGTTTAATTATCATGCATAGTTCAGATTTATTATAATTCCTTTACCATTTAAAATACACATATTTCTATGATATGAATGCAGAACACTGAACACATTCGTAAATTTGGTATTGTTTTTAATTTCTGTCAACTTTTTAATAGACAATTAAAATTACTAAATATCCTATAACAGACACTACTTGTAATGTTGCAGTGCTAATTAATTCTACAAAATTAAACATGTACTATGAATGAATAATAATAGAAGCTGTTTATTAAACTTTTAGAGTACGAGATTAATTTAATAATATGCATAAACAATGTCTAACTTTAAAGTTTGTGTAAAGTACAACGCACGTCAGCGTTCTACAATCTACATTACATAACTAGAATAATAAATGCAAACAAATATATACATACCTCTGAGCTTTAAATCCTCGTATTTCTGCTCCCATAAAATTTGGATTATTTCCCAAAAAGGAAAACACTGCAAATGAATCCATTTTAGGCAGGTTGTCAGATTGCCCTTTTGCAAAACCGGGTAATAACGCCATGGTAAAAAAAACAGAAATAAACTAATAATAAAGACGACGATGGAATATAATTTTAAAAAAAAGGGAATAAACAATAGCCACAAACTAAAATTAGAAAAATTAAACCAAATTAGAAAAAAAAATGTGATTTTAAAATGTTAGTTTAAGAGGAGGAAACGTAGAATCTCGCGCTAGAAAAATGTAAACATTGAAGCATGGGGTATAGTGACGTCAGAACCAATCACGTAGCGTTTTGAGGTCACATGATTTTTCAACACTTTTCGCTTATTTTAAATTAAAATTTTTTATTATTTAGATCTATATGTACGTTTTAATTGATGTTTTCGAACAATTTAATAACCAATCTGTTAATAAAAAATAGAAATGAGCATTTTCCCCACATGTGCAAATTCCTCATTCTGTATACCAAATGGTAGAGATGTTTGTCGTAGAACTGTACATAATTGCATTACTTGCTTTAAAAACAAACCTCGAGAAACAAGTCAAATTATGGGGGATTTACCAGAAGAACGTGTTGTCCACAACTTTCCCTTTAATGTGACAGGCATAGATTTTTGCGGCCCTTTATTTGTAAAATTTAAGAATCTAAGGACAGGTGTGCTTAACAAAATGTATGTTTCTATATTTGTTTGTAAGTGCACCAGAGCAACACACTTAGACTTTGTTTCGGACTTGACTACTAAGGCTTTCATTGCCAGTGTGAAAAATTCGTTTTTTAGTAGAAGAGGTAGAAGTTCTAAAATATTTGGTGATAACGCAAAAAACTTTGTTGGGGCCAACGCAGAGCTAAAATAATTACAAGATAAAAAGAACTTTTTATATACCATGTTTTTAAATTATCTGTTGAATCATATAAACTTGACAATTCTATGTATTAATAAATACCTTTTTAAAATTTTTTTGATAAATTATCCCATCAACTTGAAAGAAAATGATCAAATGCATAATAAAGAGGTATCAAAAGCGTAATCAATTGCGTTTAACTTTTCGTTCCCGTCCCGGTCGATAGATGGCTGCTCCATTCTACAAAACAAAATTAACTGAAAATGAATTCAATCCTACTTAAAGATGGCTAAAAGTATCAAAAGAATGCACTGTCACCGTGTTCTGAGCTATTCTAAAAGTTTCAAATGTCTAGCTACTCGGGAAGTTAGTTAAAAATCGATTGCAAGATTTGTACTGGACAAAAACAAACAAACAAACAAACAAGAAAGCGAGTTAATAAAAACATGGTACAAACTGCACCAACTGGTAAATCACCCAGACGAAACGTTGGCTGATTATCTCACTAACGAGAGTATAGAATGGAACCATATCCCTCCAAAATCACCGAATTTCGGTGGAGTTTGGGAAGCGGGGGTCAGATCGTTCAAATTCCACTAAATCGAATAGTCGGTAATTCGAATCTTAATGTAGAATAATTTTTAACTGTCATTACAGCAATTGAAGGAGTGCTGAACTCACGACCCCTTACTCCCATGTCATCGGAATTCAATGATTTTGAAACATTGACCCCTGGTCACTTTTTGATAGGTAGACCCTGTAAGGACTTTGCCTTTAATAAAAGACTGCCAGCCTTTTTGTATTATATGCTTTAATTGCATTTTTCGACTAAATACAGGCTATTTACAATATATATATATATATATATATATATATATATATATATATATAAAATTAAATTCGTGGGTTCACGGCATCAACGAGGAAGGTCAGACTTGAGTTGTCACTGCGCTCATTCAAGTCTAACTAGGCCCGACAGTATCTCCTTGTCTCCGACTCCAGTGTCACTCTGAATAACTTAATCTCTGAATCTCTCACTTTCAGAAAACAACGAATCCACGTCCGGGTACTTTATTTACCACTACTGAATGTTCTCGAAAGGTCTGGAAAACGCCGCCTTTCCCAGACGACTAGGCGCCTCCAGTAGGCAACTTCCTTTTTGTAGATGACAAACTGTTCCGCGAGCTGTCGGTAGCACTTCCGGCCATCATGTCTCCAGGTGACTGTCTGTCTGCAGACGTCCAAATCAATTATGTGCACAAACCACGCGTTGGTTGGTCTTCACGGAATTTCCCCGCCCAAAAAATCGCTATTATATGGGAGTCGTTACAACCCATCGCCTCCAATGTTGAACCTTATTTGATAGATATTCCTGAAAATAGACTTATGAAATGGCAGAAGGTAACTAAACCAAGCCAACAGATTTGGAAGTTGTGGAAACGAGACTATTTGAACAATCTACAACAGCGAAGCAAATGGAAATTTAAAAAAATAATGTAAAAATTGGTGCTCTCGCATTAATTAAGGATGACAACCTTCCGAGTACGAAAAGGTTGACTGGTAGGATTACCGAACTTTTTCATGGTACAGATACAAAGGTCAGAGTTGTAAATTTAAGGTTGTCTAATGGAAAAAAATATTATATTTGTATTCTTCCCATTGAAGAACAAGTTTTATATGAAATTTGATTTATTTTTAAGGTGTTTTTTTTCAATGCGGAGACACTTGTCGCGAAGACATTCGCCTATAATTCACCGCAGTTTTGCTGGCCATTTTACTATGGGGGCTCCATATAGGCAGACCAACATTGCCCCCTATGGAGGGACGACACAAACGGAGGCATTTTAGTGGCGCTTAGCCAGGATTCGATCTGAGCACACTCAGCACCGAAAACCAGCGTGCTGTACCACAGGGCCGCCACAATCCCATTAATTTTCAAGGTAAAAATTGCATTTTATGGTGTCATGTTTATGGTATAATTTCTCAAGATGTTATGCATAAGTGTGTTATTTATATATGAAATTGTACATTATTTGTATTTGAATTAATCCTTCATAATGTAATTGTTGTTTTAACTTTATATTTTTTTAATCTTGTCACATTGCAAGGCCGTGCGGCATGTTTGATCACATGCCCTAGACCAGGGATTCTCAACCTTTCAGGCTCTGTGCCCCCCCCTTTGAACATTGATGTGAGGTCACGCCTCCCCACCACCACCACCACCACCACCACCACCATATGTGGTCAATTCAAATAGTGCATTCGGAATTTGAAACTGAAGCTGGTTATTAAATGAAAATATAGAATACATAATTTCATACACAAAATTTAATATTACTACACATATCGTAATTTGGAAGTATTATTATTAGAACATACGGAATCAAAGAATTAAATACAGATCAAATATATTTGAGGTAATCAAGGATCTAGGTGAGGTTGGCATGTAATACCAGTCACTTTCACAACATTAATGAGAGAGCTGGCACTGTTTGTCTTTGACAAGTTTTCGAATATTAGGTTGTAACTGTGACAAAGCACACCTTAGGTCACTTTCAACGTCCAGACGTACGACAATTATCGTGTTTTTACAATTACGACAATTATTGTGTTCGGGTTCGTATGTCGAAAATACGTTACGGTTACATTGTGACCGCAAAATTGAGTACAGTAAATTACAGTTAGTTTTACTTTTTATTTTACTTTTTTTAAGCTCACGCCTCCCTTGAAATTCTTCTGCGCGCCCCCCAGGTTGAGAACCGCTGCCCTAGACGGTGCCTGATATCACTCAAGTAAGATTTCATAAGTTGTAACCTCGACGTTGCCTTGTGTGGATATGAACGAGAAATTTCCCCATTCACCTTGTTTAAAATAATTTAAGGAATTAAAGCATTGTTTATTGGTAACAACTGGTCAGCCTTCAATGTTTATGCTCTACACACAACTCAATAGTCCATCGTAGAAGACAGTGCTTAATAAATCTGTTCTCAGATGGTAAAATGTTATAAGAAACTTTTCTTAAAAATTTGAGTTTTTCACATTCCGGATTCTTGTTCACCGGTATTTTCTATTTACTGTAACTACTGTAAGTAATAGCCAACTATTTATTCTGAAACATTCGTACCACGTTTGCTCGTGTAAAACAAATGACTGATTTTTCATGACATCTCGAATCTTAGAATTTCTGTCACGTAAATTTCTTATAACATTTTGCCATGTGAGCACACAAATAATCTGAAACGTTCGAAGAGTATGGAAATATAAAATGGCATGTGAAAATTATAAAATTTGTCACATAAAACTAAATGGTTGGAGGAGTTACAGGGCTTTCAGGAATGTGTAAGGAAATTCAAGGACTTTGAACGAATTACTTTTGCTGTAAGAACATTCTGCGATAAGTGAGATCCTACTTCGAAAAAAAAACCTTTGACGGTGCATCATACACTTTTTGTTTACTTTTTATTACCTTTCTACTAATAGTAAAACTTTCTACTAATAGTAAGTTTTTATGAGATATTCGAATAAATAAAAGAAAAAAATTCAGGTAGTCTTTTCTAACGAAACTACCACGGGCTATTAACGTAGGATTGCTTACCGTTGTTGTCGAGTTTTGGCTGTCTCGGCACCACTGTCGTCGCTTCATGGCATTCCGCGGTGATGGGTCGTGTATCACTTTATAAATTAAATGTACAGAGCATCAATTACGTTTATAATATTTTTTTCCACCTATTGTTTGAGTTTGATGAGTGTCATTAGATTATTTTTCGCGCGGATTAATTGTGGTGGCAGTCATGAAAAGTAAGCCCTTAGTTAAGTAGTAATAATAAATCCTGTTTTTATGTACGGTAAATGTAATATAGAGTATGTCAATATTTTTGTATTTGATTGACTGACAGTTTTCAATTTATTTTAATTCCTTTTCATTTTGATTCACTGACTCGAGGTAAAGTTTTTTTTGTAAAGATTTAAGTTTGGTTTCATCTTTTTATTTATTTACTACTTTATATTTTTAAGTTTTTTTATACACTTCATTTTTCCTTTTTCTTTATATAAATTTTAAATTATCGCGAAATGAATTAAAACTCAGGAGTTCTTCACAAAAATCCAGACGACTCTGAAAATGGCGTTAAGAGATTCTTTCAGCTTCAAAGAAAGGGAAAATTTTGCACCCTTTTAACGAAAAAGGCCCGTTTAACGAAAAGGAATGCTACTGATAAGAGATACTTTCTCTTAGTTGGAGAAAGTATGAGAAAGTTCGAGGAAATATAAGAGAGAAAAAAAAATTCAGGTAGTCTCTTCTAACGAAACTACCGCGGGTTTTTAACGTAGGATTACTTATCGTTGCTTACCTCTTTTATATGTTTATATGTATGTATGTGTTATGTATATATGTATCTATATATATGTACGCATGAATGTATATATATATATATATATATATATATATATATATACAGTGGCTCCCAAAAGTGTACGTACACTTACGATTTTCAATGAAATAGGGGTCTATCCATTAATTAAAATGAATATTTCAGAATGGGTATTTAATAATAAGATCTATAATCTATTCTTAACAAAACTACATGAAATATTTTAAAAACATAGTAAAACTTTATTTTTAAGAGACCAATAATCAAAAAGTAACAAAAACTTTATCTCACAAAAGTCATTGTACATTTGTAAAAAATATCTACATATTAGTAAATATTCCAATTTTTCGTTAAATTAATATTTAGTAGGATATCCTTTAGCATTCTCAACAGCTTTAAAACGTCTGGGAATAGATTGTACTATTTCTTTTGTAATTTCTGCATCAATGTTCATCCATTCTTCCATCATAATAATTTTTAGTTCGCTTCTCATGTGAATGTCGTGTTTTCGTACTCGAACCTCAAGTTCTCTCTCTCCAAATTGGGTTTAAATCTGGCGATTGAGGTGGTGTTTTCAAAACTTGTTGACAATTATAGAGACACCAGAGGCGAACGCTGTGCGAGAGCCGTGAGCTTAGGATCGTTATCTTGATAAAAAAACAAAGTTGTTTCCAATACTCAAATTTTGGGTTGATAATTTTAAATTGTCTCTTAAAATATTTATATAAACAGCATGATTCATTATGCCATCAATAAATACCAAATTACCTAGTCCTGATGCTGACATGCACCCCCACACAAGGACACCTCCACCGCCATGCTTAACTGTTCCTAAGTTCTTGCGGGATTAAGTTCCTCATTTTTTCTTCTCCATACAATTATACGCCCATCGGAACCAAAAAATGTTAAACTTACTTTCATCGGCAAATAAGACATTATTCCAATACGTTTGGGGCTTATTTATCATTGATAGTGCGAAGGAAAGCTTAAGATTTCTGTTTTTCTCGCTCACAAAAAATTTTCTACGGGCGGAACGCCCATGTAATCCAGCTGCTCTGAGAACTCGTCGAACAGTTTCAGGGAGTAGAAAATGTTTCATTAAATTCTGCAGAAACTTTTACAGCACTCACACGTGGATTTTTCACAAATTTTTCTAATTATAAATCTCTGATCACGTTTTGTTAACTTTGCCGGACGACCTTTTCTTACCTTGTTTTCGATCCGATTTTCTTCTTTAAAGCGTTTTATCACATACTGCACAGTAGAATGGGATAAATTAAGTAATTTAGCAATATTCCGAACTGATTTACCACTACTATGATGAAAAAAAAATCAATTTTCGAATGCTGTTTGTTGTTTCTTTACGACTACGAGCCATTTTTAAATAATAAATAGAATATTACGTAGTAGGCAAGCAAAAATTAAAGCCAATCGATATTTCAAATGCCACCACAATTCAAAAATAAAAATAAAGCGCCAAACGATCATTTTAATTATGAATTTATCCGAAAATATTTCAGTGTACGACGACTTTTGTGAGATAAAGTTTTTGTTACTTTTAGGTTATTGGTTTCTTAAAAATAAAGTTTTACTATGTTTTCAAAATATTTCCTGTAGTTTTGTTAAGAATAGATTATAGATCTTATTATCAAATACCCATTCTGAAATATTCATTTTAATTAATGGATAGACCCCTATTTCATTGAAAATCGTAAGTGTACGAACACTTTTGGGAGCCACTGTATATATATATATATATTATATATATATATATATATATATATATATATATATATATATATATATATATGCATGTCAAAATTTTGATGCATTTTGGTACTTTTCTGTTTAACTGTTTACTGCTTGCCCAAGCGATACAGACTGGGTTTGGTGCACTGCCAAAATTATAACTCGTGACGCAGGACATCTGAAATTTTGCTTTCCGGAAGACCGTTATGCAGGAACGAATACTACGTTAAAATCGCATTTAAAATATTAGTAACTCAACTATAAAAACCTCTTATAAACCCTAAAACCAAAAACGAGAGAACTCGTGATGACTCATAAAAAGGCCATAAGAGAATTTTCGAGAAAATTTAGATTGAATTTAGGTTGCTTTGGATCAAAATAATCTGCCAAACAATGTCTGAATCAATTATTAACCATCCTTTCCTCATGAAACTGTCAAATCTGAACTATTAGTCATCCGATTTCCTACTAGCTAAAGTTCTAGCGCATTCCTGCCCGAATTGCTCTTCATTTGAATGTTATTTTCATGGTTGTATTTAGGTTCATGTTTGGTTTGAAAAGAAACGACCGTATACGCCAGAAAGATGTGTATTATCGTACACGTCCGACTTACGCAAAGTGACAATTGAACCCGATTTCTACGAAAATTTCGTGCTGATGAAAAAAAAAAAATCCAGCTTTCAGTTTACTCTCTCATGATTGCTTTGCCGCCGGTTAGTGAGTTTTAATATGCTTTATTTGCAGTGTTCGACAGTAGTCATTAAATACACAAAACGTGGTGAATGTTGAAAAAAATTGAATGTGGGCTGTCATAGTTTCATATAAAACTAGCCGCTGCGCGACCAACATGGTCGCTTTTAGTTTTATATTTTCTTTTGCAAAAAAACTCAACTGAAAGAAAACGAGTAATCAACTAGTAAAAGAATAAACCACTACACTACTTCCGTCTGTAAGGAATGTTACGAGGGTTATTCGGAAACTAAGGTCCGTTTACATATAAAACAGAAAACATTACAGATTTTTTCAAAAAACTTTATTTTTTAAATTCCTTACATGTGTCTCTATTTTTCTACATAGTTTCCATATTTGTTTAAACATTTGTCATAACGTTCTACAAGCTTCTGTATGCTTAAGTCGTAGACATCTGCCGCCTGTGGGGATAACCAGTCTATGCTTCTTTCACCTCGTCATCTGTGGCGAATCTCTTGCCGCCGAGAGACTCTTTTAGGTAGCGGAATAAGTGAAAATCACTCGGCGACAAGTCTGGACTGTACGGTGGGTGGTCAATCTGTTCCCATCCAAAAAATCTGAACAGATTTTGGGTGTGAATGGCAGAATGGGGTCTGGCATTGTCATGCAGCAACAAAACTCCAGACATCAGAAGACCACGTTGCTTATTCTGTATTACACGTCTAAGTTTAGTTAGGGTAGCGCAGTAAGCGGATGCATTTATTGTTGTCCCTTGCTGCATAAACTCGACTAACAAGACCCCATGTCTATCCAAAAACACGGTTGCCACGACCTTGCGTGTTGAGATTGTCTGCTTGGCCTTCACTCTGACTGGTGATGTTGTGTGACGCCATTCCATTGAGTGACGTTTAGACTCTGGGGTTCTGTGAGAAACCCACGTCTCGTCCCCTGTGACAATTTTCTCTAAAAATTGATCACCTTCTTTATGATATCGATCCAAAAAATCAAGAGCACAAGCTATTCTTTTCAGTTTGTGTTCCTCAGTAAGCAGCCTGGAAACCCAACGTGTGCACAATTTGCGAAATTTCAACTTTTCAGAGACGATTTTGTGCAAAGTTGTTCTACCCACATTCGGAAATTCCAATGCTAAAGTTGAAATTGTGAATCGTCGGTCTTCACGAATCTTTTCATCCACAGCAAATCATCTGTGATCACTGATGGTCGACCTGAACGCGGTTCATCATGAACATTTTCCCGTCCGTCCTTGAAAGCTCTCACCCACTTACGCACTTTGCTGCTACTCATCGAATTTGGGCCATACACGTCGCTTATCTGTCTATGAATTTCCGCTGCTGAAACGTTCTTTGCTGACAAAAACCGAATCACTGACCGTATTTCACAGTCGGCGGGCTGATCGATTGTTTTAAACATTTTGAAGTAGCACTGTACTTAGCACACTGCAAGAATACCAGTGCAAATGGCGTCGTTTGACGAGCAAGGCATGCCGGGAGTTGGTACGCATGTGCGTTTCAATGTGCGTCATTTGATTAGCTACGACGATTCGGACCTTAGTTTCCGAATAACCGTCGTACTATTACCTGTCATCATAAATATACGTTGTTAAATGGTAGTGCGATCTCAGCCAAAAAATTTATAATCATTGCAAAATTCTCTATAAGGATATCCATAGAATCATATGATTCTAAAACAACGTGATTAAAAAAATATGAATTTCCATTACTTCAGAACAGAGTTAAAGATAAGACTGAGAAACGCGACAACAAAGATTTTAAAAATGACATTCCTCTCTGTATGTAATATTTTTCAAAATTAAGATATCTACACTTTATCATGACATCAAATAAGAAATTGTTGGGGCAAATTTTTTTTCACGTATAAAATGGAGTAAAAATTCCCCAAGTACTAAAATATAGTGTGGATTACATCACTCTTTATATGTACTATTGTTCACAATTCAGATATCTGCACTTAATCATACCAAATAAAAAACTGTTGGGAAAATTTCTTCACTTATAAAATGGAGTAAAAATTCAGCAAGTACACCTAAAAATGTGTAGACAATTAACTCTTACTTACTATTAAGATATTATAATGCAATTATTAATATTTTATTATGATATTCCTCAAACTTCTTGATATACACAGTTGAGTATTTCAGAAATAGGAGATACTACAGTGACAGAATCAAAAGAACGGACTCTAGATAACCTACATACAGCTGTCCATGACTAAGCACTGGATTTCATAGATCTAAACATGTTTTGTCAAAAGTTTGTCCTCTAACATACATTTAGACAAACCGATAGAACAAAAGAATAAATTATCTAGTAAAAGAATAAACCACTACACACACGCGGTCGGCCGCTAATGTTTACATCTGGTAGTTGCAGCCGTTGCCATTCGGAATGTAGAAATATCGCCGATTTTTGTGCCGCATACCTACGCGTTTTATATATATAGATTATGAAAAACTTACGAAGAGAAACGGGTCAATGCCTTACAGAGGAAAACGATCACCACCTACATAGAGATATTCGATATTACTCGTGACTAAAAATATTTCTCGTGACTGATTTCTAATGGTTATATTTCTTTTGAGATAAACTTCTTGCAGAAAATTTTTATAAATATATGATAAACGTCGCATCTGGAAATGTATTCCTTAACGAAACGATCTCCATTTGCTGACTATATCTTTAAACCCAGAGAAATTTTTTCGAATCCTCAAACTGCCAGGAAGTTTGTCATTCTTTTCGAGGATGGGTTTCGATCGAATTCTTTCAAGTTAGACTTCTAATTCATGTCTGTCAATAGCTTTATTAGCGAAGAATGAAATTCCATCTACCAATCAAAAAATCTTAGGACCATCATTGCCAAATCGCTGCAACAACCAGCGACCCGTTTTCTGGGTCAGTACCATCAAAAGCAAGAATGCCACAAGTCATCGGGTGCTAATTATATTTCCATCCACAGAAATCATCTGTAAATAAATCGGGACTATCTGATCACATCGTGAGGTAGTTTGTGTGTGTTTCCACAAAGTGGGCCGATTCGAATCTCGTTTTAAGGCATGGACGTTTCTGTCTACCCCATCACAGGGAGTAGTGCTGGTTCATCTATAAGACATAGAGGAACAAGCCAATGGAATAGCCAAAAAATCGCTGTGTGGATGAAAGAATATTCTCAGGACGAAGTTTCGACCCAGTTGGAAAACTCGATTGAAACCAGCTGATATCGGTTCATTCTGACATACTGTTAATTTGAGATCCCATTGGATCATTCTTACCGAATGCACCTTCCCAAAGATCAATTTCTTTAAAACTCTGATCTGCTCTAATAGAGAATAAAGTATCTTCCATCCCGCACCTAATTTTGGAAATCTGTCGAATTTCATTTCGGGTCAAATTTTTCCCTATTTCCGCAGGTCGAACCCTATGAGAATTTAGCAATTTTGGGCGTCTCGCTGACATTTCAGTCTCGTCTAAATTTGGACGTTTCTCTATCGTTTTCGGACCGAAATGACGCTAAACTATAAAGTATCTTCCTTCCCGCCCAAATTTTGAAAATCTGTCGAATCTCATTGGGGGTCAAAATTTGACCCATTTCCGACGGTTGGACCCTAGGTTCGACCGTCGGAAATTAGCGGCTTCGAGCGTCTCGCTGACATTTCCCTCTTGTCCAAACAAAGTCACTTCTCCATCTGTATCGGGCCGAAATACCACTAAACCATAAACTATCTTCCGTCCCCCCCCCCTAATTTTGGAAATTTGTCGAAATTCATTTGGAGTCGAATGTTGGCATATTTCCGCAGGTCGGACCGTATGAAAATTTAGCGATTTCCAGCGTCTCGCTGACATTTCACTCTCGTATAAATTTCGACACTTCTCCATTGTTTTCAGGCGGCAATGACTTTAAAACATAAAGTATTTTCGATACCGCACGTAATTTTGGAAATCTTTTGAATTTCATTTGGGGGGAAATTTTGGTTTATTTACGCAGGTCGGGCCTAGTAAGAATTTACCGATTTCGGGTTTGTCTTTGATATTTCACTCTCGTCTCAATTTCGACATTTCTCCATCTTTGCGGGCCGAAATGACCCTAAAGAATAAAGTATCTTCAATCCCGAACCTAAATTTGGAAATCTGTCGAATTTCATTTGGGGTCAAATTAGGTTAGACCCAGTGAGAATCCAGAGATTTAGAGTGTCTTGCTGATATTTCACTCTCGTCTAAACTTCGACACCTGTCCATCCGTATCGAGCCGAAATGACACTAAACCATAAACTATCTTGCATCCCATACCAAATTTTGGAAAACTGTCGAATTTATTTTGGAGTCAAATTTTTGCCTATTTCCACTGGTCGGACCCCGTGAGAGTTAAGGCTGCTATGTACTAACCCCATTGAATTCGCTCACCTCAATGTTAACCTATGGAGAAAATTTGTTCACAGATTGCCGACTTGGATTCAAAGATTTTTTTTATAAAATTGTACTCCATCATAGAGAAAGAAATTTTACATTTGTGTACATTTTCCGTTTTTTTAAAAAAATGCAATTAATATTTTAAATTTAAATTATTCGGGGAAAAGTGTGGTATAGTGTGTTTTAAACGCTCATAAATTCGTTCGGTGAACGAAATTTATAAAATGCTTTGCAGAAAAGTTCAGGCTATCTGACAATACCAATTTTATTGGATTATCAGCATTTATGTACCTGTAAATAGTTGACAAAAATATATTTTAAATAAAAAATTTGGGGGCCGCGCTTAACCCCCCTATAGAGAGAGAGCCATTACAATCCCTCAAAATGTCAATCCTAAGGAGGGGGGGTGGTGGAATTCTCGAACTGTCAACTGGACTCCTCCCACCACAAGAGTCTGCAAGAAGAGGAAAAGGGAAATACGATTTTTTTTCTTAGTACACAGCAGCCTTAAGCGATTCGGGTGTCTCGCTGACATTTCATTCTCGTCTAAATTTCGACATTTCTAGTTCATTTTCGGGCCGAAATGACTTAATAAGATTAAAAGTTTTTCATCAACAGCTTGAACATTATTTGTGTTTCACATACGATAAAGGAAGAAGAGCGGAAATATTTTATACATATGCTATAAGTAGAGAAAAAAACGTGGGAGCGTGCGCAGTTGCAAATATATACGACCCACCAGACATGGATCTGGGACTCGCCCGTACCGTTCGCTCCTCAGCAAGGTATAGTCGATAAGTACACCACAAGACGCTACAGGACACACTGGAGGAACGTCATTACATGGGCCAAGAGATTTCGACCAGTACACGCATAGATCTTCAGCGAACAGCGATAAAAGAACAGAGAATATAAGATGGGGAAATTGAAAAACACATCGATAATGTTAAAGGAAAATAGCAACAAAAAGTAATATAATAAAATAAACGTGGGGCAAGAGCTCCAACGGGAACGAGCGATATCACGATGACCAACGGGAAAATAACAAGCAATGTACGTTTAAAAAGGGTAAAATAAAATGATCGGATTCGAAGGTTGGTTTCCTAAGCTCGATCAAAAAGCGAGGAAGCGACCAATGAATAAGCTTGAATTAGAAGCCGTAGAATACAAGAAATGAAAGGGGAAAGTTTAGTCAACTGAAAAATAAATTAAATTTAGTGATAAATATTATAAGTACGCAAGAGAGAAAGAAATTCTAACTGCGAAATATTCATCTAAATTTTTACAAGCGACCGACAAAATGTAGCCTTCCTTACAACAACAGAAATACACTCATGGACAAAAAAATTAGCGCACCAAGAAATAATTGCGGGATCATAATGAAACTTGCAATGAAGGTACATGTCGGGGAGATATGCAAATGATTAGAAATGCAGCGTGATTGCGCAATCGGTATAGCCGGTAGAAGGCGTTGAGCATCGTGTGGAGTATTGGACCCCCTCTAGCGCGAATGCACGATGCGATACGATCGGGCATTGAGTCATACAAGTTCTGTATGATGTCTTGAGACATTTCGTTCCATATTTGCTGTAACCTTGCCTCTAGTTCGTTCAAACTCGTGGGATGCCCAACTCGTCGTTCCAAATGATCCCAGATATGCTCGATTGGAGACAAATCTGGGGATCGGGCAGGCCAAGGAAGGGTAGTAACAGTGCGAAGACAGACTTGTGACACCCTTGCCGTATGAGGCCGAGCATTGTCTTGTTGAAAAATGGCTCCTCGGAGCCGTTGCATGAGTGGCAACACATGTGGTTGCAGGATTTCATGAACATACCGCTGGGCTGTCATGGTGCCACGGAACAATACTAGGGGTGACCGTGTATTGTAGGAAATGGCACCCCATACCATCACACCAGCTGTGGGAGCGATGTGTCGCTGTACAGCAAAGGCAGGATTGAAGCGTTCACCACGGGCTCTCCACACACGAACACGATTGTCATCACTGCCGAGATTGAATCTGGATTCGTCGCTAAAGACGACCTGGTTCCATTCCGCTGCAGTCCAGTTTCCTTGTGCGCGGCAAAACTCCAAACGGAGGCGTCGATGGGTGGGCGTCAAGGGCAGCACACGTAATGGGCGCCGCGATACCAACTGTCCTTCAGCCAGGCGCCTTCGTATGGTTCGAGAAGACACAGAGGCACCTAGTGAAGGTGCTACCTGTGCCTGGATGGCGGCCGATGAAGCAGTTGGCTGTACGCGTGCATTTCTTACGATGTGGCGGTCTTCTCGACGACTGGTCTGTCGAGGGCGTCCTGAGCCTGGTCTTCGTGTACATGACATCTCTCGGGTCCACTGGTCCCAACACCTCCTCACAACACAATCAGAGCGGCCTAATTGACGAGCTACTCGCCTAGATGAACACCCAGCTTCCATCATCCCTCTCAAACTGCGACAACTGCTTATATTGTCTTCGAACACGGCGTAATGGCCTGTCTATCTCAGCTCTTCCTTTGTAAATGATTCAGCACACTCAAACAAGCTTTGGTTACCTGTTTTATACTCCACAGAGTACGATGTTCAACGCCCTCTACCGGCTGTACGTAATGCGCAATCACGCTGCATTTCTAATCATTTGCATATCTCCCCGACATATACCTTCATTGCAAGTTTCGTTAGGATTCCGCAATTATTTCTTGGTGCGCTAATTTTTTTGTCCATGAGTGTAGTTTTCGTCTGTCACGCATTGTGGTACAAAATTTAGAGTGCTTGGAGATGAAAAAAAATGCAAGGGTAGTCGCTAGTCAAAATTTAGAGAATTTCCGAATTTGGAATTGATTCCTTTCCCTCCAGTGCACTTGTCAGCTATGCCTTGCCGAGGAGCCCCAGTGGCGTAGCGAGCATAGCTGGCGCCCGGAGCACGATACCTTTTTGGTGCCCTCCATGGTCTTGAGGGACTAAATGGTCCAATGGTCTTGAGGACCATTTGGCGCCCCTCTGCGAGTGGCGCTCGGGGTATTATAGACCCCCTTCCGCCCCCCTCGCTACGCCACTGAGGAGCCCATATCAAAGGCGAAACGTAGGTCGAAGGCTGCTGGGGGTGTATATATTTGGCTCCTTTTAAGAATGTGAGGCACATTCACGAGGATCCATCTGTATTCATGTTCAGCCATATATCTTGGATCTGCAGAGAGATTTGTTCTCGAGGTGATACAGTCTTCCACCATTTCAAAATCATGTTAATCGCAGACCTGCCAGCAAAGATCGACAAGTTTTAGAAAGAAATTTTAACATCTTTGCCGACCTTTCCAACTTGGTGTAAAAAGCTACAATACAAAACCTTAGGTTGAAGTCTCTTTTAATTTTCAATTTAAAAGACAGTTCCTTCAGAAGCGGTCATTTATCACGAATTTTCCATTATTTTATATACACTGCTGGCCACTGTAAATGCAACACCCTGAAGGAAACATGCAAATAACATGGAATTCACAACATGCATTAGCGGAGGTGAGATATGCAAATGTTTAGAATTTCAGCGCAGACGCACATCACGTGCGCCTGTGGCGCCACTTCAAAGCGCTATTTAAGGCTTGGAGATTTCGACGATTTCAAGTTCGGCAATTGTGTTTTTCTTGTGGTTTTTTAAAAAAAACGATCAATTATGCCTCGTCGAAAACAGCGATCATCTTTTGATCAAGTATCCGAGTTCGACAGAGGAAGGATAGTGGCCTACCGAGATTGTGGATTATCTTTCAGGGAAATCGGTAGTCGTGTTGGACGAAACCAAACAACTGTAATGCGGATATGTGATCGTTGGATGCAGGAGGGTACGACGGACCGGCGTGTTCGATCGCATCCACCTCAGCGCACCACTTCACGTGATGACAGGCAAATTGTGCGCATGGCAGTGACGGATCGCTCAGTCACATCACGAACCATAGCACAGCACATGCAGTCTGTAACGCATCATCCAGTGTCTGCGCGTACCATTCGACGCCGTTTACAGCAGAGTGGTCTGTCCGCAAGACGTCCATTGCTTTGTCTACCCTTGACGCAGAACCACAGACGTCTCCGCCGCCAATGGTGCGATGACAGAAGGATGTGGACGGCAGAATGGAATGAAATTGTCTTTACTGACGAGTCACGCTTCTGTCTGGAACACCACGATGGTCGCATTCGAGTCTGGAGACACCGTGAAGAGAGGATGCTGAACAGCTGCGTTATGCACCGCCACACTGGTCCTGCACCGGGTATTATGGTATGGGGCGGTATTGGATATCACTCTCGCACACCTCTAGTACGCATTGCCGGTACTTTAAACAGCCAGCGCTACATCTCCGATGTGTTGGAGCCAGTTGTCCTTCCTTACCTTCAGGGCTTGCCCACAGCCATATTTCAACAGGATAATGCGCGACCACACGTGGCACGCATTGTCCAACGGTTCTTCGTCAATCACCAGATTGAATTGCTTCCCTGGCCGCCTCGCTCTCCGGATCTTTCGCCGATAGAAAACATGTGGTCCATGGTTGCTCTACGACTGACCCAGATTCCATCCCCAGCTGCCACAGCAGATCAACTTTGGCAACGTGTGGAAGCTGCTTGGTCTGCTGTACCCCAAGAACTCATCCAAAGTCTCTTTGAATCAATGCCGAGGCGTGTGGCAGCGGTGATCTCCAACAATGGCGGCTACTCTGGCTACTGATTTTGGCAGGAACCACACTTCCCAGAAGTCTATAAATTTAATCATTTGATACTTGGTCAACATGTTATCTACAAAATAAATTTTGTTGTGATATCTCTTGTCTTTCTTGGTGTTGCAATTTGGGTGGCCAGCAGTGTAAATAGATGGCTTGATACTTATTGAAAGTTTTCAATTCGAACCCCAGGCGTATTAAGTTTTATACATATATATGTCAAGAATTAATTAAGGGAAAGAATAATTAAGTTAAAATTACAGGGGGCTTAAAAATAGTGAAATCTAATATGAAAATAATTAGTAAAACGCGTCGAGGAAAAAGGGTTTTCCCCGTTTCGTTAGTTGACCTTCGGTTCGCGATATTGAAGTTCCGTGGAGGGAAATTATTTTTAGATAAATGTACAGGGTTGGGCGCGAAAACAAGCTTCTAGACCTTTCCAGGTAGTGCTTTGCGCATGTGCCATAAGAGTAAACGTGTAAGTGAAGATCTAGAGTTACGCAGAACGCGGGATTTAATCGTTGCTGTTGGACGTGCGTTAGCGGGGTCCACAATTTGAAAATGGCGAGCGCTCAAACGCTCAGATTTGGAGGGGTGGTTTATATGAAATTGAACTGAATAAACTCTACTTAATTTAGACGATGCTGAGTACTTTTTGAGTGTATGCCTTCCCTCGATGCCATGGACTGTAAAACAAGAAGACTGCAAACGTTATTTTATAGCAGGCAAAGGCAACGCCTGTCACATATATATATATATATATATATATATATTTTATTTAAGTAAGCCTTACAGACTTAGTTTAATCCTATGACTCTGGAGATAGTGGAGGTAGTGGAGTAAAGGAGGCACAGGACCTTTTAAGGGGTGGTAAATAGGAGTGACATTAGAGGCTCGAATAGCTAAAAGGAGGAAGGAAAAGAAAGTAAATGAAAATAATCTTCTAAAAGAAGGTTCTGTTTATACATAGGGAGCCTTTTGAGCGATTTCAGTCCAGTAAATAAAAGGTAAAGGGGATTGTGAAACTTTAAATTGAGTTTGCTCAAAACAGCAAATTGTGCGCACTGTTATTACCAAACTAATAATGCATTATTGTTAAAAATTTAACCATATGTATGTATTGTGACAATCTATAACTTAAAGCCAAAAAATTATAATTTTAAAAAAAAATTAATTTGTTTTTAAAGGAAAAACTTGCAAAAATTTTTTTTCTATTGTGAGATTTTTTACATTTTGAGTATTTAAAAATTTAATCAATAGTTTTTACCAGTATTTTGGTTTTAAATTAAAGATAGGTGTATTGTAAATATATTACAACGACGATTTTATTCCTGTGTGTATATTTTTATGTTTCATGGTGCGCGCAGGGATTTAAGACATTCCGCATCTTAGACTCATATCTATTTTCTAAACGTGTAATAAAAATATTAATTTACAAAGAAAACCTTTCCTTTTTTGCAGAGTATTTATATGGGTCGCCCAAATGAAAGTGGCACTACAGTCGGCTTGACAAATGGTTTAATGGTATCGATGTAAGTTAGTATACAAAATAAAAAGAAATACATAAAGAACATATAGGCTAGACATAATTGCCTTGCAGGTTGAAACAGGTGTCCCAGAGGTCCACGAGATGATGGATACCTTCAGTGAAGAAACTCCGGGGTTGGCAGTGGAACCATGCAGAATTATGTGAACACTTCCTTTGCTCATAGGCCGTCTGCACCCGTCCCAGACGGGTTTGTAACCAGTTGCGCCGTGTGCGTGGCTCCATTCAATTACATAGGTTACGACTCATCACGGAATGGTTTGTGATTGGAGTCAGTTATCAGTTTCTTTTGAGTTGCTCCGTGTGCAGACGGCCATAGACATTCCATCCGCTATATCGCGAGTGGTGATTTGCCGATTGTTGCTCACGAGACTGTCCATAGCTGCAGTTGCTTTCTGGGTGATATCCACATGCGCTTAACTTGGTCCTGCGCTTAACTTGCCCTGTCGTCCGTTACGAAAATCGTTACACCACCTGAATACTGATATGCGTGACATACACTCTGTGCCATACACATTTCTCATGTGACGATGAATTTCTCCAGCAATCACATTTTCCGCCCTTAAAAATTGCATGACTGCACGTTGTCAACGTTTGGAGGGGTCCATGATACGAACGATACGGTTGACCTTGCTCCTACGGTATCATACAAGCATCTGTCGCAATCTGACGATATGACATGCCTTCCCAGCACTCAAAGCCCTCTATAGGCGCATGCGTAGTGTTCTGAATCTTAAAACGATGGCGCAATAACGGCAGTGCCACTTTCATTTGGGCGACCCTTATGATTCAAAATGTGTTAAACAAATTCCAATTGGAAACGACATTTCTTTTTGTAATTTTATTAATGTTTGATTAGTTTGAACATGACTACGGTGGGAGAAATTTCCACAAGCTTAAAGGTACCGTGTTCCCTTGGCCTTTTTCACAACGCTTCCGGAGCGGTAGCGTCGAGTTCCTCTCCGAGATGGTTGACCCGACCTCGGATTAGTTGGACGTATCACGTGTTCATTGCGTCGGGCTTTCTGATTGGGTAAAATTTTTATCGGTGACGCTCCGCTCCGAAAAGAAGTGCGAAGAAGGCCTAAATGTTCCAGATCTTACGGTTCTTGGCCTTCTATAGTTATCTGAAATCTTCAGTAGTAAATCTGAAAGCGTATTTTCAGATTTACTACTATCGCTAGAGAATGTCTTCGTTCCCCCTCTCCCTGATTATCTATATAAATAAAACAGTTCCGTAACTGACTGACTGACTGACCGACTGAGAGATAACCGGACCAAACCGCTGGACCTAAATGGCTGAAATTTTGCATGGCGATTCTTCTTATAGTGTAGGGGTACAGTAAGAAAGATTTAAAAAAATTATTCTAATATATTTTAAAATTAAATTTTTAAGCTGTTTTTGTAACATTCTTTAAAGTTTGAATTTAAAATAATAATCGCATGGTTATAAAATTCATATCACGAGAAAGATCATAAAAGTTCCTTTCAAATGAAATCTTTTTCGAATCTTTACCACCATTTTCTGATTTTTGGTGAATTTTTAAGATTAATTTTTAAAATTTAATTTATTAAATGCTGATCCCGTGGTTTCTTTTCTTTTTTGTGATACTTTTGCGTCACGTGCATAACAACGAAATAAATTGACAAAAAATATTTTTTTTTTGTTCTTGCTAATGCGGCAGACGATTGGACATTATCAAAAAAAAAAAAAAAATATTAAAATACAGTAAAAGAAATGTTCCTCAAACTGTACTATAATTTTTTTTAGTGTTCTTTTAGATTTAATTTCAATCCTTTCTTCTACATTATTTTGTCTATAAAAATATCCGTTACTATTTTTTTTATAAATATATATTTTTTGTTTTCTTTTGGCATTAATTGCACACATTGACGGTTGTATGTAATTTGAATGTACTCCGTAGCGAAGCACGTGTGTTCAGCTAGTTTATACATATACATTAAATCAAAAGTGTTTTAAGGCTTCGTGAATCACAGAAGTAATTTTTTAGCAGCAGATCGAAAGTTTTAGAAAGAGTCTCGCGCGTAGTATTACGGACACGATGAAAGTTTTAACGGGCCTCTCATTCCAGTGTCTTAAACCAGTGGTGCGCAAAATAGCAGGGTCGAGAAAAAAAAAATAGGAGGGGTCGCGGATTGTTTGAAATAAATTTATATCATACTGAATTATTTAAATAAAACATATGCTTTACATTTTCTATAATTACAATATTTCTAATAATTTAATTTATATTTGTTAAATGCTAAAGAATATTTATTAATTTTTACTTTAACGAAATACATATATCAATATTTTAAGAAGAAGTTTTAGTCACAGAGATTTGACGAAACAAGTGCAGAAGGTAACCAAGGCATTATTATTATTATTATTATTATTATTATTACGCAAAGTAAATGTAAACCCAAAAATCTACAGTTTGTCGATTTTTAACCCTTCAGCGGGCGCGCCAATATTTGGAACACCAGAAGGCGCGCGTGGCACAAAGTGCAACGTCACTTGCAACCTTGATTATTCCTTTTGTAATAAACTTTTTTTTCAAATTGAAAATAATAATTCTGCGTTTTATGGCTCGATATAAATGCTGATAATATTGAGATATATTTATAATTAAAGGCCAACGAATGTAGATACAATAGCCTCTCTTCAAAATTGTCCGGTTTATTGGCTCTAAGGACAACTTGCGAATGGATTCCTATTATATTCAAAAACCTAAAAGACAATGAGATTGTCCATCTTCGTGATATGCGGGATATACCGTGTGATACCTGCACATTGGATCGACTCCATCAACTCCTGCTTTTGTCGTATTGTATCCAGTATAATCGCTGGTTTACCACGGTTAATTCACGACTAACAATGAATGGAAAGGAATACAAGGGTCAGAAAATCAGACCTGCATTAGAAAGGATGTAGCTATAAATAGAAACTTCTTAGAACATTCAAACCTTACATGTAAAAACAAACCATTCAAAATGACGAAAATGTTGCACTTTATACACGGGCGCGCCCGCTGAAGGGTTAATATATTTTGCCAAAATTTGCTTATTTATTTTTACTATATTTTGTTCACATTTTTACAATATTTTAAATTAAATTGCTACTACCAAAAGTTTTTCCCAATGGAGTCGAGTGATTTTTTTTTATTATTATTGAAAGAAAGTGGACGAAAGGTTTGCGCACCACTATCTGAAACAACACGGCGCGTGCCCAAAAATTGTACATATGCCTCGGTATATTTTGAACATATGCCTCGGTAAACCAATTTTTATTGCTTTTGAGAAGTTGAGTCGAGAGAGTTATGATCATTCTTTTGCTACACGTAGGCTCGTTAGACCGGTACCTACTGCTTGGAGCTGATTCCGAACGGCATCAAACATTCACGCCAGCAGTGAAACTCGAACCCATAGAGAGTCTGGTACCTTAGCCATTCCGCCATCTCCGGCGGTTTAGAATTAAAAAAAAAAAAAGAGGGCAGAAATTAAAATATAGTTGTAAAACAGGCCCCGTGAATTTGAAATGCTAAGGCCGTCTGCACACGAGGCAACTCAAAAGAAACTGATAACCGACTCAAATCACAAACCAGTCCGTGATGAGTCGCAACCTACGTAATTGAATGGAGCCACGCACACGGCGCAACTGGTCCCAACCCGTCGGACGGGTTTGTAACCAGTTGCGCCGTGTGCGTGGCTCCATTCAATTACATAGGTTGCGACTCATCACGGACTGGTTTGTGATTTGAGTCGGTTATCAGTTTCTTTTGAGTTGCTCCGTGTGCAGACGACCTTAGAGTCACACTTTGAGGATGTGTATTTCTATTGGCAAAAATCCCTGCTTTACATCTGACTGAAACTAGTTAAGTGAAACACGTGTTATCGTGCGTGGCGACATCTATTTCAGTTCTGAGAGACGAAAAATTCCAACTGTCCAAAGTTTTGAGAGCAACCCATGCTAAATGGATCAATAGGCCCGGTTCATTTTTGCTTGTATGACCAAAAAGTTCAAATGTCAAAAGGTTGTCTCGCAGCTTTTCGATAATTGTGTAGCAGAACAGAAAATTTATGAAATATTCTTTTCGTTCAGAACAGCTATCAGCTGCATGTCATGCGTGAGCTCCCGTATAGATATACTAGGTTCACTTTGCTTCCTTACCGCGACCCCAAAGCATTAAAAAAAATAAAAACAGAAAGTTGACGAGATGAGATGAGAAAGAGAAGAGAGACAACATAGATTAGGATATTTTTTATTCATGCTCTCATTTAGCAAATAGCAGGTAACAGATCATCGTCAGATGGTAGAGGAGAGGCCTCGATTTCTTTTTTTTTTGTTTGTTTATTATTTATTGTTTTTGTAGTGGTTGTATGGGGGAGGGGGAGAGGGGATATACACAGCTCGGTGCACAGTCTTGCCTTCACAGAGCTCTTTCCCAGTTAGTGGTTCGCTCCTCGAAGTTACGGTGGCTAGCTCTAAAGTATATAGACAGAGAGAAAGTTGAGAAATTTCTTTCATATCTGCGAGAACAGAAGTAAAACTAGCACCAATTAAGGCCCCTACGAACAACACAACTAATGACCTGTTACGCACGCAAAATCCCCGAGAATCTTCGTTTTTTTTTATTCTTTTTTTTTTCATGGTATGCGATTCTCATCAGAACACTTGGAAGAAATGCACTCATAACTGAACTCAGACTAAACTTTATTTTTTTTTCTATTGCACGGGAAAGTCTGGTTTGCAGTTACCGCTGGCCATCCGCTTCGGAGTCCATGCCACGGTGGGAAAAAAATACACAAAGGATCATCACTACGCGGAGGTTGCTAACAACGTAAATGTCGTTCACGAAAATTTTTCAATCTCGCACAGGAGATTTCATGCCCGTTGAAGTTTCAGCTCACACCACCAATTCTCTTTACTTAGCGATCGGGAACGGGTATTCCCCGATTACAAAGTACAAGAAGTGAAGAATGCTATACTTTATTGACCTTCTAAAGACAACGATGCGGCCAAGAAAGGCTTGAACTTGGCGGGAAAAAGAAATGCTAAAGCATTGTTCAGTACACTCCTAATCTTTTATTGCCACCAAATACTTTAGAAAGAACCTAAAACTGTATTTACAGTATATTCATTTTTCGCAGATATTTGGAGATATATAATTTTCTTTTGATCACTTTGCATATGAAGATTCAAACGAATAGAAGGGATTTATTTTAATCGTAATTTTAATCTTTTATTTTAATCATAAGACTAACAAAGAGGATAATGCTATTTAAATCTGGAAGCGCATTGTTTTATCTCATTTTCATGATATCGTATCTTTGGCTATAAATACTCAAGAACACTTTTTTTTTAATAATGATAAAAAATTAAATTTCTTAAAACCTATATAAGCAGCATGAAGCAACACAAGTCCCGAGTTTTCATATATTTTTTAAAACCGCAATTTTTAAAAAAAAATACGGATTTAGTGTGTTCATGTCACTAGTTATTGACAACAAATTCGTTACTTTTTTTTACTATGAGGTATTTTCCTCATGATTTATAAATATCATGTTTTAAGACAAACTTTTTCACGCGAAACATGAAGCCATGTTTTGAAATCTAATGTACAGTTTCAGATTTTAGCAGCAATCAAAAATTTGTCGGTGACATTTTTTTTTATCAGTAAAATTTAGAACCTTTCTTATTGAGGGGAAATACCTTAAGACATGTATATCTAGATTTTATTGCGGTTTTAGTGGTATCTGGGCATATATCCGAAGCATAACTTTGAATTTTTTTTTCTTCGTGTTTGCTTTAAAATTAGAAAACTATACGCTCTAGCAAATAAAGGTTTAAGCGTCACAAAATCCCTTAGAGAGTTTCAAAATTAATTTAATGGTTCACCAGATGAACAAGTGTAGTTACACATGTGGGTATAAATATTTAAACGATACAACATTTGTAGGTAACATTCTCAGTTCTAGCCATACGACAACAATTTTTGTTGTTTAGATCCTAAACTCTTTTTTACTTGGCTGCAACTTAATACATTTGATCTTGCTTCAGGACATAAGGAAGGGGGTACAGTCGAACCCCGTTATAACGAACTTCAAAGGACCACAGATTTTGTTCGCTATATCTGAACCGTTAAGAAAAATGCTAAAGATCACAAAATGTATAACTCACTAGTTGCAATGTGTATTCAATAATGATGTATTAAAAAAAGATAAAATCTATTTAAAAAAATTATCATTAATGAATTAAATCGACTAAAATCGATTAAATTAAACGGACACAATGCTAATTAAATTACGTACAATAGGAAAATGGCGGGATCAAAAATTTCGTTCGTTATATCCGTTAGTTCGTTATATACCGTGTTCGCTATAACGAGGTTCGACTGTAATTGAAGAGAAAAAAAGTTTTTTTTGTTGTTGTTGCCAAATTTGTAATGTTTGGTTTAGCAGCTTTTTTTACGATATTAAGGGATAGAAAGACAGTCGAAAACGGAAAACTTTTTTATTACAGTTTTTTTCTCGCTATCGAATAAATTGGCAATAGTTCAAAATGTTATTGCACTGCGTAGTGCATTACAAAGTTGAGAATTGTACGGCAGGTTTTATTAAATACCCCCTTTCAGGCTGAAAAGCAATTTTTAATGAGTATAAAAATTTTTTCGCCAACACTGTGCTTATGGAGAGGGAGAGTACTTCCGATTAGATGAAGATTTAATAAAAAATTTTAAAAAAGCGGACTGTTGGTAGTTTACGTAATGTGTGCTTCCATGATTAACATAGCGGTGCGAATGGGTGAATGTCCTACAGCAGTGGCTCGTGACCGTTGGTCCGGGAAAACCCAAGGGATTCACGAAGGCAGCAATGATAACAATAATAAATACAAAAAAATAATTCTCAACTTTTCTAGGCGATCGTGAATTTAACAATTTTATAAAATTGGGAACAAAATTTTTTTGTTCCGAATTTTTTTGTTAAAAAAATATTTCGTTTGTTTCCTTACGTTTTGAGAACGAAAAATCTCTGTTCTGCTTAAAAAATCCGTAATATATTTTCTACAGCATGAAGTCGCAGCATCTTAATTCACAACTAGTATTAGCAAATGCAAACGTAATAAAAATCTCGTCTTAAAAATTTCATTCATGTTTAAGTTTTCAAAGGCTCTTAAGTTTGCTTTTTTTACGTTCAATTTTTTTATTGTTACTAAGTTTATCTGCCACTTTTTATTAAAGCTATTTATCACAAATAATTCGTTTATTCAGGAAATGAAACCTATATTTGTCTCTTAAACGCTTGGTTGGAAATAATTCCCGACTCATTATTTACTTTTTTTTTTGACAAGTGGTTCCCGATTAACGAAAGGTTAAGAACCATTGGCTTACAGGATAAGTGCTGCCGCGATGGATAAAATAAAATCTACCGAAATTCTGACACCTCATAGAAAAAAAAAGGAACCTGTGTACTTCAAAATTTAATTAAATAAATTAATACGATAGCCTAAGTATTTCCGACAGAAGGATGCTTAATCCAAATGCTTATACAATGAAAGAAAAAAAAATGTCACCAGAAAGGGCCATAAACTTTTAAATTCTTCTATTATCTTTTATTGGCTTTGGGGAGATCTTTTGCTACACGAGGGCTCAACAGACCGGGACCTACAGTTTAAAGTCGAATCCGAACGGCTACGAACACTTTTACCGACATACAGATTCTAGTACCGAAGGTCAGCATTCTTATGTTCGGCGATCGACCGGCACTCTATGGAAGTGATTGACATATAAAAGAAGTTTAATGCTGGTTATAATTTTGCTATTTCTTAAGTAGATTTTACAATAATTAAAATGGACACTTAATATCATGTCATAATGTCAATGGAGAAATTTTTGAATACAAGCCACGAAGAGGTATTTAAAAAATGAACAGATACAAAATTCTTGTAACTGTACCATTTTTCAAACACACACAAAAAAAAAACAACAACATGAAAATGAAACAAAAGCTCTCTTAATTTTAGTTTATCTATTAGCATGGATGGTGTAACTCAGACAGTGTCAGCTTAAAGTTAAAACCCCCAGATTTTACGGTGGATAGGCATGAACGGACTCCGGAGAGGCTTAGCCAAAATAACAGTTCAAAATTCCATTCGTCCTAGCTCTTTACCATTCCCTATTGCTTTAAAGCTTGCATTCCTTTACACAAAATGTATAAAAGAGCTGCTACCTAAGTGATCTTAACTTCTTTATAAACACATCATGAAAAACGAAAAGGTAAATGCAAATGTCACATCGAAAGTATGAGTGTCCATCTAAAATGCATTTTGTTGAAACGAAAAAAGCTATTCCACACAGAAAACAACGGAAAAAAAACCCACAGGGAAAACTAAAATCTACCTAATACGTGGTCTTATAGAAAACTGCATAGTAATTTTTTTTGTCATTTATTCATATGAATATATAACTGGAAGAAAAATGTATCACCAGTGAGTTTGCATAATCATCGAACCTTTCATGATCAGAACACACCTTTTGTGATTTCTTTTTTTGCGATACAAAATAAATGCTTATAAAAAATCACAATTCTTTTTAGAAATACAACAGGTATTATACAAAAAGGGAAAGGGATTTTTTGAGTTGTTAAATGAAAACAGAACACTGCTTGCTCCACGAGCTCTTCCATATATCTCTCTCCGCATAATTTGCTTTTGCTTTTTTCACAGGGCAAGCACACATAGTATACAATCACAACCTTCATCTGTTGAAGATGTCAAACAGTAAACAAAATGTACAACAGATTATTTTCCGAACGAAACAGAATTCTTCCGACGCAAAGTCACCCTTTGGCGCTGCACAACCAATTACATACGCAATAATATCCCGTTAAACAAACTTCAAGAATTTCCAGCAAGATTTCTGAGAAAAGTTTCAACAACCTTTATCTAAATTCTCCCGTATTTCCTATAATATTGCAAATCAGGAGCCTCATTAGATAAATTTGTACTCAAATTCGATACTAGTGTATCACCGCTGCTAGTGCTATTTGGCAACGAGCCAAATGGCTCTAGCTGCTGACGTCTGCCTCCACTCACAGGCAGGTTAGTACATTAGCTGGTTTTATTATACCTAATTTACGAAAAAATTTCGTCATCTACTCTCTTTGATTTAATTTCAAACATACAGGTTTGTCTATATATATAAAAAAATCTTTCTGAGATCTATAACAGTATGGAGCCTGCACCTCGTACTTTTAGGATAAAATAGCTCATTTCCAAATGCTTAATCCAAATTTCCCCCAGTTATCGGTTACAGCTAAGTTACAAATGAAAAACTTTAAAGGGGTCTTAATACTAAAGCATAATCTATAGTGTTTCATCTCTTAAAGGTAGGGGAGGATACAGAACCCTTTGTAATTTGGATACACTTTAGGAAGATATTCAATTAAAAAAATGGGTAAAATTTTGAACCTTAAATTTGTTTTTTCTTAAAATCATTTCAATGCCATTAATATATGCTTTGAAAGAAAGAAAGAAGGTGGCATGATTCCGTGTTTTCGCTCTGCCTGAAACTATTGCACACACCCGATTTATTTTTTAAAAAGCATTCACGTCAATTCTTGAAATTTTAAGATGAAATACTCCTTTCTCTCTAAATATATTCATAAAAGTAAAGATTTTACTTTAAAGATGCCGTCAGAGGTTGACTTTGCGTTTAACAATAGCAGAAGAAAAGCACACAGAGGCATAGATTTAGACATGTTTAACTTCAAACTTCAGTTAGTCTATATAACACCCATAATTACCAATTTTATATGAAAGAATAACCACATCAGAATAAAATCTGAAACTCGCTCCTTTACTGCTTTGAATTTACAAATACCTTTTACGAAATGATTTCAGGTTTTCATTACTTCATAAATTTTCCTCTTAATATCTTTTGCGTTTGTAACATTCTGCATATACAGTATTTAAAGAGTATTAATGGATGCCACACGGCGTTATTTTAGAAACTGAATTTTATTTTACATTTTTTTTTCTACTGAAATAAGCTACTTCCCTATTAGGACCGCGTTTAGAGCCTGTTAATGCACACAAAGCAACTTTAGAATCTTTAACACATTTCACTTCAAAAGACGTGTCATGTTTTCAGATTATTTATATTCTGTAAGAAAATCGAGAATTCAAGGAACCAAAATAGTGTTTCTGAACAAGCATTAAAGTGCACGTAATGAAGCTTGCAGTATACAGTTATTATGCTGTTCTATATACCTGAAATTTAACCCCTGGAATCAAACATCACTGAAATACTTTACTAGAAATTGGAAAACTAATTTTTTCTAATCAATTACAAGTTACATTTCAACATATTCAGAAATTCTTGGCACAGTTCTATCTAAATCTACGCCCTGAAAAGTTTCACAGCAACGCAAAACTGAACACACTGTATAAATGAAAAAAATGTTACAGATATATATGCAAGATGCGTTTAAAAAATATACAAGCTAACAGAGTTATGCATCATAGTTAACATATACAAAAATATCAATAACTGTACACGAGGTTAACGCATTATTTCACACTTCATTTTTGTTTTTTACCAGTCCATCGCAAAAAAAAATCTTTCAGAGCTAGCGTCAGTCTACAATTTGACTCTCACATCTACAGTGTTGATCTCTTGACTTTCTGTTTCCACAAAATAAAAATTAATCTAAAAATCCCCTAATGAAAACCGTCAACGAAAGAGATAAGTTGCTAGACACAATTTCACTACACCTACGTGTGCACCTTTCGTCATATTCAAATTTTGTAAACACTGAAAGGCCTCTGGTTTACAAATGGTTAACATCAAGGTATTGCTTTTTGCCGCCGGCTTTCAAGTCGTGACCCAAGACGGAAGACGGAACGAGTTCATTCGAAAACGGAAAAGCCAAAGAAAGTGGAGAGAAATGCTGCACTTTTTTTTTCTGTGATTCGACGAGTGCTCTCGGACAAGCTTTGAATGTTTGAGTTCCGCTACTCACTTACACATTCGGAATATAACGCTGATGAAACAAAAGCAGTATGGAAAAGAAATACGCTTTTCATTAAGAGCTAACTTTTATTAGTTTGTCCAAGAAAGAACTGCTACAACTCATAAGACTTTATGTGGTGTTTACTACGTTCTAAGGACTTCAGAAGCATATGTATGTTTCATGTCACGCATAAACGTCAATATAATTTAAGTTTGCTTTGATATGACTCTTCTGCCTTTCTGTTGAAAGGAATAAGAAAATGTTATATATTTTTTAAATAAAATATATTAGAGAACTTGTTAACTGTCTCACTGTTGTACAGCGGCGCACCCAGGATTTTTTCTTAGGGGGGGGGGGAGATGAACGGATAAAATATTTATAATGGAGGGGCCGAGATGAACGGATGAAAATATTTATAATGCAAAATCAATATTCCTAATGCAATTTCTATTTCTTTTTTTGGGGGGGGGGCAGGGCCCCCTTGGGCCCCCCCCCTGGGTGCGCCACTGCTGATGTGTGTATATATATATATATATATATATGAGTGATGCTTCCGGAATATTTTTAATAGTTTGCCAATCTAATAAAACAAAAGAAAGTTAATACAAAATGTCAGGGGGGTTATACCAAAGTACTGGTGAAAGAAAACAGAATTTTTAAAATTTTTGCTTTCCAGAAATCCTAATACACTTTTGAATTTAATCGAACCTAACAGATCAGATAACAAAATGGGATTACTTTTGGATTTAACAATGTTCTCCTAAAAACTGAAGTTGTGTTCGGGATTACATTTGGAGAGGAGGGGGGCTGTTGTAACTTAATCGGATATGAAACCGAAAATGAGCATCTCTGCTATGATTGCAGACCAGTAAAATGTTTATTCGACACGTTTAACGTTACCCCCCCTGTTTTTAAAGTAACAGCTCTACAGAATATTGTTAACGCATGTTCTAGAGTGGATGCTAGCAGTTCCATGAATGTACTTCATGCACATTTACAGAGCAGGTAATTTAAACAAGGAATAGTTTATTAAATGAGATTCAGAAAGATGCAACTAAACATAATAGTAATCACCGAGTGCGATTTTCAAAATTGACTGTTATGGATGAATTAATTTTATAGATATTGAGATTTCTTTGGAGACCGATGCAAATTTCTATAAAATACATTCTAAAATGTTAAAATATTTGATTCGTGATGCGGCAACTTTTTTCATCTTCTGTAATCTAGTACATTTCTTTTGTCCAATGGAATCTTTAAAATTATAGTATTGAGCAAATGTTAGTTACTCAGCCTTTGGAGAACATATTGAATGTAGACACTATTCTAAATTAAGAATGTTTTAAAAATTTATGAAAACGTTATCCTTAAAAATCAATTCTTGAAGCTTTTTCTGCTCAAAATTTACAAGGGATGACGATTAGTTGAAAGAAAACATTTCTTTTCAAATATGATAACGCAAATAAAATAAAAGTTTCAGTCTGAACGGCAACATCTATGAAGTTGAGTTGAGTGGCTTAAAATAAAGTTTAAACTTTTAGAACATTGTAAACACCATTAAATGGATTTTTTAAAATTTCCCTGAATGTCTATGTAATAAGACTCCATTCCATTAGCACAGGTTACTTTCTCCCACAGTGAGAATTTTTCGTAAGTGATGAAAATTAATGAGCAAAGCTGATTTAGAAAAAAAAAATGTATGAAATGAATTCAGGTTACCTACAACTGTACAAATACAAGGATGTTGCAGAAATATACGGGATGTAAATCAAAGGATTTAGAAATATATTTAATAGAACCGTTGCATTTAGTATAGCTGAATACAAATAAATAACCAAGTTGAAAAGAGAAAAATAAAGAGTTATTCATAGACTTCTGAAAATGAGAGCCATTTTTTCCTTACTAAATTCTGAAGCAAAATTTACAATAAAACTATTATGGCCATTTAGAAATGAAGATCAAATACAAACATAAGATATGTAAATAAAAACCAGTTTTAAAGGTGTCTCAGTATTGGTTGGAACTGGTCACATAGCAAGACTTCGGTTTGTAATCAAAAACGTTCGTTTCATTTGTGAGATTGGATCGATTACTTCATACATCATGTTTTTTAAGGAACGCACTTTAGTTTGAAGGATATCAATTAGTAACGAGTCATTTTAACAGATAGGCACTGTAGACTATTTTTTTTGGCAGAACCTACGGTCTTAATTAGAAAATTAAGTGGTCTTTCAAAGTTTTTTGGTGTAATGGTTGCCCTAACGTGACACATTCAAGGAGTCTTATAGAAATATCAAAGTATACATGGTGGTACTTAAATGCGCAAGAAACAAAGTTACAAAATAACCCGTCACCCAAAACGAAGTCAAGATATGCAGTTAAAAACTGACAAACTAATAAAGTGTAAGCTTTCGAGAAAACAGCTCCAACACTACAAATAGCCAAATCCTGTCCATTACAAGCATCTGTCCTCTAAAACAAATTTAATATTCGTTTCTGAATAAAAACGTAATTTCATTTCTTCGGAGAGAAGTAGTAATTATGAAGTAGTGATCTGATTTCAGAAGGAAGACTTTTTTTTTTCTTTTATCTAATAATACTACTCTTATTTGTACATCTATTTCACGTAAAAATAATTACAGATAGGCACATTGTATAAAAATACTTTTATACCGAATTATAATTTTTTTTCAATGCATTTTCACTGGAATCTAATAGACGAGCAAAGTTTCTGTGTTCACTATTTCACATCCTAAAGATGAAACGTTTCTAAAATCGACAAGTCTACTGATTGTCTATCGGAACTCTAATTTCTAAGTTACGTTTTATATGAAGTAGGGCTTAAAAATCTCGCTTCGCCAGAAGACAACAAAGGGAGTTAATTATTTCTCAAATTATTGCTCAGTGTTTCTCGTAGAGTTATCAGAGTCGATGTGTTTTGAGCTGTGGTTTTGGCATTGGCGTGCCAGTAGAATTTGCTGTACACTGTACTTTTAAAATATTCTCAGTTTAAAATGCGCCAAAAAGGAATATTCAGTTGTGGCTTTACCGGAATAAATTATTACGAGAATTTAAATTTTTTTTTTTTTGCGACGCATTGTTCATGTCGAGTCAAACATAAACAAGTGAAAAATAAGATCAGTTCGATTCTACATTGTCATAGAATTCTTAGACATGAAAATTATGATAAAGTGGAAAGTAAACGGAAGCCGTTCACTTTTAAACTTTTGACTGAAGAGAGTACATAAAAGCAGATTAAGTTTTTTAAACTTTGCAAGCAAATTTTTAAAGTCTCCAGAGCCGTGGATTTCGAACCGTTTTCTACAGAATTTTTCAAAAGATAAAGGAAATATGCGATAAGTAAAACGAAAAATCTCATCTTTTTGAGATCAAGATAATATAGTGTGTATGTTTCATCTTCAAATGATTGAAATTTCAATGGTAGTTAACTAACGTATTTATCAACAGTTCCCATAAACATATGTGGCCTATTCGTGTCACCTATAAACATGAAATATCTCAAGGTAGATTTGAAGGTAGTTTACCGAAAGGTGGGCGGGACTGATACGCCCATAAGAAATACAACCATCGCTTTTCAGGATGAATGCTCCCCACGAAATTTATCGTGCTAGGTGTAGTGATGTTCTAAGAATTAATAGCTATGCCATCATAAAGAAATTAAGCAGTCATTCTAGTTCAGTTTTACATCAAGTATCGCTTCTCATAAAAAATGCGTACGATGTTTCTTCAAACGCACTCAAAATTACAATAATTTTTTTCCAGAAAATTGAAACCAGCAACTGATTGTCCCAAAAACAAAAATACAGAAAGACGAGAGTCTGAATTACTCAGAATTATATTTTTAAAAAGGCACATTTTCCCCTCCAGTATAACCACATCGAAAGATACTATTTTAAACCGGTATAATTTGCTTTGGCCATCTTTAACGCTTAGTCTAGGTAAATTCATATTGCTTTGAATACATGATAGTCTGAAAGGAATTTCATTTCAACCTCTATTGGGAAAACGGTAGAATTTTCTCTCGAATACGAAAAGTCCCATTGTAGTTCAGGTGCATTTGTTAGGGTTATTAGAGGTATATTTGTCTAGCATCTTGAAATCTGAAGTGTCATAATTATTTAAACAAAATTTAGTAAATTATTTGTCATTTCGTTTATCTCGTTGAAATTATTGGAGTCAAAGGATCATAAAATTTATATTTATGTGACAATACACCAGCACTGAAGCTAAGAGTATTTCGGAAATTTCAAGGCACGAAATAACAATCGCAACAGACACCAGATTTGTCTTCAACACTGACACGGTGGTAATAGATGTTATTTTTGTTAAATGGGAACATTTAAAATAGGTGAACAATTAAACAGGTGGTTTAAACCTGGCAAGGCATGACATTATTTAGCAGGAGAATTACCTTTTGTAAAGGTTCTCAGCGGAAGTAATTGGTAATATATTGTAACAAACGGAAGCAAAATGTTTATTTTAAATATGACCTATAGAAATCAACACATAAGGTGAAGAATTTAAATTTCAGGGGCTGAGTATCTATGATCATCGTCGTAAACTGCATGTCTTTTCTAAACACTTAAACGAATACATTTTAAATTCAACAATGCTGCTATCTCGGTCACGAAAGACTGCGTCAGTCATCATTTAAACAACTATTAACATATAAATTTCTCTCAAAAATTAAATGGAATGGAAAAGCTGAGTGGGAAAAAAATTCTAGATGCACGACTGTGAGTGAGATCTCTTAAGTGCTGAAACACAGTCGATACAAAGGATTCCAGTAATGTTTAAAACTGATCTTGAATCTTACTTATGATATTTTAGAGCACTGACTCTTGACTGTATGCCTATGAACAGCACTGGATAAAATCAGAATGCTTTCCCTCTCACGGAAAGAATTTTCTTTTACCCGAAAAAAGTTTGTTTTGATAGTTTTACAAAATCGAAACTACGAAAATGACAGAAGACAGCGTATTGTTATGGAAAATTAAGGACAAAATTAAATCCTGAACCAATTTTAATTGCACTCTTTATTTTGCATTTTTGTAAAGCAGAAATAATTCCCCTCTCTTATCCCCAACTTAGTGCACGTGTTTAACATTTTTTTCTCAAATGAAAGCTTTAAATCATTTAGTTCATCCTGATTTCCTTTACAAGAGAGCTGTTAAATGCACTAAACCGTTCACTGCACACAAAGTGACTTTTCGATGCTGAAAGCAAAATTTGACGCGTCAAGCGATACAGGTACAAACTGCGGTTGAGAGCAGTGACTACATTAAACTGACACACTGTAGTATTTATATTTTGTACATAATACGTACTTCTCTACTCAAACGAATCAAATTATCCATCCTATATAAACTTTGTACATAATGAAACCCGATGAGATCATTTTGATATCAATAAATCTCTTATATGTATATAACTATGTACATGAACAATTTGCATGCTTGCTTTCGTATCGCACCGTCTCTCTGAATTCAGCAGAAAAAGTGCAGTAATCTTCACTTTCGATAGCTCATCTGAGATCTATTTTGACACGTTGTCTTAACATTGGAACCTATGTTTGGGCAGTTACCATTACATTATCTGTCCGGGTGGCACGTACGTAAAGGTTTCCACCATTAAAGTTTGAAGAATTACCTGTACCAACCCCAATTACAATTTTTAGATTCAACAGAACTCAAACATGTTATCGTCAACGTAAGGAATATACTATTAGGGGTTTATACAAGGATTTTGCTGTTCTGTCGAGAAAATCTCAAGGAGAGTTACGTTTCAAAGATTTTATGGCCGCGGAAATTACATATAATCTTACTTTGAACCTTCGCAGCAATGTTCCATTTCACCTGCTTTCGTGTTACTGTTGCTGTAATCAGAGGTCTTGACTATCCATTATTCTTATGGCCGAAGCAAAGATGCTCTCATAATAATATTCGCCTTGCAAAGCACTGGAGATTAAAAGAAGATCTTGCGGGGGGTCAAATCACTCTTAAAGTCAAAATTCAGTAAAAAAAAGAAGCCAACAATTGAGTTTTATTCCAGGAAAACTAAATTGCCGGTGAGGTATAGTGTAAATTTAGCAATAAATGGAAAATGAATTTCTTACACTGTTTCTTTATTTAACCCAGATATGCTTATGCACGTGGGTTTGTTTTTGCGAAGAACTTTTCAGTTCTCCTTTCTGCTTTTGAGGCACTGAATGTCACATCACCTACACTTTCATTTAATTTTACTCCGTTTGGGGTTTTCATCTCAATTTCAGAATCTGCCTTCCGAGGAGACATCGGTGAAGAATATGCACATCTTTGCTTTGGCCGTGAGACGTGAACACTCTGTGGCGTCCCTAAATAATGCTAGTCAAATTTAGCATGGCACATTAGTAACGTGCGTAATATCGGTCACTCGTGAGAGACCTGCTGCGTCCGCCCTTAACAACTGTCCCGTTTCCGTCACTGTCTTGGGCACCACTCGAATCTTTGTGGAAAATTTTCGTTCTGAGGCACACTAGGAAGCGAGAAATATGATTTCAGTGGTGGGCACGACCTCATGCTGATGCACGACCTCACCACACACATACGGCACAACGACACGCTCGAAAATAGTACACGCACATCAGCAGAATGCATGCTGCTGATGTTGCTATTGCTTTTTTTTTATATATATATTTTTTTTTGGAGTTGAACATCCATTTTGTTTATATCATCTACAGCTACTGAGAAAAGTAAGTGCATCAAGTGTGATCCATGGTTATTCTTTTGTTTGTTATACAAGGGATAATGATTTTTTTTTCATTTGATTTATGCACAGTTTTTCACTTTTCAAGATCTAAGCTGTACAGGTACTAGTGAGAATAGAGTGCTTCTCACACTGAAAAAAAATCCACAAGAAAACATCGAAAACTTTCAGAATGTGAGCATCGAAGGGGGGTGGGGAGGGAAGGGAAATTTCAAAGAAAAACTCATGAATAGCACAGGACATATACAATGGGTAGCTCTCTCATACATTCAAAAAACTTTTAAATATTTTGCATTTCCAAATTTGCCCTGGAGTTCGCTATTTTGTGTGATCGGTACTCGCCTCAGAAAGCTTGACGGCGACTTTTTAAACGACAGGGAACTAACCTGCAGATTTGTTCTAGTTTCACGCGAGGTACTTAAAAAAGCATGATCTTTTAAATCATGCATGAATTTTGCATTTTGTTTTTTTTTAAATTGATTTTCAGAAACGTGTTAAAAGATAAACAAAATGTCGCCAAGAATCGCAGGAGCGGTATTACTTAAAATGTCCTAAAAAAGGATACAAATGGTTTTTTTGTCGGCTGTGCTATTAGCAGCATATTTGGGGCTCATGGCGCCCCGTGGCACTTTCAATCATAATGAAGAAGCGAAATATTTATGAAATGCAATGGGTTTCAAAGACATGGAGAAGGAAATGATTGTAGCTATCTACTACAGCTGCAAGAGATGACCCGATGGGTTTATGTGCGTGTCAAACAGAAAACAACTTTAAAAAATTGACGTTGGAAAATGTGTAGGCCGGGATGTAGGCACTAGACATCTTTAGACGAAATTTTTAGCTTAAGAAATACACGAAATAAATCGATACTGACTTAATATCTAACTAAGACAATTTTACGCCATCAAAAAATAATTATACCCTTGAAAAATTACATTTTGAGTATTTGTATCAAATACTCATATGTCGTACAGCAAAGCCTTGGTATAAATAGCTTCTCATCTGCGATTTTCCAGGAAATTAGTTATACGTGTGTATTCCGTATGGAAGCGACATTGAGATCGGAATTTAAACTATTTTGTTACAGTTCAAGTGAAATAACATATCATTCAAATCCTTTTTTTTAAACTTTTTACACAGTTCGAGAGAAGATACCATCTCAACTCCTTAGATTGAAACAAAGCTGAAAACTTGACGGAATTTATAGCAGATAAATGTATTAGAATGCTGATTGAGATAATTAGTGATCTGTGATGTAGCATTAACTGGATTTATTGATCGAATAAACTAAGGCTCAGTGGAAAACTACACTTAATAAGATAGTTGATTTTCTTTCTTTTGCGGTCAACCGAATGTAATTTCTTTAAATAATAATAATAATAATAATGATAATAATAAAAACACAGTAATGGAATTTTACCCACATAATTAAATTAGCATAAAAATATTAGCACTTCTCTTTACGGAGCGAGGATTGTCCCATTTTAAGTTTTTAATCATCGAGTTTGAGTTTTTGGTAGTAGTTTAACAATTTTGGGTCTCAAATGCACAACCGTAGACCCATGCATATTACTAAAATTTATTACACTAACGAAAGCTAAGGTTTCATTTGGAGCTTTGCTACTAAACGCGTCCAAAAAGTAAAGATTACATGGGTAACAGAGGCTAGATTTACACGATCACGACGATCAAACGTATGTCGTGATAAAGGACATGAGTGAACACACTGATTTAAAAGGGGGGGGGGGGACAATCAGTGGTAATAATCGTGCCGGGAGTATGAGGACAAACGGATTTAGAGACTTTATCAGACAGAAACTCTAGGGCAAGATTGGAATGAAGCAATACACCTATAAACAGTCAATGAAAAGACATCCTGTGGCGAAGTACTTTGGAATGTTGTGTTTTTTTTATTGCACTTAGAAAAACCTGACTGGGATCATGTCAAAACTTGGCCTGAAGCGTAGATGCGGAAAAAAAACCAACCAATGCACGAGGAGTTGGTTTTTTTTATTATTAAAAGTTTTGGGAAAAAATGTATTGCTAGTAAAATGCGAGTGGAACAGTACAGTAATGAACCTTTCAAAGCTAAAATCCTCAACATCAATATAATATACAGAAAAATTCTTATACCCGTGATGAAAATTAGGGGGAGGGGGGAACCTTAGATTAATACTGAAATTTAAGTAATTTTCTAACATCTCTAGAAGAACAATAATTATCAAGATATATCTTATAAAAAAGATAGATTTTTTTTAAAACTGTTGATTAAAGTGCGGTCGAGAAAGGAAAGACATGCTTTACAAAACTGTACAAAATTTAGGAGCTTTTATAATGTGGGTTAGTAATAAATAACCGTCACACCGATATTAATCATTAAAAGGAATTTATAGTACAAAAATATCTTAGACAGCTCCTTCCTTACATTATTTACCCGGACTTATTGCCAAAGTATGGAAGATCGTTTTGGTGGGATTAGCTTTTGTTTGAGCCACAGCTTTCGTCAGTGCGATAGGAAGGTCATTGCGTAAGAAATGCAGCTAAAGCTAAAAGTGAAATATTGCTTAGAGTGTTGCTCCCTAAAAAACCTACACTGTCTATTTCAAAGCGAAAATGTTATTATTGCATGTCGTCGATAGCAAAAATATTGCTGGCTGAAGAAAAACGTGTTTGGGAGATACCGCAGACAGTTGCACTTCATTTTAGAAATAAAGTTCACTGGAGAGAGCAAAACATAATTTTGTGGACGTTTGTCTCTTACTCTCGTATCTCTATTCAATCGAGTCACTAACGCCGTGAATGAAACAGTGATGCAAAATGCTCATTCTCAACTTACGTTTACTGTAAATTTTAACCTACGGAGAAGTAATATCGGTGATGGGATATGATTTCATTAGTGTATGAAAAGACAATTAACTATTGCAAATAACGTTTTTCAGAATTAACGAAAAAAAAAGTGTCTTCCCTTCCGAATCTTAATCTGTCGATAAACAGTTTTCAAAGACCAAATGAATAAGGAGAAAAAGTTCGATAAATAATGTCACCGATGCTTTAAAGTGACTAAAATGTTTTGGTGAAAATCCGCTGAAAATATTTTAACGAGCTAAGATTTATTGATAAAGGTATTTCTTTAAGACAATGTCTTCTCCACATTAAAGTACTTAATCATTTCTCACAGAGGTATTCAATTTTCTCTCGTAAAAGTATGTGACCTGACCTGAGGATATAGTGAGACATTTTTGAGATAAAATTTATTCTGATGTAACCAACCGTTTTAGATTACCGCAGCTCACAAATAAAAATAGTTTTACTTACAGTTAGATTAGAGGATTCCTTTTCCAATTTAGCAACAGAAAATTGAAACAGTTAGCGTAATAGTTTACAGTTCTTTTATATAAAGGAAAAAAAATTCTGCGTGACTTCACTGTTACGGTACCTTTTAAGCCTCCAGTAGTTGAAGCATACATACCCTACAATCAAAAAACAAATATTAAGGGAGGCAAAAAGAAAGGCCAAAGGATTAATGACGTTTTAAGCACAGCAAGACAAAGTTTCTGTATTCTAAACATTACGTTTCAGCGCTCGATGCCACAAAAATTAAATTTTCAAGCACGCGCAAGTAACCAGAAATTTTTTTACGAGCGTCGTCGAGATGGCATAGCATTTGTCCACAATAATCACGAGCAAAGAGCTAAGAAGCATTAAAAGTAGTTACTTCAGCCATGTAAGTGTACAAAGTATGCCTAATATAAGATCGTAAGCAGACTACAGAAATATTCCAAAGTACTACGCAGGTAGGTGAATGTAATAGTAGCCGTAAAAACTCCTTGATGTATTAAGCGCTGGAGTTTGAGCCGAACAAGTTAAGATTTTAAAAAGACAGCCATGATATTGTGAGGGAAGGGGACATCCGGTGAAGTCAGACTTGACAAGCCTTTTCCTTGAGCAGCCATTTTTGGAAGTGCAGTGTCGATAGGAACCAGGAAGCCAACTTCCCAAAGTTTATGACAGATGACTGCTCTGCCTGGGGGGTGGGGGGAGAGAGATTGAGAAAATATACAAAAGAGACAGGTTGGGGAGGTACATGAGTTAGGGGGATCCATTTCTACGCATGCTCACACTGAAAATACTATCGCACTCACGATATATAGTGCAAATAACAAGATCTTACGTGATTATTACAAGAACAATTTATAAAACCGACGTATTTGAAAATATAATTAAAATATAGCAAAATTAAAGCACTAGGATCTTATATGCGTCAAACAGTTTACAAGAAGCTATCATTGTAAAACAATTTGTTTTGCGTTACGTGCAAGAACAGCGGATTGGAACATCCAGAACAGTTTTGAGTCGTCCAGCCTGTAGCATAGCCGCTGTTGTAACTCGCGAGTGCGCTTATGTACTGCAAAAGCAAGACACTTCAGCAACAGAAAAGAACTTAAAGGAAGTAATAATCAGTAAATAAACAAATCCAGTTTTAAAAGCAATGTAGCCTATGCAGGATTTACAGAAAACTACTGCAAAGGATCTTAACGTTCAACAGTTTGACAACTTCGACCAGAATCACCGACTTTTATTTACAATTTTGATATTGTCCCCAAATAAAAACAAAACAAAATCAATTTTGATATTTTATTATTTTAGGTCAGTTTTTCTAGATCTGGAGAGTTTCTTCCTGTGGGTGTAAACAAAAGTAAAGAACTCGCCAAAAGCAAAGCGCCTGTGAGAGTCTTCCTTTGCTAAGTCACCATAAACTTGCGACGAGCGGCTTCACCACTCCGTTGGACAACTGGGACATCAGCAAAACAACAACGATCATTGTTCTTGCTCGTACCGCAAAACGTGGAGCTTACAAGCGAGCGTAAAGCTTAATATTTTTGTATTGCTTTAAGTGTACATAAAGAGTTATTTATCACCATCCCACTCATAATGCACAGACATCCAAAAAAGTTACAGTCTATTCACGTGATTATAAGGATACAATATACAGTCAACACTTTTCAACATAAACAGATTATAATATCACCATTTAACACGCTTATATAGCGTTATGCGTCTCCCCAACCGAGAGCTGAGGAAACGATAACCTCTATCGAAGATAATCCGACAATAATTAAAAATTATTCACTTGTGAAGTCAGTTCCATTCGCATTAGCCGTTTGCAGTGACTCTGTAAGGCCATGTCCACATTTCCTCGCCGTGCCAGCGCAACGCACAGTTCAACCTCTCAGCCAGTTAAGTAACTTTAACCGAGGCGACATGAAAAGGTTTGACAGCTGATTGGATGACGAGCGCTGTCAGCAGGAAATGTAGATCAGGTCTGGAAAACGAAAAGTCACTCCATCATCGGTTCGAAAGGTTTTTCACTCAGGAGAAAAGAGTTTACTATAATACTCCCCCTTTTTCTTGAAACCGTGGCTTCCGTAGCTTGAGAGTTTGGTAAATCTATCCTTTTTAGTATATTTATTGCTTGTAAATCGAGCACGGAAATTCCACACAGTTGCAAAGAAATAAACGCTTAACGATGTGTCCTTTGTTTTTCGCGCGACAAAGAGTCGTCACCATGAGAACGGCGACTCAACAATAATTTTTCAACGCGAATAAGTTACAGATACAAATGTTTGAAATATTTGAACTTGTTTGAAAAAAATGTGGGTTTTCCACTCCTTCGTCCCTCGCTCTGCCTAGGGATTTCTTGTCAGGATGCAGCAAGGATAGTCGACCGGCCGAAGGGGAAGAGAGAAAAAAGAACGTAACAATGGTGAAGAGGGTGTGTGTTGTGGTATCTTTTTTTTTTCGATTTGCAGTGCCCGAAGTAAAAAGGGTTCATTTAACAGGTGGTTGCAGATAGGCTTCTTGAAATTCATGATTTACGGTATCACTCCAAGTCTTCAGGAGCTGTTGAGGAAAAAAAAGAAGTTAGTTTTGTTTCAGAACTAAAACTTTTACATCTTGTTTCCAAGTCATAGATGCTAGAAGAGAAACAATTAGTTTAACAACGTATTGGAAACAGACACAGCCCTTCTCATAACCACTTCTAGGGAGTTTAGTCATGCAAAAAATTTCAGCGTATGGTTATGTAAGTATTATCACCCATCCTCTGTACTCAAATATCGTTCATTGGTTGATATACGAGGGTAGGCTGAAAAGTAATGCACACATGCTTGTAGAGCGCAAACAAAAAGAAATAGCGAGATCGGGCAAAAAGAACATTAAAGTACAATTCTTAAGCTTCAAAATCATATATTTATTTTTCAACATAGTCACCGTTAAGGCTAACACATTTCTCCCAACGTGTAACAAGTTTTCTCATTCCGTCACTGAAAAATTCTTACTTTTCTCGAATCCACGACTTGACAGCTGCCTTCACCACATCGTCCGAGGTGTAATGATTACCCTTTAGGTCTCTCTTGAGTAGAGGAAAAAAAAATATAAATTGCAAGGCGCAAGATCGGGGGAATAAGGAGGGTGTGGAATCGGTTCAAACTTCAGGTTTCGCAGAGTCTCTCCAGTCCGACGCTGTTCTCGCCTGTGAGACGGCGTGGTACCCATCGAGCACAGATTTTACGGTATCCCAACCGTTCTATAATGAAGCAGACACATTCCTTGGATACTCCATTATGGTTTGCGATACGCTTTTGAGTGATTCGCCGGTCATTTTGAATCAAATCGTCGACGAGTTTGCGATGTACATAAAGAGTTCCTCACAATCGTCTGTGGTAGTGATCGGACGTCCGTTGCGTGTTTCATCAACAATTATGTCTTTCCAGGCTCGAAACCACGAAATTTTATTACCCATCGATTTACAGTACCCCTATCAACAGCATCGTCACCTTAAACAGCCTTTAAACGACGATGAATCTCAGTAGGACTCACTTTTTCAGCTGTTAAAAATTTGATAACAGCTCGCTGTATAACTCGCCGTTGACATAGCACTAGAACACGTCTCCGTACTACCGCTTTTCAAAATACACAGGATGAACACAACTATTTCAAACATGCGCATGCGTATTGAGGAGGGATGGAACTTCCAAATGCCACTTGGCGCTGTTTTGAAGGTCATTTCGTTCGAGCTCTACAAGCATGTGTGCATTACTTTTCAGCCTACCTACGTATAATTTGCAAGAGCAGCGGGCCAGTGAACTGCAAATCTACAGTCGCTGCAAATCCACCGCCGTGTTCACTAATGGTGGATGGGGCACTTAAAATAGGCCGTGGCTGCAATACCCTCTAAAGTTCTCAAATTTACCTCTAGAGGTGGGGGGGTCAAGTGTTCTGGTCTCGTCACTTGGTTCAAAATTACCGGTCATTTATTCAAGTGGGACTCCGACCCTTGTGGTGCAAATTCGAAACAGGATCTGCACCTTCATCGCCTATAGCCTTCGAGACTTGATCTGATGTTGCTGTCGGTCAAGTGGCATACGCATCAATCACAACAACGAAAGTAAAAAATAAAAGCTTCTTGAAAAGTAGTTCCCCATTTCTAGAGTTTGGCAGGGGGGGAGTCAACGAACTTCCTGAGTCAGGAAGAGTATCCTGTCGACTTCAGTTTTCAAGTGCACGAAAGCAGCATTTGCTGAATCTATGGGTTTGAAAATTCTCTCAAACTGAAGCAGTAAAGATATAAATCCTATATACACTCAAAACTTTCATGAGTCGAAAATCGACAAATGTTCTTACTGTTTTTTTTCTGGGTAAAAGAACTTGAAAATATATTAAAAAATACTTATCATTGATAAATTTTCTAATCATTCGTTTTCTCAGAACTGTTAAATCGAGAGCGAAAGAGGAATATTTTCAGATGTTCCTATTCAATTTTCTTGTTACGTTTCGTCATCTGCTAATCTATACTAATATATAAAGAGAGAGCAGATTTTGTACGTGGAGGGTAATCTCCGGAACCACTGCACCTATTTGAAAAATTCTTTCACTGTTTGAAAGGTACATTATTCCAGATGGACATAGGCTATATATTATGTATATCTCATCAGTAGAAATAAAGTTAGGGGGGATACTCTAGATTTGTGTGCACGGCCGCCATCTTGGATTTTCCCGCCAGGGTTTGGCGCATTTCGCATGGCAATAATTATTGCGTTCTGGTAAAAATAACCCAATGTCAAATTCTCTAATTTTAAGATCAAACAGTTATTTCTGATGTGATCTTTCAATTAGAGTATAATAATTTTAGGTCAGACCTTGGCCTTGACCTGGAAATCTGAGTCAAATTGACTATACTCAAAAGAGTAAATTATTTTTAAAACTAAGAGTCTTTTTGTTGAAAATTTTTGAATCCATTATCAGTTTTTCGTTAACTTATTAAAATTAAGTTGCTTTTAATTTTGTTTATCGATTGTCAATTAGTATACTATAATGATACAATATTTCATTTATTTGAAGTAAAAATTATCTGCCATCATTTTTTCGTAAAATGTAAAATACAGTTTACATTTTAAATACAATATATTTTAAAATATTTTATAATTCCAAGTTGTAGTGGATTACAAATAAATTTAAATAACTGAAGTTCAACTTCTCTCTCCCCAGGAACCTAAGTTAAAAAGTTAGTTAATGTTAAGTTATTGGTTTAGGAAAAGGGTTTTTTTTTCTTATTTCCAACACAGCAGGATAAATGGTCAAATAATCCTTGTCCCGATTTTATTGTATGCACCAAATATTTGGTTAAGGTCAAATCTGAAGTAAAATTTCATTACCACAATGCCCTACCAAAAAAAAAAAAAAAAAAAAAAAAAAAAAAAAAAAAGAGGATCTGGTTACTCACCATAAATTTATGGGTTCATAATTATTTTACATTTTTCAAAGCTGAATTTTAGATAATTTTTAAAATGCAAGTTATTTAGGTGGTACGAAAATGCTGTATTTTTTTTCTAATTAACAATATATTGGCATAATATTTTGGTGATTCATTGCTATTAGTCAAAGAGTTAGGGCAAACTGAATAGATGGCATTGAAATTTTATCTGTAAGTAAAATTCATTTGACCAAATTTTTCATATGGATCATAATTTGGAAAGGTAGTTTTTAATTAAAAATGACAAAAAAAAATCTCAGTCCAACGATTAAATGATTTTTCAAAAATATTTCTAAGTTTCACAATTTAAAAAGGTCGTTTTTATTAAAAAAACTAAAAGAAAAACCCAAAATTTCCAATATTTGAGAATGATTTTTTCAGAAAAAAGTGGTTTTTATCAAAAACCACTTTTAACGTTTAAATGATTTTTCAAAAATTTTTCTAAGTTTCATAATTTAAACAGGTGGTTTTTATTAAAAAAGCTAAAAAAATTCAAAGTCCAGCGTTTTGAAAACACCGCTTAAAACACATTGGCGAGAATTTTTCCACTCCTCAAAACACGGTAAAATCGCCAAGTTGGCGCAAAAGAATCCAAGATGGCGGACGTGCACACAATTATTAAGTAACGTAATATTAATTTGAATATTATTTTAGGTGCTTAAAATAATTAAAAAAACATTCTTTACTTAAAATCCTTTTTTTATTTTTGTATTTTTATTTCATCTCTTACTCTAATTTTGAGATACCAATGTGTATCTATAAACGTTTGTCAATTGTAAACGTTTATATTGTAAACGTCTATATTGTAAACGTTTTGTCAATTAAACGTTTCTCCAAGTGACAAACGTTTAATCTATATCTATCTATATATATAAAACAGTTCCGTAACTGACTCATTCATTCACTGACTGACTGAATGACATACAACGCACAGACCAAACCGCTGGACCTAAAGGGCTGAAATTTTGCATGGCGATTCTTCTAATAGTGTAGGGGTGCACTATGAAAGATTTTTCAAAAATTCTTCTTAGATTTTTTAAATTAAATTTTTAAGCTGTTTTTTAAACTTTTTTTACGTTTGCATTTAAAATAATACATTGAGGGTTATAAAATTTATATCACGAGAAAGATCATAAAAAATCCTTCAAAATGAAATTTTTTTCGAATTTTTACCTCCATTTCCTGATTTTTGGTGAATTTTTAAAGATTAATTTTTAGAATTTAATTTATTAAATGCTGATCACGTGATTTCTTTTTCTGGTACTTTCAATAAATTTATCGTCACGTGCGTAACAACTAAATAGACAAAAAAATATTTTTTTCTCTTTCTAATGCAGCAGACGATTGGATATTATCCAAAAAAAATGCATATCCCTTACGATTTTTTTTATAAATATATATATATAGATAGATATTTTACATCAATTGTATACATTGATCATCGCATTTATTATAAATATATATATTTATTTTTTGGCATAAATTGCATGCGTTGACCGTTGTATTTAATTTGAATGTACTCCGTAGCGAAGCGCGGGTTTTCAGCTAGTATATTAAGGCAACGAGAATATCATATATCTGAATGATAAATTTTAAGTCCCCGTTTCAGAGACCAAGGATTAAGCAACGAAGCATGAATGAACTCTACAGTAATTTCTAACTGAAAGAAAAATAGCCATTTGAAAATATTTTTATCACGTGACAAACTCATTGGAAGTTCATATTTCAAATTTTTTAGGTCCAAACATTAAGCAACACCTTCAAAAGAAAAAAAAAAGGAAACTAAACATAAGTCTGAAAGAGAGAGAGTATTTCCCAACGGCACTTAAAAATATAAAAATATCTTCAATGACATTCATTGGAAGTGAAGAATCGCTTAAAAATAAGCATCAAGATAAGAAGAAAATGTCTACAGAGAAGGTAATTTTCTTCTATTAGCATTATATGATAAGATTTTTTTTTCTTCATGCGTTATTTTATCTAAATTTCATAGCAGATAACATGAAATTTAAAAAAAGGGACAAGAAACATTATTATTTTAAATAGCAATTTACCAAAAGTAATGTAAAGTACCTAATCCTGACGTCATCAAGTAATCGTTATGGTTTGGCTACTTTGCACTAAGATCGAAAGGAATGAGTCTATTGGCTTAGGTGGTTATCTGTAGAGACATTCTTTATTCAAGAAACAGAAAATTATAACAGTTAATTCAGCACACCAGTATATCTCATTGAAAACTTAAGATCATAGGATTTTCTATTTTTTTAACTAAATGCTGAAAACTTTTCGAGTCTGTTTTAAGCCTTTTATCTACACATATGCAACGTAAATTGGTTAATATGAAGAATATGATACGGTTTCCGTCAAAATCTCGCAGAGCCATTTTTTTGCGCTAAAGGATTGGCGCTTTGGAGATTTCTTTCTGGGTTTTCTAGAATGGTATTTCAAGTATTGTTAGTGTTAATTTAAGGACTAAAAAATATCTTTAGGAACTGCATTTGGTATCACATTGCCACAGTTGGCGACCGTATCATGTTCTTCATTTTAACCCGTAAATTATTTCGGGCGACGGAGCAAAAAGTGTTTGCCATGGAAGAACACATTTTATTTCTGAGAATTTATCCTAGAAGCTTAAAATATTTTGTGTTTTGTATGCACTGCTTTCAATACTGTGCTACAAAATGCAGATTCTTTTCTAACGGCGCAAAATATTGCAGGGGGTAATAATTCGAACTTAATTTTATAGAAATACCAGATCACATGTTTTAAAAATATAATTTGTCACGATCTACTTCCAAAACTAAGCTATAATAGAATTTAGAAAACCTTTCAAAACACAAGAAATAATTATGAACCTTGCAAACTTTTTTAATTACATGGTCATTTTAAACTGAAAATTGTTTTTACATTAAAATATATTTTTGTAGTAGAAGGACTGACGTTCGATTCTTTTCCAACGCACAGCGATGGAAGAGCAATTCAAAAACAAAAGGTTACTGTCACGAAAAAAGATGGTGGATCAGCTTGTGAGGCAGGAAGTTTTCGTATACCCACCATGTGAGCGTTTCCGAAAATGGCAGTTATACAAAAACATCCCATGATTCCGTCTACGTCCGGCTTGTCTTGTATGCCAACCCGGTGAAGAGAGAAAAAATAATTACAAGATAAAAATAACTTTTTATGTACCATGTTTTTAAAATTTTCTGTTGAATCATATAAACTTGACAATTCTATGTATTAGTAAATACTTTTTAAAATTTTTTTTTGATGAATTATCCCATCAATTTGAAAGAAAATGAAGTTAATTGGAAGCTAACTTCCATTTAACTTTTCGTTCCCGTTCCGGCCAATATATGGCTGCACCACTCTACAAAACGAAATTAACTGAAAATAACTGAAAATTAATTTAATTCTGCTTAAAGATGGCTAAAAGTATTAAAAAATGCATTGTCATCGTGTTCTGAGCTATTCTAAAAGTTTCAAATGTCTAGCTAGTCGGGAAGATAGTTAAAAATCGATTGCAAGATTTGTACTGGACAAACACACACGCAAACAAACACACAAACAAGAAAGCAAGTTAATAAAAACATGGAAAAAAAATGGGAGGAGGTTAAAACGTTCACAAATATGCGACCACATAGAGGAGAAATTACAATTATGATTATAATATATTGACCCCTTTTATGTATTGACCGTTTATGTTGCGCATATATTACCCCGCAAACCAGGGCTACTCAGGTGTTTGAACCGAAGAGAAATTTGTAACTTATTTTGCTATAGCATTTCGGAATTTGGAACAGCTTCGATATAGGACCCCATTGGCGATATTTTGTATTGGCGACTTTTTTTTTGTAACCTAGCCAAACACCGCATCGTTAATATCGTATGAATTACATAGAAATTTAATTTTGCAAAATATAAATTTAAAAATAATCTTATTAGTAAAAGCGAATGTTTGCGTGCGCGTGTGTGTGTGCGGCCCCCAGGCTAATCTGTGAAACTTACAGCCGTGAAATTTGGCACACGGGTAGTGAAGAGTCTGAACATGTGAACCTCGAAGCCCGAATTTAAAATTTTATTACCGTTAATTTTTAATTATTAAAAAAACCCAACAATTTTTGAAGGGTGAGTCCAGAAAATAGAAGAGCCTCACAACCGCCATATTTGAAATGTCAAAATCGATGCATTTTTTTTCATGAAAGTACATAAGTGTTACATATTTGGAAAGAGCTTTGAAAACTTATAATTTTTTCTGCTTACAGTTATTCTGTTACTTTAATAGTTTTACAGATATTTTAATTCTAAAAGCACTCCACCACTGAGAAATCAAATCACCCATCTCCAGTATGGTGTAGCCATCTGTCGGCAGCGACGGGAATGAAAATTGACTGGAATTTATTGACGAGAATTTGGAAAGAGCTTTAAAAACTGAAATTTTATAATTCACGATGTACTTTTAAAAGCATAAAAATTAGTATATCTTAACTAAAAAGAATCAGTCTAAACTTTAAGCACAGTTTTGCGATTTATTTACGGTGAATTATGTTTGTGTTTAGCTTTGATTATTGCAATTCCATTTGTTTGATTTTAATTATGCTTTTTTACTGTGTTCACTCTTTGTTTACTTTTCCATCATTTTTTATTATCATTCTCGGGTAGGAATTAAGCAAAATCTTCCTAATAGCCTAATAGTTCAACACTTTATCCAGAGGTGCTAAGGTATAAACCCGTAATAGCAGTTTTTGAAAGAAAAATATTAATTTTACCGAGTATTGATTTTTAATTTAATTTTTTGTATTAAATGTTTGTTTTATTAAAAGTTATTTTGTTAATACTACCCCTATTTTCTTTTTTACATTAATCCTTTTTTACTGTGTTCACTTTTTCAGTTTAATAATTATTTGTGTTTTAGCACCTGATAACAGCTTTGATTACAGATATTATGAGTGTTTATGTGCAAAAGTATGCAGTGTATATTATTTGTTCTCTGTTTCTATTAGAGATGCAATGGATCTTGATATATATATATGTTTTGCCCTGTAAAATAGAAATATATTTATTGTATTATTTTAGTCCTTTTTATTAAAAAAATGTTAAAAGCTGAATGCTTCAAAGGAAATATATTTTTCAAAATATTAATTTTAAAGTATTTACATTCGAATCCTTTTAACTTCTATACTCCTCATTGTTCCAATTCTTTAGAAATGTGTACAACTTATAGATTTGGTTATGCATTATTGGTAATATAGCTTTTTGCAGTAAATGTCTTGAATTCAGAACAATATCCACCCTCCTGGAAATAATATTTAATATGTAATAACTATTTTTTTACATTATAATATACCTAACTGGTTTCATATTGTCAAATGATTAACGTATTTCATTTTAATGTAACTAAATATAGTCTAATTTTTTATATTAGTTTCACTTTTCATTTACTTAAATTCAAGTTGAATACATTTAAAATTAATGCATCTTCCCCTCAAAAAAGAGGAGAATAGAATAAAAAAACTGAAAAACTTTGCTCACCATATTTATACATATATAAAAAAACCTTAATTTACCAATAAATATTTTTATGTGCTATGAAAACAATAATTTTTTTTTTGTTAATTTGATTTTAAAAGGACTCATGTTTTTTAATTTCTTAATCTCACATATTCCATACAATATTTATGTTTAACCATACGTTGCTCTTACGTTTAGCTTCATCTCTATATTTTGACCCTTTCAACATAAGGATTATATTAATGAATGTAAGAAAAATAACATGTTTGGTTATATTAGTTGTTTGAAAACAACTGATCTTGCATTTATGGTGCCTGGAGCCCTAATTGCAGATTTCTATTAATTTTTACGTTTGTCAGTGGCTTCTACCTATACTTCAATTTTTTTCTTTTCTAAAGAATCTTGCATTTATGGTGCGTGGAACTCTTAATTGCATATTTCTATGAATTTTTTTTGTTTGTCAATGCCTTCTAGCTATACTTTAATATTTTTGCTACAAAATCTTGCATTTATGGAGACATTTATTATGCAGATATTAATTATGGAGATGTTTATTGCTACAGAATCTTGCATTTATGGTGTATGGAGCCCTAATTGCATATTTTTATTAATTTTTACGTTTGTCAGGGTCTTTTACCTATACTTTAATACAGGGGGTGTCCAGCCCGCGGGCCGCATGCGGCCCAAAGCAAGTGTTAGTGCGGCCCAGAGAGAGAGCTCAAAGCAAAAAAAAATATTAATAGCCTGCCTTGATATAAAAAAAATGGACCATGTTATGCTAATCATCTTCAAAATGGTGAATTTTATGAAGGCTTGGGGATTGATTCATCGCAAGTTTCAGGAATTTCTTAAAAGCTTGGATGCTGAATATGGCGATACTTTTAAGAAATAAGGTAGCTCAGTGGAGAAAATATTAAAAAGGTTTTATAGCCTACTTGATGATATCAAATTGTTTATGACATTGGAAAGTAATCTGTGCCAGAACTTTATGATAACTGGCTTGCAGATTTAGCAGATTTTGATAGATCTGAATGCCCATTTAAATGACTCAAACACCCGTCACTTCATGGATTTTACTTCAGTGTAAAATCCATGAAGTTGAATTTATGGCAAGCCAAATTAAATGCTAAAAATTTTTTGCATTTCGAGACGCTGACCAAGAACAATTCTAAAAATATTAGTCTTACTTTCCGATTTAGTACAAGAATTTAAAATTGATTTCAGGACTTTTGGGGAAATAAACAATTGTTTTTTTGCATGTTTTCTACTCTATTTACAGTCAGTATAGATATAATGCTAGCAAATTGTCAAATGGAATGCATAGAGTTGCAATCTGACATCTAACTTAAAGAGAAATTCAATCGAGTCTCTTTGTTGTACACATAAATCATACCTGCCCAGATATAAATATCCTTCACTGCATAGTCAAGCGTTATTCTGGTCATCAACGTTTGGAAGCACGTACATCTGTGAACAACTATTTTCAAGAGTGAAGCACACTAAGAGTCAAATTAGAACCAAAATATCGGATGAACATCTTAACAACATCATGAGAATTGCAACCACTTCAATCGATCCAGATACTGAAGCTTTAGTTTTTCAAATTCAATGCCAAATATCACATTAATTTTATGACTCCTATAGTTATCTTTTTAATTATAAATAAAATTTATAATGAAATAAATACATATGTTAACTATACATTACTTTTTTTACTCATCAACAATTTTTAATGTTAGGTATATTTTTGTGTGGCCCAAGACAATTCGTATTCTTTCAATGTGGCCCAAGAAAGCTAAAAAGTTGGACACCCCTGCTTTAATACTTTATTTTTTTGTTGTTGAATTATTTACATTTTACTTAAATTCAATTCAAGCAATACTTTATTTATACTGTGTTTAATTTTTCATGCAGAGTTCACAAGGCAAAAGACAATTTGACATTTTTACTTTTCAGCTTTTAGTAGTACAATGATGAAAGGCTTTTAGTAGTACAATGATGAAAGGCTGAATCTATCTAAATTCTGAGATGTGTATAACATTTCACATGTTTTTTCCTATGTTATTTATACTGTGTTTAGTTTTTAAGTTGACTTTGGTTAACAAACATTCATATTGAACCCCGAATCAAGAAACGAGAAACATAGTTTATGAAGGTACTTTAAGATAATATTTGGATTATAAATTGAACAGAGATTTATATGGAGTTTAATAAGGACAGGATGTTTCTATTATTGCTACAGAATCTTGGATTTTTGGTACGTGTAGCCCAAATTGCAGATTTCTGTTAATTTTTTCGTCAGTCAGTGCCTTTAACGAATACTTTAATACTTTTTTTTTTGGCTACAGAATCCTGCATTTATGGAGGTATTTATATGGACAATTAGACATTTTTACTTTTAAGCTTTTAGTGATTTATTATAAATGTATATATTTTATGATATTTATACTGTTATTAAATCTATGTTATTTATACTGCGTTTAGTTTTTAAATTAATTTTTGTTAACAAACATTAGACAATTTGACATTTTTACTTTTAAACTTTTATTGGTAGAATAATGAAAAGCTGAATCTACTAAAATTTTGAGATGTGTATAACATTTCACATGTTTTTTTAAAAATGTTATTTATGCTGTGTTTACTTTATTGGATATTTTTGAAGGGTAGTGAATTTTGTAGTTATTTGGTGTTATTTAAAGTCAATTTTCTAATATTACTACTTTTGTTTTCTTTTTTCCATTAATCCTCTTTTACTGGGTTAATTCCCAGTATACGGATTACCGTTGAACTCTTTGGAATATTTCTGTGATTGTCATGGAATATTGTTATTTTGTAGTTATTTGGTGTTATTTAAAGTTAATTTTCTAATATTACTCCTTTTTTCTTTTTTTCATTAATCCTTTTTTACTGGGTTAATTCCCAAGTATACGGATTACCGTTGAAACTCTCTCTTTAGAATATTTCTGTGATATAATTGTGTTAAGCTTTGATTATAGCTTTGATTACTGCTATTCCATGATTGCTGAAGGGAGTGGGTCCCTAAACCGACCGGCTAGACGGGGGAAGCACGGCTAAGTAAATTTGACATTTTTACTTTTCAGATTTTAGTGCTACAATGATGAAAGGCTGAAATTCTGAGATGTGTATAACATTTCACATATATTTTTTCTCTGTTATTTATACTGTGTTAATTTTTAAATTGATTTTGGTTAACAAACATTCTTAAAATCCCGGGCATCGCCGGGTACTTCAGCTAGTATAATATAAATTAAAAAATAATACAATAAGGAAAATAGCGTAAACTTAGGAAAACTAAGGAAAATAGCATAAGGAAAATAGCTAGATCCAGAAATTATAGATAAAACTACACAGAAAGGCATGGTTAAATCAAAATAAAAAAGGAAGAAAGAAAAATGCGGTACGAACGGGTTTGTGTCACGCGACTGTGGCAGGGTTGCCGAAACGAATTCTGTGTATACCAAATTACCAATATACGAATTCTACTATACCAAAGCTGTTCCAACGGGGTACAAAGTTGAAAATGGCGTATTCCATTGGGTGATAATCTGGAAAATGGTTTATTTCAGTTTAAAACACACGTGACTGTGTCAGAGTTGCTGAAACGAATTCTGGGATACCAAATGCGCCAAATATAAAATGTAAAAAGTCGCCATTACAAAATATTGCCAATGGGATCCTATATCGAAGCTGTACAGGGAATTTTTTTGGTTGGTTTACCTCGATGACTGCTGGCTGTCACTCCCGAAATATTTGCCTTAACAAAGGATCAGTAGGACAGATAATTTCCTAATGAGCCACATCGTAGTCGTTTTCAGTCTATTTTCACGTCTATTTTCTGCACGATCTATTTTCTGCATATTTTAAACTAAACTCTAAAAAATGCCTGCAGTGGTAGTCAAAAGAGTAAAATTAAAAGAGCAAAGTGAGGCTTCCCTACTTTGGAAATAAAAATCAGGAAGTGTCCACCATTTTAAGAAAAGCAGCAGATGTTTTTGAACTTTGCGTGCCTGGCTGGTAGATACTACGCCCACATCCCGAGCTGTCGACGTCAGACTTTTTCCAACTTCCATTCTAGACCTCCACTGTTATTTCTCTCTCAGAATGCGTGCCACTTCTGATATCTTTATAAATCTATGAAGGCGCATCCACAGCGAAACCTAATCCCTTAATTAATTATATTTATTCAAACAGAGATTACTTGGTATAACGTACAAAAATACCTTACATAAAATATCTTGTTGTTATAATACAGCTCCGATTCAAAATGAGCTCCGATTAGAATAATGTAAAAAAGAATGGGTTTAATGTTGCTGAAGTGTCAATTTGCATACTGTGTTCAGAAAAAAAATATTAAAAATGTCTAAATACCTTCAGAACATTTACAAATATAACAAAAACATTTATTTTTATTTGCTATACTAATAATTAACTATTTAAAAAATATTAGAGTTATTTAAAAAATTAGAATATCTGGACAACATGGTTAAAAAAATTAGACTATGCAACTACTTTCCTGTTGGTTTAGAGAACAGCTGCTGGACTAATATGTGCGGGACTATAAAATGTGTTCCGTGGAAAATGAAAAGTAGTTTGGCATTTCATTTTAGTTCAGTATTTGCTTAATATGGGACGAAAGAGCGGCATATCTGAGGCTGTGAAATTTCGTATTGTGCACTTGCACAAAGAAGGAAAAACACAACTGTTTATAGCAAGGGAAGTGAAATGTTCTCAAGCAAGTGTGAGTAGAGTTTTGAGAGAATATTGTAATAATAAGTGTTTTCAAAATAAACACTTTAAAAGTGGTCGAAAGCCAGTAACTTCAGCAAGAGATGAAAGGCAATTGAAAAAGATTGTGAAGAAACATCGCTTTCGAAGTGTGAGATATTTGCAGAGAAAATGGAAAGAAGTGGATGTAAAAGCCTCTAAATCTATAACATTACGACGACTTCCCAAATTAGGTTTTAGATCACGTGTGCCTAAGACAAAGCCACTCTTATCATCTAAGCAAATGGCTGCTAGAGTTAAATGGTGTAAACAAAGGCTATTTTGGGGTCAAGATGACTGGAAAAAGGTACTCTTCAGCGATGAAAGTATGTTTTGTGTGTCCCATGGGAATCAAGGTATACGTGTTTGGAGACTTAAACAAGAAGCTTTTTATAAAGAGTGTTTAAAACGTTCGGTTAAATTTGCGACCTCTGTCATGGTATGGGGCTGCATGGCTGCAGAAGGCCCAGGTAGGTCGTGTATTATTTACACAAAAGTCAATTCAGAAGTGTATCAAGAAATTCTTGAACACTTTATGATTCCTTCATCTGAGGATTTATGTGATGACGATTTCGTGTTTCAGCAAGATTCAGCTTCTTCCCACACTTCCAAATCGACAACTAAATGGCTCCAAGAAAAGGAAATAAATGTACTCCCTTGACCTGCGAATTCACCCGATCTAAACCCCATCGAGAATTTGTGGGGAATTATGAAATAACGACTTCAAGAAGTTTCACCAAGAGACAAAAAAGATATTATTTCTAGTTTGCAAAACATATGGGCGAATGTTGATAAAAAAATTTGTGAACCTTTAGTCAATAATATGCTAAACCGTTTAAGAGCTGTCATTAAAGCTAAAGGTGATGCAACAAAGTACTGATTAGCATTTAAAAACCCTTCGAGTTTAAACTGTGTACAATATATTTACATTATTCTAATTTTTTTTAACCATGTTATGAAGTATTCTAATATTTTGAATTTTGTTCACTTGCTATTTTAAATATATTTTCTATTTCATTGTAATATGTCCATATTTTTATAATCTACAAAATATGCAGATTTATATTATGATAATTTATATTTTATATCATTGATTATTTATTTGATAAATTAGATTTGCGATTCCCTCGACCATATTTTCTTTCATTATTAAAATTTTTTGAATCGGAGCTGTAGTATCAACGCGCCTGTGTCTCAACGATAATACTGTGGGGAAAAAAAGTCACGATCGTGGGTGTGTTAAGCCTGTAATTTTGAGAAATACTGTGATATAGTTTAAAAACCCGACTGTAGCACTGAGGTCATCACTTGTGTCTCACATTTAGAATCAGAGTGCATGGAACATGTTTTTGAGGAGGCTTTCTCACCCAAATCGTCATTTATTTTTGCCTCATGCAATACTGAGAAGTGAACACGGCAGCCAAAGTATTCTTATTAGTAGTAGTTCAAGTTAATATTAGGAATATTATTATTTTTATTAATTACAATTTGTTAATTATGCTAATTATATAATTAACAAATAATAAAATATATTTTTATAATATGCGATTAATAATTATGCGTTTATAATAAACGCATTATGAATTATTATTACTGCCATTTTTGTAAGACTGATACAGACCCAGTAGCCAAAGTATTATAATTATTACTAGTACAAGTTTATATTATTATTACTTTTATCATTAATAGCTACAATTTGTTAATTACATTAATTATATAATTAACAAATAATAAGATGACTATAATTTTTTATATTATATTAACCATTTTATCAATTATTATAACTGTCCTTCATGCGAGAACGAGATACAAACACCGAAGCCAAAGTATTTTTTACATTTTAGACATTTTAAACTTTTAGAATAGCTTAGAACACGATGACAATGCATTATTTTAATACTTTTAGCCATCTTTAAGCAGAATTAAATTCATTTTCAGTTACTTTCAGTTAATTTTGTTTTGTAGACTGGTGCAGCCATCTATTGGCCGGGATGGGAACGAAAAGTTAAACGCAAATTAACTTCTAATTAACTTCATTTTCTCTCTAGTTGATGGGATAATTCATCAAAAAATTTTTTAAAAAGTATTTATTAAACATAGAATTGTCAAGTTTATATGATTCAACAGAAAATTTAAAAACATGGTATAAAAAAAGTTCTTTTTATCTTGTAATTATTAATATTATTGTACTAATTTATTTTGTTATTATAAGTTATTATTACATATTATTTGTGCATTATTGTTATAAGTTATTTGTGAATTATTGGTATAAGTTATTATTACTACATATTATTTGTGCATTACCCAGCTGCTTTTCACAGCAAAAGATGGATGGATGATCTTTGTAAACACTAACTGAATCTTTTCGTCTCGTAACGACGTTGATGCGAAAACATCCACAGAAGCACGCTCCTTGTTAAAGTAATACGTACTTAGGTATAGTGTACTCCCGTTTATCGGGGGTAAGTGTAGCACGCATCATCGAAAAACACGATTTCTGTTCAATTTTAGCGTACTTTCGAATTATAATGCTACAGTTCCTTTTCTATTTTACTTATTGAATTTATTATGTATGTAAATCATCATTTTAAAATTAAAATAAATTTTTTTCTAACCGAATCTGTGTAATGATTTTTGATATCACTACGAATTTTCACAATTCCATTGACTCCTATAATAATCTAGCAAAGTGTCGACACACGATAGCGTTGTGCCGTGTTTGATCAGATCGCCGGGCTCCTTCTTCACTCTCTTCATCTCCAATCTCCTTTCCGAGGTTGAATCGTAGCAGCATTTATGATATCAGGGTCGTATGTTCAAACCCTGGTTTGTGTCAGTCACTTTCTAACCACTTTTTAGAAGATTTTGTTCCAGAAATAAAAATCTTCTCGATCAATAGAAAATTGCCATTTTAAAAAATCTTATTTTTGTTGGGATTTTTTACAGAAAAGTAATTTAAATTTAGTTTTCCCGTGGTGAAGTATTGCACTCACGCTATTGTTGTGATTTTGGCAATTGCCAAATACGGTGTTTAAGGCTGCTATGTACTAACCCCATTGGATTCGCTCACATCAATGTTAACCTATGGAGAAAATTTGTTCACGGATTGCCAGCTTGGATTCAAAGATTTTTTTTTAAAATTGTACTCCGTCATAGAGAAAGAAATTTTACATTTGTGCACATTTTTCGTTTAAAAAAAATGCATTTAATATTTTAAAATTTAAATTATTCGGGGAAAAATCTGGTATAGTGTGTTTTAAACGCTCCTAAATTCCTTCGGTGGACGAAATTTATAAAATAATCCTGTAGCACTTTGCAGAAAAGTTCAGGCTATCTGACGATACCAATTTTATTTGATTATCAGCATTTATGTACCTGTAAATAGTTGACAAAAATATATTTTAAATAAAAAATTTGGGGGCAGTGCTTAACCCCCCTATAGAGAGAGAGCCATTACAATCCCTCAAAATGTCAATCCTAAGGGGGTGAAATTATCGAACTGTCAACCGGACTGCTCCCACCACAAGAGGAAAAGGGAAATACGATTTTTTTCTTAGTACATAGCAGCCTTAATATCCTAGTGATTGGGTAATCAACCATGTTAACTTAGTATATTCATTTGTAAATGATGTCATTACCCCAGATTCTGTTGTATGACGTCATTTGCATTCATCAAATGTTACTGGGGTTTTATTTGTTATCTACCATGGTTTATTGATTTCGAGTTGGGATCAAGTAGTTGCGTGCTGTATATAATATATGCAAATATTGTGTGTACATATATCGACTGTGTAGCGAGTTTGTCTGCCCCTTGCTTTTGCTCTCGTCCTCTTTTCTATGTTTTGTCGGCTGAGGCTGAGCCTATGAGTGAGATTGTCTCTTGAACTGCGTGCCTGAGACAGTTTTATTTTATTATGTTTGAATGTAAATTAATAGTTTATTTATAACTTCAAATAAAGAAGTTTTATTTTATCTCTGTTTCTGTCGTTATATACTTCCAGCCACACTCTGCTTATTGTCACTATGTCTGACAATTTTTACTATGAAATTTACATGCACTCTTTAATAAATTATGTTGATATTATTTCGGATTTTTTTCGGCACGGGTCATCCGCAAACCGGATTATGCGCACACGGACAATCGAGAGTACATTGTATAATTTTGAAACTTGTCATCTGTTCTATCTATACGTCTCACGTTCTGCTCAAGTTTTAAGACGAGGCAATACTTTCAAAATAGGTTCTTGTTGATCGCAAAATACGCTGCACATATTTATTTTGGCTATTACAGTGGAGTCCCGATAATCCGAAATGACTGGGACCAGACCCTTTTCGGATTAACGAATTTTTTGGATTAAGCGAAATCTTTCTAAAAATAAACTTAAATTACATAATAATGTGTGATTACATAAATATTACATATTACGTGTGATTATACAGTTTATTTTATAGGGTCTGTCTAAACATAACCAAATATCGGGACGAAATGTGTGATAAGAGAGGGGAACGCTGCCTAGTACAGTGCAGTAGAGTGTAAGTTGTTAGAACAACTTATACTCTACATCACAGTGCTCAACAGTTTGATTTTAAACGATCAGCAGATTGTTGAAATGGTTTTGAAAGAACCTGTCAACGTTTCAGACGAGAGTGAAGGTGATGCAGACGGCGACAGCAAGCAGAGGGTTTCCCACTCGGACGCCGCAGCTGCATTTCATGTAACGATACGCTACGTAGAGCAACACTCCGCCGCGACACCAGCGGACACCATTTTTCTGACGTGTTGGCATAATTTGGCTTCGAGGGAGAAGTATTCTTCTCTTAGACAAAAAAATTTAACAGATATTTTTCCAACAAATGTAATTCCGTTATAATTAGTTCAGTACATTGTCTAACTTTGAATTTTCTTGAAGTTTTCAGAAATATACTTTATATTACTTAGTTTCACTATAGTTTTATTGTAACTTTAGTTCTTTTTGACATTTGGTTTCGGATTCAGCGGACTTTCGGATTACCGAAGTTCGGATTATTGGGACTCCACTGTATTACTATTTTTAAAAACAAACCTATGTTTTTCTTTATAATAGTAACAAAGGTGCTTCATATTTTTGAGCATTACTCTGTCTTATTTTGGGGAAGATAATGAATCCTTTTATTTTTTAATTACTCAGACTTATAAATTTCCCGTTCGGGCATTAATCGAGATTTTCGTAAAATGGGGTTTATATTACGAAACATAAAAGCACAAAAAATGTGTGCCAAACTGTCATACCGATGAACAAATGTTTGGAAAGATACAGGCAGATTGGAATGACATTGAAAACGAGTGTGATAAAATATGCATATATTGCTACAGTCAAGTAACGCCCATTAGGAGAAAAGTAAACATACTGATATAAATCAGTATGTTTACTTTTCACCATAATCATAATTTATTTATTTTTTCTTTTGCATGAGAATCATACTTGAGAACAAATGGGTTAGTTAATTAAACGAGATACAGAAAGAAGTTATACCTGAAGCCGTGAAGTACAGTTCATGTTCAGTGATAGCCGTTAGTAAAAGCTGCGGCAATGAGCGGGCCCTGAAAAAGATAAGAGAGGAAATCGTTAGTGCCCCTTGGTTCACGCGTGAACCGAGGAGATAGGACGTCATATTCTCGATTAATTACGAGAGAAAAGCCAAACATTCATTTCATAGCAAAATATTTGGGCAAATCAGAATACGCGTTTCGGAATGTTAAATATTCAGAAGAAAGAAATATTTACACGGCACACGTTTTGATAAATATTTAAATATCTTTCAATTCTAAGTAACGATCTACGCCGCAGTAATCCGTGTCATAGACAAGGCCGGGCAAGGGCACGTACATTCCGCATACCGGAAAGTCCTCCCACGAAGTCAGTGGGTGGGGGAAGATGCGAGCCTTCCAGATGTCACCTGTTGTGGTGGTGGGGAGCTCGATCAAAATCGAGGTGGCACCAGGGGGTAGTGTTGGTTTACCTATACTACGGAGCCCGCACTGAAAGTAACCAACGAATCTCGCGGATAAAGTGTAAATGTCAAATGACTTCATCGGAGAGCCCCCCCCCCCAACAGTAAAAAAACTGTATGTCGTAGATTACCTTGGATTGGATCAGAGAAAACTAAAACACACAACATTCAGCAATAAAGGACAAGTTTAAAGGAACTCATTGATTGCTGGAATAACCACAGTTGAATACTCAGGGCCTTCAAATCGCATGGGCAAATCGGGACTTTGCCCACGCCCCCCTGATGCTATGGGGCCCCAAAACTGTCCTCGTTAATGTGTAAAATCTCTTTAACGATGTTTCTCAACACTAAAATAGATAGGGTGCCAGATAAGTAAAAGTTTTTAATTTCGCTTTCTGCTTTAGGAAAAATGTTAAACTGTCAGGTTGTATCTGACGTACAGCAGAAGGTGAAAGGTGTTTTCAATTTGATGTGAAACATTTGATGTTTATTAATGCTTCATCTTATCAGCCATACACTGTAATCTATATGTATAAAACAGTTCCGTAACTGACTGACTGACTGACTGACATACAACGCACAGACCAAACCGCTGGACCTAAAGGGCTGAAATTTTGCATGGCGATACTTCTTATGGTATAGGGGTGCACTAAGAAAGATTTTTGAAAAATTCTTCTTCGATTTTTGTAAATTAAATTTTTAAGCTGTTTTTGTAACTTTTTTAAAGTTTGCTTTTGAAATAATAATTTGAGGGTTATAAAATTTATATCGAGAAAGATCATAAAAATTCCCTTAAAATGAAATCTTTTTCGAACCTTTACATCGATTTTCTGATTTTTGGTGAATTTTAAAGATTCATTTTTAGAATTTAATTTATTAAATGCTGATCACGTGATTTCTTTTTCTGGTACTTTAAATAAATTTATCGTCACGTGCATAACAACTAAATAGACAAAAAAAAATTCTTTTTCTTTCTAATGCAGCAGACGATTGGATATTATAAAAAAAATAAGTATCCCTTACGATTTTTTTGGCATTAATTGCATACATTGACCGTTGTATTTAATTTGAATGTACTCCGTAGCGAAGCGCGGGTTTTCAGCTAGTAGCAAATATAGGGCTTGCATGCAGGGTTGTTTGGTTTAAATCGTTATTTGAATCAAAATTTAAATCAAACGATTTTTTTTTAATCCTGATTTTTAACAAATTTTCCTCACGCGCTTGGTGTATGCACCTAGTACTTCTAATAGTACAGTTCATGGATAGTTCTTATTTTTATAAATGTTCGTAAGGGGGAGAGGGCAACTAGCATCTGTCCAGGGGCACCCAGCGTTCATAATCGGGCCCTGTGAATACTGCAGCGTTGATATTCGTAAGTGGCGAATCCAGATGACAGCGGCTCAAGTTTATTTCCTTTGTTTTCTTAAACAGGTCACAAATATGACAAAGAGTCACTTGGGATTGCAGCGGAGTTCAGCTAAAGATTTCAGAAAGGACACAAGAACAGGCCTGCAGTTCACATACAGCAGCTGCCAAGGCATCGTTATATTATTTGATTTTTTGAAAATTTGGGTAAACTTGAAAAAGGCAGAAACACAAAGCTGTCAAAGCGAAAACGACATCACTTTACAGACAGAAAGTATTAAATCATTCTTAACTTTTATAAAAAAATTTCGACGGACTCGAAAATTTCGCTCTTTCGCTGTTTCAACGTCAACTGAAAAGGTATTTGAGATTTTGGAGTTTTCTAATAATTTTTAGATTTTTAAAAATAGAAGATAGCTAAAATAAAATAACATAGAATGGCACTATTTGTTATAAATGGACATTTAAAGCATAATAGCAGAGCTGAAAATGATGTGGCAGTTCAATACCCCACTGTCAGAGTTATAGGGTATAGGCCTGGCTTCTCATGCAAGAAATGTGAAATTATCTCCAGATGTGAAAGAATTCCTTTGGTTTCATCTAATCGCCATAATGATAAGTTGCCGTATTCTCTCTTTCCCCTCCTTTTTCCTCGTCATTAGCGGCCTTTAGCTCGCGTACTGTTACCATGGGAACTAAACTGTAGAGGGATTAAACTACTTAACCTTTGGAGCCCTTTCAGTTTTGCCTCGAAATGTATTATCCTCTTTCTTGTCTTGTTAGGCTCTGTTCACATTGCAGTCCGTTAGCGTAAGCGCAAAAGAATTGAAATATATTTAACCAATGACAAACCTCTAAACGATTAGCAACGAAATTGTTAAGGCCTATGATTGGTTTATTTCCGTCTCAGCACTATTTTTCCTTTTACGTTTACGCTAACGGACTGCAATGTGAACAGGCCTTTAGTGTTATTCATATTAAACTTATCGACTGAAACAAAAAATCCTTATCAAAAGAAAAAAAGGGGATTTTTTGTTATTTAAGATTTCACATAACTTCTAATCGGGCATCTTTATCAGTCTTTGAACCCTATACACTGGTCTTAGATAATCGTAACAAAAAGAAAAATGTATGGAGCTGTGCTAAAATAAATTTTTTAAAAAAGTTTTCCCACTAGGCAGACCGAAGGAAAATTCATATTGCAGAGATTCTAGAAATAGTATTGAAGTTTCTTAAATGTGCCTGCATCTCGAATCCCGAATTAAAAATTTATTAAGAAGACTTGGGTTTGTTAAAGATGTATTATGAAATGCCCCTTAAGACTGCTGCATTCGGTCAGCTTAATGTCAAACTATGGAGAAAAAATTTTCAGTAATAGAGAAAGGCATTTTTAAAAAAAATCTGCTATCTTATTCATTTTAGAAATATCGTCCCCCAAAAGAAATAATGCACGTTTATAACACGGTATACCCCATTTTTTTCCCCACACTAATTGAAATTTAAAAATATTATGGGCGTTTCTTTTAAAGAAGGAAAAAGATGCCAGTGTAAAAAAAAAATTCTTCCTTTGTGACGGAGTACAGTGAAAAAAAAAAAAAAGAAGAAGGGGAAAAAAAAAGAACCACTTTCATTCCAACTTCACCAGGGCTGGGCCGATCAGCTGCGGCGTCTCAGGCAAGTTTTAAAAACGACTCCTTTTCAAATTTTTGAAGAGACTAAGTAACGAACCCATTATTATTAGTAATAGTATACTTAATAGAATAACTAAAATTTTAGGAAAAAATGTATTAAATAAAAAGAAAAGTTTTATTTATTTATTTAAAAAAATTATAAATAATTACAAAACTTAAAACGACAAAAGAAGTAAATAAATTTTAATATAATTTGTTATGCAATAAAAAATGACTAAATCATTCTTAGAGCCTTTATATTATAGAGATGCACTCATACATTTTGCTGCAATATTGTTTTAAGTACCGTAAAAATGTTTCATTTTGGCGCCTATTTCGATTCGGCGTCTGCGGCGGTCGCCTAGCAGCCTCACCTGTGGGACCGGCCCTAAACTTGACCATCGTTCGAAAAGTTTTCTCCGTAGGTTCAACATCGAGCTGAGCGATTTCAACAGGCAGCTACCCAGCAGCCCCGAGTACACACACACACACAAAAAAAAAAAAAAAAAATCTTTGTGAATTGCTACGGCTTTCCTTTGTTTTTAAAAGTTTGTTGTACGTTTTCTTCAGTGTGGTGGGTAAAAACTAATTCTTCATATTAAGATATTGGAGCCGTGGCGGTCTTGTGGTACAGCACGCTGGCTTTCGGTGCTGAGGGTGCTCGGATCGAATCCCGGCGAAGCGCCATTAAAATGCCTCCGTTCATGTCGTCCCTTCATAGAGGGTAGTTTTGGTCCGCCTTTATGGTGCCTCCATAATAAAATGGCCAGCAAAACTGTGGTGAATTATAGGCGAATGTCTTCAAGACAAGTGCCTCCGCACTGGTTATATATATATATATATATATATATATAAAGATATTAAGAGTAATACGGAATATTTCATATATTCACAATATATATGCGTTTTCAAATGCATTTCTGAGGATGGGAAATAATGAAATTTCCCAATAAGGACTTTGCGTGGCTAGGTACATCTGAGCAACTATAAGCAACGGTTCATCCTGAATGACACCATGTTTATAAAATAGTATCAAGGCACAATCCCATTTTATCACAGTAAGTGGCTCGGGCATTCATTTGGGAAGGAATGCCACAACGAATGTCTCATACAAGTATGAGACATCCGTTGAGAAATTCGAAATCGATGTGTTTTCACCTGAAATGTAGCGTGAATAGGAGATATTCATCACTGAGCAACACCATAAGCACCAACCACTGCGAAAGGAGGAAAATCCTTTCAAATAGTTTTTGCTTCCGAAATTCGATCCTCTTCACCGTCATTAAAGGTGAAATTTCAAGGTCATTTCTATTACCGCACTCCGCAATAAACACGTCTTTGCACAAGATCTCCCAGGAAAGAGAAAGCGGCACCCAAAACGGGCCATGAAAAGCCTCACGCATCCGTTAAATATTCTCAAAGCTATTCCATTAGAACTGAGCCCTCCCGCGACTGATCTTGTAGATTGAACCAGGAGAATGCTGGTGCTATACTGAAGAAATAAACCGGATTTGAAATATTGACATGAATTTCCTTTGAAATCGCGGAGAGAAAAATTTATGCATGTAACTTTATTTTGGCTGAATGGATAATACTCGGATATTTCTGCAAATAAATTGTGGTAAAACTTGTAGAATACATTGAAAATCAAAGTGAATCAGTTGTTGTCATTTCTGACGCGGCAGGAACTCGTCTTTCAACCATTCCACGCCGCGGGATGGTTGGATGCTTAAGATGGGAGCACCATAAAGGGGAATAAAAAAACCACTCCCTCGGTGCCACATGCCGAAAGCCGACGTGCAAACCACTAAGTTAATATGAAACCAAGTTAATATGAAATTCACATCTGGATTCAATTTTGCAAACGAGTGAGAAATAATCAGTTTACTCTATTAACAGCTAAGGGAGGAAATCCTGAAGACTGCGGGCTTGGATCCTGAACATAGCTGACACCATCTTGATTGGAAGTGTAGATGTCGATGGGTCCAGGGCTGTTGGTAGCCGGGAAGACTCGGTTGTTGGCCGGGGATGGGGAAGTAGCAAACCCCTGAGGTCCATAGTTGTTGATCACTGCGAGAGGAGAAAGAACTAGTGAGAGGGAAGAAAAATCAACGTTATATTTTTTTCCTTTTCATTAAACAGATACAGATGCATCAACACAGTTACAGTCCAGAAAGAGTTACAAACACATGAAGTCTAAATATCTCTAGATCCAGGAAACGAAACTTGTTGACGTGAACTTCCCCATGACATAAATTTAGAAATGCCAGAGAACAAATCAACCAAATTAAACGGGTCGTCATGTATATGGTCCAATAGCAAACGGGTTTACAGTGTTACAGTTATTTTTTGTTGGAGGAAGCACAAGTAATTAATCAGCTCAGTTAAAATGTTATTCGTGAACTTCATAACGACCCTTAAAGTTTAGATTCATTCTTCAAGAAAAACCGTCTGGTCTATTTTAAAACAGTGCCTCTATTAAAATGAGTCACTTGGACTGTTTATAAACCGATATCTTCAATTGCTGCCTTTCACATAAATGTTTTGCGTTTATAATAACAGGTATCTTGGCTCCATGATCAGCAAATTAAATGATGACCAGAATCTAAGGTAACGCAAATATATAAGTAAAATGTATACCAAAAATTAAATCGTTTGTCCAATTTGCTACCGAGAATGCTCGATGGCAGATTATGCATGAAAGAGGAGAATCGCAGTATCTTAAGGTTAAAGACACTTATTTCTTTCATAAGATCTAAATTATTTTTTTGTGAAAACTTCCACAATATCGGGATGTAGAAAGAGAAAGGAACCATCATATTACTACTAAAAATATTAGCTGAAGATCATTTCATGTCAGCCAAAGATGAAGCGATTCCAATATCAGCGGTGCTGGCTAGATCATTGTGGATGGTTCATCCAGCTTTAACTGATATCTGATGCTGAAAGATTTTGATTTGAAAAAAAGAAAGAAAAACTTATTATTTCTTCAGTTCAATGTTTAGTTACTTGACAGTACTGTACTAACATTTAAAGTCATTAAAGAATTCCCCAAGACTTCTCAGCTTATTGTGAATTGTGAGAAATTACAAGGTGCGGCCAATAATTTCCAGGACTGATCTAATAACTCCAGAAAATATTACATGAAATACATACCCATTTAATATGTTTCGAAGTAACTCCCACCTGCCGTAATGCACTCCTGTGCTTAGCTGTATAACTTTCGGAAACAACTTTTAAAGTCCTCTTTCGGAGTACTCTTTAATGTGGACGTCACCGTTTTCTTGATGGCTTCCACATCCTCAAATCTCGTTCCCTTCAGCAAATCTTGCAGTTTTGGAAACAAGAAAAAGTCTTCCGGTGCTAAGTTCGGAGAGAATGGAGGACGCTGCATCTCAACGACCTCATTCTGGGCCAATTTGCCGAAGGGAACAAGATTTGAGGTTGTGGAAGCCATCAAGAAAACGGTGACGTCCACATTAAAGAGCCTTCCGAAAGAGGACTTAAAAAGTTGTTTCCGAAACTTATAAAGCCGAGCACAGGAGTGCATTACGGCAGGTGGGAGTTACTTCGAAACATATAAATGGGTATGTATTTCATGTAATATTTTCTGGAGTTATTAGATCAGTCCTGGAAATTATTGGCCGCACCTTGTATCATTGCACTTTTCTTTGAAACTCACGAGCCATTATTGAGTGTGACAGGTGATCGAAATTGTTTTCGGTGAAACTCCTGCTTGTGTAGACTTATTGGTGCAAATTTTATAGACAAGGATAATTTCATAGATAAAAGAACAATTCCGATACTAAACACATTGCAAAATATCATACAATTGTGTTCTCTTTAAATAACCCCACAATGAAGCAAATATAATCGTGTAACGAAAGCCCAGAGGAGTTAAAGTAACGAAAAAATCGTCATTTAAAGGCGAAATATTAAAAAAAATCCAGATGAATTAATAAATTTCATCCTGCATTTAAATTTAATAGCATGAGCAAACTTACATTTGGTATTTTTGGAAACAAGTATATTTTAGGAGAGTTCAGGAGAAAATTTTCGGGTTGAAAAAGAAAACAATTTATATATTTAAGTTGCTAAGCCGACTTTTTGGGCAGTCCGTGAGAGAAAACTACTGCATCAATTGACTTCATTTTGGTCTTAAATGAAAGACTGTGATCTGTAGATTTGTAAAATTTGGTTTTTGTAACCGCAATTTCTATTAATGAGCGATAATTTACAATTAAAAAATGATTTCTGCGCATGCTCAGTGGCATGTTTAAATCTGTCTTTAGAAACTCACTGTTTCTGCGCATGCTCAGTGATCTATTTATTTAAGTTGCTAAGCCGACTTTTTGGACAGTCCGTGAGAGAAAACTACTGCATCAATTTACTTTATTTTTGTCTTAAACGAAAGATTGTGATCTGTATATTTGTCAAATTTGGTTTCTTTAACCAATGTTTTAATGACATGTTTTAATGATAAACACGTTTATTCTGAAGAGTCTCACTAGATCTCTCTCTCCCATTTTTATTTTTATGATAATTTTGTTTGTGGAATATAAGATTAAACTTGATCGAAATTGTTTATTTCGCTCTGTTCAATTAGAGATAATTTATAATAAAAAAAATGGCTTTCTGCGCATGCTCAGTGACATTTTTAAATCTGGCTTTAGATACTCACTAAGCACGAGGCCGCTTAAACACATTAATTTGTTTCTGCGCATTATTATGATTTTCAATATTTGGCGATGATGTGTTCAGTATAATGTGTGTATTAGTACATTTATTTACTATCTAGCCGTCATGTTTTGACGGGTACCAACTCGTATAGAATAAAAATATATAAAGAATAAAAATGTAGAAAGAAAAATGCATAGAAGTATAATAGAAAGTTAAGTTAATAACCTCTTGTTTGTCAGAGTGCAATACGTAAGTTTGCTTGCGTGAAGAAAAAAATTGAATAAAAAGGAAAATTATGCTATTTTAAGGATGTTGTGGTTATCCCACAATAGCTAGACAAAGTTCGCTCGGGTAGGTTTGAAAGACCATGAAATTTCTAAGAACTCAGCGCCCAAAGCGGATCTGAGTAAAGAAGATGCCTAGTGGATCACTGCATGAAAGATGGTCTGTTTTTGACTGCATTTTGAGACACCGGGTTTGAGTCCTTTGTACCAAATATATGACCGATGTCTTCTCCAATTTAAACTGCCAGACTTAGTGTAGATCTTGCGATAGGTTAGCCAGCAGGCAGATGATGGCTGCTCTAGGCAACTTTCTTAAAGCAAGGTTATCGGTTATTTCAACGACTTCTGCATCAGCGTGGGCAGGAATCCAGTGAAGATGTTTTGAAACGAGCTATTTCGTAAAACTGATAGTAGACTGAACTTTTTTGGGGAAAAGAATAAACAGCATCATAAAAATCACGTAGTAAACATAAAATTTCGGTTCTCACCAGTGGGGATCTGCGGTGCGAAGGGATGACCCCTTTTGATGGGTGAACTCCCCATGGGGGGCGCCGCGAGTGTCGGGGGCTCAGTCTGGCCTACGCTGGTCATGTGACTGGCAGCCAAGGCGGCCGCGGTCGACACCGCAGTGGCGGAGAACGCATCCACGAAGAAAGCGGTGGCCTGGTGGTCTGTGGCTGCCGGTGAAGGAATGTAGCTGAAGCCGTGGAAGCCTGGCGGGGTAGAAATCAAAACTGAAAAGCGAGGTACGTGTAACACGCGCACATATGTATACAGCAAAATAAATAAATAAATAAAAAATAAACACGCATATTTTAATGTAAAGCAAAAAGTGGGTACAACAAAGCACTAAACACGTAACTGGAGTCTGTAGTATTTATTGTTTTGAAAGTCCGAAAGTACGAGTCCATAAATTTCTCTCGAAATAACATATATTAAATCTTTAGAAATTAAATAAGAAAAATAAAAGTTTCAGTTATAATTTTTTATTTTGTACTTGTCAGACTTCTACGACAACACTAAATGAATGCAAACAAACTACAGTCGAACCCCGTTATCGCGAACCCGGTGTATAACGAACGAAAATTTTGGTCCCGCCGTTTTTTTATGTATTTAATGTTAATTTATCCTTTTATAGCAGACCTCCGGAATCTTAAGAATCGGCTATAACGAACCTTTTTTTCAGCCGACAACTGAATTGTTTTTTATTTTTAAACTTTTTAAGAATATTGAACATACAACGAGTGCTGAAGAAGCAAAAAATGTTGAAGAAGATGATGATGAAGATTTACTTATCGCGATGTGGATAGAAATCGAAGAAATTTCCTCATTCTCAGATTGTTTTCGAAACGTATGATGATGAAGTCCTTACATTTGAAAATCCGACTGATGAAGATATTGGGTAAGAAATTAAAATGAATCATTCTGAAATTGAAGATTCTGAATCTGATGCTGATGAAGAGGAGCACATAAATGACGAAATCCCCACCATTTCAGATGCTGCAGTAGCGATGAGTGCAATTAACAAGTTTTTGTCTACACAAACAGTGGAAGAAAGTGTGTTAGATTCATTTGATGTATTGGACAAAGAAATTCATAAAATGTTTTTGAAATCGGCATAACGTCAGCAGAAGATTACCGATTATTTCTGTATCAAAACAGTGAGCAACAATTGAAGGTCAAATTAATTTATTTCCATTTGTCTTCATTTTTAGTTAATTTAATTAGTATTGTGTCAGTTTAATGCAATCGATTTTAGTCAATTTAATTCATTAATGATCATTTTTAATATATATTAACATTCTTTTAATGCATCATTATTGAATATACTTAACAACTAATGAGTTATACATTTTGTGAACTCTAACATTTTTCTTATCGGTTCGGATATAGCGAACAAAACCTTTGGTGCCTTGAAGTTCGCTATAACGAGGTTTGACTGTAGATAAAACTTATTTTAAGATACTTAGCAGTTTATCTGGGAGGTCCACAAAAAGATGAAATTAACGTGTCTGCAGGCCATTAATTAATCAGGAAGCGTCTGAAATCCTGCAAATCTTATCTATATTCCAGTATTAAGCTGTTCAAATTAAATTGTAGTTAAAGCAGGTAGACTGTTTTATAGTCCGCACGAGAAACACCTTACAAAAGTTGGATCAAGTTACAACGCCATTTAATTGCGTTAAAGGAATGTTTGAAAACATATTGACGAATATACCTTCAAATATAAGAACACAAGGGAAAAATTAATGCATGATATTGAGATAATATTGATTTTTCACTTTCATTACACTACACAGTTACATTTTTAATATTTCCATTATAAAAATATGTTATTAACAAGGATAATCATATACGATGCATTACTGAGCTCAGAAATTTGTACAAAACAGTTTTTAAGAAATTCACGGAACTGCAACATACGATTAGCGTTTACAAAAGTTTTGTTCGTAATCTGTGTTACCAGCAGGAAATTTATAACAAAAATATATCCGGGCACAGCGTTTACCCTAAAACTTTGGCATAAACGAGATTAAACTATTTGTTTATTGAATTGAAGATTACCTATTCATCTTGGGTTTCAGGTTAAAGACTGACTTTAGTGAATACATTAAATACTGGCACGAGGTCTTTTCCTAACTGCAGCTAAAAGGGCATGCAAACAGATAGCAGATATTCCGATTGTGTCTCTTACATTATTTTGTGTTCTAACAAAAGATCCCGGGAAGATTAAAAGAAGAAAAAAATGGGTGTTGTGCTGTTAAAAAGAGGTGCATTTGAATGTGTAGTTTGAGTGATGTATTTATATTCCTCAGTATTGTAGCTGTTAGAATTGTGGCCCTAATTTAAGTCTCGACTCCAACCTATCCTAGCTCAGTAAGAAGAAAGGTATTGTATTTCAAGTATCTTATTTTACTAAACTAGAATAATTTGTGTGCTTGAAAACTGCATATTAGGGAATCCCACCAAAGAGCTGGAGTCTTATAGTACAACAAATTGATTTTTATAATCTTCATAATGTAAACTGTATGAGAAGCGTAAGTCACCAACCCTAACAAATCTTGCTAAAGAATCAGATAAGTGTTACGGCATTTTCTCTCTATGAAAGATTTACATCAGGGTTGTCAAACTCGCGGCCCGCGACGAACATTTTTGCGGCCCGGCCAATATATTGGCACACAATAATATATAATAAAATAACCGACGCAGAATTATAATAAGATAGGAGGAATTCGCTAAATGTTTTTTAACGATACTGTTTTTTGCTATCATTAAACAAAATGCATATATTTATGTTGAATATACTGTAATTAGGTAAATAAACCTACGTTTCTATTAATATTGATTTTTTTGCGGCCCACCTATAGTTAAACCTTGTTTGTTTGGCCCAAGGTAGCCTTTGAGTTTGACACCCCCGATGTACATACTAGTAGCGTTGATCACTGTACGCTACACGTAGTAAGACACATAATAAGATAGAAGATCACAATTACCTACAAATTGATAGTATATAGCTTTTGATGACTTTTGATAAGTGTCCACTTCAATTGCAAAGTTCTGTGGCGAAAGTAAATATTTTGTCTCATATATGATTTCTAACGGAAACAACTTAAAGTAACACAGAAAGATAATATAATTTATAACAAACTGCTTTTACAGATATCTGATGTCAATTAGACAATGTACAAACAATTCGAAGAAAAAAAATTGTAAATGGTTCGTTTCATACCCTCAGGAGGAAGATACTGACTATGGTAACCTACCGTTATAGAGACACTTTTTTAGCCGTCTTTTTCAATAGCACAATATGGAAACAATTTACCTATAATTTAAAAATAATGATCAGCGATATCTTACAGATTAGGAACTACTTTTTTTCCCCCGCTGGCTACAATCAGTGTGTAAAAAAATAAAATAAGCATGTGTAACCCACTAAATGGGGTGTAAGATTCCAATTTGATCTGACAACAATTTTATTTAGTGTGTAAGATAAGATATTAATATTTTTAAAAAAATTCTTCGAAGTAAAATAAAATAAAATATTCACTGATTTAGGGTTTATCTTTTATGCATAATTTGATTCATTATTATTTAATATTGTCTAACTTCATCCATATAAAAAAGGAGACAGTCGTCCACAACATAAAATCCCAACCTTTGATTTTCTTCCATTTTTTTAGGAGGCATATACTATGTAAACAATTTGGTTTCGAATTTAAGAGTTAAAAGAGATAACAGGCTGATATTTTATTTTAGATTTTTAAAATTATAAAAATATTACCAAATACTATTTTGTTACATAAATCATGTTAACATTTAAATTTTCTTTTAAAATTTTCTATTTTTATTTTGAGCAGATAGTTTAAAATGTTATGTGTATCCAAAAATCTGAGCTAAGAATCTAGGTGAATGCTGAATTTATGTATAAGAAAATATAACTAAAAAAAAATAAAACAATATATTTTAGTCCTGTTGCTGGAATACCACGATAGAAATGCTCTTTTGACAAAAGGAAACTTTATGATATGATATTAATAGTACTTGAGAACCTGAATAAATTTGTCATTAAGGTTAGAAGAGGTTTAGAAAAACAACTATAGTTAACGGTAAAAAATCTTTACAAATATAATAATACTTTTACTTATAAAATGAATTTTACAGTTGCTGATGCGGAAGCAGATGCTTTTAGTTTTTAAAAAAATGTTGCCAAAAATTAAAAATAAGAGAGATTTATTAAATTGCAACGTTTTTCTTTGAAATACTAACGCGCTCCTTTCTGAACTAGCTTTTTTTCCGAAAAGAAAATATTGACCTTTGAAACCAGTATTCCGTGTTGTAAGAGAGAAACTGACCTCATAAGACATACTATTGAGGTTGCAAACAGGTGTCTCTCCAGCAAATACAAAACGTGATATCATTTTGGATCAGAAACAAAGAGCAAGAGTTTGCAATGACATTTCAGTAAAGTTTACCGAGATTTTTCTTGTTATTTCAATCCTTCATCGTCATCGTTGATAAAAGAGAGATAGAGAGCGAGAAATTCGTAATTGGGTTCGTAATTTAAATTAGAAACACGTAAATGAGTTACTTTATTTACTAGTAGGAAAAAATCTTTCGAGCGAAAAAATCTCTAAAATGCATCGAGAGCAAGGAAAATATTCTACGTAACAAACCAATAACAAAAAAAAATGTGGAGTTTTTCATGAAAATTATGAATTTTGAGAACCCTTTAATAAAATTATATTTGCTGATGGAAGCCATTTCAAATCTTCAGCTTGGATAGTCTTATAAGGATATAGAGAAGAGCCACAGAATGATTCTATAAACAGTATTGAGTTCCAGCAGTAAATTATGATGGTAGTATGGGTGATTGAAGTCTTAGTATGGATGTGTAGATTCTTCCACTTAAGGCAAACAGTAAGCTAGGGGGATTCAGAAAAAACTCAGTTAAATATTTTAAGGCCTGTAAGGGATCTAACAACATAGTCATTAGAAAATAGGATTTGATAAAGGTCTAGACGTAAAATAGGAAATGAAATCGAAATTCTATGTAAAAGATAAATTTAAGCCATTGATTCAAAATTCTAGCTGTTAAAATAAGCTTGAGGCAAGAGGATGGACTCCATGAAAAAGCTCTTGCGTGTCTGCTTCATCTCGATAGTTCATTACCACACTGTTCATCTTCAGTTCCGAACTACGCAATGTTCTGTGTCTTATAAGAAATTATCAAAAGCCTAGAACTGTTCCTGATTAGGATGTAGAATATACATTTAAGCCATAAAAATACTTTAAAAGATTCGGATTAATTTTGGCTTGCGTAACACACTTCATTACAACATGCCTAGTTATAGTAACTATAATCACACTAAGCAATGAAATCTACAGAATTTTATAACGGTGATCGGAGACTGATTGCCTTTCATATATGTATGTATTTCCTGAATTGATAAATTAATTATATAAATTCAATAAAGGTAATACAGTTTAAATTGAATATAAACAGTATAATACACATTAAAGGATATAAACGACTGTTTCTTAAACATGACTAAACCTTCTCATCGAGGCATTTAAATAGATTTTTTCAGTATTTCATGCTTGATTTTATTTTACTAAACTCAGTTGTTGTCGAAGAAATATTATGCTATTTAAATTTATTATATTGCTTATATTGTTAAATTTTTTCTGTGAGGTTTCTATTTAAATATGGATGGGGTTCTTCCGTTACATCGTGGCAACAAAATCCGACCATTTTAAGTAGCTTACCACACGCCATTCACCGCCTCGGTAAAATTGGAAATAGAGTTGCAAGGAAAACAGCTCTGAAGTCACCCTTATCAGTCTCAAGATATCAAATTAAGTTTTAATTCGCTATAATTCATTAGAGGACTTACCGGCTCCACTTTACAACCTTCCTATATCATAACACTTGCTCTACAGATAAATCACAAACAGACGATGCTATAGTTTTTTGGTCTAACATACAGGGTGTCTATAAAAGAACTCCGGGGTTTTAAAAATTCATATCTCACTAACTATAAAAGATAGCAAAATTTAGTCGATTTCTCTGAAAAGAGTAGCTCAAAAAGTTTTACTCATACCAATTGGGAATGTTTGTATCAACTGTTGGCGGCGCTGCAGGGCGTTGACCTTGAAATGACGTCGCGAAATTTGAAATGATGGCGACTCCGCAACAAAAGGCTCAATGTGTTATTTGGCTCATAGAAACGAAGTCTGTAGTTACCGTACAAAGAAACTTTCGACGTAACTATGGTGTTAACCCGCCTTCTGACAAAACCATTCGTCAATGGTTCAGTGCATTTAAGGAAACAGGAAGTGTTTTGAAGCAAAAGTCGCCGGGTAGGCCGAGTGTGTCTCAAGGGGCATTTCTTCTGGGGGCATATCAAGAATCTTGTGTATGCAGAGAAAATTCGTGATGTTCAACATCTCAGGGAACGAATAGTCAATTGTGTGGCAACCGTCCCCCCAGACATGCTCGCCAGGACATGGGAAGAGGTAGAATACCGTTTAGACTTCTGCCGTGCCACTAACGGGGCTCATATAGAACTTTACTAAGTGTTAAAAAAAACTTGAAAATGTAAGCTTTTCAGTCATGTATAAAACATGTATGTATGTTTTTTATTTCATTAAAATATTTTGCCTCAAAACCCCGGAGTTCTTTTATAGACACCCTGTATTACCGTTAATTTTTTGTTTTGTATCTGTTGCAGCTGAACAGTCCCAAGAGTGTTGAACAGAATTTTGTGAGCATATCTACTATCGAATGGGAGAAAAGTAAATTTTAAATTCAATATTTCTTGTTAGGAAAAAAAGAGATGACAGTGTAAGCGAAAAATAGAACGAAAAACATTTCTTATACTTTCTATTTGAGGCAATCAATCAGTTGACGTCGCAGTCTTCATTTCCCATATCGGAGACTATTTCCTCTCAGTATTAGGAAATGTTAATTTTTTAAAATTATGCTGTTCTTTCAATTGAAAATAAATCTTAAAATTCAGTGCGGGTGTTTTTAAAAAATATTTAAAAATTTTTTCTCTATGAACAATTATAATTATGCAGCGATAGACATCAATAACTGCATATCCTAAAAAAAGGAAAAATTTTTAAATTTTGAAAACTGTGCGCCCTGTGTCTAAACCTTTACCTACCAACCCCCCCCCCCTCTCAAAAAAATAATGCAATTTTGCGATTAGAAAATCCATTTTTTCTAGTCTCATATCAATAACTGAATACCCTCAAAAATTGACTAGGAACATTTTAAAAAATTGCGTGCGTCGTATTGAAACGTTTGCCACCCTAAGGCAAAGAAAAAATAAATAAAAAATATGAATTTTCAAGTCTATGATTACAAAATGAATTTTTTTTCTAAACGTAGATCAGTAACTGAATTTAAAAAAAAACACTGAAATTTTGAAAATAGCGTGTTCTGTATTTAGGCGTTTACCTCACTAGGAAACAGAAAAAGCATTTGCTAATCTGTGATTAGAAAAACACCGAGAGAAAAGTTCCCCACAGCTGGACACCGGAACTTAATATCTGCGATGCCAGCGGATGCACGCCTCAGCGAATCCTCTTTTGAAAACTACATACGTTCAGATACTTTTGTTTCGTCACATTTTTTAACTTGTAAATTTTAGGATAATACCAGATACTTGAACAGACATTTTTTAAAACTGTTTGCATGCCCTCAAGCTGTTGTATCAATCATCACATCAAAACCCTCTAGAGGTTCCCTTCGTTCGTCAGTTTTGCAACAGAAAAGGGGGTCGTAATTATCCTGACAAAATATTTCTTAACATATTGTGAAATGCAAACAAGGATTATCATCTAGTGGTGAAAAATGCAAAGTAAAGAAAAAGACTTAAATGTGGGGAATAAAAAAAAAATTAATAGCGAAGCGGTTGCAAAAATTAAAAGAAGCAATGTAACGGATGACATTCTTTGCATCTGCACTTTCAATTAATTTACTTACGCACTTCTTCACCGGCTAAAAAAACAAAAAGAGCAGATGCAAAGAGACAAAAAATAGATACGTGTATAAGGGGGGTGCAAATTGCTTTCGCAGCAGTTTCGGAAGCATACTGATAAAAATAAAAAAACAAAATATTTTCATCAATAAATCCATGCAAGAAAAAAAAGCAAATCAAAATAAGATGCTAACAGAAAGCTAGAGACTTTCTGTATTTATTTACTTTTTTTTTTACTCACATTTCAACATCCAAGTCTCTTCTCGCCCAGGCGTCTTCGTGTAGAATCAATATTTGGCACACTCCTCATAAAATTGATAACATCTTGCAAGGCGATGATAGAAAATAGATCGATTTTTTTAAATTTTGTTGTTGTTCGAGAAAATCAGATGATGCGAAGTGTGATTTATATCTAATACAAAACGATTGTAAAATGATGTCTCTTGGCAAAACAATATCAGTATTGAATGAATACATTAATTTCTACTCTAAAACCATCGAACTATCTCACTACGTAAAATAAGCCTAATAACAATAACTATCTACAGTTTCTTACCTTAGAAAACTTCTGTGTCATGTACATCGAAAGAGGTTTTCAAACTTATCACTAAATTCCATGAAGCGGGAAGTTTGATAAATGTGATAATCACAGCTCGTTCAAATCACAGGAAGTCAATTACGTATTCTTTTTCAAATTACAAGGCATATGAAATTGGATTTGTATGGCTTAATATTTTGAGAATATCTAAAATTCTTGTATCTGAATGGAGAAGCACCCACAAAACACTTCAGTGTAAAAGCCGATTCTGCTTCATAGTCCTCGTATTGTTTGGAGAATTCAATCCAAAATATATCTTTCTTTTCCTAGATACGAATAATCTTTTTTAGTAAGAACATATAAATATTCAGAAGTTAGTTTTAGATTTTTTAAAACGAAACTGATAAGAATTTAATGGATGGAAACAGGATGATTGCAAAATATCGATTGAGAATTTATTCACCTTAAGAAATCAATCTTAGGCGATTTAAATTCTTATCAAAGTGTGTCAAAGTAAAGAGCAGCGGAGCGGCATCATCTCTTCTGTTCTGTGGATAATGAGTATGACTGATTGTTTAATGTGTACCAGATAGGCCTATAAACACTTTTAAAGTTTATTTGTCATTTGTGTGCTTTTGCGTTCCATCAACAAAATATCTTTAAAGATATCAATCATACATATATCGTACAGAGACTAATGACTGCATTTTCTTGGTTTTAACGATGAACTGTCTTTAAAGAGCGAATGAGAAAAAAAATTCCTTTATGTGTTGTTTAATATCTTTCAACGATTTCTTCTGTTCATGTGAAATGCACTGCTTTAAAAATTATGTCAAAATGTCCTCAAAACGTGAGAATGTTACAATGAAAATAATTTCAGTTTATATATATCCCTTATGTATTTCACTGTCTATTATATTTTAAATTCGATTGTTTAACACGGAATTCTACAGCAGAGTCAAGTGGCTATTCAAAATGTATACAGCAAGCTTTGCTTGATTTTCTGAGAGGTTATGTCTCAGTTCTAAATCCTCTTCGTCGCACGCACAGCTGAAAATGAATAAAACTGGTGGGGATCAACCAACAAGCAACAGAAGGATTCTAAAGAAATTGATTTTCTAAAAGGAAACATGCGTTCATGCAGTAGCTAAAGAAATGAATAGGGCCATGCAAGCACACTGCTAAAAGATCATTACCAACTATCGAATGCTTATGAGATGATCTACAGTTCATTCTAAGTAAGTCTATAGTTTCTAGTACAGAGTCCAGTCCCATTCTACACTGTGCTTCTAAATCTTGTGCGATGTCCTAGAGCAACTAGAGCCGGTGAAATGCTGAATTAACTTACACAGATTTCGCCAGGAATAGTTCATCACAGCGCCACAAAAATCACAGGACTCTTAACTGGTTGGCGACGAGTTTTCGATTGGAAGTACCTACAAATCTTGTCATTTTGAGAAAAAAATATAATTTTTGTGGATGCTGATAATCTATTCCTAGCAGAAAAATACATTATTTCTCACTTTGTTAGTGGCTGTGCTCGGAGATATTATTGCATTACATTAGAACAGTATTACATAAACAGAAAGTACATGAGTTTTCAGAACATCATACTAAGTAGATAAGTTTGGAATTAGACTGGACAATGTAATTCTATTACACTTAGGAAAATGTACAGGAGAAAGCAATGTTAGTATCTATCTACCAAAAAAGCCTATTTAGACAGTATATGTATATACGCACTCCAAACCAGATGTCACCGTGCATGTATACATATACGAGATAGAGAGAAAGGCATCTCATGTACACTAAAGAAGTATAGTGGTAAGAGAAAATAGAGAGAACAGTATTATTTTCAGGCAGTTATACATACGGAAAACAGTCTCTTATGTATCGAAAAAAATCCACAAGCAATCACTTACATAAACTCGTTATCAAATCCTTCTAATGAACATTCACTAATATCAACATCAAAAAATGAATACACTACCTTGCTGGCTGCGTTTTCAAAGGGAGAGAGACTCATGCCTCTTTATGACTTATTTAGTCTGCTAATGATTTTAACCCACAAATGAGATCACTTATGAATAACTCGTGACACGATCCATTTCAGATAAATTCAGCAACACATAGGATACGTTTATATATAGATTCGAGATGCTTCAAAGGAAGAGCCATTTTCGTTTTCAGAAAGTCAACAGCTCCTCTAGCGTGGTCTTGTAAGATAATAGTGACATTTTTAGAACGCCTAATTTTACAAAAATACGTAATACTGCTTTCTAGGGGATTGGGAGATTATATTTAAGAGTTTCATGAAAACTATGGCATCAAAATATGGAGGAAATTTTCAGTGCAGAAAGTCCATGTCAGCAGTTTTACAGACAGCAAGGTATTATTCACAGATTCTAAAATCATAAAAATCCAAACACAGATTTCTACAAAAAAATAGCATACATCTACAAATAATCTTAACAATACAAATGCATATATCAGTACTATATAAGTGACTAAATCGTGGGCTGACAATGAGTCTTTTGCAGTTTCATTTTTCATAAAAATTTTGAAATTTTCTTGTTTCAGTCACGTATGATAAATCAGTAAACATGTTTCACTTTAAAACTTTTATAGTGTTTAGTTGACTAGTTACATATTTTGATGAATATTGCCATAATTTTGAAACAAAATATTGGAATGAGTTGTTTTGAGCAAGGAAATTAAATTTTTACCATGTTTACCATAAGTGATTTTTTTTGAACAGTCAAAATTAAATAAAAAAAAAGCTAAACGCACCAAGGTGTTATTGATTAAATTTCTTATTTTTTTTCACCTCTGTTCAACGTCACCAAGGCACCTCTAAATTACTTGGTTTATTTTCCTCTTCTCTTAAACGTCGCCAAGGCATTGCTATATTACTTGTTCACTGGAAATGGAGAACTTTCATAAAGGTAGAAACGCAAATCTGTCAAAGTGGTAACAATAGCACCTTAGTGCCAAAAGAAAAAAAAAAAAAAAGAGTCATATCTTTCCCAACCGCCTTGATTTTATGAACACCACAAACTACAAGACGCAGTTATTATTATATACAAGAAGAATTTTATTTCTTTATATTCAACAAAAATACAAAGTTCATTCACACGTATATTTAAATATGACAATGGCACATGATTATTGCAAAATGACATTCATATACTGCTAGAAAGACTAGATATTTGTACAAGTTTTCGTAGTTAGAGGTTTACAGAGACACCTGTACGGGCTCTTATATATTGCACAATAATGTCTAAAAACACAGCCAGGAAATAAAAGTACAAGTGCAGGTTAAACGTGTTGAACATCAAGCTGTTTCAAATCACTTTGCCGAAATTGATGTCTACGTGCTAAACGAGATGAAAATTTCTAGAAATTGTTGTAGTTAAAATTTCAAATTATTTTACCAAAAATTCATGAAATACAAGTGATAAAAAAAAGTGAAAATATTTTTTGCTTTGCAAAAATATTTATTAAATTCCCAAAGTGCTTTTTTTTCAAGAAAAATACATAGTTAATCAAGACTGTCAAGATTTCTGTTGCAAGGAATGCCCCCCCCCCCAAAAAAAAAAAAAAAAAAAAAAACCACACATGCAGTTGGTCAGAATTGTAATGGATTGAATTGAGAGTTATACTTTGGAAAGTGCCATTATCAAATGCAACATTTTAAAAACTCTTGAAAAAGTTTCTTTAAAACTGTCTTAAAACTTTAAAACTGTCATCTTTTACAGTTTGGATCAAAATGGACCAAAAGATGTCAAGGTTCGAATTTAAAGTTGTGATTGTAGGCTATCTTGTTTTTGGGCGGAGCCTCCTGTTACCCGAAAGCCAAAACAAGGTCACAGCAGGTCCCTCACACTGATCAGATATAATACCATGTCACATTGATCGATGCTTTACCAGATTCATTTCATGAGCTTGGTTTTCATTTCCCAACTCGCTCATGGATACGTATCTCCTTAATTATCGAAAAAAATAAACACCAAAAGAAAAAAAGAAAAAGAAAACAATTTTAAATTTATTCTTCTGCAATTTTTTCCCCTCATCATTTGCCAGACTACCGTGGCTGAATTTCCAAGAAACGTAACAGGTCTTCGAAATTTCAAAGCGGTTCTTCTTCATTGATTAGCAGTATACATTCGAAAGCGAGATAAAGAAATTTTTGGTCATTTCAAGTTCCACAAATGATTGAAATTTGTTACTCCTTACATGCTATATGCAGATACGAGATAAATTTTTCACGATGCACTTAATTAAAATTGTTGATGACAGTTATCGACGTAACATTGAAACCTTGTTCATTCTTTTGTCCATAAACGAAGAATTTTGAAAGCAAAACAAACAAAAAATTCGTTTGTCTAAATACACGCGTCGATTTAAACAGAGTCCTTTTGCAGTTCTTTTTGATTTTGCTACAGTTACAGAAATTTTCACATCAGCGCGGGGTCTTCAACACGCTTTTCCTGCAATTGTTTAGCAAGCATTTTGAGGGTGCTTTTCATTAAATTATAACAGACTAGAGACGACATCGTGCTAGATGTCTTTAGAGAGCGACACTTATGCTACAACACACGGAAAAATACTGAATGGTGCATCTCGAAACACTTGCAGGTGTTTGAATTTAGCGACACTTCACAAATCGGATTAAAAGGTATTAATATATGAAAATATTAAAAACCACTCATATGAGAAATAAATACCGATCGTAGAATGGTATTTTCATAACGTTCGAATATGTATAATGTTCTTACACTTCAAAGTATACAAAAATGTAAACTTTATATAATCACAGTTATGTACTAGTTTCCTTCCAATAAAAACTGGTATGTGAGTTAAAGTAGATTAGTGTTCCCATTAGAAGATAATATATCACTTATTTGTTTAGATATTTCTACTTAGATTGACATAGAATAGTATGATACATTATTTCAATAAACGCAACATTTGCGCTGCAAAGAAAAAAATGAGAGAATGATAAATGCCTCTTTAAATTTAAAAGAAAAAGCATCATTGAATTTATAAAGAGTTATCAAATGAAATTTTTTTTCATGTAGGGAAAACATTGTTTTGGCACAGGCATGACAAAGCAAGAGCGTGTGTAATTAGCCAGTTCATCGAGGCTTCCGCGAGATGGAGGTTTGTGTTTTGAGCAAGAATTGCTGGATACGTGCTTCAAATGGTACTTCGACTCCAATATAATACTCAAATATAATAATTTTTAGCTTAATGAGTCATGTTTTTAACCCATAAATAATGATTCCTGTTTACCAGGCAAAATCTAAGATCTGGAAATGATCTTTATAGCCCAAAGAAGTATAAGTGAGTGATTTGTATATAATCTTTGGGCAAGATCATAGGATATTCACTAAATTATAGACACCATTGTTAAGTACTAGATCCTATTCCTTCGTTGGTAAGCATAAGAGTTTAGTCAATAGAGAATCAATGTTTGAAGAGAGTGATTTTAAAAACTCTATACAATGTTTTCTGTGCCGAGAAACTTTCCGCATTTTACGAAAATGACGCACTATAAATATGTACTACTCAATACACGAGACAAAGTGAAACGTAATTTAGAAAATTTCTAATTTATGATTTCTTCACGCTCTTGCTTTGCTACACAAAATAAAGCTTAGACTCAAACACATCTACTAAAGGAAAATTTTCTAAATAATAAAAGTAATTAAATAATACTGTTTTTGTTCCATTTGACACACAGCCATAGAGATCTATATGTCAAAAGACAAGTAAGGGGAATACAAAGGTTTGTAAATAGTTGTACATAAAACACTTGTAAAATAAGTTTTCAAATACGCAATGTAATGGCAGAAAAAAACAGTCACTGGGTAATTTCAGTTTTGCATTTATTTATAAACTTTTATTGTCTAGTGATATAGTACCTGCCTCTCATTTTCTGTCAATTAACTTCTGCATTTAAAATAAGACATATAGATCACTGCTGTAAGTATAGAAACCATTGCATAGTTAGTTTCCTTAAAACTACATGTAAATGAGTTATAGACTTTCGTCTGTGTAATATTAGGCACAGTAGTCGCCAGTCTGCAAAGAGTACGATTTATTTCATCTCTTTCGGTTGACGAGAATTTCTATCAACCAGCGAACGCCAATAGTACTACTATAGACCTGGATTAACATTTTGAACGAGGGAATAGACAGGAATCATTAAATTGTAACAGAAAAGTCCATAACAGTCGGAATACGAATTGAGTCCCGGGTGTAGAATACCGATTTTCAACTCAACTAATTGCGTTTTATATTTCCGAAGTCATCTGTTTGGAAGAATTACTTGAAGAGATTCCGTGAGAGAAAAGTGCAAGTAAAAACACGATTATTGGGTGTAAAATCATAAACATTTTGGTAGTTTTAAGGAAACTTTCTTACTGTCTTATAAGTTTTTATTTATGAGTCTGTTCACACAGAGTACTGTTCTCTCCCTTTATAGGGTTCCGCTCAGTTCCCAAATTACATGTTTCAAAGAGTTCACATTGAATATCTTTTAAAATATTTCAGAGCGTATGATGTTAAAAAATATCACAGGTATTGCCTTGTGATAAATGACAGCCTACTTGCGTACCTAACGAGAAACAATCGCCAAATACTGATTTTTATTAAACGTCAGATTGTGTAAGAAGTCGAGCCTGATTCTTCTTTACATCCTGGAATTTGATTAGTTGGAAAGTGAACGAGACCCCTGAGACGTTTTATTAACTGGAATTGAATGCAGAAACGCAAGTGTTAAATTTGATGTTTTAACGCACTTGAGGAAAGTAGTATCCAAACGTGTTGCTATATATTGTCTGAACTGAAACCGAACTCTTCACCGTCCTCTAAGGCATTTCTGGAGATTTCTCAAGAGTAAACCAGGGATAGAAACCTATACAGTTGAAAATACTCTAAACTATGTTTCGACCGCTTCCTAGTATTAAATTTTTAAAACAAGGCACAAAAATTACGTGGGTTTTGATTTCTACATATATAGGCTTTAAATTATCACTCTAAACTCACTCTATGTTATCACATGACTAAGACACACGGTAATTCGGGGTCAGATTTGAAGGATTTCCGATTTTATTACTGCCGATCTAAACTGACTTGTTTGATTAAATGCCGATCGAATAACATTTCACCTGCTAGTATTTTTCTTCCTGTTTGGAAGGCACCGGTGGTAAATGAATGTCAGATAAAGGAAAAATCACCAATTTGCGGCGCCAGCTGAAATATGACTGTTTGGGTTACAAAAATGCTCGATTCATGACCTTCGTTGACTTGGGAAGTTAAATCTACAAAATTAATTTTTAAGCGATCGAATTCGTTAAAGCTCAATATGCAATTTTTATATCAGGTACCGTAAGAAGATGCAAAAAATGATGCACCCTGAAATAGTATGCCGAAAGCATGTCAGTCTATGTCCCTTTTTTATTTTAAATTTTAAATTACTTTTCATACGCTGTTTCGAGATACACGTCTAAATCACTCTCCTCCTTTTGCACAAAAATTGAAGGCTTCGATCCTCAAAGGCATATTTAGCAGCTGGCGGATCCTCATCCGAAAAAAAATATACGTGAAGTTAAAATCGTTCAAATCTGATGGAAAAGTTACCTTGCATTTACTAAAATATTTTCTAAAATAGTCTATAAATTTCCATATCATATAGAGCATTTCTGCTGTGAATAGCACTTAAAGACATTCTATCTTTTTTTTTTTAAAGAACTACATGAAATATGACACTCACGGTACATCAGGAAAAATTAGTAGTAGTTTTTCATCATCGAGATAACACTTAGAAGTTGTTCCCTTGATTATTAGCTTGCACCTTAGTCAAGAAACAGCAGGATATGAATTCTAGAGAAGAGCACTAAGTTTGTAACACACTCAAAGTAGATACCATGACAAATATGCGTCAGAAGTACTGTTGCTTTCATGTCACATTATATCGAAAGAGTTGACTATAGCTAACAAGTTGTGGAAAGGGAGAATGAATCAAAATTTATTTGGTGGTGGTGCTACGGTGCCGGTAATGTCATATCCTTAATACGTGTAATGAAAACTGTTTATCACCGAGTACTTGGGTTAGCCAGCCACAATCGATATGTGGTTCCTGCATGTGGAATTAAGTCTCATGACGTTTTCGCTCTCAGTTGCCTCCATTTAAGCCAGTGCTCCAAAGGAAAATACGACGTTTTCCGCTCTTTTGACTTCACAAATTAATAGGAGTGAAATATTGGCGTTGTTGGACAATTTTATTTGTATCTATTGTGTTCCCAACGTCATTAAAACTACTGTTGTAGAGTTTTAAACCATGTACACAAATTAAAACAGGTTCACAATGATGCTGATGAAAATTGGTAAACTTAAAGAAACATTTTTTACTCTATAGGAGAAGCAGAACTGTTAGTATGGCTTTTTATACTTCAGCAAGCTCTTTGAATCCCAACAATGAAATGCCAGATTTCTTTGATAATTTCGTAAGTATATGACTTGTTATAAATTCCTGAATGATAAATGTATAAGAATCGCGCCCTCATTGGATTTCAGAGCAACATTTTCTTTACTATACATAATACTAAAAGCAATTTTTAATGTAAGTTAAGATATCCCTTGAAAATTATCTTTGTATATTCGTTACACGCATTTATTTGAGGTAAAGAAGCACTTACTTAAATGAAGATAAAGAGGTTATCTAGGTCAACTGTGAGCAGTTCTCTTTTTTTATTAAAAAAGTATTTTTCCATAATAATACAAGTAAATGAAAAGATAGCAATGTGAAGTAACCAAAAGTGAACAAACATAACGTTCATATACTGCATCGATATTCACAATACAATAAAATGCATACTCCACTGAATAAAATATATTTATTCAAATTTCATGGAATATACTGTGTTTGGAATATTCCCTTATGTTGTATTACAGGGTTTCTCCTTCCGCTATAAATCAGTATAAAAATGATACTTATTATGGTCCGATATTTTCACTGAAGCAAAAAAGTTTCTGACCGAGGGCTTTACATTTTTGACATAAAAACAGGATACCTGAATTATTTGTATGCACTGCACCACACACGCAACCATGTTTGGTGAAACTTCATGTAAAACTTACCCCAATAAAAGGAAATGAAAATTTGTTCATCTGAAATCTACGATTTAGCTGTAATTTCCGCATGGAAGATAGTAAACGAAGAAATTACTAGCTTGTAGCTGAAATATTGTTCAGGAATACAAATATTATTAAATACCCATTAAACATCATAGAGTGCCACATTTACACTGAACAAGATTAAATGCATTTACATTTTTTTAAACAGTTTCAATTGCAACAGCTCTTATTGCTCAAAAAGGGAAGACTGCGATCGCTTCAAGCTTGTATTGCTTACGACATAAAATATTGAAGCCCATTCAACTTCGGGGAGAACCCTGATTTATCATCAATTTTGACTTCAAGGGCTTTTTGCTTTTGGTGGGGGAGACGTTCTGTTTTGTAAAATTTTTAGCATAATATCACAACGTTCGATAACTTTTAACACAGAACAAAGATCACGAGTATATAAAGTTTATTTATAAAACCTTCTCTGTCGTCACCCAGATATGTTTTGGGAGCTAAGTTGAAACACGTACTTCAGCATTACTGTTCACGAGAGTATGTGACAGAAAAGACGCCGGCTAAAAGGGATAAAAGTTTCTCTGAATGAAACACGGAAAAGTAGATTTTTCTTGATATGACGAGTCTTCCAAAGTGGAATAGATGCAAGTAACTCAGAGAAGGGTAAGATAATTTAAGATTTTCAGAATCCTAAAAACGCCCATCGATAGGCCGTCAGAAAATTGAGTCGTTTCATGAAAATGTTTATTTTCTACTATGTTGCTAGATACAAAGGTAAATATATATGTGTGTATATATATATATATCCACAGCAAATGCCACTATCCCGAGAGAGGAAACGTGGTTCCTCTTGAAGTCAAAAACTGACGCCAAAAATCAGAGTCCTCGTCACAGTTTTTCAATTAAACTTTCAAAAGGAATACATCTGTACCAGAGAGAAATAGAGAAAAACATTTTAGTCGTCTTCTGTCGGGAGTTCAGAGGTTGTCCACGAAGAGGTTGTCCGTCGACCCTTGAGTGTAACGTCCTCAGCAGAGAACTTGATGCAATAGCACTCAAAAGTTTCTCATCCTTAAAAAATATGAATAAAGTACGCTTTGTTTGTTCCAACAATCTGGTAAAGTCCAGAATATAAGACTCGCATATATACCTCAGTTATTTGCATTCGTTTTTTAAATAAAGGATATCATCGTGGATTTATTTGTTATTTTTTTTAATATAGAAGTCGATCGACAAAGGGTCTTTAGTTGCCACCATTGCTTTCAGATTTGCATAGCGTGGAGATTGAAGACGTTCAAGTGTTCCAGTGGATACGGTATGCATATCTGAGGCACATTAAGGTTCATACCTGGAAAAGAGTAGCCGAAACTCGGGTAGCCTGGAATTCCCCGACCGTAGCCGAACGAAGTGAAGCCGGCTGCAATGAGAAGACACAAAATGGATTCACTGAGAATCTAAAAGCAAACAAGTGCTGTTAGCAGATTATATACAACATTCATTCTCTCAACCATTTTACTGTAGTTGCAATGCAGGATGGCCAGCAGGAAATTACCGTTGCAGATTTCATTAGCGATGTAGAGAAATAAGGTGTGATATTACAAATTTTTAAACTTATCACGCATTTTATACTAGGGAGCGAAAATAAAAGTTAAGATTATATGAAAATTTTCAAGGTTACTTTTATAGAGTTAGAAATAAATTTGAAGTACACAAAGCATACTTTTTTTAAATACATATAGGAAAGTACCCTTTCTCATATGAAATTTAGAAGATAATTTATAGATCAGAAACTCGAATCTTGAAGAAAGGGTAATTAGCAACTTATAATACTACAAAATTTTAACTACGGAACTTTAAATCTAACATTTTTTAGCTTGTTAGCAAACTCGCAGCTGATATGGGAATGCTCCAAGACACGGGACCTTTGTATTTCTTTTTTTTTTTTGTATTGGGAGCAAGAATATAAAAGTTTTCAGTTTTGACGAGATGTCTATGGTAAAAACCATGTTATGCAAAGTAAATAATTTGCTCCTCTTACACTGATCGTCTCTAAAGGTAATCTCTCGTAAAATGAACTGTCGTCTTTTCTTAACAAATTAAAGTTGGTCTAGTTGAAGAGTAAATTAGAGAAATCAGCTAATAGTGACCTGATGTTTTCACAAAATTAGTACGTTTATCCCCTTTCAAAATGAAGATAAAGGTTTGCCGAGTGAAAATTCATTAGAATTGTAAAGTTCCAAAATCGTATCATAAGGGGAAGGAATTATTTCAAAAATCTAATACCATCGCTTCCAAATTGATCAAAAACTATTTTCCAAGAGAAAAAGTTTTAGGGGAATTTTCAAAAGTTAGAGCTATTAGCGCCTTCATATATACAGTGGACGCTCGTTAATTCGAACTCGGTTAATTCGAACTTTCGGTTAATTCGAACTAATCCAAAGACCCCCAAAAACTTGTATTGGAGTTAATGTTAAAAATATCTCGTTAATTCGAACTAATTTTTATCACTTCGGTTAATTCGAACTAAAAATTTGACAAAAAAAATTCTTTTTCCTCGTTTAATGGAGAAAATACACACTATATTTATTATTTTGTGTGTCAAAATTTCTTTTCTGTGTAAAGAGGCACATGCATGCATTCCTAGACTATTGCATGTCCTCTAAACGTTAGTAGCTAGTGTCCTTCTTATTAGTGCTAAAGGAAAAAAGCAATTTTCCTTTATTTGGGTCGATTTTCTTAGAATTTCAGAAAAAACTAGTCTTTACTACAGATTCTAGGGAGCTGCGTCAGTTATAACTGCAGTGCAGACAAGTTAATGTGGTCTAGTTTTTCTTCCTTATTGTGTGGTGTGAACGTGTAAAAATTCAGGATGTCTACACGTGGAAAGTACAAAACCCTAACTTTGGAGACAAAGGTAGAAATTTTAAAGAAAGTAGAGAATGGCGAATGTAAAAAAAAGTTAGCAGCTGACTATGGAATTAAAAAAATGCCTTGTCAACTAATTTGAAAAACAAGGAGTCAATTTTAGATTCATGGGAAAAATCAAAATTTGCTAGAGGAAGGAAACGCATGGGAAATGCGTCCCAAGAAGTTCTAGAAAGAGCTCTACTGCTATGGCTCCAGGATGTTAGATCTCGAAATTTTCCGATAAATGGACCCCTAGTGCTGACGAAGGCTGATGAATTGGCAAGTCGAATGGGTATTGAAGATTTTAAATGCAGTGATGGATGGCTTTCTCGATTTAAGTCAAGGCAAAATATTTCTTATCAAACTGTATGTGGCCAAAGCTCTCATGTAAACGAAGACGTATGCACTAATTTCGGTAGGAAACTGCCAGGGCTTTTTTCTACTTACTTGCCGAAGGATATTTTTAATGCGGCCATAATGAACTCTATTAAAACTCTGAAAGCATTTATTCAGATGGAACCTTCCTCTGAAAATGAATTGAAATGTTTACTTCAAATCGAGAAGCTGGCTGAATAATGTAGGCATCATAAACAGAACCAAACATCCATTTTACAGTTTTTCCCCAAAGTGTAATTCATATTTTTAATAAAAGTTTACTTTATACTGCATATCTTCTGCTTCATTTTATGATTAAGGTAAGTCTGTATTGCTTTTAAATATGTTTAACTTTAGATAACATAGTATAATATATTTTCTGGGGTTATACATACTAGGAGAGTTTCTTCTTCAGTGATACACATTTAAAGTTATATATTTTCTCTTAACATCGGATAATTCGAACTTCGGATAATTCGAACTTTTTTCTGAGAACCTTCGAGTTCGAATTAACGAGCGTCCACTGTATATAAATATATTTTTTTTTCAACCTGGCAGGCACATTGTCTTTTCGATATCCACCCACATACACCGTGAGATTGTTGGTTTCTTCTAATTGGAGCACCACATAGGTGACCCAACATCACCCCCTGGTGCTACCTCAATCTAGATCGAGCACCCCCAGGGGCAACAACTGGGGGGGGGGGGGGGGCTCGTACTCTCTTCACATCCCAACAAACCTCAAGAGGGACTTTCGGTTTTGGTTTGGTTTGGAGCGCTACGGTCAATTTTTGCTACACGAGGACTAATTAGACCGGGACCGACTGCTTAAAACCGATTCCGAACGGCTACAAACGTCCATGCCAAGAGTGGGATTCGAACCCACGGACAATGGTATCGAATTACAGTGCCCTAGCCACTCGGCCATCGTCGGACTCAGAGGGACTTTGTGGTCTACAGATTGAACGTGCACATACCTGGCGTAGACACGAGGACATTCAGTGGCGCTTGTCTGGTTTTCTATTATTGGACAGCCATTAACAAGAATCTGTTCATATATAATCCCAATTCATATCGTTGGATATTTTTATTAGTTTTATATATCATTGTTTATTGTTACGAGCTCTGCAGATCCGGGCACTTATTTAACAAAAGTAATGTTTTTGCGGACCCCTAGAATCCGGAAGACAATAGTGACAAGCAACTTTCTAATCTTAAACTTTTTTATTATGAAGCTATTCAAATTTTAATATATTTATTTCATGCTATCAAAGTCTGTTATTTTAAGAATCAATTTAGGTACTTATGAGTATGTATGCCATGGCTGTTTTTCATATGTGCAATAAATAATATTGCCATAACGTTCGCAATGTGAAGTTCGATATTTCACGTTCGATTTCCAAGACATGTACTACATTCAACTCATTTTGTTGTTTATTGGAGTAATTTACGTAAGCAGAACCACTCTAACAGAAATAAAAGGATATAAACTCGGCATCAGTTTTCCAGATACTACTGGATTAATGTTCTGTGTTTTTAATAATCCAAACACCTATGAAAACGCTCTGCTTGAAAACGACTGTTGTGGAGCTGAGCGACCTTAGTTTCAGGTCTTCGTTGCTGAAGACTTTCCTTACCAGTTGCATATGCCATGGTAAGAATATATACGGCGATAATTCCCATTACGTACCATAATTAGCATATTATACAGCAAGATTTATATTTGATAAGGAACTTATGGCAGGGCTGCAGGATGAAAGAATGTGAAACGACATGGTCTGCGGCTCGAAGGCGTTGAGATAGATGCTGATGCTTCAATCTATCGATAATCACTCGAAGGGGGAAAAACTACAGCATTAACAAGTTCGGACAACCATTATTGCGAGCGCTCAACGAAGAACATTTCTCCAGGAACGAACCTACGAATCAGCTAATGCAGCGTTATGTGGATACAGCCAGTTATTTAATTCGAGAAGTTCCGAGGGAAGATGGTTTGGTGGTTGGTTCTGGTGCTCTATGGCTATTTTTTGCTTTATAAGATCGGGACTTTTGTTTGAAAGCCGACGATTTCCAGTTCCTTCGCCGGCAGAAAGAATCGAACCTCACACTCGGAATCTGCAGACCAGTACTCTTGTGGTTCCGCCAAGGGTCAACGTACCACGGAAAGAAAAACCAACAAAGCTAGCCTTTGGTCAGTATTTAGGTTAAGAGATTCATGTAAAGAATAATTTGTCACATACCATTGAACTGAATGGCATTTCAAAGCAGGTACTACAGGCCAACTTCTTCATATCTTTATTTTAAAAAGGAATTATTTCTGCAAGTTAATGATCTTCAATTCATAGACATTTGCTTTCTTAACACTTAAACAGTTCAATTGGGAGTCCCGGCCACCAAAGTGAAAGATCTGTCAAATGTATTAAAACAAGAAATCCCATCAGTTACAGCCCATGCCTCTCCACTCTGAAGAGTTCAAGGACCTTTTGGTGAACTCCAAGAACCTAATACCATAAAATTCTTTCAGCAGTAATCTATAATTCTATTGTAAGGGTATACGAAAAAGAAGTTTGGCCCTTAGTTACAATAACATTTTGATCATAGGTTTATGTATCGATATACTATATTATATACTGCCACCTACATTATACAACGCAGGCGGCAAAATCGCCGGCATATCCATCGCGTAGGCCCCTATTGAAATCTCGACTCGTTCATCCACGTTCTTACGCTGCCCTTTGATAGGAAAAAAATCTTTCATCAATCATTAGAAATTCCCACAGCAAAATATCCGATAAAAATTGTGGTGTTTGCGGGCGGATGCCTCCAAAACAAGTGCTTGTCCGATTTTCTCAACTAGAGTTTTTGCTATAAAAAATCCAATTGCTTATCGTTGCATTCACTAAGACGCTGAATTGATTTGACGATAACGATAACAGAAAAAACAGGACAACATGACTCACAATTTTACAAAACATGGACAATGATTTTTCCATTAAGAATAGTTTATTCTCTTAACAATAGTTTATTCTATTAAGAATAGTATTTTCTCATGAATAGTGATTATTCATGACTTGCAAAATTTTATTCCTAGGTGAATTCATGTGGTATGTATATAATGTTCAGAAAAAGGTATCTTTTTAATTTCGTGACGGAGAAGTGATACAGTTTTATTTTTAGGTTTGTTTTCTGTGCATATTCAGCTTAGAATACATATTTAAAATAACGAAATAGATTTTTAGAGCAATTTGATGCTTAGAACATTCTTATATGTACATAAGACAGAACAAAAGTTATTTTATAAGAATCAAGATGATGCGTTTATAATTTTTTAGGATATTTAAATGAATGCTCGACATCTTACTTATTCCAACTACTTTTCGTTTCGTATTTAGGTATGTGTTGCAAACCGTTTCTGTGATCCAAAATAAAATACAATAAAATCGACGGTCCAGACTGGTTAGCGAAAATATGGCAACTTTTATTTCCTGTTATGCTAAAATTAACATTCGTTTCCATTGCCCATTGACCATCGTTTTTCATTCATCCTTTTGTCTATATATTTTATTATAATGTGATGTATCGGAAAAACAAAGTAATCTGAATGTATTTAAATATCTGAAAAGTAGAGCATGCAAATTGACAAAAGTTCCACTTACCGTCCGTGAGAGCTCCTAAAGGCCAAACTAGGTCTTCACATGTTGTTTGAAAAGAAAAAAATTAAAACGTATGGATATGATTTTTTAAAAAACAAACTATTTAATGTAATTTAAAATCAACATATATTCGGCATATTAGAATCAACATATATGAAAATGAACAGTTACTGTCATCGGAAGAAACATAGACTCATTTTACAGTCACCACCGAAAGCTTCTACTCGTCTATTACTGCACTCGTTCATTGCAAGAAATTTCATTTTTATTAAAATCTCTTCAAACAAAGACTAGGAAAATTTAAAAAAAAATCTTAGAAGAAGACAGAAATTTTTTTGTAGCATGACCCTAGAACAAATATTTTTTAGAACAACTGAAATTAATAAAGCCGGGACATTCAAAAATTGCTTTACATGGATGTGCATAAAATCATTCGCTGAATTTTAATCCAGGGAAGAACTCACGCGAGAGCCAGTTGTGGCACCAAATTCTTGCAAAAACTGTTTCAGGAAGTTACATACACTGACAGCAATGCTCATGCTTTGAGCATGGAACCAGGTGATTGCAACTAACATTCTGGATTGGATATACTCTCAAATAATTTATATTCAAATCATTTTGAAATTCGAGAGGATTTTTGAATAAATCTGTTAATCCCCTCTCCCCTAAGAAAATTTTAACAAACGTAGGAAATTATTGAATATAGAAATTTGAGATGATAAAATGGGTAACATTTTTAAAGCTCGTATATTTCTTGGGAAAGTTCCTCTTCAAAATCTAAAAGTTTGGATACAGTTTTGAATCTATGCGATTTATGTTTAGTATGTAAATTGGCCAAATTGGTATACTTAAGATTTTTCTAGAAATTAAATTGAAGGTTTAGTTGAGAGCACTACGTTTTTTTTTTTTTTTTTTTTTTGGGGGGGGGGGGGGGGCTGCTACACGAGGGCTCTGTAACCGGGACCTACAGCTTAAAGCCGATTCCGAACGGCTACAAACATCCATGCCAATAGTGAGACTCGAACCCACAGAGAAATTAAATTGAAAAAAAAATGGACCCTTTTGTTACTATTGTGGAAGCACCCTCGGAGACTTCCTTAGCTTAATCTCTTATGTTTCTCTGAACCTTTGATAATGTAAGAAAACATTTTTCAGTTTAATACATCTAACTGCTATTGTAAATGTCTCTAACATTTTGAAGCAGATATTTCATAAATAAGATGCATGTATTGGATGGTACTGTAACGCTTGGACTACTCAATTTTATTTCTTTGCTCACAGAATCTCGCATTTTCAGAACAAGGGTTATAATTGATGATAAATTCTTAACACCTCGGTAATTATTAGGAATGCAATTAGTTACGTTAGATTATTAATATGTTACATTTTAAACTAAACACTTCGCTAATTTCTTACTATTGCACCCATTAGAACATGAACAGTACCTTTATACCTCCTGTCAGTTCTCCCGACACTTTAAAAACGTCTGGGTCACAGCGTGTGGCATGTCTGGGCTTTATGTATGTGCGTTTGATTTGCTTAGTTCGCTCGATAATAATTACTCTTCTACATATTTAATTATTGACATTTGATGCCGAGAACGACCTTGGCAGTTCACAGGCTATCTACCTGAGATGTACTTTTTGGTAAATTTTGCAAAATGTACAGAACGGAATGTACTTCTATGCCCCGAATGTTACATTTTGATATTTCCAGTACCTTCTTTTATAACTTATACACTACGAACTGCACGCATTTATGTATGTCTGTATAAAATATATTTTTTGTATCATATACTCTTAAAAAATGAAATCATAAATAAAAGACTCATCCCAGCTAATCTCAAAATATGTACAATGGGAATAAAAATAATCCACAAACTGCGAATTATCCAACAAAATTTGTGTTTTAAATATTTAATCTTAACCAAATTTTCTTAAATATCTCAAAAATGTTGGAGCAATTTTGTATTCTAGGCACTAGTGCATTACATCCGGATAGTTTCATGATGTAACAGAAATCTAAAAAGCATGATTTTTGAATCGGTAAAAATCATACATACAACCGAAAAACAGTAAATTTCCTGTGGTGCTTCGTGATGAGCTTGAAGAGATCTTTCAGAATAAATTAGTTTGTTCCTCTTGATTTCTTATCAACACAAATAAGGCAAAGTTACGATTTTGTAAGATACACAAGTTGTTCAAACAGATAAAATTGATTGAAGATGTTTTCTAAGAGGAAGTGACAAAGTAAAGCCAAAATCATTCATTAAAATAATAAACTAACGATTTTTTCTTAAAAATGAGCCGTGATCCACCTGTTTACACCTTAAAAGTTATGCGGATGGTTCTTATGATCTTTATAGAAATAGCATGAAATACACATATAGGTACACACCTCCATTTTCTCAGACCGAATAACCTCAAATGTGAATAGAGTATGACTGACCCATTAGAGATGATCAGCGATTAAAGGTATAAATTTACTGTCTATCAAACTCCCAGTTTGAGATTTCGCGATGCATGCAGTATAACCAAATTTCGCTTTTGGTTGGGAGCATTCAGTTATTTTATGGTCTCTGAAAATTGCCTAATCACTCTGACTGTAGTGTGCAAAAAGGTGGTTTCACAAGCTTTAAGTATAGAAAATTCGAGGTTCAAACGCGCCTCCACTTTTCGCATGGTTAAAAAATATACAATTGCGGTTGCATTTGTAAGGCAAGCGGCTTTTCATGGTTGGGAAAAACCCGAAATTCTGGAAACTTATAATCAGACAAGGAGAAATAGATTTAGTTGTTTCGAAGATTTGTCTCTGAAAATTGCTTTTCACCATCGCTATGGTCAACCACCTGCGCAGAACAAGGAGATATCGCATGCTGCAACCGATGGAAATGGGAAGTAGAAATAAGCTTCAACTTATAGTAGATTTTTAAATAATAGATGACGGGCTGCATTTATAAGCACAGTTCGAAATGTAAGCTGCTCTTCATGGTTGTGTTGCATAAAGAACATGATTCGCTTGTGAAAAGGATTTATGACTTTTGCGAAAAAATTCCAGAAAAGAAGCTTCCCAATTAACTAAATCACTAATTAAAACCAACATTAACTGTTCTCTTAGTAGTTGAAAAACAGAACAAAAAAAGATTTTCATTATAGATTTAGTAGAAATAACTATTCTCGTTTCATGCCAAGAAACGAGATGCGCCGGGCGAGACAACGATGATCTCCCCATTCTGAACCCAAGTGACCGAGGCAAACGGCTCACAATTGATTTTCGGTGTAATAGAATGGAAAATAGCCGCTGGCGAAATAATGGGATATCGATTTAGCAGCAGCGACCTTTTCAAAGCAGCGCCGTTTCACGTCCATCTGCCAGAGAATTATTGAAATTCTATCCTTGCGAGGGGATTCAGGTGGCTCGGAGTAGAGGCCACGCAGTTGCACACATGGATGTGTGAAATCCAACTTCTCAAGTTTTGAACGATATCTGAACAGACACCAGGTTTGATCGAGTATAACACGAAGCAGCGAGTAGCCTTATTGAGTGACAGCACCGTAGAATACATCTGACAGCTTTTAATACCTGCGAAAAAATGGGCACTGAACATACACCGAGTGCATAAAAACAATCAACCGCTCAATTGCAGATTTCTGTACTTGAAAAAATTATTGCCAAACTTCCTGTTCTGAGGGCCAGAGGCAGTCTAGTACTTAACACGTCGATTTTCCGTACTGAGGGAGCTCGGTTCGAATACCAACAAGTACGATCCGGATGTACGTTGGTTACGCCTAATTTTTAGGCCAACCGCATAAGGAATTTGGAGGAAGCCTTCCCCCCAGATGTCGCCCCTGGGAGTGCTCGGTCGAAATGGAGGTGGCACCAGGGGTCAATGTTGGTCCACCTATGCGATGCCCTCATTACAATAAACGAACAACTTCTGCCGTACTCTTGAGCGATAAAGACAATATTCCTACACCATTGAAAAAAATTCTCTACCGGAGATAAGTAATAGTTGGAATAAACTGATATGTATTGAGTTGCAATATAATGACTGAATGATAAATGACAGTCAATAGTAGGATCTGACAAAACTAAGGTCGATATTTGAAGTGAAAGGCACAGTATTTTATCTAGATTTTCCTAGCATAAAAAGAAAATACAACGCAGAAATTCTTACATGTCATTCTTTTCTCGAGAAGATCCCCTTATACATTTCGATATCCAAATTTTTCCGTATTTCGTAAGGAGATAAGTTTAGAGTGTACGGGTATGAAACTGGTACTGTTCTACGATTTCAGGCATAACAGTCAGAGATTCATGTAAGTTGACCTTCTCTACTCGGAGACTGCGAAAATAACATCTTTAATACCACAGTTGGACTAAAGATCATGGATATCTTGGTAAGTGGTCAATAATTGTTGAACAAGAGAAACACCTGTGCGTATATTTAAAACTTTGAATAGCTCAATTTATTGTGCTGAAGTAAGGTTGAAAGCTCTCTAACACTCAATGGAAAATAGGTAACAAAAATGTGTTTTAACACCTCACAAGCATTTCCAAATACAGCCGTACGAGCCTCAAGACCCATCGGACTATCGCGATGCCCGAGTGACGGTCAATGGGTTGATGGGGTGTGGTTCATTTTTCGCAACACTCGCTAGATCGATTCCGAAGGCTTAGAAACACCCATGCCAGCAGCGGGACTCAGCCACAGTCTTCGATGTGGAATGCCAGTGGTCTTACCATCATCAGACCTCCAAACTGACCGAAGTTAACTGTATATTCTTATCTAATGGGTATGCTTTGGGCAAATGCATAGTTGCATATGAGCTTTAAACCTTTGTATACATTCATACATTCTTCATAAAGTAGTTTAAAAAATATCTCTGTGGCTATTAATCCCATCTATAAATTGGCATAGATCAATTACCATAGAGTCAATTGTTTTTATATCTAATTAACCAAGAGGAATAGTTACAATATTACTCATTTTAAAGGACATTAAATGGTCGTTCAAATTTATGCCACCATGTGAGCTAATTTCCTTTCAACACAAGGAAAACAGCTGTAGAAGTAAAAACTAACTCACAACAGAATTTTACCACGGTTAGAAACTTCTAAAACCACCTTACTGAAAGAACTGCTTTAAAATTTTTGCCACAGAAACTCCAAAGAAATTATGCTAAATATTTTTCATGACGTATGGATTTTCATATACAAGTCGCATAATATATATTTTGACAATTTTTCAAAACCTCGTAGGAAGTTGAAGCAAAAAAGGAGAAAAACTGTGATATATTTTATAATATATCCTTAACTTATTTACAGAAGCCTTAGTTTTTTTTCTCGTCGTCACAAGACTCATCCAAGAAACAAATGAAAAACAAAAAATATCCTATTAACCCGAGGCTTAAAATGAGAGTTTTATTACAATCAAATTTGATCAAGACTACGATAATACTGAATTTTTATGAAATTTGGAGATTCATTTAATCTTTTAAAGCTACGTAATGTTTATTTTACTTTATTTTAAAAGTAGATTTTGATAAATATTTAAAAGATGCATGTAATTTATATATATATGATGGCAGCAATATTGTTTGAAAAACGGAGCGATTCAATTTATATTTTCGCAGGAGGAAAGTAAAAAATACAGATGCATATGTCGTGAAACAAAAATCCTAATAACCTAGCTACTGAAAGACATCTTTCTCACTGAATGATAAATCGAATAATTGGTACCTCTGTAACAAAACGTAATAACCACCTTTGGGGCACTTAAATTCTTTTGGAAGTAAATAGCTAATATTAATTAAAAGACGCCGGAAGTGTTTCTTCTATTTTTTTCCCTCTTCCATCCTTTTATTCCTTCGTGATACCCATAGTTTTGACATCTTTCCCGGAACTTTCGCCCTGCTACGCAAATAAAATGGCGGCGAGCCAAGTTCATTAAATTTAGAGGATGCTGAACAAGTGCTCGTCTCTTGACAATGTTCCCCCAAAGCGACAGCTCCTGGATATGTATGACTATAAAAGAATGTGACGTACATCCGCACGAGGCACTTGGAACACGATGTCACGAGGGGCAAAAATAGCTTTGCCCGAGGATCGAATGAGAATTTTCGCATCGCGTTTTAATTCCGGCTTAAAAACAGACCCCCCCCCCCCCCCCTTCTCACGAAGTTATGACGAGGAGCACCTGCAGACCGGTCTTAGGAGTTCAGGAGGTGCGGGACTGATTCGTTGTCGAAGTATGTCTAGAGGTTGCTATCGTTCACAATTAACTGGACGAGGTTGAGACTACTTGTCATTTCGTAACAGGGAGATGAAAAGTTTCGTGTCCATGCAGATCGGATAAACTGACAGGTGCACACACGCAGACACAAAATTTGATAGAAATAAAAGAAAACGTTCCCTTGCACAATTATCTTAACCGTACGGTACTGAACAAATATTTATATATACACACATACACTTCATTTATTCCAAAACATCGTGCAGCTATTACTAATATATTCTTTGTTTATCTCGAAAATGGGTTGCAAATAGATAAAGAACTTGTGAATTGAGAGGAGGTATAAGGCTCGTAACCCCAAGTTTGATATTTTCGATATTCTATAGAAGTTTGTTTTTACAAAAAACTTTTTCTCAAAGCACTAAATTTTTATTTTGTAATTCCGATTTAAGCACAGATATAATTACTACAAAAAGTTAAGAAACATAAGTCTATTAGCCTACCACGTGTGGTGCTGTTCGGCATCATAACCTCCTTTGGTTGAGCTTTCTTGCACTCGACCTGGAAAAAAAAAACATCAGTGGCGGTGAAATAGCAACAAGAGTGGCAGTCAAATCTCTAGGCAAGCAATTCAGGTATTTATGATATATGGACACTGTATTAACTGTTAGTGAATTCCAATGTCACGGGAAGAAAGCAGAACAAGACGATCTGAGAAAACCACAATTAATCTTGTTTAAGGTTCGCATAAAACCAGATGAGAGTTTCTGGACGAAGAACCCACTATGACGTGGGTTGCAGTGCTCGTTCCTACGATTAATGCTTGACCGACGTTGACTGACACAGAATAAGGTGCAAACTTTCTAAAGACCAATGGAAATCCACAGATAAGTCAAGATTCGCATCCCACCAGACCGAGCACCATACCTAAGTATGACTAATTCTAAGGGAACACCATCCGTACTAAATTTCGGTAGAGAAGTTTTCGTTGTGTGGGATGGCATGATCATTTATTTGATTCCACTAGTTATGTAGTCATCACTAAACAAACCATGACTACAGGAGAACAAACAGGACAATGATATATGGCCAACACTGTTGATAATTTTTCGGTAATCTCTTTTTCCTCAGCAACACTTATAACGTCAGGAAAACGTACCATGCTCTGCTGTTCGAGTTCCAAGGGAGTAAGTAGTCTGAGGACTGGACTCTGATTGCCGAGTCCGAGCCCGATATGAATTCTATTAATGGTTGAGGTTTGCTGGAGGTTCTTGGAGTGCATAGGGGTCAAGACCATTCTAAGTGTAAATCTAAATTGCGGCCACGTATTAAGACATTTACTGACATTTACAATACTTTGCTACGTAAGGACCGTCATAAAAGCCAAAAGTTACAACTTTATATGTTACAAACAAAATAAGTGGTTTCCAACGCGGCAGCCACTTTGTCTATTACGACATTTACTCCTCCCCACCGCTACTTTGTTAGCATCTTAATTACGGGAACACCCTATAGGTGATCCAACATAGCTTTCTAATCTCAGCCTTGTCCTCGGACAATCAGGAATCGAACCAACAACCTGACGGTGAAGGTACCCAGAGAATAACCGTGGGCCAAATCACTGCGCCATCCGGCCGAATAGAAACAAAATATAAGAAAAGTTTCATTTGTCTTTAAACGAGACTAGATATTTTGGGTTGGACGGTTACAGTGGTTATACATACACACTCTTAGAAAGAAAGAAAAAAAAGAAAAAGAAAAAAAGAAAAAAAAAACGAGGCACCAAGATGGAGTTATCCGAATGGGATGAAAATGGGTAGATGTAATGTACATGTACAGAAAAAGAAATGATTACAATTTGAGGAAAAACTGGATGATTTATTCAAGAGAAAGAACTTCACAAAGTGAAAAAGTCAATAACGTGTTAGTCCACTCCTGGCTCTTATGCAAGCAGTTATTCGGCTTGGCATTGATTGATAGATGTGGCGGATGTCCTCCTGCGGGATATCGTGCCAAATTCTGTCCAATTGGCGTTTTCGATCGTCAAAATCCCGAGTTGGTTGGAGGGCCCTGCCCATAATACTCCAAACGTGCTCAATGGGGGAGAGATCCGGCGACCTTGCTGGCCAAGGTAGCGTTAGGTAAGCACGAAGACAAGCAGTAGAAACTTTCGCCGTATGCGGGCGGGCATTACCTTGCTGAAATGTAAGCCTAGGATGGCGTGATATAAAGGACAACACAACGGGGCGTAGACTAGCGTCGACGTACCGCTGTGCTGTAAGGGTATCGCGGGTGAAAACCAAAGGGGTCCTGCTATGAAATGGCATCCTAGACCATCACTCCTGGTTATCGGCCCGTATGGCGAAAGACAGTCAGGCTGGAATCCCACCGCTGTCCGGGGCGTCTCAAGACACGTATTCGCTGGTCATCGGGGCTCAGTTCGAAGCGGGACTCATCACTGAAGAAAATTCTACTCCAGTCAGTGACGTTCCAGGTCGAATGTGCCCGACACCACTGCAAACAGGCTTGTCGGTGTACAGAGTTCAATGGTAGTCGGCGCAAGGGGCGCCGTGAGCTCAGCCTCCTTTCTCTGAGCCGCCTAAGAATGGTCCTTGTGGTCACTGAAGTAACAGTTGTACGTACGATCGATGATAATGATGAATCTGGGGCTGTGAGTGCCGCTCTGACGATTGCTCGGTCCTCACGTTCTGTCGTTTCTCTAGTCCGACCGCTTCTTTCTTGACGCTGTGTTTGGCTTTGATTCACCCATTCCTGCAATATCGTCTAATAGTGGCATCACTCCTATCCAAATGTCGAGCAATTCGCCGATTAGACTAACCGGCTTCTTTGAGCTCAACTACACGTCCTCTCTCAAATGCTGACATTTGCGCATATTGTTCGAGCCCCTGTATGCAAGGCATAGTTACTGTCTACCTGAGTACACGGAATGAAATTCGCAAAGAATTTATGACCTGGAATCGAAATTTTCCCTCTTTAATATCCTGCCAGTTGCGCAGTTAAGATGCACTGCAGCGTCACATATTCAATCATTGGCCGCCAAACTTTAAAATTTTGTATTTTCCGTCGAAACCTGTATGCATATCAATTTGTGCCCACTTGGCAATATCCCTTCTTGGTGCGTCGGTTTTTTTGTCTAAGAGTGTATATATTACTGAAGAAAAAAAACACGGGTACAGGCGTGCGTATGCAAATAAAGAAGATATACAACGGATCAGTGTAACGCGATGCGATCGGCAGCGCCTTTATAACACAATAGGTGTCTGGCGAAGCTGTGAGATCGGTCCCTGCTGCTACAATGGCAGATTATCATGATTTATGTGACTTTGAACGTGGTGTGTCGGCGCACGAGAGATGGGACATAGAATCTACGAGGGAGCGATACAATTTTGATTTTCGCGCACGACCATTTCACGAGTCTACCGTGAATATCAGGTATCCGGTAAAACATCATATCTCCTTCATCGATGCTGCCAGAAAAACACCTTGAAAGAATGGGATCGTCGACGACTGACGAGAATCCGTTAAAGAGATAGACGTGCAACATTTCCTCAAATTGCTGAAGATTTCAATGCTGGGGCATAAACAAGAGTCAGCGTGCGAACTGTTCAACGGGCCGTTATAGACATGGGCTTTCGGGGCCGCAGGCCCACTCGTGTACCGTTGTTCACAAAGATTTACGCCTTGCCTGGGTCCTCTAACACCTCCATTGGACTGTAGATGACTGGAAATTTGTTGTCTGGTCTGGCGAGTCTCGTTCCCAATTGTATCGGGCGGATGGACGTGTAGGCGTATAAAGACAACCTCATGAATTCATGGACCGTACACGTCAGCAGGGGACTGTTCAAGCTGGTGGAGCCTCTGTGATGGTATGGGGCGTGTGCAGTTGGCGGGGTATAGGACCCCTGATACGTCTAGAGACGACTGCGACAGGTGACGGGTACATAAGCGTCCTGTCCGATCATCAACACTCTTTCATGTCCATTGTGCATTCCGATGGACCTAGACAATTCTAGAAGGACAATGCGACAACCCACACGTCGAGAGTTGCTACCGAGTAGCCCCAGGATCACTCTTCTGACTTTAGACACTTCCGTTGACCACCTGAATCCCCAGACATTAACATTATTGAGCATATCTGGGATGCCTTTCAACGTGCTGTTCAGCAGAGATTTCTACATCCTCGTATTCCTGTGGATTTGTGGATTGCTCTGCAGGATTCATGGTGTGAATTGTCTCCAGGATAACCTTTAGACATAAGCCAAGCCCATGCCACGTTGTGTTGCGGCCCTTCTGCGTATTCGTGGGGGCCTTACACGGTATGAAGCAGGTGTACCATTTTCTTTAGATATTCAGTATTTATATATATATATATATATATGAGAGAGAGGTGTGTATAGGTGTTTAGATAGATACAGAGATGTAATATATATATTATTAAACAGTGGTATATTTATAGCTCAAACATATGTTGGGAAAGCAGTAGTAAACAATAATATTGACAAAATTTAATTTTTAAGAAATATATACTTTTATACCTGGAAGATTGCTATCAATTTGATATTTGTAATTTGAAGTAATTTGAAGTTGGAGAAAATGCCAACTTATAGACTGACAGCACTAAGCTTTTGGTACTTTCAGCCGTCACAAAAACGTATACAAGATTCTTTTGTTCCTATTACACAAGAAATAGAGAGTTTTGACTGCATACATATATTATTTTAGGCATGAGAATCAAAGGTGAAATTGTTTGCCGAAAAGCCGTATCCTATGTTTTAGTACTTAGGTTCTTGTCTTTACCAAAATTACTGTCATAAAATTGTAAATGGAAGAGAATAAGTATCTTCATGTTTACAGAAAATGTTCCATTAAATAAAAATTCAAACCATTATTATAGAAGTTTAATGGAAAACAATGTCATATATGGCACATCACTCTCATACCTGTTCATGTTTTCTTAAAAAAAAATATTTTACCGTGAAAGGAAAATAATTTATTTATACAACGAGGAATATTTCTATTGCGTTCACAAGGAAGTCTGTTATATAAAGATTATTGGAGACAATTTTAGAAAAGTAAATTACCACTTACGAAAACATTCCAAGTAAAAAACGTATTTTTCTCTCATTTAAATGTCCATTAAATTAATAAGAAGCATTTATTATAAGAACTTCACAAATTTTCACAGACTGAAGGTCACTGTGAAAATTTCCGTCGGATAATGTTAATGTGACTTTTATAAAGGAAGAATATATCTCACCATTTTGCTGTTTATTTCGTGGAAGTGGATTTCGCACACTTTGTCCACAACATCTTCACTCTCGAAGGTAACAAAACCGAAACCTGGAATGACCAAAAGAGAGCGTAAGCATACAGTATAAAGTTGTATTAAAATTAAAGAGAAATTTGAGCAGCTCCTGAAGTTTAGGGTACTTCTTTATTAAATAAAAGAGACGATTATCGTGGATTAAGAAGTAACGAAACGAATCAGGAGTTAGGAAAAAAAAGAAAAGGCTTTCATTTTTGAAGAAAACAGAAAACAAAACCTTAATCTGTTGAATAAGCAAGATGAGATACTTGATTTCCTTTAATAGCGCTTTAATGCAGAATATTTTCAGTTTCGCCTCTTGATTATTTCATTTATAGGAAGCTAGAGATATTGAGTTGCTTGGGTGAGGATTATCATAGATATTATACGAGATCTAATGGTTCATTTATTTCGCTCTAGGTGGGAGAAACTAATAAGAACATATACACAAATAGTTTTGCAAATTACGTGTCTAAAGAGCCCTGATTAAAACCAATCTAAGCAGACAAGCTGGCTTGTAATTTTTAAGTACATTGCAAGTATTTTTGTATTTTAGACAGAATTCTCTCTGTCACGTTTTATCTACTAAAGGTTTCAGAGTATAAAAAATACACTTTATATTCGGAGAAAATCTTTCACATATCTAATATGCGTCTTGAGATAATTATTGGTGCATTTAAAAATATTTTTTTTAATTTCGCGAATTCGTGCTAGTCTATAACAGCAAGTAAGCTATCACCAAATGCTTATTATAAAGAAGTTGAGAAGATAATCAGAACATCACTGCTGTAAGGTAAGATCCGGCACGAAGAGGAAACAGTTTAAATAATATTAATTGCTTCACACTTTGAAGCGTGAAAAACTAAAGTTGAATCTCGAGAGAAGGAACTGAAAAATGTTTTGACTCACCTCTATGCCTATTGGTCTGTTTGTCAAACATGAGCATGGCATCTTCCACCTGAAACGTTATCAAGAAAATTGTCTCTCAAATAAAAGTAAACAAATTCAAGCACAAGTCACTAAACATGAAGTCAGAATTAAATTTCAGTTACATTTGTGTATGCAAACAAATCCTCTTTTTATAAATGGCTTAATACAGTATTAACTACAAACGTGGACTGCTGTACCTAGTAATTCGGCATTGTGTGTAAGACAAAAGGTTACGAATCTCATTAAGGGGATGGGAGTTGATCCTTTTCGCGTAAATCACTATAAATTTGAATGTTGATCTATTATGATGGCGCTAACACATGTTTTACATTCCTTTCCTACGAAACTTAAGGAACCACTCCTAATTTTCCTTCTAAAAAATATTTCAAGAAGCAGGGCCAGAAACAACCAAGTGGTCAGCGCGCCGGAATTCGGTATTGAGGGTGCTCGGATCGAATCTCGGCAAGTGCCAATCAATGGCCTTGGGAAAACGCCAGGTACGGGCAGATTAAATCCGTAGGATGGAAAGTACCTGCATGTAATATGTGGGTGGGAGGAGGTATGTGAGCCCCCCAGATGTTGCCGCCCCTGAGGGGGGCTCGGTCGAAATTGTGGTGACACTTAGGGCTAAGTTGGTTCACCTACACGGTGTACTCGTTTACAAGAAACCAACAAATCTTGCGGTGATTGGGTAAAGTCAATAGACAAAAGTGCCAGCCGCATTCGAACGACAACAACATATTTTGAGAAACGGATATTTTTAAGATTCTAGAATTCTAAGCACGGCATTTGGATCCTAATTTAACTCTGTAAGCGCACTAACGCTTGTTGAATTTGAACAAGAAAACTGATACATGTCATAAATCGTATACAAGTGAACAGTATCATTTGTTCGGTAACTTCATTATAATGTTTTTGGGGCACTGACAGAAAACAACATAAAAACTATAAATGTAGGAAACTGTGTAAGTTATTTTCAGCGATTGAAGTGAACAATCACGGCACAACCACAAAGTAATAAACAATGTAAAATGATAAACGTGTAAATTTGTCTAGCAGTAACAAAACAAGCATAAATTAAAAATATCGAGACCAAGCTGTTAAAAACTGTACAACAACAACAAAAAGTTTTGGAGTAATCCTAAAAATTGAAATTTCGTATTTATATGTTTCACGAGCAGGTTTTAAAGTGCACAACATCTTCCCCTCGGGTTGCTCGGTCCAAAATGTGGTGGCAGCGGGCTACGTCGGACTCCGACCCTTGAGGTGCCATTAAAGCCGGAGTCGCGAAACTTTGCCCCTCAAAGATACCCAGTCTGGAATGTTCTGGCCTGGGTGCATCAGCCACAGCATCTTTCTAAAACTTCTCACTTCTGTACATCCTGTTGTGAGGAGACAACAGGATTGATTCTCATTTCTAACTTTATGCGTAGTCATTTGTAACTTTATGCGTAGTTAGTAACTGCGTAGATCAACTGAGCGTTTCAGCTACACCACTATTATTATGCAACGAATATTCATTTTTCAATTCGTTCATGGCTTATTTCGGATAGCCCTCTGTATTTGTAGAATGCCGGTAGGAATTTTATATCATTGAGTTCCTACTCATTCCATTTAAGATGTGCTCAGCGTTCATAGCAACCGAAGAAAAAAAGAGCTTTGCGCAGATAAGAACGACAAGAGATTTGGTTACAAAGCAAGGTATTAACTAATGCAATTACAGTAAAACTGTTCCAGTCAAATGAAAGCATTTGGCCTGTACTGCTTGGGTTGACCTAGTTTTTCGACATTCATAGGCGAAATAATAGACATTGCAATAGACAAGTTACAATTATGAACTGGATCAGTGAAACACTGCCAAAGAAACGAAACAGAGAGCCGGAACAAGACTTAACAAAGGAAATGTTGAATAATACTATCACATATGAGTTATAAAATGTTTTTTTTTCAATTAAAATGCTTTAGAAATATGAAATGAATGCAAGACTGAGAATATTTTTTGCCATCTGAATGATCACTAATGCCATTATGAGCTAAAACTAATTTCACAATTGTATCGATTTTAAATTTTCTATGCTCAGGAAATAGTGTATTGTCGGTTCTAATAACAGAATTCTGTTCAAAGATGTATATGAAGTGCGATTTTAAAATTAGCAAATATTCGGAAATGAAATCCAGCTCTTTAGTTACTTCTCTGAAGAAAATTTTGTTAATTTATATCTACTGATCGCTTGATCAGTAGATAGGAAGGAATAAAAACTGTTACAAGAAAAGAGTACTAGAAAATTTTCCCTTCACTGTGAATTATGGTAATTCATTATATTTTAATTCATTACAATGCAGATTTGTTACACGGTTGCAGATATGTCTCTTTCACAGTCATCCCCCCTCTCCCCAAGGAAATATTTTGTCATCTAATTATTTACATACTATTTTGCCAAAAGGCAATTAGTATGTAAATAACTAAGATAGCAATCTAAAAGTTAAAAAAGAAATGCCCGAAAAATCCTTTTTTACATGTAAAAGTCAACATTTCGTTTTAAAGACAGGGTTCCCTAGAAGCGGATCTGATGTACCCGATGCAAGCTTTTAACTCAATAAAAGACTTTTTTGATAAAATGTGACTGTAACTGATTGCTTGATTTGCGAAAAATTGTCAAGTTGTGGAAAAGGGAAAATAAACGCACCTTTGTCAAGAAAATTATTTTGCCTCTAGATACAACTGAAATACACACACATTAATATAGTCAAAAAATATATATATATATTCATTGAAAATTGCTCTGATACACACATAAGTGGACATTCATAACTAGAAAAAAGGTCTTATGGAAAATACAAGTTTAAGGCTCCTAAAAAGAAAGTGCAGTCATCCGAAGGTAACATGTAATTAAGCAAAAAAAGGCAAATACTTTGGTAGTGTTTTTTTAAATACAGTAACCACCGCTTATAGTGATCAGTGGTTATAAGAATCAACCGTTTATAAGAATCAATATCGCAAAAACAAAAACAAATGTATTATTTCCATGTTAAAATTTTCGCTTTAAAGAATCAATCCACCGGTTTTAAGAATCAGTTTACACTCTTCGCTTTCCTTTCATTTTTCCAAAAAAGCCACTTAAACCCTCAAAAGGCACGAAGTTCTTTCTTTATTTTCTTTTAAGAAAGAGTGATAAGATGGGATGGAATACAGTCGTAAAATGCATCCCTTTCTTTGTTAGACATAGCATAATAGTTTCCCCTTAAACGCTTTAGCTAAACACTGTCCTATTAGCTTGACCCAGGGGCATCCTACCCGTCCGGATCCAATTTCACTTTTCTCCACTGACAAACAAAGACAGGGACTCTTTTTTCCCACCTCCCACATCCTGGTTGCTGCTTCCTGGACACTGAAACACATAAATCTTCCGCAATGTGTCCACTATCATTTAGGCAAACGTGAGATTAGTAGATTCAGCACGTTATCAAACCCTGAAACATAAGATAGAAGGTGAATCTTCGTCTGAGACTATTGGTATTGAAAGAGGTATAAACAGCCTCCTGAAAACTTCATTACGTCAAACTACCATAGAAAACTTTTTCTTGCACCCTTCCTGTAGTTGAAATGTTAAACTGTTGAGTAGGTATGTTGTAACAAATATTGGATTTTTTCTTTTCTTATTATAATCATGTATATCTATTTATAGGTCAAGAAATTAAGTTGTATTTTTAAAATTATAAAGAATAATTTTAATAAAAGATAATTAACGTAAATTAAAGAGCATTTTATGGTAAATTATCTCATATATGTATATATAGGTGTGTGTGTGCCTGTCCAAAAACCTAAATTTCGGCTATAAGAATCAACCACTTATAAGAATCAAAAACAGTAATAACAAACGTGATTCTTATAAGCGGAAATCACTGTACTTTGAAGAGAAAATTTGGATCTTTATAATTGAAGGAATTACTTCTGGTGCAAAAACTTTTGCGTCGTAATTTTCTCGTGAAGCAAGGCCTGTCATCGAAAAAAAAAATAAATTCTCCTACGGTACTACAGACTGTGGTTCTCATTCCACTGCTGGTATGGGATGTGAGCAGCTATCCGGAATCCGCTTTAGACTAAAGGAGAAGTATCATTTAAAAACTCCGGCTCAAAATCAACGGGAAGCAGAGAGAAATACCACGATAACTGACAAAGCAAAATCAACGGTCCTCATACGCATCCGTTAAATAGAGAATTCGGAATCCTAAGGGAAGATATTAATGAGTGCGCGAAAGTCTTAGATCAGGTAAAAGGTGACTGTAGTATCCTGTCCGGCATGACATATCTGAAGTAAAATATATTAACCTGTATAAAAGCGTAAAAAGGGTGAAAGCTACAATTTTGCTTTTTATTATAGTGAGTATTAACACCGAACACTGCAAAGTGCATGCCTGTACTAATAAAGCATAGGTATGCACTAAAAAATTTAACACCTTATACTCCTTACATCTTATTTTGTAAGTCAATCGCAAGATCGCTTTGTGCTGTGGCTTTGTGCGATATTTTAAAAATTTTGTTCAGTTTTCTCTAAATTTACACCTTTTTTCACCGACAGGGAGGCGGCCTCTCTCTCTGTATTTCAAGTAATATGTGACTTGGTTAAGCCAGGTTTCAGAAGATGAACATATCGCTCTGAATCAACCACTCTCAAAGGTATTTTATCCTCAAGCGGCATCCTCCAAAGTTAATTTAAGACATATCTGCCTCAAGCAACATTTATTATAGAAAACTGGATCTTTTAAGAGATCCAGAAAGGGCGAAATAGGATTCGATAAAATGTTAATCAAGTCCGAAGCACGGACCCGGTGTCGCATACATTGGACTTTTTTGCTCCTTTCCGGCAACTTTTTTCTTAAAAACAGCTTGATGATGATGATGATGAAGGCCCCTATCCTTTCATCGGCAGGCTTATCGATTTCCTTAATAGCCAGATTTCGCGGGAGATCGATATAGGAATGAGAAAGGACATCCCTGGGATGTTTTCGACGGAACGCATGATGAATGGGACATCGCGAGAGGCTGCACGCAGAGAATTCAAATTGGCTGTTACTAGAGTGATGAAGACGTAACCGAGTTACCATGGTGATTGTCATGGATCTAACAACACACAGAGCAGGAAACTGAAATCCAGCCATACAACTAGGGTGGAACAGATACTTTAAATCTTCCGGTTTTTGAGCACAAAGTTTAAAACTTGCACTCCCGCCAAACAAACAAACAAACAATAAAAGGCCTGGGAAAAATGTTTGTTAAAGAATAAAAAACTGTATAACGAATAGTCTGGTGTTTGGTTTGTTAATATCTATATCGCGATGAAAGGAGTTGACGGTTTTACTCCCAATTTCGCAGATAAACATGACACGATTTGGGACACGCTTTGCAATGGAAGCTTTGACGTCCATGCTTCCACTTCGGCAAAAAAGTGGCCGCTCTTGGAACATTCTAAAATATGCAGAGAATCTTTGAAGAGTGAAGATGCATTAAAATAGCTGTGAGGTTTAGCAGTAGCGTGGCTTAGAACGTTAGGCAGAGAGTAGTGCATCAGCACAAAATGAACGGAATTCACAACACAAAATTTATTACTTTTTATTTACCTGCATTTTAATGTGATATTTCTTTTGATGTGTCCCTCTTTTTACCATGTTTTTATTAATTTGCTTTCTTGTTTGTGTGTGTGTTTGAATGTTTGTCCAGTACAAAACTTGCAATCAATTTTTAACTAACTTCCCGACTAGCTAGACATTTGAAACTTTTAAAATAGCTTAGAACACGATGACAATGCATTTTTTAATACTTTTAGCCATCTTTAAGCAGATTTTTACCATGTTTTTTATTATTTTCAGTTAATTTTGTTTTGTAAACTGGTGCAGCCATCTGTCGACCGGGACGGAAACGAAAAGTTAAACGCAAGTTAACTTCCAATTAACTTCATTTTCTTTCAAGTTGATGGGATAATTCATCAAAAAATTTTTTAAATGTATTTATTAATACATAGAATTGTGAAGCTTATATGATTTAACAGAAAATTTAAAAACATGGTATATAAAAAGTTCTCTTTATCTTGCAATTATTATAAAATTCCCTGCGTATAAACAATACTCGGACAATCTGAAATTTTGATTTAAAACTAATTAAAATTCAAAAATTGCATCGTGTCTAGGCATGAATATCAATATTTACATTTTTTTTTTCATTTCTGTATATGTCTTCAAGATTAATTAAAAATTCTATTATTTATAAAAGTTCTAATCACTTTTGAAAAGCAAGAAAAAAGCTTGCTTTAGGGAAAACATTTTCAGAATTTTTACCCAAAATTACAAATACTCAAGACCGTTTGGGGAAAACAGGATGATGAAACCTTGTACAAAATTTTGGAGCGATATCTCAAAAAATATATATTTTTTAATACACTCATGGACAAAAAAATTAGCGCACCAAGAAATAATTGCGGGATCGTAACGAAACTTTCCATGAAGGTACATGTCGGGGAGATATGCAAATGATTAGAAATGCAGCGTGACTGCGCATTACGTATAGCCGGTAGAGGGCGTTGAACATCGTACTCTGTGGAGTATAAAACAGGTAACCAAAGCTTGTTTGAGTGTGCTGAATCATTTACAAAGGAAGAGCTCAGATAGACATGCCATTACGCCGTGTTCGAAGACAATATAAGCAGTCGTCGCAGTTTCAGAGGGGTAGAATCGTCGGGATGATGGAAGCTGGGTGGTCAGCTAGGCGAGTAGCTCGTCAATTAGGCCACTCTGATTGTGTTGTGAGGAGGTGTTGGGACCAGTGGACCCGAGAGATGTCATGTACACGAAGACCAGACTCAGGACGCCCTCGACAGACCAGTCGTCGAGAAGACCGCCACATCGTAAGAAATGCACGCGTACAGCCAACTGCTTCATATGCCGCCATCCAGGCACAGGTAGCACCTTCACCAGGGGCCTCTGTGTCTTCTCGAACCATACGAAGGCGCCTGGCTGAAGGACAGTTGGTATCGCGGCGCCCATTACGTGTGCTGCCCTTGACGCCCACCCATCGACGCCTCCGTTTGGAGTTTTGCCGCGCACGAGGAAACTGGACTGCAGAGGAATGGAACCAGGTCGTCTTTAGCGACGAATCCAGATTCAATCTCGGGAGTGATGACAATCGTGTTCGTGTGTGGAGATCACATGGTGAACGCTTCAATCCTGCCTTTGCTGTACAGCGACACATCGCTCCCACAGCTGGTGTGATGGTATGGGGTGCCATTGCCTACAATACACGGTCACCCCTAGTATTGTTCCGTGGCACCATGACAGCCCAGCGGTATGTTCATGAAATCCTGCAACCACATGTGTTGCCACTCATGCAACGGCTCCCAGGAGCCATTTTTCAACAAGACAATGCTCGGCCTCACACGGCAAGGGTGTCACAAGACTGTCTCCGCACTGTTACTACCCTTCCTTGGCCTGCCCGATCCCCAGATTTGTCTCCAATCGAGCAAATCTGGGATCATTTGGGACGACGAGTTGGGCATCCCACGAGTTTGAACGAACTAGAGGCAAGGTTACAGCAAATATGGAACGAAATGTCTCAAGACATCATACAGAACTAGTATGACTCAATGCCCGATCGTATCGCATCGAGCATTCGCGCTAGAGGGGGTCCAACGGAGTATTAACTCCTCCGTTCTTTTGACTTTTTCTCTGAAATAAATTATCCCTATTCTTTGATTTTCTTATCATTTACTTATATCAAAGTAGTCATTACGTATGTAAAATTTCGTTTCATTTTGACGACTCCTTCTTGGTGCGCTAATTTTTTTGTCCATGAGTGTATATTCTTTTGACGAAGGCAGAAAATGAAAAACACTATTCCTAGATCAAAAACCTTCCTTTAGAGATAGATGTAGGAGTGGCATCGACAGTATAGCATCAAAATGTCGTCACTGGCTGTGGGATCATCGCAGAAATACATGGTTTGTGTAAAAGTAGAACCATCTGTGTAGACGCATTTTTATCGCGATAGTTTTATGACGTAATATGGCAACTTTCATTAATTTGCTTTTATCTGGTGTTTCTTTTTTGGTATATCACAAATTTGATTTTGTTGTTCATTACCTAGATTTATTTAAATATGCATTTATTATTTCTTATTTTCATAAGAATGGGCTTGTGGCGGCCCAGTGGTACAGCGCGCTGGTTTTCGGTGCTGAGGGTGCTCGGATCGAATCCTGGCGTCGCGTCAAGAAAAATGCCTCCGTTCGTGTCGTCCCTTCATAGGGGGTAATGCTGTCCGCCTATATGGTGACCCCACAATAAAATGGGTTGTAAAATTGCGGCGTAGTATAGGCGAATGTTTAGCGACAAGTGCCTGCGCATTGGAAAAAAAAATCATAAGAATCGTCTCCCAGTTCAGCAAAGGGCTCTTTTAATGACAGATTATTTGCTTATTTCGAAAATGCTCAAAGTCACATAGCGTGCAATTACCGAACTAGCAATTTTGTGGTGGTAGAAACAAAGAGTTTTACTGTGTTAAAAATATTCCTCTTACAGCCGGTAAATGGCAGAACCTGCTATCTCCCATGTAATTTCAGCATGAATGACACCATGAAAAGTAATTAAAAATACCTAGAAGCTCTGTAATTTATGTCTCGATTTGAAACGAAACTTAATTTATTACGCTCTAACTCATAACATGTACCAAGTTGTCTTAAAAATAGGGTGCTTTGCGTGTTCCTTTATGTATGGAATTGTAGAGATTTAGATAAATTAGATAGATATATGTTTGATATATCAAAAACATATCTATAGACTAATCAAATTTCCAAGCTAAGTTTATATATTTTACTATATCAGTTTACTTTTAACCGTTTTTAATGACACCTTCGTGCGAATAAAATAGATTATACTTCTATAACTGTGTTGGCCGGAGAGAATTTTCACGAACGGAAATCGCTCCACCACGTGACTACATGAAAGAAGGGGGGGGGGGGAGGACTACATCAGAAAATATCAACATCGCGCGCAACATAGAAAAAAAATAGTCAAAGTGACTCGATTTTCTAAACGCAGCAGGCTGAAGCCCCTCTCCCGCCCCCTCGGCATCACACAAACATTCTATGAGTACTACCCTGCCCTCCTAAAGTTTAAATTTAGAGCCTCACGGATCGATAAAGTGGCCAAGAATAAATCGAATGGCCACCTCGTTCAGAAAGGGAAGGGAAGACTTTAATTTCAACCGTAACCGCAAACCGTTAGAGGGGACTTAAAAGCAAGAGGACCCTTTTGTAGGGTTAGGTATTATGGGGAATAGGGATGAATTGGAACGCTTCTTAAATTCGAAAGTTTAAAAGAACATTTTTTTTTCGCCGTCTTTCAAAGAAATCCACTCAGAGGTGGAGAGCAAAAAAAAAGTGTTATACGTTTTATTCTCAGAATAGCGGAGGAAGTCACCTTCAGGATTTAAATGTGGAAGCAGGTGGTTTGAGAGAGAGGGGGAGTTTTCACTGACATGTGCATATTCTGCTCTGAATGAAAGAGTTGAATGGATATATATATTATGACCGTTACTTATTTAATAGATATGCATATAATTAATTGAAACGCCTAGTAAATAGAATTTAATAGTAAACACATTAATAATTTTTTATAGTTTAAGATACTTTAAGAAATCGGGGAATTTGGAATATTGGGCGAGAAATTCGAAAATTTGCATAAGAGGAAGTGGAGTGAGTTCTGAGAAGGTGTGTTTATAGTAAGCCAGGTGTATTTGTTATAGTATGCTATTTAATTCAATTCAATTTTAACGTCAAAATCGAGATGTTTGAATGCATTTAAAGAGTCTCCTGAATTTGTTACGTTTAATTGTCCTCATACTTCCGTACTACTGGACCACTGTCATCTACACAGTCAGGTTAAGGATATGGGTAACTCTTATAACTTAAAAGTTATATTCACAATTCCCTACTGTTGTGTTATTGAAACAAGCACCGGAACCGTTACCTGTACAATAGCAAAGCTAAAATTATGGTTTATCGCAGATTTCTTCGTATTTTTCAGTTATTCGTAGTGATGCGTCATTCGAACGGGATCGCTCCTATTGAGAGTCCCTGAGGGTAATTATAAGAAGATGAAACACATGTTACTCCATTAAAATAGACCAGACCAGACCAGACCAAGTTAAATTTAAAATTTATAAAATTATACTGTCACCAAAATTTTTGTTCCTCGAAACCTCAAAAATATGTCCTATGATCCAATTCAGTTGCGTTTATGTCGTTTCTTGGGCACACGCTCCTAAGTTATTCGTCTTTTGCTAGATATGTTATTCTCGCTTTTTCCCCCGTTTCTTCTGCTATGAGGTCAAAAGAGCGCTAACCCATTTCATAAAAAAGGCTCTCAGTAATTTCTGCTCGAGAAAATCAAGAGGCATTGAATCTGGATCAGAGAGAGAGAGAGCTTAGCGGATGGCCAAAATGACTCGTAAGTCAAGGCCCAAGGATACGTAATGAGGAGGATTAAAGAGCGGCTGCGAAATCTCTTCATGTGTGATTTAAAACCGCACTAGAAAGTGAATGCCGAGAAACTCTCCAGAATTACAAGCGCGGAAACGAATAGTTACCGAACTACTTTAAAGGGAGATATGTGAAGCGTATCTCCAAAGTAAAGCGGTTTAGGTCTTTGTGGCATACCGCGATATAATATGAGGTGGGATATTTAATAATATAAGATGCGAATAATACGGGATGCGAAATATTTGGTTTTATCTCGGCAGCCGGAGAACATGGAAAGAAAGGCACGAATGTCAAGGACGAGCAAAATCCATGCACTTGTGAGAGAAATATATTGTCCGGGGGCAGTCTAGTGGTGAGAACGTCAGAATTGGGCACTGAGGGTGCTCAGTTCGAATCTCCAGAGGAGCTTCTGGATTATGTGTTGGGGCCAAATGGTGGTGGCGCCGAGCCAAAAGTGGCCACCGATCCTTGGTACACCCAACAGCTGTGGACTAAACAACAGCCGTATGTCTTTGTCCCGCAGCCTTCAATGAACCTCGTTAAGATTTACCCGATCAGGGGGGATTAGAAACGACAACAGGGAGATAAATTTAAGAAATCGCCACCATGAAGCTGACTCTCTCTTTGCAAACTCAAGGGAGGGGGGAGGGGGGACACCCTTCACTGATAAATACGTGCTCCAGCCGTTAAAAAACCCTTTTCTTCAAGAAATAGTTTGCATGTATGAAATAATCTGGGGTTCCAGCGAGGAAATGCTATTACCTGCGGAATGTTTACGTTTTGATGCGGTTGCCACTGACTTATCAAACAGCTTCATGTGCATAAATCTCTTAAATATATTTCAAATAGATGTTTCGCTGTCAACGGAGCTTCCATCCTTCCTTTACTAGAGTAACATATTATCCGCGGTCCGGGGATTTCCCGAGAGTAACTTATATCTAGACTACACGGACTGCCCTGAAAGGACTTGGAACTTGTATCCATTAGTTTGATGTTCTTCGACAGTTTGCTGGCGTGCACAAAGGTGAACCGAAGAGTGATAAGACTGTGTCTGCTGCAGAATATCTTCACGTGAAGCTTACGGATAGGAGTATGGGTATTTTTTTATACGAAACACTCGATTTCTTTGCTCTCTGTACGTTAATCTTTTGACATAACCGATGTAATATGAAAAATGAGAAAGTAATGCTCGCTATGAACACTCAGAATCTTTTTTCCGTAACATAGGCACATGCGTATCTGTATGAGTTGGGTTACACCGGAACAGGATATCTACAAAAAGTAGCTGGTACAATCTATATAGTATATGACTTAATGAAAACCCTTTGCTTTCCAATGCCTAACTGTGAATTCACATAGCAACAACACCGAATTTTTCTAGATTGTAATTTAGAAAATATCTTAATTCAATCATGAAAAGAGTCTGCAAATGCAATAAATGTGCAATTTTCGCATACAACTCTACTTCAGTGGGTTCATTGTCATGTATATTTTCTCCCATGTTTGACATTTTACAGTATTTCTTAGCCGTTTTCAGAGCTAACTGTTGTGGTCTTCTCTTGTCTTTTCCGTAACTGCGCATCCAAAGTCATTTAATGAGGGTAAAGACGAAATTCACGTCTAATGTGCAAGTATACAAAAGATGCATGTCCACGTGGTTGAATGAATTATGCTTTTTTCTTCTTTAGAGTAAAATAATATTTATAAACATTAGACATATGAAGTTCCCGTATCGATTCTCTTGATTGCGAGATCACCCAATAATATCATAGAATATGTGGAATGCCGGATTGTGATATTTTGTAGTTGTCTTAAATACCTTCTGTGAGGTTATAGGGTTTCAAGAAAGGGAATATAGAATTTCTAAGGAATTACGATGTCTATTAGAAAGGGAAAATTCAAGGTGTCTGGTAGATCTCCCCCTGTATTACGTAACCGAAATTAATATAAATCACACACTAAGTCTGTGTAATCAGTATGTGTTAAGATGGATTATATAAAATGCGTCATTAAAAAGTAACACTAAAAATCACAGTAAAAAGTTTCTCCTAGCATTCTAGAGGAAAAAAATAACTAGGTAAACGAATTTATCATCCGAAGGCCATTCATTTACCGCAAATTTTAATCTTGGTTTCGAGTCTTCTCCTCCGAGATTGGCTGAAATATTAAACCACTCTCCGTTGAGCACGATGTATTGCACTTAAGGGACACATGTCCAATAGGGCATCTGCGCCTTCACGGTCAGTTTATTTTCCGCAGATAAATCAGTCGGAGATCTGAGGAAAGAAAGAACGCCATTTGGTGATACACACTTGGAAGTGTCTGTACGATTGCGGGTAGGACTTGACATACGACCCATCAGAACTTACTATCCTACAGTTTCGTTACTTGACACCCCTCCGTCACTGAAATTCGTATTTTCAAGCAATTGCATGACTAATACTTCCAAATCACGCTTAAGATCTCCCATTTGAAAACAGGTTGTTCTTTGTAATATGAAACAAACATTTTTGTAACTTTGGACCTACACTATACCCACGGACAAAAATACTATAGCAGTCGTTAAATAAACATACGGGAGGAAATGGAATATGCTTTAATTGACATAAAGATGAGCAACAAAAAGGTTTGGTTTGGAGTGCTATGGCCAATTTTTGCAAATTAGACCAGGACCTACTGCTTAAAGTCGATTCCGAACGGCTACAAACGTCCACGCCATGAGCCACATTCGAACCCACGGACTTTGGTACCGAATGCCAGACCCCTACCCATTCGGCCATCGTTCGGCAGGATTAAGGAATAAAAAAAGGAGATGGATATGAAATATTAAATATAATTTACACTATTATTATTATATATATATATATGCGTTGTGTGTGCTGCATCTTTTCAGATAGGTGCAGGTATGATGAAGTATGAGGCGTAAGAATATTAAAAATTCACTAGCCACCTGGCTATTTTACCGTAGGTTTTTATCCTTTTTCTATGTCAATTATTTATGGGACAGTCGATTTGGAGTCCATTTTAAATCTCAGTTTCGGGGAAATGTACTAAAAAAGTTCGAAGTTATTACATATCTAAGGAAAATCGATTGTCTTAGGCTGTCGTAAGTTTCCGAGGCTATTTCATGCAAAGTTTTCGTCATTTGCCGAGATTAATGGGAGCAAATAGCTGCAAATTGTCAGTGATAGTTTTAAGGACAGCGGTAAGTGCGTCGATTCATGTCGACTTTTTATTTTGCATGAAGAGACAAATTTGTCAATATCCCGCTTCCGAAAAATAAAATAATGTCAAGGAGCTAATTATTGACACATTTCCCCCTTCAGAAATCCAAGACCATTCTGTTTTTTTCCTATACTCTCTGTCAAAATCATATGGTCAAGAAAAGACGTGGTGGTTTATATGATAAATAGCTTAGCTTAGATGCAATATCTGCAGTATACACATTTCTGCAATTTACTTTTCCGCTTAAACAACAACTCACGGCCTGAGGTAGCCTAATGGTATCGCGTCGGCTTTCGGCACCGAGGGTGCTCGGTTTGAATCTTGACAAACGCCATTAAATACCTCCGTGTCTAGGTCGGATACAGGCACGTTAAATTCGTAGACCGGAAAGTCCATCTATGATTCAGTGAGAATGGGAGAGGGTACGATCCGCTCCAGATTTCTCTCATGGGGTTGCTCAATCAAAATTGAGGTTGCACCTAGCTAGGACTTCGACAGTTGTGGCTATTCTAAATCAGAGACGCCCCCCACAGTCTGCAAAGCGTATATGGACCTGGTCTGGAACACTTCCGGGCAAGAGGTATGAGCAAAAGCAGACACAAGAACAACAGTTCAACCTTTTAAAATGGTCTCTCAAAAAACCTCCGTAAGTATTTAATATCACATATTAATGGCAGGAAGAAATTTGCTTCCAAGATGCAAGATTTTGGATGCATGATAACGTACTCAATGTTTTATGCGTGATGGTGTAAACCGATATTCATTAGATAAAGTACTCTCAAACGTTATCACTATTAAACTTGCTTTGTCAAAAAAATCTCGGAGGCCAGAAATATTTCGGAAACAAAGATTTTTTTTGTGTGCAAGGTTTAGTTAAAATCCATTCAAATATTCTGGTCCTCCAGAACATTATTCCATACCTCTGTAAGTGATGACATATTTGTGTGAATGAAAATTAACTTTTCGATTAGAGACATTTTTAATGTCACTACTCTATGAACGAATATCGACAATTTCATTCCTGTAATTTTAACATTTTAGTTCACAATTTCTTTGACCAATGAATTATTAAATACTTTTTGACTTCATAAAATTCCTTCATACATCTTTTAAATTATTCCCAAATTTTTAAATAATAATTGCATATTTTTATTATTGTTTTTTAATGCTTTTTTTACTTATCTTCTATATTTTTCTGCCGTACAGTAAAATCTTCTTTTAAATAAAGATAACCGTAATTTTTTTATTCTATTGAAATGAGTTCTCTACAGTTTCCGAGTTATAAGTGTTATTTAACTTTGAAGATGCGATCAATATAAATAATTTTAACTTTTTTACTCTCTTTTTCTTAAAAAATATGCATTTTGTCAGGTTTTGTGTAAGGAATTTGCTATAAAGAGTATGCTTTGATAGAAAAGGAACATTTTTTTCAAAACTTATCATTCATAGGCTTGACGTTTTGACAACTGATTAATATTACCTCATCAAACATTTTGACGCTCTATTTCCCTTTGATGATGCGAAAAAAAATTTCCGCTTTGAGAATTTTGTGAAAAAATGTCGAGGTATATATTAAAAGATTTATAAACTGATCCAACTTTTAAACTAGGCAGTCATATCGGCCTCTTAAAATACTTCTTAAAGCTAAAACTTTTTTTAATATATACTGCATAGAGACTCAGAATCTAAACAATCCGCATGAATTTAAAATATTTGTAGAATGATGAATGTAGTTATTTCCAGAAGAAAGATATCACTGATGAATTTTGTATGCCTAGCTCAATTTGCTTATGGATGTTTAGTGCCTTGAAGTCTATTAAAAACAGAAGAAATAATTTTGTTATCACTAAAGTTTCACCTTTTGATTAAAATAAGGCAAAAACGTATATAAAACTTCGTTTGAAAGTGAATGTAGAGAATCGGTCCAGAAGAAGAAAATAAAGCCGGTAGAATCGAACACCGTCAAAATGAGCCATTTCATTTTGACGCTGTTTTTCAGGTATTCTTTTTGGGAGCCTTAACACACAAGGGGGCACATTTAAATAGAACAAATCAGACCAACCACTCATTTTGGCGTCGTCTTCCGGCCTCTCATCTCTTGCTGCGGATGCATAAGACAGGTAACATTAACACATTCTCTCAAATTAGTACACTAAACAAACTCATATCTCAACACTTTTCTAGACATTCTATGTGGAGGAGTATGTACAGTAACTCAAAGAGAGATTAGGAAGTTTCATCTACCATCTACGTCTCCATGCAACCACTAGTTATACAAGAAGAGAGAGAACAACCTTTCTTTAAAAAAAATTACTTATTTACTTAGGAGAGAAGCTTTGTCTGCACACAACTAGAAAGAGTATGTAAAACACCAAACATGTTTCAACATAAAAAAAATGTTCTGTTCTAGATAATACATGAGAGAGAAAAAGACAGAGTGCTCTACCTAGTGGAAAGAGACTAGAACTAATATATTTCTAGATTTTGTGTTGTTTTTGGAATATATCTTACTGATGGCGAGAATTTTCGGTTCCGAGTCAGGATATCCAGAGCAGCGCAATCTGCCGTGACAAAATATTGATCAAGAACAGCGCAGAAAACTCTCGGAGTTATGATAAATTAAAAAAAAAAGTGATACTGTTTTTTTACAAAAAAAAGACACTAAAGCTCAAAATATAGTGAGAATCCAATAAAGTCACAGTAACTTGACATTTTTCACACCTTTAACAAGAAAAAAAGTAAAATTAATCCACAAACCATCAGGCTTTTCTATCACACGGGAGAAATGGGAAGGTTCGGTAAGCATCTGTCGAATCAAGCGATCATCATGCACGAAAAATGATAGACTGGTGGAATAGGGTTGTTTACCATCTTTAGGACAACAACGATCCTCTTACAGGACGTTTCAATCTACCAAGATATTGAAACCGTATTTATGAAGGGCAGTTTGACGAAAATTCTTTATTGCTTTGACTGTTTACAGACCTGGGTTGGGGCCAGAACAGTATGATGATATGCGTCTCCGATCTCGACCCAGCAGACCAAGTTTAAGATGAAAAGCAGAGCCGCATGCGAGTCAAGCTTGCATCAGTGAGCTATCACGTTGTTATATTCATATTTTTTTTGTATGGAAGGATGGACTATTATTCTAGAAGAAACATTTCAAAATGTTATGAGTGAGACTTTTTCACAAGATTGTATGGAGGCTGTAACAGGTGAAAAGGGAATCAAATTACTAAAGATTTTATTTAATAACATGTTTTTTTATGCAAGAGGAGATGCATGAAAAATTTTAGCCATGAACGACGAAGCCAATTTTTACTATTCATGGCGCCTAATGTTCAATATTGGAGACTGAACAAAGGTCCACTGTATAAATGGTTTAACTAAGTTTGAAGCAAAATAAATTTTATAGACACATTTGCTTTCACTTGATGAGGCTCAAGAAAAGAACATTCATTAGTTTATACGACATTCCTTCTATAACCTCTCTTTTGAACACTCTACTCGAACAGATGGTTCGAATCTTCCCAAATTTACTTCATAGAACTTGGAAAACTCAATGGTTTTTATATAACATGCATTTCATTGCAAATAGATATAAACAAAGACGATAGGGACATTCGTGATTTTTAACTTCATTTCACATCTTACCTCCTAGAAATTTAGTTCATTATTTGCATATTTAGAATTTCGTGAAATGGATGTTATATAAAAACTTTTTAGTTTACACATGAAATTTAACATACCATCAAAATATGGAATCATCCCCAGCCCCACACATCTTAAAACTGTCCATTTAGAAAGATAATTAAACAGTTAGAGAATGGGCACTACTTCCAATCAATTTAATTTGCTTGAAAACAATTACGTGGAAAATTTTGACCATGTATATCAGATGGTCAAACCCACCGATGCTTTTTTACAAATTATGCATCTTACGCAATTTCCTATTACTCAGATAATTGTAGATTACTCAGATTATCTCAGATAATTTGTCGGTCTTAAATTTCCGAACAACTTAAATAGCCAAGTATTGACCTATATTTTTCTCTCTTTTTCTGAGATTTTAATTTATCAGGGCTCCTTCCATTGATTGTCACAGGTAATTTTTCAAGAACCTTTACGGAAGACTATCTCTAGGTCTCTAAACAGTAAATGAAAGTGTCCTGGAAAAAGCTAAAAAGGTTCCAATTCTGGGTACCAATTTTAGTTCTATCCGTTTCAAACGTTTTTAAGCGACTACTCGATGAAACAAAAGTAAACATTTTAATCACCAGCAGCGGGAGCATTCATTTAGTCTCTATTCCATCGTCAATCATTTGTTTCAAATGACTTCAACAATGTTGCCTCCCGTAAATTCATTTTACAACTCTTTAACGTCGCAGTTTTCAAAGTCATGTTTGCGTAAATTATACGGACTTCTATTAAAGTCCGCGTTTCTTCGCGAGATACAATTCATTAGATTTAAGCACTGCGAGAGCTGGAGGTTATAATTCATCGGAAAATTTTCTTGTTCCATTTCGAGCTGCAATATTGCGTCAGCATTCTTGAAATGTTTCATATTAAGAGAGGGTGTTATCAACAAATGAACTTAATTTCTCGACGGATTTAATCACGGCTTAATTGAAGACAAATTGCGCTTCAAAAGAGTAACATTTTGAAACAATGCAGTGATACGTGTGGGTTGGATACAATCCAGGGATGAAACCATCATTTTGGTACCTGATATTCCAAGTGTAAACTTCAGGAAAAGTAATAAGCTTGTCATTTTATAGGAATTTCAAAGTGAGTTGTGGTTAAAGTTCGTTCTGACGCAAAAGAATTTCGATGCTGTCCAAAATTCATCGCGGTTACCGCTAAACGTGACCTTTTTTATTTTATGCTAAACTATAATATATAAATACAAAGCCATAACGTAATGTAATCTGGACGTAACTAGTATGAAAACTTTACATGATAAGTAACATTCAAGCGACTGCGGCATAATTTTTTTCAATACTATTTGAAATCCTTTCTAAAGTACCCGTGGGTTACCTTTGTGTTTGGCTGATGCACTTTTGTGTAAACCGATCACTTAATGTTTCCGTTAGCTCTCTTACCTATAGATGTACTGATTATTAAGAAATGGAAGGCAAATACTTATATAACTCACTGGCAAAAGTTGTTCTTTCGTAAGTCTCTTAGAAGTGAGATGTCACTTTAAAATAAAGTGAAAGAGCATCCAGTCGCAGGACAGAGCTATAACGGGAGTTTCTATTTATATTCTAAAATAATATTTCTTTTGTCTATCCATAAAAATCAATATATTTCATTTTTTAATGAAGTTTACTCTTGGAATATTTAACACTACAATGCACACTTAAAATACTCTATTAATACATTTTTAACACCATCAGAATTCGAAAGAATAACAGTATTCGAAAGCACAAAGTACACATATGATGTAACAAAAAGATAAGTAATTTTATCAAAAGGGTAGCATGGATGGTTTCCAATAATTGACATTTCTCTTAGACATATACTATTAAATTATGATAAAAATTTCGACTTTGTTCCCTTCGTGCTCTATTGACACAACCTGGTTGCTGAAAAAATATACTTTACATAAAGTCGCTTTGACACTCCCAGCAGTCTGAAAAACAAACTTGTATTGGAGAGGTAAAAAAAAAGCTCTGTAGGTATTTCACTCACCTTCCCGAACTGTTGGAAATAATTTTTGACGTCGTCGAGCGTAGTCGGTGCTGAGAGACCACCCACAAACACTTTCTTTGTCCTGGTTACCATCTGGAAAGAGGAAAAAAAAAAGGTTATTAACTTTCAAATGTCAGTAAAAGTGGAAAAATCGAAGAATTTAATTTTATTTTACAATACTAGCTGAATACCCGTGCTTCGCTACGGAGTACATTCAAATTAAATACAATGGTCAATGTATGCAATTAATGGAAAAAAAATATATTTAAAAAAAATCTCGTAACGGATATTTATATGGACAAAATTATGTAGAAGAAAATATTCAAATTAAATACAACGGTCAATGTATGCAATTAATTTGTATGCTTAATATCTATAAAACACACTAATTTGATTTATTTTTATTTTTTAATCACTAATTTAATTTATTTTTTTAATTAAATTCTTAAACTTCCATCTCAATTAGTCTAGTGGTTAAATTTTATCTTTTACCGTATTATAATATTTTTTTGTCAATTTATTTCGTTTTTATGCACGTGACACAAAAATAATTTAAAGTATCACAAAAAGAAAAGAAACCCCGTGATCAGCATTTAATAAATTAAATTCTAAAAATGAATCTTTAAAAATTCACCAAAAATAAAAAAATAGAGGAAAATTATTCGAAAAAGATTTCATTTTAAAGGAAATTTTATGACCTTTCTCGTGATATAAACCCTCAAATTCTTATTTTAAGTGCAAACTTAAAAAAAGTTACAAAAACAGCTTAGATATTTAATTTAAAAAAATCAAAGAAGAATTTTTTAAAAATTTCTTAGTTCATCCGTACACTATAAGAAGAATCGCCATGCAAAATGTCAGCCCTTTAGGTCCAACGATTTGGTCTATGTGTTATCTATCTCTCAGTCAGTCAGTCACGGAACTGTTTTATATATACAGATAATGTAATGTAATCTTCAGTTCGACTGATTTTACGCAGCAATCAGTTCTTTTAATCGCATTCAAAAGGAATCCAGGCACTCATCAGGACATTCGCTAATCCCCATACTACATCAGGAAATGTTCACTCTTCTATCCAGGTTTATCTCAGGAGATATTTCCAATATATTTACCTGATTTAGAACGAATAATTATTTGATTCAAAATGAGTTGTTATTGGTTGCATCTGTTTTAAGAAAACATTACTTACGTACTTTTTCTGAATTCATCTCAGTTAAAATTAAATATTATTAAAACAAATTACGCAATCGGGTGGAAAAATGCAGGTTTTATGTTGTTCTTGTATGTCATTATCTTTACGGGAATTCTATTATAATTATTCTTTTGATATACTATATGATATCTCATAAGGGCTTGACACACATTTCGGCTTTTTAAATCCTATATGACTTTTGACAAAGTAAATCCACTCTTAAATTGTCTAAAAACCAACAGTGCCAATTTCGTGTGCCTTTTTATTTATTAATTGGACTTCATATCCGCCAATCTGTTGAATAAACTCGAACTGAAAAATTTTCTTAAATATTAAATAGTTTGGACAAAACTGTACAAACTTGTGAGAATAGTTTCCGAGAACAGAACATTTATTGAAAAGATTTGTCTCTGTAAAGAAAGGAAAAAAAAGTGAGGCAAAAAGGAATTCGAGAATATCCTAAGGTAAAGCGGATAAAGAAAACAAAAACCCATTTTTATCTAATTTAAAGATGCAAAAACTTTAAGAGAATTACCGACCGTGGGCAGAGTTCACTTTCGTCTAGTAACGTGCAACAGTACGCTCTTACGAACAGAGGGACAACAAAGGAATTTTCTCTGGCCGAGTCGATGCTCGAAAAATGAAGCTTTAGCCCTCCCCCCGGCCCCCCAAACCAAACAAACCTCCTCCCGTTACAAGTAAACTTGTGCGACCACAGAGGCGAAATCCAAGCACCCTCTCCGAGTATCGTATGCCCTCATTTGCACACATTACTTAAATAAACTCTTAGTGCGATGAGCGGGGGCTAAACTCACACATTATCTGGTTACTCTGTTTTGTTTCGGGCGGGGCTCAAATTTGCGGAGAGAGAGAGAGGGGGGGGGGAGGGGGTGCGAGAACAAATGCAAACAGGGGGTCGCAGTTTTAGAGCGTTGTCATCGAACAAACCGGTGTGTTTACGTCGAGAAATAAACGCCGCTTTGCACGGTTATTATCTTTCAAGAGCACGGGAAAATGTAAATGGGATTATTTGCATTAGCAAAATCATTCTCTCTCTCTCTCCTAAGCTCTTGCTCTTAGACGAGGGGATTTAATGAGGGGAAGGTAACACCACGGTCGAACTCCGTGGATTTGCCTTATCACAGTTTCACGGAGGGCACATTTCACGGAACCTGGCAGGTCAGATTAACAAGATTAGGGCACAATAGTTAAATTTTCAGATCTTAAAAACTAATTTGGCTCCATAATAACGAGTTCCCAAGCCCCCAGGGCGAAAGCTCAGCCACTGTGTATGGAGTGGTATTAGCTATTGAAATATACTGCTGAAAATGACTCCCTTTAGGTGAAATGTGATGTATCATTAGAAATCGGTTTCTTATAAAACATATCATCACATGCTAACAAAGTTTTAAGGAATGTCCATACGGGTTTGTTCGCGGTATTTGCATAAATTAAAATCGTTCAGTGTGTGTGTCTCAGTTTTAGTCGGGAGACTGTTGATTTGAGTTAGCAATCTTAAAAAAAATGCATTAGAAGAAAAAGAAAATGTACGTGGAACGTGCATGCGTTGCAGGTGAAACTTATCGTATACGTAGCACACAATTCTGAATACATTTACACATTTCTGAATTGGGTTGACGGTCACGTTATCATCTTTTGCTCGGTGCATTGGCTTTGCTTGGATGGCGAGAAACTGATTTCTATCGCCAACTGATGTTTGACACACTAAACTTTCGCCAACGAATGTCCGACGCCCAATACTTTTCATTTTTAGCTTGACTATTCTATTGAAACAATTGATTCATCAACTCAATAACATTGACACTGCGTTAAAAATCCGTCTTCGACACCTGGGCCTCAGTAATATTAGTACAATTCTATTACCATTAAAAGGAATATTTAAGCACGGTAGAAGTGCCAAGAGCTTTGTTTATGACGACGATGGCGAGATAATACCATGTCAATGACCCTAAAAACTTCGCACCTAAGATCTGGATCTTAATAAATTCTCGCATGATGAAAGTGAAATACATTTTTTAAAGGCCCGAGATAGCCAAGTGGTAGCGTGTTGGACCTTGGACTGGAGGTACTCAGTTCGAATACCGACGGACGCCATTAAATACCTCTGTGTGTAGGCCAGATATGGGCACGTTAAATCTGTAGACCGCAAAGTTCATGTATGAAGTCAGAGAGGGTGAGGTGGTATGCAGGCCCAGATTTCCGCATGGGCAAGTGGGGCACTTGCCCAGGGCCCCCAAAATTATGGGGCCCCCTAATTTAGTATAAAGTTGTACATAGTTTTGATAATTTGTTTTTTGGTTAATATAGTAAAGAGGTGCAGTGGCGGATACAGAAAAAAATCCTGGGTGGAGCACAGTGCATCCACTATAGTGAAAGCATGCTTACGTCCATAAGCGTTTCTGGTTTAATTTTTTTTTTTTTGGGGGGGGGGGGGAGGGGGGAGTTATAATAACTCCAGACTGTGATTTATTTTGAATTTCAAACGAAAATTTCATGAATTTATTTATTAACATTAAAAAGTAAATTAATTAATTACCACTTCTTATTAATATTCATTATTTTCTTCAAATTTTTGACTTGTCGGTCGAAATTTTTTTTGAATTTCTGGTCCCGATTTAAGGGAGGCCTGGGTGAGTGTCCCACATGTTTATGTGGAAATCTGGTCCTGAGGAGGGAGGACATGCCTCCCTCTGGATCCTTGAAGGGGGCCCCCAAAGTCTGCTTTGCCCAGGGGCCCATTGTGTCAAAGTCGGGCCCTGGTGGTATGAGCCCACCAAATTTCGCCTCTGAGGGTGCTCGAACTCAACTGTGGTGTCAGTCCATTCACCGGCAGGTATTCAATCCTGGAAGGACTTAGCAGCTATGGAGGGACTTGTTTGGTGCACAGGAAGCATTGGGAATACACTTTATAAGCACAGCGCGTGACGTGTGATCACGAAAAAAATTTTAGGTAGTCTCTTCTAACGAAACTACCTCGGGTTATTAACGTAGGATTATTTATCGTTGCTTAGCTCTTTTGTATATATATATATATATATATATATATATATATATATATATTTATATATATATATATATATAAATAAGTATGTATCTATCTATCTATATACACAGTCCAGTCATATTAGTGTGACCACCGCCTACTTTTGACACGGACGTTAAATAACCAATCGCAGAAGGTAAGTGTCATCAGCAAATTTGGTGGATATATAAAGTGTGTTGTAGGCATTCGGAAAACATTTCAGTTCTTGCAGTCATGTAGAAACGGAGCGATTTATCCGACGTCCAATAGGGCATGATCATTGGCTTTCGGGCCAAGGGTGGAAGCATTTCCGAAACGGCTAATTTTTTAAACTGTTCATGGACCGCCGTGGTAAAAGTATACCGTGCATGGCAAAATAGCACTATCCAAAATCAGCGACGTGGCAAATGTGGTGCACCACGGACCATAGATGGCAGAGGTAAACGACGGCTGCGGAGATACGTTCGGGCGAATAGACGTGCAACCGTTGAGCAACTGACCGTCCAGATGAATCAAGGGGCTACCAACAGTGTCTCCACAACGACGGTTTAGCGAACGTTGCTGCGTATGGGCCTCCGCAGCAGACGCCTGGTTAATGCACCTATGCTGACTGCTGTTCATCGACGACGAAGGCTGGAATTTGCACGCCAGTACCGCAACTGGACTTCCACTGAGTGGAGACAGGTGGCTTTTTCTGATGAATCACGTTTTATGCTCCATCGGACGGATGCACGTTGGCGTATACGGCGTGACACGTCTGAAAGCAAACACCCTGCAACCATTGCCGGAAGGGTCCAAGCTGAAGGAGAGAGCATTACGGTCTGGGGAATGTTTTCGTGGAACTCTCTGGGTTCACTCATCATTGTGGAAGGCACGATGGATCAACACAAGTATGCATCTATCCTTGCGGACCATGTTCACCCCTACATGTGAATTGTTTTTCCTCAGGATGATGTCATCTACCAGCAGGACAATGTGGCGTGTCATAAAGCTCGCAGTGTACGTGCGTGGTTCGAAGAGCACCAGGATGAGTTTACTGTACTTCCTTAGCTAGCAAATTCCCCGGACTTGAACCCAATCGAGAATCAGTGGGACCACCTCGATCCGGTTGTTCGCGCCATGGATCCTCACCCGCGTAACCTAGCGCAGCTGGCCACGGCACTGGAGTCGGCATGGCTCAACATCCCAGTGAACACCTTCAGGAAACTAACTGACTCTCTTCCTGCACGTCTCGCAGCTGTCCGCTCTGCGAAAGGTGGTTATTTTGGATTTTGACAGGTGGTCACATTAATGTGACTGGACTATGTGTGTATATATATATATATATATATATATATATGTATGTATATACAGTGGAATCTCGATCGATCGTTCCCAAACGATCGTTTTCCCGTATGCATCGTTTATTTCATTCAGTCCCGAATAAATTTCATAGAAAACAAGCAGAAACAGACCGCATGGATCGTTCCTCGATCCATCGTTTTTCCGCAATATTCGTTCAGAATATCGCAGCTTTTCATTAATTTATCGGATCGATCGTTTTTTCATAATAACTGAATCTGAAATATAAATGTCTGTATTGAGCTTGAAGGACGCTCTAATTGAACAATGAGCAGAACATTTGAGATGCACGGTATCGTATTTTTGTTCTTTCCTGATTAGCCTGGTTTCTCAGAATCGTACCACTCCCATTATTTGTTCGTCGTTGGTGTTCCTTAATTCTTTAGCCCCTGAAGTATAATATTTTCGGCAACTCATTCCAAATTCTCCAACTATTTAACATTTCTGTTCTTATCAGTAATGGCTCACAGTCAGCCGACCTGAGCGGTTCCTGCTGTCCTCTGGCTATTCTCTTGGCTTTGGGATGGAGGCGCCCTGGTGTTTGAAGGGTGTCAAAAGTTTAGGATTGCTGCAGTCTACACTGGCCAGTGAGGGTTTTACCCGGAAGCAGAACTTTCTGGTGGTCTTCTATCGCCGCGGACCGGTCAACATTTGATAATTTTACCATGGTCCTCTGAGGAAGGACGTTGATTGTTTATATTTTTGATTGTTTTGATTTAATAATTGATGTTATTATAATTTTGATGTATAGATGACGTTACGTTTATTTATTGTTCAATAAAAAACTCGTTTTATTTATTTATTTTTTTCTTTTTTTTTCTTTCTTTCTTTTAGGAAAGCGCATTTATTTTCAATTTTATGAATGCAAATTTAATTCATAATCTTGAAATGTTTAATAAACAATAAACAAATTTAAAATAGTTATAAGATTTCTTCTGTTACAAAGGTATAAATTAGCCCAAACCCGACAAAGTCCCACAAACCCGAGAGAAATACACCCCAGTAAATAAAATGGAAATAATTTAATGTCCCTTGGGCGGCCCGGTACCATTTGATCCATGGACCGGTACCGGTCCGCGGCAAGGGGGATGTGGAGCACTGTTGTATCGGACCCCATCCAGTGCAATGTAATGGTTCTAGTTACAAGCGATTCACAGATGCCGCTTCTTCATACTCTCACACAATAACCAATACCGAAAGGAATGCAATTTGCAACACAGAAAAAAATATTGTTTACTTGTGGAGAGAAAACCGCCAAAAAACAAACGAAGATTAAATAATTTTATTTCAATCAAAATTCCTGTGTACCTACGTGTATTTCTTTATTAATTATTATTATCTTGGATTTCAGTACAACTTTGTAATTTTATCTTCAGTTACACTGCAGGTATGTATCCATTTATGTATATGAGTAAATATATTTTAAGGATATCAAACTTTAAGGAATGCTAATACTTTTTTATGTTCCCGCATCTATCGTTTTCCCGCATCCATCGTTTAGTTCAGTCGGTCCCTTCGAAAACGATAGATCGTGATTCCACTGTGTATATATATATATATATATATATATATATATATATATATATATATATATATATATATATATATATATAAATTTTGACGCATTTTGGTACTTTTCTGTTTAACCGTTTACTGCTTGCCCAAGCGATGCAGACTGGGTTTGGCGTCCTGCCAAAATTATAACTCGCGACGCAGGACATCTGAAATTTTGCTTTCCGAAGGACTCTTATGGAGGAACGTAATCCTACATTAAAAAAGAAGAAAGAGTAGGACCCCCCCCCCCCCCTCCTCTTATTGCAGCTGGAAGGGTTTCACTTTTTCGCCTCGTCCGAGCAAATCGCTGCTACCGTGGCTAAAGATGTTCTACTTCAATAACAGTACAGTAAAGCCTCGTTTATCCGGCCTCGTTGATTTGGATCTTCGGATAATCCGGATCAGATTTGTAGACATTTCTTATTTAATGTTCCTATTAGATGATAATTTTTAACTATGATAGCAAGAACGTGACTACAAGTACGCCAAATATTCGCTTTTTAGTTTGATTCAATGTACAGTTCCTGCATAGATTGTACAATATATGATGGTAATAAAATGCTTTTTGTTGAGTTTAACAAAGCTTTACTAGACTTACCAATTCTTTTGTTAAGAAATTATGTGAAAAGTTATTTTTATATTTTTTAAACAATTTTATGTAATTTTGTTACAAAACATAATTTTTTTATAGTAATAAACGGTCTGCTTAGTTAAGGATTTTGTTTTGCTTATTACCCATATTACCCGGATTTTCGATTGTCCGCATTGTCTATGGTCCCAGTGAGTCCGGATAAACGGTGTTTTACTTACTACGATGTTTTAGTTACTACGATGTTGAAATTTCAAACGATATTCTGAGAATTGTGATACGCATTTTGGAAATTTTCTGTTAGCCGGACGAATTTGACGTTCGTTCTTGCAAGTATATGCCATTGGAGAGAATGAAAAGTAGCCAGGATTAAACAGACAATAAACATCCTTCCAAGGGTCCTTTTACCACCGACATTAATCTGCTGTCAATGTAATCAGTAAGCATGAATCATGCGGGAGAACACCATTAAATTCGGAGACTCGTCTAAAATAACCCCGAATACATCTAATATAGGTGAATAAAAATTGGAAATTAACTAGAGAGTACAAAAGATAGAGTGAAATTAGGGAATACATATGGCAATATTGAAAACATCGAGGAACGTCCCGCCATCATTTGGAATCAGGGAAGAGTTCGGTATCCTGTGCCGCTTGGAGCTATTTGGCGCGGTTTCTGAGTTTTCCGCCAAACGCGCAAAACTCAGAAACCGCGTGCATTCCATGTACGGGTGTTCATTCCACGTGCATTTACGTGTACGGGTGTTTCCAACTATAAAGTCCGTGGAGATACTCGTACATACGAGCGAACATAGAGAAAAAAAAAGAAAGGTCTGGAAAGATCGTCAAAAAGAGAGGGCTCTTTTTGATGATCCAAAAGCACAATAATCCATCGGTGGCAAGTCAGGGGATTTTGAAGGAATATGAGCAACCACAAGCCTATAGGTAAAAGGATTTTAACATTACACTTTTCACTATTTTAAAAAATAAAATGCTTATTACCTTGTTTGCAGTCGACACAGAGGTATTCAAGACATAATTTTTGAAGTAATTTTAAAAGTACGTATAATATCTTCTTTGGCAGTCTTTCGTAGTTCTTTTTCCAGTTGAAAGCAATTTTTTTTCCTTTACTGTTTTTGCATTTAGAAATGCGAAGTCCATGATTTTTAAAGCACATTTTATATTACAGAATAGGAGTTTTTCTCTTCGGAAAGAGAAAAAAAAATATTGGCCTTCCATCCACGCAGTCACTTTACACGCGCCATTTTTAAAATAGACAAAAATAAACTGCAGCAAACGATCATTAAACTTTGATAAAATGGGACGTTGCCAGAAATTAAAAAAAAATCCTTTTAAGTTTTTTTCTCAATAAAATCGTTTGACAAATGTGTGAATAACAGCAGTATTATTATAGAAATGAGTCACTGGAAGGAAATTTCAGGTGACGTCACTGAGATGCCACTTCAAGATGGGAGGGCAGAAAATAAATGCAAAAAAATTTATCGTTGGGCTGTGGTATGCATTTCTACGTAAGTTTTAGTAATCTATATATTCAGCAACAAACGTTTTGCCCTCAGATTTAGCACGAAATGAGGCAAGCTGCGTGCGCCTGCCTTATTACGTGTAAATTGATTTAAATTCATATCGATAAGTTAAACAACCTCTAACTTCCAGTCTTATTTATATATAAATACTAGCTGAAAACCCGCACTTCGCTGCGGAGTACATTAAAATTAAATACAACGGTCAATGTATGCAATTAATGCCAAATATATATATATATATATATATATATATATATATATATATAATAAATAAGACGATCAATCTATACAATTGATATAAAAAACAAAGAAATATATTTATAAAAAATCGTAAGAGATATTTTTATAGACAAAATAATGTAGAAGAAAATATTCAAATTAAATCTAATAGGACATACTAAAGGATATAGTATATTTAACATAGTACAGTTTGAGGAACATACCTTTAAGGGCCTGTTCACATAGGAGTCCGTTGCGTTGCGTTAAGGAAAAGATGACGTTAAGACGAAAATTAACCAATCATATGCCTCCAAACGATTAGCAATGAAATTTTTAACGCCTATGATTGGTTTATTTTCGTCTCAACGTCATCTTTTCCTTAACGCAACGCGACGGACTCCTATGTGAACAGGCCCTTACTGTATTTTAATATTTTTTTGGGATAATGTCCAATCGTCTGCCGAATTAACAAGGGGAAAAATATTTTTTTGTCTATTTCATTGTTATGGACGTGACGATAAATTTATTTAAAGTACCAGAAAAAGAAATCACGTGATCAGCATTTATTAAATTAAGTTCTAAAATTTAATCTTTAAAAATTCACCAAAAATCAGAAAATGGAGGTAAAGATTCGGAAAAGATTTCCTTTTAAAGTAGTTTTTATGATATTTCTCGTGATATAAATTTTATAAACCTCAAATTATTATTTTAAATGCAAACTTAATAAAAGTTACTAAAACAGCTTAAAAATTTAATTTAAAAAAATCTAAGATGAATTTTTCAAAAATCTTTCTTATTGCACCCCTACACTATAAGAAGAATCGCCATGCAAAATTTCAGCCCTTTAGGTCCAGTGGTTTGGTCTGTGCGTTGTATGTCAGTCAGTGAGTCAGTCAGTTACGGAGCTGTTTTATATATAGTATAGATAATTCACTTTTACTTTTCAACATTCAAATCCTTTCGGACACAAAAGAAAACAAAAGCCCGTTTTGCCATCTCGAAAATAATTCCTGTACCGTTCCTACAAACATGGCTGCGATGTTTTGAAGAAGGAAAGAATAACAGTATTCATTGCTTAACCCCGACTGACCCGCGGCAGAGGGCTTGAGCCGTACTGGAATGAACACATCCACGCATAGAGAATGAGGGCGACGTGAGGAGAATGCGTGCCCGACAAATTGGCTATTCCGTTCGTCAAATTCTGATCAGAGATCTTTTTATTTTTTCCACCATTCTCTGTCCATTCACAATCCTGATGAAAAAAACATTGCATCGATAACTCTGAAGTAGTCCCAAGCAGAAAAAAAAGATAAACTTTCATTCTCTAGGTAACGAAAATCTTATTTTTCTTTAGAGAATCTTGTACTGCAAGAATAAAGTAGCATCACCTAATTTTACGGGCTAATTTCATGAGTCAGGAAAACGTATCAAAGGGCAAGGAAAGAATAGACTTTAAACCTATATAGTGGTGAGCCTGACTGATTTTGATTAACTATGAGCATTGATTTTAATAGTGTACCAGTAAGGTGCTAATATAATCTAGAATTAAGATAATTCAAATGTTATTATAAATATTATAAATTCCAATATTTTATGCATACATATACACACACACATACATATATATATATATTATTATACATCCCGAACATAGTGCTATTTTGGCCCATTATATCTGATAAATAATACCCATAATGAATACCCTAATTGGAACTACCCAACGATACAAAAGCGTAGGATATTATAAATTTTCATTCAATATTTCACAGAATTTTGACTCTAGAGCAGGGGTCCCCAACCTTTTTGTACCTAAGAGCACATTCTAGAATACCGGTCGGACGGCGGGCACCATTTATTTTTTCAAGGGGAATTTATAGTTGGACATAGTTAACAATACATATACATAATATACAAAAAAAACATATAATTCCAAAAATATAATTAAACATAAAAAAATTATTGTTAATATTCTTGTGTAAAATAAATGATCACTAAATAATGCATACAAAATCTACAAAGCATAAAAATTCTTTATAAAAAACACCATTTCTACTTTTGTGCGGTTAATCATTAAAAATAAGAAAACTTTTACATAGCATTTTATTGAAAATTGAAATATTTTTATCGTGGTCGCGCAGCGGTGGGCACACGAAAAACGATTGGCGGGCGCCATGGTGCCCGAAGGGCATAGGGTTGGGGACCCCTGCTCTAGAGAAAGGGGCAGCACACATAACAAAGTGACACGAAATTTTTCAATGGAGCAGCATTTTCTTCAGTCCTTATCAAAGGGGAGAGGAAGCAAAAATGGTGCTATATTACTGAATAAGATTGTTTGTCGGTTACAGATACTCTCCTTAACTAGGCAAAGACTGTGGTATATTACTGCATGAGATTGCCTGTGCTTTACAGAAACACTCTATAATAAGGCAAACATGGTGCTATATTACTCAATGAGATTGATAATCTCTTTAAATAAAACAGTTCAGTAAATGACTGACTGACATATAACGCACAAACAGCTGGGCCTAAAGGGTTGCAATTTTGCATGGCGATACTTCTTATGGTGTAGGGGTGCACTAAGAAAGATTTTTGAAAAATTCTTCTTAGATTTTTTAAAATTAAGTTTTTAAGCTGTTTTTGTAACATTCTTTAAATTTTGCGCTTAAAATAATAAACTGAGAGTTATAAAATTTATATCACGAGAAAGATCATAAAAATTCCTTTAAAATGAAATCTTTTTCGAATCTTTACCTCCATTTTCTGATTTTTGGTGAATTTTTAAAGATTAATTTTTAGAATTTAATTTATTAAATGCTGATCACGTGATTTCTTTTTCTGGTACTTTAAATAAATTTATCGTCACGTGATAACAACGAAATAAACAAAAAAAAAATTCTTGCTAATGCGGCAGACGATTGGACATTATGCAAAAAAATATTAAAATACAGTAAAAGATATGTTCCTCAAACTGTACTATATTAACTGTACTATATTCTTTAGTTTGCTCTATTAGATTTAATTTCAATATTTTCTTCTACATTATTTTGTCTATAAAATATCCGTTACGATTTTTATATAAATATATATATATTTTGGCATTAATTGCATACATTGACCGCTGTATTTATTTTATATATATATATATATATATATATACTTACTAGCTGAAAACCCGCACTTCGCTACGGAGTACATTCAAATTATATACTATGGTGAATGTCTGCAATTAATGCCAAAAAAATAATAAATATATATATTCATAATAAATTCGACGATCAATGTATACAATTGATGTAATATATATATATATTTATATATATATATATATATATATATATATATATATATATATATATGTAGAAAGCAGAACTGAACTCTTAACTATGAACGTTAAACTTCATGAAATGTTATTTGTAAACGCATATTATGTCTGGCGCAAGAGGGCGCCGCTAGCACGAACATTATCACGACCCCTCTACTCTGTTTGGGGAGAACATTAAGACTCCCGCTTTGGATTCCGTCGTGGACGGACTACGTTTTTCTTTCAATTCTTTCTAAATAAATGTAATTGTTTTTGTTATTTACGATGGTTTCTAGTTAGTTTATGTTGTGGATCTTTTACTCCAACCCCGCGCCCACAGAAGATGGTGTCAGAAGAGGTATTAGATATAAATTAGAAAGAAATCTACGAGAACACGACGCGAATCTCCATCAACGCATTACGATGCAACGGACTCCGAACTAAAGTAAGACTATTTTTATGAATTACGATAGTGACTGTTTTGTTTCTTCGAATTACGGCTAATTACGATAATTCTATTTATACGATTTACGATTAATTACGATTTTTGCTACGATTAACGACTCTAAATGGAAAAAAATGAAATTAGCTGATATTCCCCGAATCAAAGCAAACTTGAAGTCTGCTTCTGTTAAATCTATAAAATGTTTGCATAATTTTGTTTATGAAACTGAAGGTGACCGATTAAACCGGAAACGGTTACGAGAATTTTCTGGCTTTGACTACCAGAAAAACGACGAACATTATGAGAAGAAATTAACTTTTGCTGTGAAAAACGTTAGGCTTGCTAATTTAATTACAATTTGCAATATTTTATGTATTGATTGTGACGGAAATGAAACTGTTCTCGCTACTCGAATTCTCGATAGCCTATTAGATATTGAAACGCTTAAAAATGATAATTTTGAATCTGATAGCGACGATGAACACGTGAATGAAGAAATTCGTAGCGAAGTTAGCGAATTAACCCGTGTAGAACCATCAGTAGATAAATTTTCTAAATTTACTATTTCCTATCATGATATCGAAGACAGTTTGAGAAAGTTTGACGGGAAAGATAATTATTCCATCGAAAAGTGGACAACTGATTTTGAAGAAACGGCGAGTATTTGCGCATGGAATGATCTTCAAAAATTAATATTCGCGAAACGATCATTAACTGGATTAGCAAAACTCTTTATTCAAGGTGAATCTGGCTTAACTTCATGGGCTAAGCTTAAATCAGCTCTTGAACAAGAATTTGCCTCGAAGTGCACAAGCGCCCAACTCCATAAAATGTTGACGAAACGTTATTTAAACAACGAAGAATCTCTGCAGGAATATTTTCTGGTCATGAAAGAACTTGCAAGCAGAGGTAACATCGAAACAGAATCCCTAATTCAATATGTTATAGATGGTATTCCCGATAAACCGTCTAACAAAGTAATTCTTTACGGTGCGAAAGATTTAAAAGATTTTAAGGAAAAATTAGGTATTTACGAAAAAATACGAAATCATACTACGATTCCATATGAACCACAAACAACAAAAAAGAAAAAACATTTCACCCCTCTTTCAGACGTGTCTCCCCGCTTTCAGCGTTGTAAAAACTGCGGCGATAAAAATCATAGTGTTTGTCCGTTTAAAGACCGAGGAAGAAAATGTTTTAATTGTAACCAATTTACGAATGACCACGTTTCTGCTAACTGTCCGGTGAAAAATAATAAAACCCCTGAAAGTCAAGCCATGAGTATCAGTCGCAGTGTTCCCGAAGAGAAAAATTCTCTTGTGCAGATAAGCGTCAGGTTGAACGGTAATGAGCTGACGGGTATTTTCGACAGTGGTTCCAGTTTGCATGTAATACGATCCGCTTGCTATGAAAGACTGTGTCTCCCAGCTGTTTCTCCCCCCGCCATAAATCTAGTAGGACTAGGCTCTAAGAATGTGCTTACCAAGGGTTCTTTTATGCATAGCGTGGAAATCAACGGTCACTCCTTCGAATTGCTGTTTCATGTTGTCCCGGACGGAGCAATAAATTTTGACCTTATTATTGGTACCCCTCTGTTAGATTTAGCTGACGTTATTTTGAAAAAAGATTCCTTAATTATTCAGAAGCCCTCCAACACGAAAAACTTTTTATTGTTTATAGAAAATTTACCCAACTTTGTTACTAACGAATTAGATTTAAACCACATTAACGATAAGCAAAGAAGAGACACTATTTTTAAACCTGTATCTACATATACGCCAAACAAAACTGAAACCGTAGATATTTCTAAGAAGATAATTTTAGACGACGATATAACCGCCAAAATTAAAGCTGCCCAAAAACGAGACGAAAATATTGAAACGATTAAAACCTTGATAGAAAAGGGAAATGATGAAGAACATTTTGTCAAAAATGGAATTTTATATAAGTATAGAAATGGAAGAGAACTTTTAATGGTGCCTCAAGAAATGGAAAAAGAAATAATCAAACGAATTCATAATAAAAATCATTTTGCATCATCCAAGACCGAAGACGTTTTAAATCAAAATTATTACATACGTAATGCCAGAAAACAAATTGATAACGTCATTGCCAACTGCGTAGAATGTATCCTATGTAACAGAAAACGTGGCAAAGGAGAAGGTTTACTTAATCCTATCCCAAAAGAAAATTCACCGTTGAGCACGTATCACATTGACTTTATAGGTCCTATGCCTTCTACGAACAAGAATTATCAACATATTTTCACTGTTGTCGATGCCTTTACGAAATTTGTATGGTTATACCCAGTAAAATCGACATCGTCACGCGACGCAATAGAAAAGTTAAAGCTACAACAAACTACCTTTGGAAATCCTTCACGAATTATCAGTGACAGAGGAAGCGCATTTACTTCGAATGATTTTGAGACCTATTGCGTAGAAGAAGAAATAGAGCATATTAAAATTACAGCAGGAATTCCCCGTGGTAACAGTCAGGTTGAAAGGATGCATGAAACTTTAATTCCTATACTCTCTAAACTTTCAATTTTCGATCCAACGAAATGGTACAAATACGTGTCTATGGTTCAACGTATAATGAACAGTACCGCTTCTCGAAGTACTAAATTCACACCATTCGAACTGTTGACAGGCGTGAAACTAAGAGGCATAACAGACATACGAGTGAAAGAAGTCTTAGAAGAAGAGTACCTTAACGCGATGATGAAAGAGAGAGATAAAATGAAGGAAGAAGCAAGGCAAAATATTCTTAAAATTCAAGAAGAAAATCGGAAATCCTATAATAAGAAGAGGAAAAGATCGTACAAGTACAAAGTAGGAGAACTGTGTGCAATCAAGCGCACGCAGTACGGAACTGGAATGAAGTTACGACCGAAATTCCTAGGTCCCTACCAAGTGACCAGTGTCAAGCCCCATGACCGGTACGATGTCGTCAAAGTCGGACAACACGAAGGTCCCAACGTCACGTCCTCCGCTGCCGACTACATGAAACCGTGGCATCCCCACTATCCCGATTCAGACGACTGACGAGTTATCCCGCCATCCGATGTCACCACAAGAGCACCCCCTGCATGGTCCCGTGTACTTGATGTCAGCACCACCGCATCCCCTGCATGGTCCCGTGTATTGTAAGTGTGTTCCATTTTATTTCTTTTTCAGAGACTGTCAGTGCCTATTGCTTAATGTCATCCGAGGCCGCATGACAGCTAGGATGGCCGATTTGTAGAAAGCAGAACTGAACTCTTAACTATGAACGTTAAACTTCATGAAATGTTATTTGTAAACGCATATTATGTCTGGCGCAAGAGGGCGCCGCTAGCACGAACATTATCACGACCCCTCTACTCTGTTTGGGGAGAACATTAAGACTCCCGCTTTGGATTCCGTCGTGGACGGACTACGTTTTTCTTTCAATTCTTTCTAAATAAATGTAATTGTTTTTGTTATTTACGATGGTTTCTAGTTAGTTTATGTTGTGGATCTTTTACTCCAACCCGTGCCCACATATATATATATATATATATATATATATATATATATATATATATATATATATATTTATTTATAAAAAAATCGTCAGGGATATTTTTAAAGACAAAATAATGTAGAAGAAAATATTCAAATTAAATCTAATAGGACATACTAAAGAATATAGTACAGTTTGAGGAACATATCTTTTACTGTATTTTAATATTTTTTTGCATAATGTCCAATCGTCTGCCGCATTAGCAAGAAATTTTTCTTTTGTCTATTTCGTTGTTATGGACGTGACGATAAATTTATTTAAAGTACCAGAAAAAGAAATCACGTGATCAGCATTTAATAAATTAAATTCTAAAAATTAATCTTTAAAAGTTCACCAAAAATCAGAAAATGGAGGTAAAGATTCGAAAAAGATTTCATTTTAAAGGAATTTTTATGATCTTTCTCGTGATATAAATTTTATAACTCTGAAATTATTATTTTAAATGCAAACTTAAAAAAAGTTACTAAGACAGCTTAAAAATTTAATTTTAAAAAGTCCAAGAATTTTTCAGAAATCTTTCTTAGTGCACCTCTATACCATAAGAAGAATCGCCATGCAAAATTTCAGCCCTTTAGGTCCAGTGGTTTGGTCTGTGCGTTGTATATCAGTCAGTCAATCAGTCAGTCTGTCAGTCAGTCAGTCTGTCAGTCAGTCAGTCCGTTACAGAACTGTTATATATATATATTTGGCATTAACTGCATACATTGACCGTTGTATTTAATTTGAATATACTCCGTAGCGAAGCACGAGGATTCAACTAGTCTTAACAGACAGCTTAGGAGTATAATTTAAAATTTTAGCTTTAACATTCAGGACGATTTTTTTTTTATTTTTCGATGACGACATTCTTTCTTAACGGTCGAACGATAATCAACAATATCATTGTTCCGAAATGGTGAGTTTCTCCTCCATCGAAACACTGCTGGAAAAACACCAGTACATCGAAGACTCATTACGCTAGCAACTGTCCGGGACGATACTGAGCCAGAACGTGACACAGGCATCCACCGAGCGAGATCTGTCGCCGAATCACTACTCTCTCTCACTCTGACACGGCTCATTAATTACTATTTTTTTTTAACTGCGAGCGCACTCCGAGAAATCCGCCACTTTCTGACACTCCTCCATTTTATGTATGAGTAAATACAGGTTCCGCGCCATTTCTTCTATTTTATGTCTCGTTTGCATCATTAACATTAATTACGGGTTTAACCGATACAGATACGCTGGAAGCGCTCTCTCTCCTCGAATCGTGGGTGACCGCCTCATCGGAGAGAGGGGGAAAAAAAGTAACGGAGAAAACGATATTCGGCCCCCAGACAATAGCAGACAATGATGGACGTGACAGGAATGCATGCGGCAGTCTCTCAGTCCAATTCATCAGGGCGAAAAAGCAGGGGTTTCTTTTTGGGCCCTCTCCTTTTTTGAGGATTGAGAAACAAAATCATATCGATCGCATCGTCTTCACACGAACTGTGGCGCGGGTGCATTGTGGGTTGATTTTGGTGGAAATAGACTCCTGTAGTAATTTTGGACTTTTTTTTATCGTCACCACTTTGGGTATTTGATGACACCCGTTGGTAATCACGTATGAAAGCACAATCCAAGTTTTCCCCATTTCTTAAAAAAAAACTGTACTCCCGAGTCTGCACAGTCTAGTTACAGTCTATTACAGCCTATTTACAGTCGACAATTCCACTTTTGTTAACCTGTCATTGGTCGCGCTATGAGCATTTCTCTCACTCTTGTCATATAAATTGTACCCCTTATTTGAAAGTGACCCTGGGGACACCAGCCCCTGTATAGCTGACTTTTAGAATCCCCTCAACAATCTGTTATCAGTTACGATAAGAATCAGGTCATGTTTGACCTTCAAACAGCCTGCTATTTGCTTAGGTGTCATTTTATGTGAGCACTTCTCTCATCGCGCGACCACTGGCGTTTGCATCATGTGAGAGTGTTTCTCACCAAGAGACCACCAGCGTTTCTGTTATTTTTATAGATAACGCGATGATTTGAGTACGTTTATCGCCTAATTTTATTTGCAAATTTTGTTTGTTTGTAGCGCTAACAAAAATAAAAAAATAAAAATAAAAATAAAAAAGAAGTGCCACCTATCTTTGTGAGTACAAAATATAGGGACGAACGAAGCAGTATGTTTGCGTTTTCGTCAACTGGCACTTTAGTGTCTTTATTCCAAAGAAAGGCAAAAATGTTCTTCTGTATTCCTCTTTGCACAATGATAACAAAATAGGTGAAGATTCTGGCGTCCTCTTTAAACCAGAGATTATTACTTTTTATAATCTCACTAAGCCCGTCTGCACACGGAGCAACTCAAAAGAAACTGATAACTGACTCAAATCACAAACCAGTCCGTGATGAGTCGCAACCTATGTAATTGAATGGAGCCACGCACACGGCGCAACTGGTTACAAACCCGTCGGACGGGTTTGTAACCAGTTGCGACGACAGATGGTTTTAGCATCTGGAATTTTGCTTTCCGGAGGACCGTTATGGAGGAACGTAATCCTACGTTAAAACGGTTAAACTGAGAGAGCAAATAACTTCTGTTATGCGTTAACGAACGCAGGGGCAAAAGAATTCCTTTTGTTTAGCTGTTTTTAGGATGTCAGATTGTGTGTCTAATCAAATATTGGATTTACTGCTCGCAGAGACGGTGGTACATTTGAAGAGAACGCTTGGTTTGGAGCTCTACGGACAAGTTTTGCTACACAAAGACTTATTATACCGGGACCTACTGTGTAAAGCCGATTCCGAGCGACTACAAACATTCATGCTAACAGTGGGACTCGAACCATGCAATGCCTATGTACTAGACATTTTGCCATCGCTCGGCAGTAGCACATTTGAAGAGTTAGTGAAGGAAGTGATACGGCCAATGAGAATTTCGGTGAAAAAGGGCTCTGTGCACGCTTCTGAAGTTTTGAAGTCTGTAGAGAATTGACCAGCTGTATTGAGAGATCAGACGATCATGTAGCACGTTAACTGTAAATATGTCTTAGATGTCTGTCCTTGTTTGTTATAATAAGTGTTGTGGCTGTGAACCGAATACTGTTTCTTATGGCTGCTATGTACTAAGAAAAAAAATCGTATTTCCCTTTTCCTCTTTTTGTTGTGGGAGCAGTCCAGTTGACAGTTCGAGAATTTCACCCCCCTTAGGATTGACATTTTGAGGGATTGTAATGGCTCTCTCTCTATAGGGGGGGGGAGGTTAAGCGCTGCCCCCAAATTTTGTGTTTAAAATATATTTTTGTCAACTATTTACAGGTACATAAATACTGGTAATCAAATAAAATTGGTATTGTCAGATAGCCTGAACTTTTCTGCAAAGCGCTGCAGGATTCATTTTATAAATTTCGTCCACCGAAGGAATTTATGAGCTTTAAAACACACTATACCAGATTTTCCCCGAATAATTTAAATTTTCAACTATTAATTGCATTTTTTTAAAAAACGAAAACTGTACACAAATGTAAAATTTCTTTCTGTATGGCGGAGTACAATTTTTTTTGAAAAATCTTAACGTCCAAGTTCTTAATCCAATCTTAATCCAAGTCGGCAATCCGTGGACACATTTTCTCTATAGGTTAACATTGAGGTGAACGAATCCAATAGGGTTAGTACATAGCAGCCTTAACGAACACACATCAGATAAAATTTTGAAGAGAAGTCTGCTTTGGAGCGTCACAGGAAGAATCAGTTTCCGATAAAATGTCTAGTGACTTCAGTTGACATAATAAAAGAGACAGTAGAATCATAATCACAGTAAAGGGGAGGAAGAAAGCCTCATAGCTCTTCAGCAGTCATCTGCTGAATGTAGCTTTTCTGCTTTTTAACATGTATTTGATTGAATGAGACGGGACAGGGAATCGATCAATGGATCTCGGTGTTCTCAAGAAAACTAAAAACAAAACAAAACACAAGAAACAATTTTACGGACAGTTAAAAACAGAAACTTAAAACACTAATTTTGTTTAGATTTTAATTATATTTTAAATATATTTGGATTCAGAAAAATTTTGATATAAATTTTAAGGAAAATTAATTCAAGCGAAAAGATTAATTATTTAAAAAAAATAAAGATAATAAAAATGGAACACGTTTAACATGTGCTAAACATTTCATTTATTTGTTTATTTCCAAACGCTTTTGCACAGAGATATAATTTAAAAGGATTTTCCGTTGTTGCATATCATTCTTATGTGTCATTTATACGTAATTAACAGTAATATGATTTTACTTCGAGCCCCCAACCACTACGCCCCGTTACCCAAGTCCCAGACAAATGACGCTTCACTTTTAATTAGTGAATACCTTCAGCAACGGGAGATAAACAAATTCCCCAAGGAATTTAAATTTTTCCGAAGTCAAAACATTTAATCTTGATAACGAACTGGGAATGAAGTATTTTTTTCGACATGCTCGCCGGGACGAATTATTAAACTTCTGTTTCCCGTCGTCGCTTCATTTGTGCTTTGAAAGCGAAGCGTGGTGCGTCTAAATTTTCTCACATGCAGCATTTCTTGTGTTCTAACACTTAAAACTTCATAATACTAGTTTGTTCGGAAAAATTAGCGAAAATGATTTATTACTGTTGTTGTAATAGGCACTTACTTGTCTACCCATCCACAACACGAATTAGTTGGCTTCTTTCTTATGGGAGTACCATATAGGTGAACCAACATAGCTTCCTAACCTCAGCCATGTACTCAGAGAATCGGGAATCGAACCTAGACCCTCGCAGATGACGCATTCGCAGATGACGCATGAGAACGCCCATGGGCCAAACCACTGCGCCATAGGGAATTGATTACTGCTTCCAAGCAAACTAAATTTGAAAAAAAAAAATCAGATGGACTCTTCTAACGAAACTATCGCGGGTTATTAACGTAGGATTAGTTATCGTTGCTTACCTCTTTTGTATGTATATATGTATCTATCTATCTATCTCTCTCTCTCTCTCTCTCTCTCTCTCTCTCTCTCTCTCTATATATATATATATATATATATATATATATATATATATATATATATATATATATATATATATATATATATATATATATATTTATATATATTTATATATATATATATATATGTATCTATCTATCTATCTATCTATCTATCTATCTATATATATATATATATATGTGTGTTAAAATTTTGATACATTTTGGTATTTTTCTGTTTAACTGTTTACTGCTTGCCCAAGCGTTACAGACTGGGTTTGGCGCTCTCCCAAATTTATAATTCGCTACGACGGACGGTTTTAGCGTCTGAAATTTTGCTTTCCGGAGGACCGTTATGAAGGACCGTAATCCTACGTTAAAAAAAGATCTTTGGAGAAGTTACTGCTAGACGTTCTGGATATTTCGAAAACTTTATAAAGGAAGTAACGCAACATCGCGATCAAGTTCAATATCAAACGGATCTAACAACTCTCATTTTGGATGATTATCTTAGGTGTTGCAAGCCCGTGTATATTGTAACATTATTTGACTTTATGTGCAATGCCAATCAAATCCCATGCAAAACCCAACAGATGCAAAAAAATCCGAGAATATTTTAAAATGTTATCCCATGTTGGTTATAATATTTTATTTTTCAGATTTTGAAATCAAGCGGGGTTTTTTTTCCCAACGCTGCGGGTACTTTTCTATCGAGAAGACAAAAACTGGTCCCATCCACACCGCGAACTGATTGGCTACTTGTGGCTGGAAATCCAACATTATACAAGGCAAACTACAGGGTAAAAGAAAGTTAGAATATAGTTCCTTAATTATAAGCACCAAACCAACCCTGACGAATGATCGCAAGAAATGGTAACAAGAGATAGTCACTGAGATTAAACAAATTTCACGGCAACGTACGTATTTTTTATTCGAGAGGCTACTTGGAAGGAAATATCTTCAGGGGAAAACTCAGAGTGCAGCTTAACATTCTAAAGAAATCCCCCCTCTCTTGCATAACTGTTGAAAATTGTATGAAAAATGAAAAAAGAATTGTATTCGTGTCATCCATAAGATGGTGTTAGATCTTCAAGACATATTTGTCGAAAATAGTCTTAAATAAATGTTTTTATTTTAGCTGAATTTTTTATTAGCCGTTTTACTTTGAGACTATAAACAAATGATTGTACTCCGCAGTTAAGAATCCTTTAGCACAGAAGGCGCAAAAGAACTCAAGATGTGGGCTGAAAAGTCAGCTGTCATAAACAGAAATTGGCTTCGTCGTTTCAAAACGACAAGTTTAATAGTTTACAAAATCCGGAACAAAAAAATTTAATTGTTCCAACTTTTTGTCCAATTTCTAAAAAATTCCTGTATTTCTTCAGTTTCCCTTTGTTACGAGTACAAATTAATCCCTAGCCTTCTTAAAAATCCCCAATATATTTTCTGTGACGCGTGACTGCAGCGTCACATACGCGTCACAGCCATTTTAGACTTGGTAAAACAGATGCTTTAACGTTTGCGATTATTACCATGTTTTTATTAACTCGCTGTCTTGTTTGTTTGTGTGTTTGTCCAGTACAAATCTGTCAATAAATTTTTAACTAACTTCCCAACTAGTTAGACATTTGAAACTTTTAGAATAGCTCAGAACACGATGGCAGTGCATTATTTTAATACTTTTAGCCATCTTTAAGCAGCATTGAATTCATTTTCAGTTAATTTTGTTTTGTAAACTGGTGTAGCCATCTATCGTCCGGGACGGGAACGAAAAGTTAAACGCAAGTTAACTTCAAATTCTCGAGCTAAACGGCTGATTACGCTTTTGATACCTCTTTATTACGCATTTGATCATTTTCTTTCAAGTTGATGGGATAATTCATCAAAAAAATTTTATAAAAGTATTTATTAATACATAGAATTGTCAAGTTTATATGATTCAACAGAAAATTTAAAAACATGGTATATAAAAAGTTTTTTTTATCTTGTAATTATTTTTACGTTAACTTTGTTATTGATTTTAGTTTTATTTGCAACTTTTAACGTAGGATTACGTTCCTCCATAACGGTCCACGGTAAAACAAAATTTCAGACGTCCGTCGTCGCGAGTTCTAATTTTGGCAGCGCGTCCAACCTAGTCTGTATCGCTTGGACGAGCAGTAAACAGTTAAACAGAAAAGTACCAAAATGCGTAAAAAAACGAGGGAAAAGTAAGCAACGATAAGTAATCCTACGTTAATAACCCGCGGTAGTTTCGTTAGAAGAGACTACCTGAATATTTTTTTGTTATTGTTTATCCCGAACATTTTGGTTATTCAGAAAAGATTAAACCCATTTTAGCCTCTCAAAGGATTCATTGGGACCGACGTAATTTTTTAAACGACAAGTGGGCCACCGATCCACAAAAAGTTAGGAACCACTGCTATGAACAAAATAGGGAGGGAATTTGTGTCCTGCATATTTGTCCAACATCATGTATCAGCCTTTTATACAATTCTTTCGGCACAGAACAGATTAAAGGGCAGGCGAAACATTTTGTCAGATACTGTCACATTTCGCAAAGCGAGTAAAATATAATCTGCGATCCTATAAATCGGAACATGCGATACTTTTCAGTTCATCGCCTATGAAAATTATACGCCGCGATGGGGAATGATTCTTTCCCATCGATAGATACACTGCGGACTCGACTAGACACGACTGTCCATCGGCACGTGATGGATGAGATGACCACTGCCCTTTTCCCATTCCTGTCACGTCCGCTGCTTATGCATTCCGGGGGGACGTGCATTTCTTCTTTCGGGAGTGGACCACGGGCGTGATAGAGGGAAAAAAGGGCGGCCTCCGGAGAAATCAGCTTATCTGTAAGGAACTTGGAAAGGGAAAAAAAATATTGGTTTTAATGAACAAAGTGTTTTATCCATTTCGGTCACTAGATCGAGTGATGAAAGGATAGCCCGCTTATTATAATACCTGCTCAAGACATAAATTGGCAAATTTCCTATTTAATTTGGAATTAAATTATAGAGACGGAGAGCTGTCAAAATATTTTTTTTTTCAATCTGATTGGCAAATATTCTGAGACATTTCCCCCTACACACCGCAAGTTTTATTTTTCTCTCTCTATCCATATACACGTGATGGGTGGGCTAAAAGTATCTAAATCTTATGTCTTATTTTTACGGAACCAACCCTTAGGCCGTCTGCACACGGAGCAACTCAAAAGAAACTGATAACTGACTCCAATCACAAACCAGTTCGTGATGAGTCGTAACCTATGTAATTGAATGGAGCCACGCACACGGAGCAACTGTTTACAAACCCGTTGCTGACGGGTTTGTAAACAGGGTAAGTGTAACGCTCCTAAGCAGGCGTCACTTTATAACATTATCTGGAGTGGGTTCTTTAAGAAACAGCTCAATTCACAGCCACAATATTTATTTACATCAAACAAAGACAGACATATTTACAGTAACATCGTCGTTTGATCTCTCAGTCAGCACTGGCCAATTCTCCACACTTCACTCCAGAGGCGCGCACAGCGCCCTCTTTTCCCAAAATTCTCATTGGTCGCAACATCAAGTTTTAATATCAATCATAGATTTCTATCATAGTAGCATAGATTTCGACGTGTACACCTTTTGTAGCGCGACAAACATCTAAATGGTAATCCAGTTCTCTCCAAGTGTCTCGTAGCATATCGGGAGTTATTACACGAATTGCTTGAATGATACGCTTCTTCAACTCATCCACAGTTTCACTTTTTATTTATATACAAGGGATTTAATGAATACCCAAGCAAAAAAGTCTGATAACTCCTGATATGCTACGAAACACTCGGAGAAAACTGGATTACCATTTAGACGTTTGTCGTGCTACAAAAGGTGCACACATCCAAATCTATGCTATTAGGATAGAATTCTATGAATGACATTAAAACTTGGTGAGATGTTCTTTCTATTTAAATAATTTTTTTATAAAATTCTAATGGGTAGTTCCGTAAAAATAAGTCATAATTTTTAGATACTTTTCGCCTGGACATCCTGTATATCTATATATAAACACTCAATGTTATTTTTTCCATGTTTCCTTTTTGAGAACGATATCATACTCTCTGAAGTATTGTATAAACGTTCTGCCTTAAAAATTATAATTAATTATTGCTAAGGCTGCTAGTAGAACAGGATTCGCTCAGCTCGATAGTGATGTCTATAAAGGCAATGTTTCCTATGATTGTCCACTTGGATTTAAATTTTTTTAAAATTGTACTCCGTAATAAAGAGACATTTTTGGATTCCTTAACCCCATAACGGTCGCATAATTTTCAAGAACACGATAAAAAAAGTTCCTATTTTTTCCGGAGGATTCCATTTATTTCTTGATCTGCCACAAGTTTAAAAAACCCATCCCCAATTACATTATAAAAAGTTTGGTGCTGCCATCTGGTATGTAAAATAAGAAATAAAAATTTTTCAGGGTAAATGAAATGGATTGTTTTTAATTTTTTTTTTGGTGTGTTACTTTTGAACACTCCGACCCGGAAATACCACGGGCACGAGAAATAGAGGGCAAATCCTCACCCCGTAATTTTGACGGGAGTGAGAAGGAAGGGGTTAACTTTTTCCTTCTTTAAAAGAAACGACAATAACATTTTTAAATTTGAAATATATTGAGTTATGTATTGGGAATATTGAGTTTTGAACGCACATGATATGCTATGGTGAAAACGTTACTAAAATGAATAAGATAGCAGAATCAAATATTTCTTTCAGTATGTCTGAATACAGTTTAAAAAAAATGTTTCAATCCATGTCAAGTCTACAAAAATTGGAAACATTTTCTCCATAGATTAACACTAAGGTGAGCGAATCTGCTACCCATGGGCTGCCACTCAACAGCCGTTATTACACAAGTTTGCTTTGGACCCAATGAGAGTTATACAGGGTGGCTAATAAATACTGTGACAAATATCGAATCATTTAATTACACACAGATGAAATAGAAAATGGAAAATACAACAATTTTATGAACATTATACATGAAAGTTTACCATGAAATAATTTTACTCGAATCGACCGTCATCTTCATCGATTACTAAATATAATCTCTTACGCCACTGTCCTATTGCGGCACGAATCATTTTATGAGGTAATTTGTCCCATTCACTCCGTAGGGAAGCTTTGAGGGAGTCCAAACTTCTGTGCTGCTTAGCATTTACTTTAGACTCTAAAATCCCCCAAATGCAATAGTCTAAAGGATTTAGATCTGGTGAAGAAGGTGGCCAATCTTCTTGCTTGATAAACGTCGGGCAATTGGCATGGAGCTATTCCTGTGTTGTTTTGGATCGGTGGGACGGTGCAGAATCTTGCGGAAATATCCAATTCTTTTTGGGATACAATCTGTTAGCATATGGTAATAAACGTGTAGCCAATACTTCCTGTTTGTAATATTCAGCATTGATTTTTACCCCTTTATCGATGAATTTCAGAGGCAGTTTTCCATTGTGTGACACTGCAGCCCAAACCATAACAGAATTCTTGTTCTGAAAGCGTATAACAGTTCGAAGATTTTCAGGTATATCCTCGAAGGTTGCTGAATATACAACATCATTTTTAGCATTATAACTTTGTTCTGTACAAAACAGCTTCTCATCAGAGAAAATTATTTTTTCAACACTTTTGCTACCGTGCCGGTTCAGCAATTTCTTACATCTTTGTAACCTTTTTACTATTTGTGCAGTAGTCAAACCTTGAACTTTTCTTTTGCGATATGGGCGAAAACCCAGGTCTTCATTTATGATAAGTTGCATAGTTCTGCGACTGATGTTCTCTTCTGCAGCCATTTTATTTGCAGAACGTTGTGGATTTCTTCGTATCTTTTCACGAATTCTTTTGATACGTTCTTTTGTACGAACACTGCGTGGACGACCGGACCTTGGTCGATCTTTACAGCTATTGGTATCCAATAATCGATTTATAGTCCTATATATAAACGTCCTATTAAAACCAAGGCATTTTAATTGCTTAAATATTTTACCTGCAGAAAATCCGCGATCAAAAAGCTGTTTAACCATTAACCTTTTGGCTTCCATCTTTAAAAATATTCTACATGTTTTACTTTAAACAAAAATCGTCTGCGTTTACAAAAAGTTGCCAATCACACAAATAGATAGATAAATTGTTTTTCCAAAGGCTTAAATTTAACTCTTATTTTTTGGAGTGTTACAGTATTTATTAGCCACCCTGTAGTTCTGAAACGGCCGATTTTATTAGGAATAATTCAAAATGTGACTGAGCTTTTTTTTCCGTCAGACTCGTGTGTTCCAAGCTGAACCTGCATTTATCAAAACGGTCATCGTTGTTGAACACTCCATTTGGCGAACTTCGAGGAGTACAGGTTTAAGGTAAGCCAACGAACGAAAGCCCTGCACCAGACAGGGATTACTTTTTCTCGTATTCGGGATTTGTCCCGTCTGGACAATTTAAAAGCACAAAAAAAATACTGTCATCGTCCCGCAGGGCCAAATAAGCCTGCGCAAAACGTGGCTCGAGGTAAAGCTATGTAAAAAAAGTTCCCATGCAATTTTGATATTTGGATGACGGGAGGCTCATGCATATGAAATGTAAAAAAAATGGAAGAGATTTACATCCCGAGAGAAATGAAAATAAATGCCCGCTTATTTGCAAAGATAAAGGTATGTGCATTTCGAATTCACATATCGCATATCGAATTTATACACTCATGGACAAAAAAATTAGCGCACCAAGAAATAATTGAGGGATCGTAACGAAACTTGCAATGAAGGTACATGTCGGGGAGATATGCAAATGATTAGAAATGCAGCGGGATTGCGCATTAAGTATAGCCGGTAGAGGGCATTGAACATCGTACTTTGTGGAGTATAAAACAGGTAACCAAAGCTTGTTTGAGTGTGCTGAATCATTTTCAAAGGAAGAGCTGAGATAGACATGCCATTACGCCGTGTTCAAAGACAATATAAGCAGTTGTCGCAGTTTAAAAGGGGGAGAATCGTCGGGATGATGGAAGCTGGGTGGTCAGCTAGGCGAGTAGCTCGTCAATTAGGCCACTCTGATTGTGTTGCGAGGAGGTGTTGGGACCAGTGGACCCGAGAGATGTCATGTACACGAAGACCAGGCTCAGGACGCCGTCGACAGACCAGTCGTCGAGAAGACCGCCACATCGTAAGAAATGCACGCATACAGCCAACTGCTTCATCGGCCGCCATCCAGGCACAGGTAGTACCTTCACTAGGGGCCTCTGTGTCTTCTCGAACCATACGAAGGCGCCTGGCTGAAGGACAGTTGGTATCGCGGCGCCCATTACGTGTGCTGCCCTTGACGCCCACCCATCGACGCCTGCGTTTGGTGTTTTGCCGCGCACGAGGAAACTGGACTACAGCGGAATGGAACCAGGTCGTCTTTAGCGACGAATCCAGATTCAATCTCGGCAGTGATGACAATCGTGTTCGTGTGTGGAGAGCCCGTGGTGAACGCTTCAATCCTGCCTTTGCTGTACAGCGACACATCACTCCCACAGCTGGTGTGATGGTAATGGGTGCCATTGCCTACAATACACGGTCACCCCTAGTATTGTTCCGTGGCACCACGACAGCCCAGCGGTATGTTCATGAAACCCTGCAACCACATGTTTTGCCACTCATGCAACGGCTCCCAGGAGCCATTTTTCAACAAGACAATGCTCGGCCTCATACGGCAAGGGTGTCACAAGACTGTCTCCGCACTGTTACTACCCTTCCTTGGCCTGCCCGATCCCCAGATTTGTCTCCAATCGAGCATATCTGGGATCATTTGGGACGACGAGTTGGGCATCCCACGAGTTTGAACGAACTCGAGGCAAAGTTACAGCAAATATGGAACGGAATGTCTCAAGACATCATACAGAACTTGTATGACTCAATGCCCGATCGTATCGCATCGTGCATTCGCGCTAGAGGGGGTCCATCGGAGTATTAACTCCTCCGTTCTTTTGCCTTTTTCTCTGAAATAAATTATCCTTTTTCTTTGATTTTCTTATCATTTACTTATATCAAAGTAGTCATTACGTATGTAAAATTTCGTTTCATTTTGACGACTCCTTCTTGGTGCGCTAATTTTTTTGTCCATGAGTGTATATCATACATCGCATTTTCATACTGTGGAAATAAAACGAATAATTGGGCGTTGAGCCGCATTACCTAGTCAGAGCCTTTTTCGATGAAACAAATTTGTTTTAATGTAAATGCAAGATACCAATACTTCCAATGCACCATACAGGGCCCGACAGAGCAACTAAGACCTTTCGCAGTTGAATCCCTGCCGGTTGATAGGTTGCCTTGATTTAGTCAGAGAACCCCCAGGGGTGACATCTAAGAGGGTCATAACCTCCTCCCACAAATGAGGGACTTTCCGGTCTACATATTGAGCATACCAAAACCCAGCGTATGCACTTGAGCATTCAGTGGCACTTGTCGGGACTCGAACCAAACACCCTCAGTACTGAACCCCAATGCTCTAACCGTAAGGTTGTTCCGGGCCCAAAAATACAATATTAACTCTTTCACGACATACTTTAGCAATGCCATTCGATATGAACCCAATCTTAAGACTAAACATAATGATGAATACGATTAGAAACATATGATTAAGAATAGCTGTAGCTCCAACCAGTTAACGATCAGGGTTTTAACAACTGCTAGGGTAACCGGTATTTTTAAGGGTGATCAAAATGGGTGCCAACTTTTTAATTGGTATTGGACGATAATTAGAAAAAAACTGGAAAGCCATATGTAACAAGACTTAGGACTACCCGTATCTATGGCCCCGATTACTGAGAGCTGAACAGGACCTGCAGCCTCCAGTGGACCTAGTTAAGATTGATCCGAACACGGATCACAAGTAGCAGCAACAAATAGCTCTAAAATCACCCTATGTTTGATATCCCGTGGTGAAATTTCAACGGAACTTGTTTTATCCTGTTTTTACTCATTTTACGTCCTTCCTCTTCATAAAGATGTAAACAATGTTCTGTTGGAATATCTCGTGCACCTCCAACTACTCATTTCATAACTTCTCTTAAAATGAAGCACAATGCAGAATTGTTTACACAGACATTTCTGCTCTGTAAACATTTCTGCACGGGTTCCATTTCGGCTTGCACATTACAACAGAAAAGAACAAACGAGCAGATTGGAATATTCTAGGGAGAAAAGTGTACGTAATGTTTGGGAGTGGCCCGGGAGCCAAAGCAACGGCTAGGGAGGTGGTTGTCGAAACGATTACCGGGTCTGTTCGTGGAGTATTAATGCTTCCTTGTCGTGTTCCTATTGCAGGTTCTATGCTTGATGACCGCCGACACTATTTTTACTCACAGATTCCATCCGGCCCCTCCCATGTGGCGACAGTATTCTAAATCGGGAAGAAAACACCAATATCTAAAATTTTTACGATTTCTTTACGAACGTACCATATCCTAAAATCGCAGTCCAATCTTTGGGGGAGGAATTCGAAACAGATATTCAGATATTGTTTAAAGCAATTTTCAAAATATGAGTTAAATCAAACCACACAACTTATCTATATATATAAAACAGTTCCGTAACTGACTGACTGACTAACTGACATATAACGCACAGACCAAACCGCTGGACCTAGAGGGCTGAAATTTAGCATGGCGATTCTTCTTATAGTGTAGGGGTGCACTAGGAAAGATTTTTTTTAAAAATTCTTCTTAGATTTTTTAAAAATTAAATTTTTAAGCTGTTGTTGTAACTTCTTTTAAGTTTGCATGTAAAATAGTAATCTGAGGGTTATAAAATTTATATCACGAGAAAGATCATAAAAATTCCTTTAAAATGAAATATTTTTCGAATCTTTACCTACCTTTTCTGATTTTTGGTGAATTTTTAAAGATACTTCTTTAGAATTTCATTTATTAAATGCTGATTATGTGATTTCTTTTTCTGGTACTTTAAATTAATTTATAGTCAAGTACATAACAACGAAATAGACAAAAAAAAATATGTTTTTTCTTACTAATGCGGCAGACGATTGAACATTATCCAAAAAAATATTAAAATACAGTAAAAAATATGTTCCTCAAACTGTACTATATTAACTGTACTATATTCTTTAGTATGTTCTATTTGATTGAATTTGAATATTTTCTTATACATTATTTTGTCTATAAAAATATCCCTTACAATTTTTTTATAAATATTTTTTTTTGTTTTTTTCATCAATTGCATACATTGATCGTTGTATTTATTATATACTAGCCGGGCTTCGCCCGGCTATGCTCGGGCTTCGTCCAGCTAAGCTTAAGCCATCAAAGGAAGACGATGAATGAGTCAAGTGAATGAATGATTCAATAGTTGTTTACAATCCAAGAGGATAATTTGCCGTTCTTCGCGTTTGAAGAACCGAGAGAAAATTTGTGTTAAGTATCGTTCTGTAAAATTCAATTTAAAATCGAAATTTTAAGATAGAGACTTGAAATGAGGTTTATATGAATGAGAAAGCATTCATCTTCCAGATGATGTAAATATTTTCTTTGTAAGATAAAAACTCGAAGAGCATCGACCGTAGATCCTCAAAAGTGAGTAAATTTCTCGAAAAAGTGGATTTAATATTTTGATGAAAATATTAGTCTGTTTTAAATTATTTTTTAACAAATGAGGTCTTGTTTGAAGGAGAAATGTCTGTAGTCTTAGACTGTAAAAAGATCAAAATTCTACGATCATATTTTGTCGCGATATGGTAATCTGAAGTTAAAAAAACATAAAATATCCCACAAAACATAAAATAAAAAATTTTCTAGAATAAAATTTAAAATTCGGGCTTCGAGGTGCACTTTACCATAGTCTGCACTACCCGTGTGCCAAATTTCATGGCTGTAAGTTTCATAGGCCGCACAGACGCACACATTGAGGCGGTACACCCGGAGAGTGTGACCGACAGACAGACCCGGACCTTGCTTTATTAATATAGATATACATAGGAATCTCTATCTATCGTTTTCAAAGGGACCGACTGAACTAAACGATGGATGCGGGAAAACGATAGATGCGGGAACATACAAAAAAGTATTAACATTCCTTAAAGTTTGATATCCCTAAAATATATTTACTCACATACATAAATGCATACATACCCGTAGTGTAACTGAAGATAAAATTACAAAGTTGTACTGAAATGCACGTAGATACACAGGAATTTTGATTCAAATAAAAGTACTTAACCGTCCTTTGTTTTTTGGCGGTTTTTTCTCCACAAGTAAACAATATTTTTTTTTGTGTTGCAAATTGCATTCTTTTCGGTATCGGTTATTGTGTGAGAGTATAAAGAAGCGGCAGCCGTGAATCGTTTGTAACTAGAACCATTCCATTGCACTGGATGCGGTCCGACATAAGACCACCAGGAAGTTCTGCTTCCGGGTGAAACACTCATCGGCCAGTGTAGAACTGCAGTAATCAGAAACTTCTCACACACTAGACCAAACACCAGGGTGTCTCCATCCCAAGGCCAACAAAAATGCTGACTGTGAGCCATTGCGGATAAGAACAGAAATGTTGAATAGTCAGTGAATTTGGAATAAGTTGCCGAAAATAGGGTACTCCAGGGGCTAAAGAATTAAGGAACACCAACGACAAACAAATAATGGGGGTGGTGCAATACAGAGAAACCAGGATAAACAAGAGAGAACAAAAATACGAGACCGTGCATTTCAAATGTTCTGCTCATTGTTTAATTAGAGCATCATTCTAGCTCAATCCAGACATTTATATTTCGGGTTCAGTTATTATAAAAAAACGATCGATCCGATAAATTAATGTAAAGCTGCGATATTCTGAACGAATATTGCGGCGAAACGATGGATCGAAGAACGATCCATGCGATCTTTTTTGCTTGTTTTCTATGGAATTTATTCGGGACTGGGTGAAATAAACGATACATGCGGGAAAACGATCGTTCGGGGAACGATCGATCGAGATTCCGCAGTATATATATATATATATATATATATATATATATATATATATATATATATATATATATATATATATATATATATATATATACAGTGATTTTCGCTTATAAGAATCACGTTTGTTATTACTGTTTTTGATTCTTATAAGCGGTTGATTCTTATAGCCGAAATTTAGGTTTTTGGACATATTTCATAAAAAAGGATCGAAATTAGACTCTGCATGAAGGACATCACCAATCTAGTTTTTCGTAGGAATAAATATATGTACAGTGGTACCTCGACTTACGAGTTTTTCGAGATACGAGCATTCTCTCGGCAGATTTTTTGCTTCGAGTTACGAACTAAAATTCGGGTTACGAGCAAGCTTCAGATATCTCTCCGCTAGTTTGCGCAGCGAACGTCATATTACGTGCTCATCAAATGAGAATACGAGAAGCATATAAATACAATATAATATTTACAGCCTTTATGTACAATTATTATACAATTATATACATATTATTCTAAGACTACTATCCAGTCTCAAACCGAGAATTTAACTCTCAATCCCGGGTGATAATGGCAATTATAGCTATTATCACCCGGGGCTGCTTGCTCTGCCCACACTTGAGTCGCCCTCCGAAACCGAACAGAGTCCAACCTCTCTAGCAGAGAGATAGCTTCAATTCCCTTCCTCACACTCCCCATGGAGTCTAGGGCATGGGATGACCTTGGTCCTAGGATTGCAAGCTTTGGATTGTGAGGAAACGATTTTCGGATTCTGAGAAAGAGGAATCCCGACATTGCAGCCACATTGAACGACGCAATGATCGCCCAGCTTTCGTGTCTCATTCGTTTACTTTAAGCGGCTAGATCGTAATAAAAGTACCAGTTTCGTGCTCGTATTTGTGCTTGCAGTTATTTTGCAAAACTTCATTTTTCCAACCATGGGTCCAAAGAAAGTGATTGCGAAGAACAGTGCTGAGAAGAAGCGGATGATGTGTATTGACTTACCACATCATCCGCTGTGATATCCTTATCTGAAAAAATAAATTATCAGAAAACATGACCAAGGTGTGCGTATAGTCGACTTGGCGAAGCAGTACGATCGTAGCACTTTCTACGATCTGCACCATACGAAAGCAAAGGGATTTGATAAGGGCTATAACTCCCGTCAAGTGCGTTAAAATAATTTCTATGCAGAGGACATCTATCTAAGAAAATATGGAGAAACTGATGATGGTGTGGTTGACGGAAAAGCAGCTCACAGGAGATACCATGAAGGAGGCTATAATCTGCGAGAAGACAAGAGCTATTTACGCTGACTTACAGGAGACCACAGGGACTTTGACGGACGAGGCGTAGGGCGAGCCGTTTAAAGCCAGCCGGAGCTAGTTCGAGAAATTTAAAAAGAGGACCGGCATTTACTCCGCTTTTAGGCATAGGGAGGCGGCGACCGCGGATATGAAGGCAGCTGAGGGTTACCTCAAACTTTTGCTGGAATTATATCAGCTGAAGGATACATACTCCAGCAAATCTTCAACTGTGATGAGACAGGACTTTTTTGGAAGAAGATACCAAGGAGGACATATGACGGCAGGGGAGAATTGGATGCCAGGTTACAAATCCATGAAGGATAGGCTAACTCTCGCACTGTGCTCCAACACGAGTGGCGACTGCAAGATTAAGCCGCTGCTCGTTTATCATTCGGAAAATCCCAGAGCCTTTAATTCACATTAGATTATGAAAGAAAAACTACATGTTATGTGGAGAGCAAACCCGAAGTCGTGGATCACCAGGCAGTTCTTTGTGGAGTGGGGGAATTTGGTTTTGTCCTGTCGTTAAGAAATATCTCCTTGAAAATAACCTACCCCTGCAAGCCCTTCTCGTTCTGGAGAAGGCACCTGCTCACACACCTAACCTCAAAGATGACATCCTCGAAGAATTAAAGTTTATAAAGATTATCTACCTGCCACCCAACACACCTCTATCCTGCAGCCTATGGACCAGCAGGTGATTTTTAATTTCAAGAAGATCTTCACCAAGCACCTGTTCATCCACTGCTTTTAGATGATGGAGAGCACAAACTTCACACCCTTCGAGAGTTCTGGAAGGACCACTATAACATCGTGATATGCCTCAGAATTAGGCTGTGGCCTGAGGTGGTGTCTGAAACAGACTTTGAAAGACTCGGTCCCGAAGCGGCAGTGGTGGTGGAGATTGGATGCCAGGTGAAACCTCTGCAAGTCCATGAGCCTGGATATGGATGTAGGTGACATCAACGAGCTCATCGAGGAGCACGCCGAGAGACTGACAACGTAGGAGCTAACGGATCTACAGATAGAGCAGGACACGGTTTTGCAGGAAATAAGTGACACGGAGGAGGTTATCTCTACAACTGAGATAAAGGAAATGCTGGGAATGTGGGAGAAACTTTCAGAATTCATTCAAAAGAAACACAAAGAAAAGTTGCGACTGTGATATTTAATGACACTTGCGTAACTTATTTCAGAAAAATTCTGAGAGGGAGGTTGATACAGACCTCTTTGGACAAGTTTTTATCGAAAACCCCTGCAGACGAAAGTAAGGAAAGCATAGCGAAAAGGTTTAAAAAAAAAGAAAAGAAAAGAATAAGATTTAATTATTCATTTCAGCCTTTCTCCTCCTCTTCCATCAGGATCTTCAAGTCTGATCTCCAAGATAAATGTTGTACATTACACTTTATAAAACAAGTTTATTGTACTACATTCTATTGTATTGCGTTTTTATACAATATTCGTCATTTATAAGCAGATTTGCCTTATTCAGAAACATGTAACAAAAAACTGCGGTGTTTTGGGGGAGCCCGGAACGAATTAATGGCATTTCCATTCATTTCAATGGGGAAAATTGATTCGAGATACGAGTATTTCGAGTTACGAGGTGCGTCATGGAACGAATTAAACTCGTAAGTCGAGGTACCACTGTATTTCCCAAATAACCCACGTGAGTACAGCACCTCTTTATAGGCAACCGAGGAACGTTTGAACTATATTTTTATATTTATGTATACCACACTTCTTTAGAGTTTCACTATGGAAGAAACAGGACAGCATGGCCTTTTAAAAATCACAATAAAATTTAACAACGGTAACTATAGTTTAGAGCAAATTAATACAGTTCTTCATCATCCGGGAGAGTATTAGGCGTAATTTTTTCTGTGGATCATTCATTAATTACGAATTTCTAAAAACAACTAATGCTTGCTTTATTTTTAGTCCCATTTTTCTGCGCAGGTGTTCTCTGGAACAGCTCCTGACTAAGAAATGTGTTTTCGCTTTCGAAAGTCGAATCCAGGATTTTAGCCGTGTTTTAGCGTGGTTTTTTTTTTTACAATTTCCGGATTATTTTTACGAGTTGTGGATAATATTTTTTTTATATAAACCATTGGACATTAAAACCACTCAAAACGAAACTGTCCATGAAAGTGAAATTGACAAAACCCAAGCCTTCATTTAACTTCTGAGGGCCCAATAAAAATGTCATACCCATAACACAAGGGGGGGGGGATATCTTTCTATGCATGAGATGAAACAGGATGAGTGCAAAATTAGAGAGCTGATTCGAAGTCATTCAGAATGAATTGTCGGAGGGTCGTCACTTTTTCAAATACGCTCATGGTCTCGACTGGACTTTGTTCTCCAATATCGGCAAAGTAGAAAAAGGCGGCAAGTCAAGATGAATTTTGTCCGTTGTTGTTCACAGAGTCACAATGCCATCCAAATAGAAACTGTCGGTGGCAGTAAAGAATTTTTAAAATTTTAAAGGGTCCAGAGCTTTCGAATTCACAGCACCTGTGTTTGGAAATTCTCGACCTCTGCGATCAAAATTATACATCTTCAAGCAAAATCGGAAACTTTAAATAAACACGTGATCAACTCATGTCACATGACAGTGGAACTGTCTCACTCGTTCAATATGGATTGTTAACATGTATTCCAGTATTAAGATTTGTAGTATCAGCGCCTATTACGACCTTAAACCAGCCAAATATCCCATTCTTTAGTTTTTGCCGAGTCCATTTGCTGCGAAAAAGACGCGCATAAAAAATTTATTAGCATGAATAATAATTTAGGGCACAATTATACGCACAAATAATAATTTAAGCACTTTTGGTAGCCTTAAAAAATTAATTTTTAAAATCTAATGTAAACGAAGGGGTTTAAACACATATACCTCTGAAAAAAAACATTTCATACATTTCATGAACATTTTAATACAAAACAGGGTCAGACAAAGAAAAATATGTCCTATGAACTGGCAACTGATTTATGTCAACCCTTTATGACTCAACTTCAATATAATGTAAAACACATTTTGATGTGTAGTATGTCATATTTTTTGTTGAAAGTGTTAACTTTTTCTTTCACTGTACATGTGACGAAGTTAGAAAATGCTTTTTTGGGTGTAGGATCCAAAGTGTTGGACGAAAATGTACTAAAGGACCTTGTATTTGGCTGATTCATTAGAATAGTTTTTAAAACATCAAAATTTCGGCGATGTTGGAAGAGAAGCCCCCTGGTTTCTCTTCAGTCGCTCACAGAGGTTGCCTAAAGGGTCAGGGCCAGCTCTCCCTTATCCCCCCCCCCAAATCAAAATAGAAATTAAATTTATAAAAGTCTTATAGAATGCGTTTTTTTTTCATTACAAAAAATGGAAATTTTGGATATGAACACAATTTTCAATTCATTATATTCCTTATTCTAGGATGGATATAAAAACAAATTTCGATTCATACATAGTATATCGAAATGAGTTTTCATATGCATCATAGAAATGTATCCACAGGCGTTAAAAAATACACAAATGCCTAGTATCACTTATATTCTTTTATGCAAGGAAACACCATCCCTCTGTTGACATTTTTATTAAGAGCTTATAAAATTATATTTTAAAATTTTTTCGTTAGATTTTAACTTTGCAAGTGGATATATTAGTGACATTTATTAATATTAATTAATCTCGGTAACTTTATGTTATAAAAAAAAAAAAAAATCCGATTTTTAAGGATTTGTTCTGGACCTCTCTCGTTCTGCCAAAAAATATTCGGGCTGACCCTGACCATGAAAAAAAAACTTATCGATTCGCAGCTTTTCGTTCGCCATCCCTCTACGTCATACGAGTCCACCGTCCAGCATTAGCAGTGCTGAAATTCGAGTCCCGTTTACCGTCGCTTCCCCCCGCTAGATGGCAGCACCAGTTGCGCCAGATGCTCTCCTATCTTCGCTGCAACATCAGCGGAATGGAAGCAAAAGTGAAACGCAGCGAGTATCGATCGTTCCCCATTGGCATTTGCCGTGAATAAGCTGCTCTAGAGCAAGAAACACACAACAAAGTAGTGGCGGAATTTCGTGCTCCCCTCCTCTCCTTCAACCCTTCCATTCCTCCCCCTCGTACCTCCCCCCTCCTTTTTTAGAGCTTTTACTCTCTGTCTCTTTTTTCTCTTCCATCTTTCCGTCCAGGGCAAAAGTAGGCCAAACACAGAGGGAAATAAAAAAAAAATTGTCAGGGATTCGGAGGGCTGTATATACACTCCATACTCGACACATTGCGTAAACCTGGTGTGGAATATATATGCTTCATTTTGCGGGGCGTATGTATTTCTGGGAGCAGCAACCTCTGGATTTTCTTTCTTTATTCATGATTTAAGAGCAGCTGAGGTGGAATATTTCCTCTGGCGATGTTTATATCGTCTCTCCAAATGGCAAAGGGTTACAGAGATCGTTTGCCAGGACATGTTTTTAAGAAGGGGCATGTTGTTGAGTTCATATTTTCGGAGAAGGCTTCTAGATATTTTTACTCAAGACTGTGCGAATGAAATTAATGTGACGAGATGCGCAGGAATGTGCAAACCTGTACACTAAATTACCAACAGCAATGAAACGCCGCATTATTCTCTTAATCCTTCAGCGGGCGCGTTAATTTCTGGAACACAAGCAGGTGCGCGTGGCACAAAGTGCAACGTCTCTTTCAACCTTGATTATTCCTTTTGTTATAAACTTTTTTTTTTTCAAATTGAAAATAATAATTCTGCGTTTTTTGACAACATATAAACGCTGATAATACTGAGATATATTTGTAATTAAAGGCCAACGAATGCAGATACAATCGCCTTTCTTCATTACTGTCCGGTTTATTGGATCTAAGGAGAACTTGCGAATGGATTTCTATTATGTCCAAAAAACCTGAAAAAAATAAGGAGATTGTCCATCTTCGGGATATGCGGGATACCGTGCAATAGCTGAACATTAGATTGACTACACCAACTCCTGCTTTTGTCGTATTGTAATCCAATATAATCGCCGGTTTACCACGGTTAAATCACGACTACCATTGAAGGGAGAGGAATAGAAAATCAGACCTGCATTAGAAAGGGTGTAGCTATAAACAGAAACTGCTTAGAACATCCAAACCTTACATGTAAAAACAAACCATTAAAAATTACGAAAATGTTGCATTTTTTATACGTGCGCGGCCGCTGAACGGTTAAACTGTCTCAGTATATCGCTCACTCCTTTCAACAGCGTCATATCTCAAAAATCGGCGATTTTTAGCTACGCCTGTTTTCAGAATGCCCTGAAAGCGTAGTATATCCCTGCAAGATCGTCATATCTCACAGCTCAATATTTAACCGCTAGAAAGCAGAAGTAAGGCCGTCTGCACACGGAGCAACTCAAAAGAAACTGATAACTGACTCAAATCACAAACCAGTCCGTGATGAGTCGCAACCTGTCGGACGGGTTTGTAACCAGTTGCGCCGTGTGCGTGGCTCCATTCAATTACATAGGTTGCGACTCATCACGGACTGGTTTGTGATTTGAGTCAGTTATCAGTTTCTTTTGAGTTGCTCCGTGTGCAGAAGGCCTAAAACTTATTTTCAATACATTTCAAACTACTTTTAAACTTTCAAATCCACTGTCCTGAAAAATCTTGTTTTTTGAGATATGACGTTGTTGAAAGGAGTGAGCGATATAACATTTGTAGGAGAAAATCTGAGCATGAAAATTTCTGTGCAGGAAAGCAGTAGTTTCTGGCATAAAATAATTCCCCGTGACCTCCCAAGAACAATTGGCATTGCCTGTTTTAGAATCGTAACCGGACAGTATTATCTCCAGTCGCAATTACATTATATTGGACTATATATATCTGTACTACATTTTGTTGAACTATATATATTATATTGGACTGTCTAACACCCCGACTTGTTCACTTTGTGGACATGGATTTGGCCAGCGACCGCGTCGTGTTTCGTCCTTGGTGTTTCGAGGTTTTAGATCTATGCTTTTATGAGTTGGTTTAAAATCAAAGTTTAGAGCACTGCGGACAATGTCTGATACACAAGGGTTCATGAGACCGTCACCTACAGTTCGAAGCCGATTCCGAACGCAATTCTCCTTTCATTAAATGACTTCCCTGCTTAACTGGACTACAAGACACGGCATGTTTGAAAGAGCAGCTGTGGACGAGATCGAAATTTCCGTCTAGTTCGAGCAGGGCCCGATTATGAACGTTGGGGGCCCTTGGGCAGATGCTATTTTGAGGGCCCCCCTTACGAATATTTATAAAAATAAGAACTATCCATGGACTATACTATTAGAAGTACAAGGTGCATACACCAAGCGTGTGAGGAAAAGTTGTTAAAAATCAGGATTTTAAAAAAAATCGTTTGATTTAAATAACGATTAAAACCAAACAACCCTGCATGCGAGTCCTATATTTGCTATTACAGTGTATGGCTGATAAGATGAAGAATTCATATAATGTTTCACACCAAATTGAAAACACCTTTTACCTTCTGCTATACACCTGATACAACCTGATAGTTTAAAATTTTTCCTAAAGCAGAAAGCGAAATTATAAACTTTCTCTTATCTGGCACCCTATCTATTTTAGTGTTGAAAAACATTGTTAAAGAGATTTTGCAAGTTAAAGAGGGCAGTTTTGGGGCCCCCTGGAATCAGGGGGCCCTGGGCAAAGTCCCGATTTGCCCATGCAATAAAAAGGCCCTGAGTTCGAGAGCCTATTGTCATGTTTTTTGGAGAATGATCTAGGATTCAGAGATCATAGTCCGACGTCGGAGTTCGGAAAACAACGGACTACCGCCGAAATATTAAAAAGCCTATTCGCCGTGGTATATTTTTGGCGGGATCATTGAAGGTTCCCTGATCATAGTCCGACTTCCGAGATTCGAGTCCAAAATCTAATTCCGAAAAAATGGAGACAGGTCCACTGCATGGCTGGTAGACTTTACGCGGACTATTCATAGACTTTACGGGAAATTTACACATTTTTATGAGCGGTTGCTGAAAAGTAACGACTATGTAAAAAAAATATAAAAAGCAAGCCAAAAATAAAAATGACTCATTAACCGAGACAAACTAATAGTCCCGCGTGCTCTCTTGTGTCTTAGTTTGAATATCTGCATGTGAAATCAGATTAATGAATTACAATATCGGACAGAAGGATCATAACACATTTACATTTTCTTAAAAGCGCTGGAATTTAGATAATCATGCCATGTTTGCTTATTTCTTCATTAGTATTTAATTGTTCATAGACTAGACAGGAAAATCAGCAGATATTGAGTTTTTTATTAGCGAAATTATTAATGTTTTTTATTAATGAATTGTTTAAACACTTATCGCAAATATTTGATTAGGCTATATGTTAAACTCCAAAAAAGTTTGAATTTCAACAGAAATTATTTATCTTGCATCGAAAGGGTTTGAATCGAGAAGTCTGTAGAACATTAAGAACCACTTTTCTCTGATTTTCTTTTTCTCTTGAAAATTGGCAAACATGTATTGGGTCGTTGACAAAATGCTGGCGAGAATTCAGTGAGTTTGTGCCAATTATGTAATGAAACTGCAGTCCCGCTCTAATATTTTCATTGAAGAGTTGATATGGATATACTCAGTAGACACTTTCTGCTTGCTAAAACCTGTATCTCATAGTGATTACAGAAAATTTTCTATGCCATTGGTTTCTGCGACGCTGCTTTAAATAAAAAAAAAGAAACAAGAGGAGCAGGAAAACATATCATTTGTAAGAATATATCGGATCGCACAGCACTCCATCTTGGAGGATGTTGAAATGCCCAAGTATACAGTCTCTTAAACTTGATTGTCAATGGCAGTAATACCTCGTTATAAATAAATATATAACTAATAAATATGCGGCCGGTAATTATTCCTTCTTCACATCCCTACAATTTCATAGCAGACTAAGGTCTTGCTCCACTGGATTGTCGGTTTTCTGTTCACAGAATCCTTTGATCGTTACATTACAAAACAGTGCAGGTCACACTGAACTGATTGAAGCTGGGAGGCTTCTGGGCCGAGTATTCAAAACAAGCATTCGCGAAGAAACGGGTACACTTGTATTGTAATGCTCGCCACGAGCATTACATTCCAACGTAACAAACGTTACAACTCATTCACCGCTTTTACGTCAACTCTTTTTACAAATTTTGTTATTACTGATGTGTTTTGGTGTTGATATCTCATCTTATTTATATCGAGAATGTGCTTGCGGTTATTTCAAAGTTTGGAGTTTTATCAACAAAATGTTTGTTAATAAAGCAAACATAATGACAGTACCCAAATTTCTTCCTTTTCGTTCTTTGTGACTCTTCATTACACGATAATTTTGAAAACAATTTCCTCTATGTCAAAAAAGATCTTAATAGTGTAAGTTCTACTTAAGTATACTGTTGGTGCTAATTTTTAAACTTATATTTTCCGCTTCGAAAAGATCAAACAATCATTATTTTGCCTCGACGATCTGTGGTTAGGGATAGTTTGTGTAATCCGTTTTTCTGCAAATTCATCGTTTGTAACTGCAGTGTATTCCGTTTTCGCTTTCAGTGGAACTGTGCAATAATTTTCTACCTATTGCGTGCTGAACTTGACTCAAGAAAATTAGATAAGAACTAATAATAAGAAAGTTGCACGTTAAACAATGTGTCAAAAGAATCCGCAAGTGGGCGATCGGGTGCAAAAAAGGCGATGAGGAAAACTAAAAAATCACATCAATGCAGAGAAGTGGAAAGCACTGAGTTTATGCGTCTACACGTGCATGAGCACTTACTTTAAAAATAATGTTTGACTGAACTGTTCGGCACTAACGTGTTTTATTAATTAAATGAGGTGTCACGTCTACGGGGACTAAAAGCCGTATGGAAACGCCATAGGTCAGCGATGACTTTCTATTAGTACTTAGGATAAACGGTCACTTGGTATCGGAATAAGAAAATCGGAACATTTAAACAGAAACAGAATAGCGCAGAGATGGGATTTAAACAACTATAAATGAAACTTTTGTACTTAGCATTTCGAAATACTTCTTGCATGAAACTTATGGTATACGCACAACAGGGGCACACGTGTCTAACGTACACAATAAATAAAATTAGACCATCAACTAGTTTCGGGGACTGATTCAACGGGTTTGTGGTCAAGGTATAGCAAGGATTCGGACTTAGGTCTGAATGCCCACTGAGACAAGAAAACCTGATACTTCTCGGCTCTGTGAAGAACTAGATCAACTCGAAACTAGTTGACATTTTAATTTTTAATGGTGGATTTTAAGAGACTGCATGTTTCTATCAAGCGTTTCAAAATATTTAACAATATCTTGAACAGTTCTTTTGGCTAACTGTGAGTACGCTGCATTTGATGACTACATCTACTCGAATGATATGAAGATAAAATTGCAGATATATATATATATATATATATATATATATATATATATATATATATATATATATATATATATATATATCATGCACATCACTGATTCCGGAACACCGGTCACACTGCAGCCACACGAGATGGCACGCCACAGGCGATGGAGTTATACAGGGTATAATATCACTTTGATGTAGAAATGGGTATACGAGGCCGGGGTGGAGGACACGAATAAACACTCGATGAAAACATAGTCCACCCGTTGAACAACTGGACTTATTTATTGAATGAACGACTACTTCACGACGGCGACATGGACGTAAGGATGACCCAAGACTCACAGGCGGAACATATCTTGAATTTTGGAGAATAGGAGCGTGACGAAACAAAAGCAGAACGGACACTACATGGCAAGGCACGAAGACAGAGAGAAAGAGCCCCGTACATAGGCCGTATATAGGCCAAACCGACAGCTCTAAAGGCATATTTTTGGTCACCATTATATATTGCTAAAGCAGATGTGTACTAACCCTATTGGATTCGCTCACCTCAATGTTAACCCATGGAGAAAATGTGTCCAGGTATGGCAGACTTGGATTTAAAGTTTTCATTTTCAATTGTACTCCGTAATTGACAAAAAAATTTTACACCTTGGGCATATTTCGTTTAAAAAATGCAAATAATATTTTTGTAATTATTCGGGGAAAAAATTTAGAGCGTGTTTTAAACGCTCATAAATTCTTTAGATGGATGCAATTTATAGATTGAATTCCGTCGCAAGGTGTAGATAAGTTCGGGTTCTCTGACAATACCATTTTTTAAATTGACTAGGGGCTTAGCCCCTAGGCTCGCTACGCTCGCTCCTCTGTTAGGGTCAAGGTCAAGGTATATTGAGTTTGTTGGAATGTGATGGTATTACGACTTGCCAATAGGGTTAGTACACAGCAGCCTTAATGTTCCACAATAATAAGTTTTTCGGGGCCGGAGGCAGCCTAGTAGCATAGTTCATCGGCTGTCGGTGCCGAGTGTGCTAAGTTCAAACAGAAGCGCCACTGAATGGGTTTGCGTCTACGTCGAATTTGGGCACGTTAAGTCCTTAGACCTGATCTGGAGTGTTTCGGCTAGGGAGCATAAGAAACAAAAACACGTTTTTGGGGTTTATAAAAATTCAATTAAAAATTTCTAAAATCCTTAAGAGGGAAAAAAATAACCTTTTTTCAGTGTCCATAACTCTTGCTCGATTTCGAAAATGGTTGGCTCTAAAGAAAGTCCCGAAGACCGTCGAGTGCAAATAATACAAACGAACGTCGCGTCGCACAAAATTTCGTGGAGATACCTTGCGAGGGATTTCCAGACACACCCCTCCTCCAGTCGATGAATCGCGAAAATTTTCATTCAGAAAATTAGACCTCAAGTACGCACAGACAGCACAACGTTAAAATGCCGCACCTGACAATGTCGTCATCACACGCTGTTTGCGGGCTGCGATTCTAAAAGCTCCTCAGTTGGTATTAAACCGAGAAATCAAAAATGCACTTTTGTGTCTAGGATTCTCTTCCATTTCGGCCAGGCCTCGTGCTTTCTTTTTTTTTTTTTAAACGAAATTTTGCGTGGCATCGGAGAGAGAGAGAATGAACGAGGCGTCGAATGACACTCACCGATTGGCTACATTGTTTGGCCGCGCTGCGCAGAGACAACACAACTCATCTGACCGAAAATCGATGCCGGGCTTTTCTTGTGAGAGAGCAAAGGAGAAAATACGATCAACACTTTAGCACACGCACATGAATAATGGAATAGCAAAACGTAACAATCGATTGGCGTAAAACGCGTTTGCATTCGCCCTCTCTGCGGATGCGCTGGCTGGTGATTAATTAATTTGGGGAGGGGGGGATGTTATCAATTATGCCAGCAACTAATAATTAAAGCCCCGGAATCACTCTCGAGGGGATTTCGTTCGGTGAAATTTCTTCTGTAACGATTATAATTGAATGCGCTGTTCTGTAAAACTGCGGTCAGTGACAGCTTACTCGGCCCGTTTCAGTGAGAGATTTTTGCGGGGTGATCACAGAAAATTTTGATTTCCATTGATTTTGGGGAGATTTAAAAAAAATAATACCAGACCTGACGAAAAAGCTTGATACACACCTGCATGCCTATTGAGTTTCCAAACTCAACAGACATGCAATTAATTCTCAGATATTCATATGACATCCTTGGGTTGAGTTATTCTTCCTAATATGGCTATTTGATTAGTTTCTTTTTTTTAAAAAGTAGTTTTGGTATCATTTGATGTATAAAAGCTGAACTGACCTTGACCTACAGCTTAGAGTCAAACCCGAGCGTCTGCAGTAAACCATAGCAACCGGTCCCAGAGTCAGTAGGACTCGACCCTACGGGTTTCGGATAAACTTAAATGAATAAAAAAAGAGCACATTTTTAATTGCTCCCCTGGGGGTGCTCGGTCTAAATTAAGGGAGCACCAGGAAGCGAATTTGGTTCACCTACAGGATGCTCCTATTCCAAAAAACCAACAATATCATGATGTATAGGGGCAAATGTCGAAACAATGTTCCTGCCCCATTGGAATTTTTAAAAGAAAAATTCTTAGCTGTAAACATACTGTACTTCCTCTGGTACCGTAGTCTAGTTAGCACTCTTAGAGGCGTCAAAAGTTTCAAAAAATATCGCACACTTTACTTCTCTTGGCTATAAACGTATGATGGTACTTTAGTACTTTTAGAACAAAATCACATGACAGACAGAACTTTTAGAATGATGCATATAGCATTTTTATTCTTTACTGTCTTTGAGTATCCTTCTACAGAGGCTGTTCACACATTTTTTAGACGATGTATATTTTTAATTAAAAGTCGGAAATATTTTCTTTGAAGTAAAAATTACCTTGAAATTACTTTTCGTCCTTTTTGATTAAAAAAAAATTGTAAGTGAAATTTCTATACATTCCGAATACAAATCGTTATGTAACATCCCTTAGCAGAGTAGTGACAAATTTTCTAAAATGCAAATAAATACTGGTTCAGCAGGTGCATCAAAAATCAGACATGTTTTAAACTTAAAATTAAATTTTTGATGCTAAATTTAAAACTATTCAGATACTTTTTAATGAATAATTAAATTAATTAAAGCATTGTTTACTGAATTATGCTTTTTTATTAATTCATTCATCGTGTACAAAATATAAAAAACATAAAAATATATGGCTTATTTAACGTGTTTAACGTATGCCTTTCTTTGCCAGTTTCGATAGGTATCTCCTTCGAGTTAACGTAAAATATGCATTTCCATACCATAGTAACGTACGAATTTTTGAAATATGACGTCATTTCGAACCTTATTTGTGAAAATCCGAAAGACCGGCTGTTTTTAAGGGGAGTGGTCACTTTTACGTACCTTTAAAAGTATTATTTTTAGACATATGCTGGATTGTATGTACTACTCATGATTTTTGCTTGATTTACATGAAATTTTTTGAATAACTGCCTATAATACTGTTTATTATATATGCAATATTTCAAGGTAATTAATACAAAAAGTAAAATGATTTTTTATGTATAAAAAGTGAATATTTTTTAATAATCGAGCATTTTGCAGTCAACTACTGTGCTCATTCTGTCAAAATAAATTATTAAGGTACATTAATAATTGGTTACTATATGTGATTACAACACTTTAGACAACAAAATCCACCAAAATTTTTTAACCTTAATATATTTAACTTTTTTTAAAGAATTTTTTTATAAGTTTTTACTCAGTCATTCTCGAAATTTCTAATTAAAAATAGCACGTACTAAAATGTTTTAATATATTTTAGAATAATGTTGCTGGATATTGTTGCCTGAAGTATTGTAATCACATATAGTAAAAAATTATTAATGTACCTTAATAATGTATTTTGACAGAATGCGCACAGTAGTTGACTGCAAAATGCTCGATTTAAAATAAATTATTCACTTTTTATGCATAAAAGTCATTTTTATTATTTTATTAATTACCTTGAAAAATTGCATCTATAATAAACAGTATTATAGGCAGTTACTCAAAAAATTTCATGTAAATCAAGCAAAAATCATAAGTAGTACATACAATCGAACATAGGTCTAAAAATGATACTTTTAAAGGCACGTGAAAGTGACCACTCCCCTTAATGACAGACAAGCAAATTTCGAGTTGTCGTATCGTGTAGATCAGTGGTTCCCAACCCGTAGAAGTCTGCGGACCACTAAGCCAGATATTGTACCATGTGCGAACCCCATGCCACACACACACTGACTTGAGAGGGGGGGGGCATTCCGGGGGGGTATGGGAGGTATAGAATATCCCTCAGGCAAAAGGGATACAGGATTAACGTATTAATACTCACTTTTTGTTTCAACCTTGTTTTCAATCTTTAGAATTACATAGCTTAAATCCTTTAAACATACATAGGTTACCCTAACATTTAGATTACGCTAACATTTAAACATACATAGGTTATGAAAATTATTTTGTATCATATTCTAGTAATAAAATAATTATGCTAAACTTTTAAGAAATTTTAATTCAACACCTGATAGTCATCGGATTTATTCCGTCCATCTATTTCAATGAAAATTGCTTTCAAAATCCTCATTTTTTTGGCAACTTTTTTATATGTGGTGCCGGACCACCGGTTGGGAACCACTGGTGTAGATGAACCAGGTCGGGAAATTTCAACTATCCGATGGCTCATTCAAAATAAATCCTACGTTCGAATACGTTTGTTTTCTCAACAAAAATTATATTTTAGCCATAACAAGCTCAGAAAAGGAAATATAAATTTATGTAAAATGCATTAAAAAGTAATATCAAGCTATTTAATATATGTCTGGTCACGTGACAAACATAAAATTTTTAAAAAATATTTTATTTTATTTATTTATTTATTTATTTATTTTTTTTTTTTGGGGGGGGGGGGGTATGTTGCAGTCAGTGAATACACAGCTCTTTAAAATCATATACCTGCTACGAAAACAATGTAAAAATTCTTATTTCTTCAAAATTAGGGTCCTTATCCAGTTCCATGACGAACCGAACTGACCAGACGTCCTCGTTTGCCCGTCCCTGGTGCAGGAGAAAATTCTGCTGCCGCTGTTGGCCCTCGTATTCTGTTCGGCGTCAGGGGTTAATAGAGCGATCATGGCTAACCCGTCCGAAAACGGATGATGCCTGTAGTTGACGATGTCTTTCGGAGCTGGGAGAGGATTGATGACGTTTTTCTGACGACGGAGCATCGCGGAAGAATGCGCTCCACGTCATTAATATGAGACGCGAGAGACAGCCATCGAGGTCTTGGCAGGATGACCGGAAGAAATTAAGGTCCTTTGTCCAGGAATATTTATAGGGCCTCAGGAGAACTACAAAGGGGGAGCCAGCTGGCCTCGGAGCGCATCAAGGGGTAAGTGGACATTCCGTTCATTACGATTTTTGATGGTCTCCTGTTCAATATGCAAGACGATATCGTTTGCGAATATGAATGTCATTTGGATGAAAATTTTGAAGTAGAACATGAGGTTGGGTTAGCCCCCACTGACGCGCTGGATTAGGCAAAGATTAATGATAGCATGACCAACAACTTCTGCTAGCGAGATCCAACTGCGAAAATATTCCCATGTGCATGACAGTAGCAGTAGATTAGTCAGCTGCGCAACTAGAAAATGTCTATAGCAGCATCAGCGGATTAGTCCCTTTAGCAAAACATAAGGGTTAATTAACTGCCCGTAACACAGACGTGAATTCCTGTACAGGAGATAGTTAATTTAGTGGACTAGAAACCTATTCCTACCAACCGGAAAAATGTCCGAAATCTGAGGACTGACTCGCACACAACAATATTATTAAAAACATACTGAATTTTTAAGCGATTTCTTCGAAATGATGTAAGCTAGCACCATGACTTTTCATAATTATTGAAATAAAAAAGACTTTTTAAGAGTCGGTTACAAAAGAAAACATGCTAGCATGCATACAAATGTATGTTCTGTTATCGTGTAGAACTGCCAACCTTTTTATACATGTTTTACTCTCTCAAAGTTTATTGTCGATGACAGCCTACGAATTAGAACTCCACAGTTGGAATGGGTGTTTGTAGCGATTCGGAATCAAATTTATATTGTATCGTCTAACTGTTTATCCTTCGTGCCCACAAAACCGAATAATCTATGAGTCTTAAAATGCAGTTTTAAGATGATGATTGAGTTTTCCATATTTTTGAATACACAATCTCCCTTTTCCTGGTTACCCACTCAATGTGCACTTCAGGGTTTGATGCGTGGATTTGTGATTATATTAGCTTTACGTTATTCATAGTGATTTGAGTACCATTACATCTACGGCTGTAACGACCGAACCTATCTTCCATACCGCATTCATTGATATATATTAAACTTAACCTTCTCCACCATTCGGGCTAATATTCTAACGATCGAACTAGCGTGTCGTTGATTCCCTTAAAAAGGTGAGGAGCGAGACAAAAACACGAAAGGATAAATTTGTAAATTAGTTTTGGGAAGATCAATTGTTCTCTAAAGTATTTTGCAGTGGGTCAGAAGTCTTGTTTGAGCCCAAGGGCACATCCCCCAAGTTCGGCAACATTCTCTCTCTCTCTCTCTCTCTCTCTCTGAAAAGCACGAACCAAATTAAGTATGAGGTTTTGAATTCTAAATTTTTGTTTTAGGTTAAATTCTTCCCTCCTTTCTTTGGCTTTGAAGTTGCTCTTTGGATTTTATAGAGCGCACGAGGAACCTCACCTTTCGACACCACCTGAGTGTCTTCATTCAGTTTTGATTTGAATACTACATTCAGATGACCATCTTTACCAAGGTTTAGCGTAAAAATTAAGAATGTCTGGAAGTTTCGAAAGCTTTTCTTATATATAATAGCTTTTCTTATATATAAAGCTTTTCTTATATATTCGCGATAACACGCGAATAAACGCGTGTTATCGCTTCTTTTTTGTAAATTAAAATGTAAGTCCAATCCTAAAATTTGATTGTGAGGTGTAAGTAAGGTGAATCCATTCTGACAGGAATTCTAAAACTGGGCTTTACTTGACCCTAGTCAGAAAAATCTAACAAGGGTGCTTTGTTATAGCAGCTTCATTTGAAGCGTCGGGCCGGGCCATGGCCGAATGGCTAGGGCGGTACCAGAGTCTGTGGGTTCGAATCCCACTGTTTTCATGGCTGTTTCTAGCCGTTCGGAATCGGCTTTAAGCTGTAGGTCCCGATCAAATGAGCCCTCGTTTGACAAAAAATGGCCGTAGCGCTCTCAACAAGCCAACAAACCATCTTCTAAAGCGTCGTTCTGAAGCGACATACAAAGCGAATTACAACCATTTCGATCCTGATTGCGTAGGCGCTCATTTACTTTAAGGTATCACATGGTCTTGTTCACATTGCGCAGCTGTGCGTAGCTCTCCTCCGCTGGTACCGATATTGTTGACAAGACCTGTGATTGGTAGATTGATCGTATCGCCGTCTTCGGGGAGCGCTGTGATTGGTCAATATTTTTTCCGCTGACGCCACGCAACGCTCCGATGCAGTGTGAACGAGGTCTTAGTCTGGGGGATCGGAAACGTTCCCATTATTTCAGTGACCACTAAAAATGCGGTTCACATTCGAATTAAGTCGTGTCCAGTGTATTTTACCTCTAGGAGAACCTTTTTAGGAGTAAAGTTCTAACAGAAGGGGAAATAGATTAAATGAGTCGAATATTCTAGCACCATCTTACTACAATCTATCAGACCGCACAACTTATATGACCCCAATGCGGTTTTCTTCTAAAAAAGGCATTTTTTCAAAACTAATAAGGAAGTAAATAATTAACTGATAAAATATACAAAAAATTACCAATTTTATTTCAACAGTTTTTTTTTGTGTGTAAAACATCATTCGAAAAATCTCGGCACCTCATCACGCTCTATCATATGTTCCAGAAGACCCTTAATGTACCGATCTCGAATACTTTTTTTCTTATTTCCCTCCCAGTTTATTAAATCTTCCGGCGAATAATTAAGAAGAAAATGAGCGAATTCTACCCTTTAATGGCTGCAACATGCTCTCGCTGAAGTTTCTGGCTAAACACCCGGGCATTTTCCTTTCTTGATTATTGCCACTTTCAACCGTGAACATGCCTTTAATTTAGGCCCCTTTCCGGGCCCAGTGTTCATTTCCACTAATGGTCATATTATATATAAGAGGGAATTATGTACGGAAAGACGGAAATTTGTTGTTTTGCCCGAGCCGAATCGTTAATCATTCGCCCGAGACGTAATTACTGTTATAAGCCGAAACAATCGAAAATTACCCGGCGAAACAAGACTCCGATTTTTTGGGGGGGATGGAGCAAATTTAAAATTGCGTTGACCTCACCCTGCAAAATTCGTGTCTGGGGAGGATCATTAATTGAACCGGAGAATTCTCCATTTTTCTATTAAGGACTATGTTTCCAGTTTTCTCTCTCGATGGTAAAAAAGATTACATTCATGTTTTTCGAAGCATTAAGTGCTCTTAATATGATTAAAACATGGTTTGGGACGCGTAAGGTTCTAAATATAATTGGAACAGACGTTGTTATTACCCGCAAAGAAGAAGAAATTAAAAATTTCCAAAGAAGTTGAATAATAATTCAGAGTGGTGGAGCGCAAACTTTTTTGGGATGTTTCAATATATATGTTTTAACGCTACACGAGAAAGGTGATAACGACAGCCTTTTTAAAAATAAAATGAATGACCGGTTTTATGGGATGTTATTATTAAAACACTGAAGAGAAAATATTTGAATACGGGCAAATTGATAAAGAAAATTCATATTTTGTTATTATCAAAAAACAAAAGGAACGACATTCTGATATTGCCTGATTAATAAAAATGTAATTTTGAGGGAGAGAATGTAACACGTACTGGAAAAGCTTATTAAATGGGTAAAATGAGTGCAGAATTGGAAACCTTAGTATTCGCTCAAAATGTCGAGATTGTCGATATATATATAGAAATACACATTTTTATATATTTTCTATATTGTATAGAAATGCATATATTCGTGTTAGGCAATTGTTCTTTAACATTCGTTTAGCACGAATAGTGGTTCAAAGCTGAGAACAAAAGACGAGCGCCTCTGGTGCTGGAAAACTGTACTTTGTCAGTCAAATTGCAGTCATGCAACCCATTCCAAAAAGAACCATCGTCTAACATGTCTGACGGTAGAAACCTGAGAACGCAAGAAGAGCATTTCTGGTGCTGGATAACTGTACTTCGTCAGTCAAATTGCAGTCATCCAACCTATTCTAAAGAGAACCATCGTCTAACACGACTGGCGGTAGAAAGCTGAGAACGCAAGAAGAGCGCTTCTGGTGCTGGATAACTGTACTTTGTCAGTCAAATTGCAGTCATCCAACCCATTCCAAAAAGAACCATCGTCTAACACGACTGGCAGTAGAAAGTTGAGAACAAAAGAATAGCGCTTCTGGTGCTGGATGACTGCACTTTGTCAGTCACCTGAAAAAGATGGAAAGAAATTTCGCATTAGGAATTCCTTATGCCTGGCCGAGGAGCCGATAACTAGGGAGAAACATAGGTCCAAGTCTACCTGTAAGTTGTATGTACAGGTAGCCTCGGACAATAGGTTACCTGTATATATATATATATAGGCTTTAAGCAATTTGAGATTGTGTTTCACATCGAATATTTTAGATGGGTAAAAGTGTGGGAATGAGTAGAGTATACGCATCCTAATCATGCCATCTGCTAGATTCGTAATCCTAGCTTCTATTGTTTACATCAACATATGAGAAAGTCACAATCCAATTAAGTTGTAAGCTGTTATAAGGACTAGTATAAATAGCGTACTCGGTACAATTACACAGTCATTTTGCTAACGGATGTTGAGTTTTTTATAATGATCTTTGTCAGTATAACTGTGAAACTTGCTCAAGAGTGTAACTATAAAAAATTCATGGACGAAAATAAACCGTTTTTCAGAGAAATTTTTCCTGCATGAGTCACTTTTCGCAATTAATTATATTATTTATTACACTATTAAACTAACAAACGCGTGTTACGTGCTTTTTTTTATCTTGTAAGTAAAATTAATGAAATATTTCCTGCTGACTGTGTGTGACCCGCAAATTTGAGCAGTGCTTTCTCGAAATTTTTTCTCGCTTCTGTGTCAGCTCTAACGCCATAACTTGGCGATATTTACCTTGACAAGAGCGCTGGCAATTAATCACTTACCCTGGCAGCCGACGCCATTTTCTTGTCCTAGAAGTCATGCAAATTAAATCAAAACAAACTTCGAAGAAATAAGACTCTGCAGGTTCCTTCTACACTCTCTCCACCAACAGGGGAAACTTATCAGTTAAGTGTTAATTTCGCAGGACCGTTGTCCCAAAATTAATGGCAGGGGCAAAAACAGCCAAAACATTCCCAAAGTTAATTTACAGCCTCGGGGGCTCTTAGGGTGGAGGAAAAAATTAAAGTAAACATTCAAGCAGCAGCCCGGAACGCCTAATTTAGGAATAATAATGACCATCCCTTGCTGAATTAATGGACCACCCTGACGACCGTTTTCGAATAAAAACCATTCGACGAGAGACAGTGTTTTAATACCGAGGGCGTATTAATGGATCCCCCAAAAAGACGATGCAGGAATTTTCGAATGCAATCGTTCGCTTATTCCGGATGCATCCTAATTACGGGCCGATGATTTACGATAAAGCTTCGAACGGCGCTAACCCGGCATTCAAATTCGTTCATTAGTTTTACCACAGATGAGGAGAGAGATTAACACTGCTAGAAACGGCAACGTTCGGCATAACTAATGGAAGGTGGGATTCGAATTAAAAGCCCGTTCCATTAACGCCACGGCCGTTAGGGGCCGGGGAAACGGCCGTGTGATATATATCGCATCCATCCCAAGAAAATGACTATCGCATTATTTTCTCGTTCGGGTCGCTCGCATAACCACTTTTGACGTCTCATTCATCGCTTTGTTTCGCTATTTCTCAGCTCCGGCGTTGTTTCTAGCACGTGGAGAGGGTTATGTCCTTTAATGCCGAGGAAGGGTGAAAAGGAGGTCTGATAAGGAGATCCAGAGATAATGAGTTTAAGAAGGGAACTTCATTAATTGTTTCTTTCGTTGATACCTTCCCTTCCTCGTAATTCTAGTAATCTCCATTTACATGCTTTTCCTCTTAGTATCTACACACCAATAGCCAACGAGGAAACTAGTGTACAACGAAACAGTTGAACACTTTTTTTTCTCATTTGCTAAAACTTACCTTAAAGCAAATTAAAATCTCCTAGTGTCCCAAACGAGAGCCACGCTTGCCGATCCTTTTCAAATGTTCAGCGTGACACTTAATTTTGGACAGAGGGAGTCGTATTATTTAATATCTATGGATCTTATTTTAAGTCGAACTTTTATGTGTATTACTTGACGATATCAGGACAGTTCTTATAAATATTGAATAAAATGGACGCACACCTTAATGTTTTGGGCCAGAAATCTTTCGGTAGTTGTCTGAAACCGATGCCAGATATCCCGAAACAAATCGGTAGTGGGGAAAGATCTAAACTGAATGGTTCTTTATCTTCTGATTTGAATTCATAACTGTACCTAGGCGTGCAAAACATCTAAAGAATGGTGATGGAGGGGACAAATTCCGCTTCCTCTGATTGCAGAGAAAAGGGCGTGCAAGTACGCGTGAACTATGATTTTCGACCCCTTGGAAAATGTTGAGACGATACTCCTGTTCCCGTTGAGGATCTCAGACTTGATATGGGACACGACTGCCCTGGCAAAGACCTACGCCATACATAAATCTACATTTACCCAAAATATGTCCCCCGGGTTATAGTGAAGGATGACGAACATTTTATTGACTGTTCTGCATTATCTAGAGCAGTGGTTCCTAACACGTAGAAGTCCTCGCTTATGAAGACGAAATTGAACCATGCAAGAAATTGAAACATGTGCGGCCAGAATTATCTGGACAATTGTCTGGCCAATCTGTGTGCGACCAGAATTGTCTGGCCAATTAAGCCAGAAATTGAACCATGTGCGGACCACCAGCACCCCTCATCGACCTGGGAGGAGGACCTTCTAGAGGGTATGGGAGTTATAGGATATCCCTCAGACAAAAGGGATACTGGATTAGCGTACTCACATTCTAACGTATAATATTCTAATAATAAAATAATTACGTTAAACTTTTAAGAAATTTATATCAACACCTGATAGTCATCAGATATATTCCGCTCATCAAGTTCAATGAACATTGATTTCAAAATCCCCATTTATTCGGCAACTTTTTAAAAGTTGTGCCGGACCACTCCCGAGGCTCTCGCGGACCACCGGTTGGGAACCACTGATCTAGAGAGAACCCGTAAGGTTACTCGTATGCGGTTATGGCACGTCAGAGATCTGATGATGCAGTCTACTTCAGATTTTATAATTAACGATAAAATGGAAATTTCAACAGTTCAGTTATTCTAAGGAATCTATAGGACACGTTTAAACTTAATATAAGATAAAAATAATTCCAATTTCCATTCAGTATACTCTACTGACTTTCTCCATCAAACTCAAGACAGAAAGATAACAGAGAGGAAAATTTATTTATTAAAAAAATCTCGAAAGTCAAAGGAAACATTTTCTCCTTACGTTAACACCGAGCTGAAGGAAACCAGTATGGCCGCTACACGGCAGCCCCAACACTCTTATATCAGTTTTTCAGCGGTTGCAACACTGTAAGACTGTATAATATCACATTTCTTAGAGAAGATAGAGCTTTAAACTTACTTTCGAGAAATATTTAAGAAAAACAAAGATCCATCACCTACGCGCTACTTTGCTGTAAAATTCCGGCTTGGACGGAGAACGTAAAAGCATCTCATCCCACGGGCCTGTGTTCATTTGACATGAAAAGAGGAATATGCTATTCCAGGCTTTACACGTTGGATCAGTGTAAAATGGAATTCTCCCTTTCCATTCTCTTTCGCTCCATTCGGTCGGATTGAGTGGATGGAATTTGGTGGAGAAAGCCCTCCGTCGGGGATTCTGTACGCTGGCCCACGCACGGCGACGGTCTAAACTTAACTCTTTATGACCACTTTCCTTTCGGAAGCGCTTTTAAGCCAATTCCACGACAGTTTCTCCAGATTCTGGAATAGCTGCCGTGGGCCATTTTATCGGGTAGGGGCGGAGAGATCCCTCACACATCTCGCATAATAGAGATCTCAGAAGAATTCTAAACCGGGAACGTTTCTCTGACCGGCTGCGAGGATGAGATGACCGAGTCTTCGTGGCATTACGACCCAAACAAAGCTCTGTGTCGATCAGCAGGAATTCTCGAGTTCGAAACCCGGGCGGAAAAAGATCTCAGACGGATGAATAGGATAAAAATTGGTTAAACGCATTTAAATGTCTTTGTTGTTTTCTCTTATGCCCGAAACACTTTGGACCAGGTCCATACAAGGTTTTCTAGACTAGGAATGCGACTCCGGTTCTATGGCAGCACAAGGATCGAATTCTGACTGGGCTAGGTGCTATCCCCATTTTGACCTAGAACCTCCAGGCGATGACACCTGGTGGGCTCATACCCTCCTCCAAACCTACCACCACAGGAACAAGTGTAACTAGCTTTTTCTCCATTTATTTAGACTTGAATTTTGATACTAAATGATAATTTAAAGGCCTGATGACAACAAGTTTGCACCAATTTATATAAATAAATAAATAAATAAATAAATTTATTTATTTATTTATTTACTTTATTGTGTAAATTATGTTTAATATTTCATATCCATCTCCTCTTTTTATTCCTTAATCCTGCCAGATGATGGCCGAATGGTATGTGGCATTCGGTACCAATACCAAGGTCGGGGGGTCCGAATGCCACGCATGGCATGGACTTTTGTAGCCGTTCGGATATATATATATATATATATATATATATATATATATATATATATATATAAGTAAACTAAACTCATGGCGCAACAGTCCGCTGTGGACCAAGGCCGGCGGTGTCCATCTCCGCTTTCTTGATCGTGGACTTTGGGTGCCATACAGAATATGTCTCAGTCAGGTGGTCAACCTGACGTCGAGTCCCCAGAGTTTAGTTCCCAAGCATGCTTTGTCCTCATTTTATCTACCCACTCAAGGGATGAAAGGCTAATTCGACCTTGCCCAGTCGCAGAATACATCTTAAAAAATGCTTCTTTTCTTCCTAAAAATGAGCATATAAAATATATTCATATTGTAACACCCACTCTCATTCCATCCAGGGATACTGATGCAATATCTCCTATTCGCTCTCCACTCAAACGATAGCACCACTTCAAAACAACACTCGAAGCTAGTAACAATTCCCTTAAAAGATGTTTCATGTGTAATATAGATTGATAAACTATCCTCTGACGAATAGTTCAAAATAAAAGTTTATCAATCCAATCTACACATGAAACATCTTTCAAGGTAATTGTTACTACCATCTGAGAGGAGAGCGAGTTGCAGATATTACAGCAATAAACCGTGGACAGAATGAGAGCGGGTATATCACAATATGAATATTTTATATGCTTAATTTCGTGGAAGTTTAAAACTTGATCATGACTGGTACACAGACATGGAACACATCCTTTAACCCCCATTCTCCGTTCCAAGCTCTCCCACAGCGACGACAGTTCGGGGACACATTTCGGTCCCTCCCACCCACACCGCCGTCTTTTCGACGGGTCAGGTAATCATCCTCTCTCTCCGGCACACACACCATCTTGGAATGAAACATCAAAAAGTCGCCAGAAGCCAGCTGGCCATTAGGAAAGTCAGGTTCCTCCAACTCGGAAGTGCTCTTGGCCGCCTGCCAAACGGGGTGGTGTGGCCCAAAGGGAGTCGTTCCTCGCATCCGTTCTCACCTCCAATCGATAGTGAACGATTCAGGAGAGCCGCCGTTCAGGCCTTGTCATCTTTCTGGGAGACTTTGCGCTCGGATGCGGTGTAAGATGTCTAAAGTTATTTGGCGTTTTAGTTGTAGAACGTCAATTTGCGCGCACGTTGACGAGTGGCAAAAGGTGCCAAAGTGGCGCTGGAAAATTAATTGGCTGCATTGTGGTGTTTAGGGCTGAAATGATGATTTCATGTTTGCATAGATCTTAGCATCAGATAGCTCTCTCTGAAAAAATGAAACCAATTGAAAGTGAAGTCTCATAACTCTTGCAGTAAATAATTTCGTTCAAACCCATCCAATTGTCAACGACAAGGACAAAGTAGGTGGAAAGTCATTGGAAATATTGCCCTGGTGCTCCAATTGGTAGACCTTTGGACGCGAAGACCAGGGTTCGAAACCCCGTCCTTGTAAACTAGAATTTATTATTTCGGAGACAAAGTCAATTCTGGTGGTTGAAAATTTCTAGGTAATTAAAAATTCTATTGATCCTGATTATTTAGCCACAACTGCGTTTTTTTTTTTAAATAATAGTCCTATCTGAAATAAATCTTTTAAAGACATATTTTTGAAAGTTCTCTGATCTTTTTAAAGACTTTTTAACCAAGATGTTAAAATACGCCCGGATTCTCTTTGAATGTACCAAGGTACAATATTTCAAACACATGGTAGATTTGTTCTTATACTACGCAATATTTCTCTTACCGAAAATTCGACGTTCAGAACTATAACGACGAATGTGGACTTTTGTAGTATAGTTTAAGATGAGCTCAGGTCTCTATGTTTGTCTATTTTAATCAAATATTACTTGCTATCTGACTGCAGTCATTTATGATCTTTGATATCATCGCTTTACTGGAGGGATATGCCTCTCGCTGACTACCTACCTGTCGAGAACGGAGAGTTGAATCCAACTCATACTACATTAAAATGAGTGTGTTACCTGTATACATATAACCTTATACAAAATGGAGTAGAATCCTTGACAGAAATATCAGATGAAGTTTCTAATGTTCATTTCAATACTACGAGTTGGAGTGGACTACAGGGTTAGCCGGCTAACTGATAAAATTAACCAGTTAACGTCTTGTAATTTGGCTTGGGAATTGTAATTAATCTAATATCTTTCATTACCAAGAAGGTTTTCGTAATTCCTTAAGTAAAATTTAACTATTTTTTTGTTATTTGTTTGCACTTAAGGATGATGGGCAGTAGCCTTTTCGGAATCGTCCAGCTGTATGTTTTACCTACGGAGTAAGCTTTTCCAACGCTAATTGAAAGATTTAAAAAAAATGCACTAGCAATAGAGAAAGCCATCTTTGATATCTTTTCCATTCTTTAGCCTTCAGCGGGCGCGCAAACGTCTCTTTCAACCTTGATTATTCCTTTTGTAATAAACTTTCTTTTTTCAAATTGAAAATATTAATTCTGCGTTTTATGAAAAGATATAAAATGTTGATAATATTGAGATATATTTATAATTAAAGGCCAAAGAATGCAGATACAATCTCCTTATTTCAAAACTGTCTGGTTTAATGCATCTAAGAACAACTTGCGAATCGATTCCTATTATGTCCAAAAACCTAAAAAACAATTAGATTGTCCATCTTCGTGATATGTGGAATACCGTGTAATAGCTGCACATTTGATTTACTACATCAACTCATAATTTTGTCGTATTGCAATCCAGTATAATCGCTGGTTTACCACGGTTAAATCACGACTAAAAATGAATGGAAAGGAATACAAGGGTCAGAAAATCAGACCTGCGTTAGAAAGGGTGTAGCTGTAAATAGAAACAGCTTAGAACATTCAAACTTTGCTTGTAAAAACAAACCGTTCAAAATTACGAAAATGTTGCACTTTATACACCCTGAAGGGTTAAAGAAACGCAAATATTTTGGGATGACTTTCATCTGTCTCCTCGGCTATCTGTTTAAAATCACAGGAGGCTCGGAGAAATGCAAGTGTCACGTTCCTTAATGAATTGTCCTGCTGCACAAAGTGCAACGACATCATCCGAAGCTATTCTTAATTTTCTGCGGTGGCAAAAATTTCATCTCCGTGTGATGTAGCCTCCAAGCATTCGTCAGCCAGTGGGGTATCCAGATACCCGTCTTCATAACGCATTTACATTCTGCTCTCTTTCCTCAAAATCTCCCCGGGCATCTCGTCGGGATCATCTTTTTTCGTTTCTACAAATCCATCCAGGAACGGCAAAGAAACCCTCTTCTCCCCGCTGTCGCGATGTCCAATGAATCACACAAAAGCTGTCACCGAAAGCCTCTTCGCGGTGCATGTTTATTCAGCGCCGAGCCTGATTTGTACCGGCTGAGTTATGTACGCGCCCCACCCACGGATGGACTGCGGGCGATATCGATTTTATGTTTGGGTCATGAGAATTTAAAGAGAGTCGGGAGAAAAAAAAAGGAGTTTGTTTTGCTCGCAGATTTTTTGTGATGGTGTAACACCATCAACAAGTTTTAATCTAAAAGTGTGCCCCTTCGTTACTGAAAGCTAATAGAGGACTTTATGTCGAAAACGTCACTTTTCAGCTGTCAAGTTTTATGTTACGAGCTAATAAGAAAGTTTCGAATCAATGGAGAGAATTTATATTAACAATGTTCTGTTGTCATATGTATGCCTGAAAACTATTATAAAAAATATAAATAACCATTTTCGGAGAATAGTGTCAACCTAGTAATGGAATATCAGATAGTTCCTCTTGAATGCATGTGAATATCTGTGAGGAATGAAAATAATACGCTGAAATTGAGTCTGAAAAATCCTTTGTAAGTGTGTTCCTGTACAGCCCGCATGTCAAGCCAATAAACAAAGTTAGTGACACAAATTATACTTTTTAAATGAATGCTGATAACTACAATTAACTCTAATCTATAAAGCAGACTTTACGTGACAAAAGTACCCTTTTTACTAAATAGTTGTCACCTAATAAACGCATTTCATCTACGGGTGTATATATATATATATATCAATCAGATACTTGCATATTTATATCTCCGTATAAGTCAATATTCATCTCTCTCTCTCTTTCTCCCCTTTCTCTCTCATATATATATACACACAACTTATACACATATATCTATGTGTGAATGTGGCGTTGTTTAGACCTCTACCTGTAAGCCCTCTTAATGCTGGAGAAAGTTCCTAAAGGAAAATCAGCTGAAGTGATTCACGGTTTAATATTTTAACACTAAGTCTAAAAGTGGGGGGGGGGGACCTTATCCAAATGAATTTAGATTTCTTCCTCCAACAATGCCTAGATTCAGTTAATTACATATATGCACTCTAAATAAAATCATGGCTTTCAAGTCTCTGTCATCCCAAGCTACTTTTCTAAAAGAGAATTATACAGGTAACTGAATGTATAAATCAGATATTTCTTCAAGTTTTCTAAGGCCAACTTATACTAATTTCACAGACTCTGCTACAAGACAACTGACTACAAAAAAATTTAGTTGATGTGACGCCAAAGAGGAGAAACCTTGATAAATTTAAAGGCAATGCATTTTAAGTGGTTTGTAGTTGTTCCTCCTGTTTTTAAGTTGACATTATTCAAATAGTACAGTTCGCAGGAAGGAAAAATAATTCTCCGTGATATTAGTAGGACAGTTAAAACTTATCCATATAAATAAATTTATAAGCTATTTTAATGTTTGGCGTTATATTGACGCAATCCTTATATAAGGTTAGATCTAAGTTTTTTATCACTTACATAAATCTAGCCTCACACTGACAGAAATAATTTTCCTTGGTTTGAGATGCATTCCGTAGATTGCCTTTCTGTTACCATAACCAAAATGTTGAGTTAAAAAAAATGTGCTCTCAACGGGGAAATTCCTCCCTTAAATGCCCGTTTAAGGATTTTTCTATTAGGGATAAAATCCTCTCATTCATTGGAGTGACTACTTCAATCAGATACAATTAATTACACCAAACGCGAAATTCTACGAAATTCTTCGCCGTTTTTTTCCTTTTGCAGAAACAAAAACAGCCGGGCAAAATAAATTGTTTTTAATTTAATTTTTCTAATGTACTTCATTAAAATAATAAAAAAAAACAATTTCCCCCCGAATTTAAGAAAACTAATACCGCGCGTACATTTGTTTATTAATTTAATTAGCGAATTTAATTTCCTCCTCGAGATATTTCGATAACTCCTTTGTTTTATTTCTTTCCCCCTTTTTAGGGATTTTTCCCCGTCTTGATATATATTTTCATATTTATTTTTTCCCTCTCTACATTTTAATTCTACTTTAGAATGACTCTTTAGATTTTAGCAAATTGCACTTGGTTTAATTTACCGGGAAGCTGGCTGGAAAAACTTTAAAAAAAAAAGGTTGGGGGGGGGGAAGAAATTCGATTGTCGGGAGCGTATCCAATTAAGCGCGAAAACGACCGGGCGGGAAGAGGTGTGACATTCTAGCATAGTGTGTCGAGCACTAGGAAAATATTTTAATATACAAATGTTTCACTGTCTACTTTAATAGTCCAATAAAATCGACATAAAAATTACAATTACACATTGTTAAGGACAGGACAACATATTCTCACGAGTAATGCTGACAAATTGACATCAAGATATGCCCCACGGAAATTTTTTATCACATATACCGATATGCATGGTGGCACGACTAGAAGTCTTCCTGTAAGGAAATAAACTAATGGAAGCCCACGAATGACATAGTCACATAGTTTATTTTTAAGAGTTTCGTCAACAGCGACCATAAACTAGATAATTTTTTAAACATAATAGCTTGTTGTAGATTATTAACATATCCGTCATATATATATGCAAGAATCAGATCTAGTAATTATTATTTTTAATGACTCGTCCCTCACTTTGAGTACAACCCCCGAATAATCAGAGTCAGGAGTTTGTAGGGTAACCGGTTTTCTCGCCGAATGCCCTGCGGGAAAAGTTTAGCTATTTCGGGTTGGCAACAGTTGGAGATGAGCGTTTTTAGATTTGCTCTGTACTACTTGGTGTATGATGGCGACACATGCTGTTCGCTAAGCTAGAATGTCTGTTTCGGATTTAATGGAATTAATAAACTTATTAAATTAAAACGAGTTGATTTCTGTCTCGAATCCAAATCATGACTGACACACACACACACATGTATATATATATATATAATTACTTAAAATGGCAATGAAATGGCTTACGTGGCAATACTTCAGAAAACACTGAAATTTTACGGCATTTACAACTCTAGTAGCTACTGATAATGATCTATGAATTAAAAAAAAAATTCCTATCACCTTATCTATCCTGTCACTCATCATTCGAATAACATACTACAGATTTTTCACCCGAGGAGGAGTGATTTGGCAAACCGCCAAGGCCAGCTGCATTCATTCGTAGGTAAGAAAGCTAACTCGTTGGCATTTTGGTAGTTCTGCATGTGATATGTTTGATTATACGTGACGTAGCTTTCTTCCTTATATTCAGTGGTTGGTTCAGAGCACTACGGTCAACGTCTCATACAAGTAGGTTCATGAGACCGGGACCTACAGTCTAAAGCCGATTTCGCCACAAACGTCCATGCCAGAAGTAGGACTCGAACCCATGAGCTTTGGACCGAATGCCATCAGCCTAACCATTCGGCCATCGTCCGGCCCCTGATATCTTAAACACAATGATCAATTTTTATCATGTACCAGACGTTTACCCTAATATGAACAGTGAGGTAAAAATTATAGGCCCTTTTAACATTTTGCTTATTTTTCTTACCGTATTTACTCGTGTATAGGCCGCGTGCGTGTATAAACCGCACCTGAAATTTGAGACAACATTTGGGGAATTTTTTTTTCTGAATTCCGTTGTATACTCAAAGTAGCATCGTTCTGAGAAATGTAGCAATGTCATACATTCCTTAGAGTTCAATGCTCGCCTAACAATATCAGGTAATGCTTTAGCTGATGGTGGTGAAACTACAGTGTAAAAAGATGATTATATATATACTATTGCATTTAGGAATTATTTCCCACGAAGACAAACTCTTGGGAACTCAAAAGAGTTTTATTAAATAGTCCTAAGGTATAATATATACAAACAATAATATTTAAAATACATTGAATTGCCGTGGGCATGATATGGTGTAATAGGTTGTAAGGTATATATAGTTACGAATGTTTTATTGTAGTAAAGTGTTCTAAACTAAAGGATGTTTACTGTATTTAATTTTAAAATTCCGTGTATAAGCCGCACGCCATTTTTACCGGCCTATTTTATGGAATAAAAGTGCGGCCTATACACGCGTCAATACGGTAATTTGTTTTTAATATGAAACCACTTCATTCACGTTGCATAAAATCAGTCGATCTATTCTTTCGTTGTTCAACACAAGGTTACGTTGGATATGTTTTACAGAGACACATTCTTCACAAGATCGCATTACCTGATAAAACAAGAAAATACTCATTCGAGAAACTCCTACACACGCGTCAGTTGCCAGCAGGTAAAAAAGGAACGGCAGAAAGGTTCCGCTGTGTCGGTTAGCCATTTTTGGAGCCATCCTCCTGATTTGTGCGGCCGTAAAAGGCATGTCGTGAGACATCTATTTCATGTCCGGCAGCGTGTGTGTCCCGGGAGAAAAATATGGACCGTTGGAATCCGGCATTCCACTTGTCCGGATTTATCAGGCTGCGGGCCGATCGATACGCGCTCAGGGTGGCTTCAACGCCCAGTTTACATGGAAGCGCTAGTTGGATGAAGGTGAACACGAGTCGCTTTTGTTCATCGGGATAGGTTTGGAAAGAAATAACGAAGCATACTCTACCGGGGAAAAATTTCGTAAAGGCATGGCTAAAGTGGGAAAATTATTTCCCGTATTCTGTTACGTTTTTTCCATAGTATAGATTAAATCTTGATTGTCAAGTTAAGATTATTTATTGCCACGCACAGCGTCTCAATTGATCTCTGCAGTTTTAAAAATCGTCATTTATCCTGCGCGCTGTCTATTCATTGTAGTTTAATCCATATATCTCTACGCATCTATGCAATTATATGTTATGTACGTTGGGAGTATCCATATTCTGTTTATGTACAATTTATCTCAAAATTGTATCCTTATTTTGGCGCGAAATTTTTAAGATTTATTTTCCTGATCATGAGGCAAAATATGTAAGCAGATCAGTACTTGTTATCACTACCGGTGACTTGTCGTAACTACCGGAGAAGCCTTTAATGAGAGAACATGAGACAGGATTACACGCTAGACGTCTGAAGGCCACCCCTAACCCAGTGATTCTCAATCTTTTTTTCGTCATGGTACACTTTTAATAATTTAAAAATTTGACGGCACACTAACAATAAGATAAATTTAAAAGAATTTTTCTTGGATTTTTGATGGATGTACCTATAATATATTTTGTAAAAATAGCATACGAAATAATTTTCATTGAAATATAAAATGAAACTAGTTGGTACCCGTCAAAACATAACTGCAAGTTAGTAAATAAATGTACTAATACACAAATTATACTCAACACATCATTGCCAAATGTTGAAAATCGTAATAATGCGCAGAAACAAATTAATGTGTTTAAGCGGCCTCGTGCTTAGTATCTAAAGCCAGATTTAAAAATGTCACTGAGCATGCGCAGAAAGCAATTTTTAATTGTAAATTATCGCTAATTAAACAGTGCGAAATAAACAATTTCCATCAGGTTTAATCTTATATTTCACAAACATAATTATCATAAAAATAAAAATGGCACACGTTTATTCCTCGGAATAAACGTATTTATCATTAAAACATGTCTGTGAACATGCGCAAAAACAGTGAGTTTATAAAGCCAGATTTAAACATGCACCTGAGCATGCACAGAAATCAACTTTTAATTGTAAACTATCGCTAATTAATTGAAATTGCGGTTACAAAAATCAAATTTGACAAATCTACAGATTACAATCTTTCGTTTAAGACCAAAATGAAGTAAATGGATGCAGTAGTTTTCTTTCACGGGCTGCCCAAAAAGTCGGCTTAGCAACTTAAATTTATAGATTGTATTGCAAAGTAAAAAAAAAAATGTTTATTTAACTACAAATTACATTTAATGCGGAATTTGTGCTTGTTTTTTTCTTGATAACTTCATTTATATTTGAGCGTAAAAAGGATAATGCTACTCTCATTTCGTGATCTACATTTAAAAGTCCATAATTGTAATAGTCCAGAGTTACCAGTCCAGAACTGTAATAGTAATGCTCCTGGGTTCATCCAGTCCGCGCTAGGAAGGTAGAACTGATTGAACTACTCGTCTGACGTCGCTTATGTGTGGGTATGCGCAGTGGCGGCTCGCTTTAAGAGTGGTGGAGAATCACTGCTCTAACCTATGAGAATTTCAGGAATCACTTTAAGTGGACTTATACATCCAACTCTTGGAGTCAACTCCTTTTCTTGGAGTTCAAGTCTAGCGGATTACGGCTGTAAAACACATTGAGAGTCATCGTGGAGCAAAAAATATAATCGTTCAATCAAAGAGTCATTCCTCACATTATGGAAGTCCAAAACATGGATAAATCAAAATACATATATGTATTCGCATATCTTAGTCAATAGTGAAACATTTCTGTTCTTTCATTACAAACAAAAAAAACTCATGTTTACGTCAGATACAAGTATGAAATCATAACCAAGGGAATAAATGCTACTTTATAATAAGCGCTGAAACGCATATCTTTTTTTTAACGACAAAAACCCAAAAAGGTGTTAGTTCGGTCAAAAATGTAACAAACAACTGAGATTGACATTAAAATTTGAATTACGTATGTTTAACATATTTAAAGAATACCCACGACGTTATTATAAATTAATTTTAAACGAATTTAAGGTTAAACGTCTTCGCAGTGATAATTAAATTTTTTTAACCTGTAATTTATTATAACATGTTGGATTTCAAAATAGACGATTAAAATTTTTCAACGTACTTGAGAAAGGAAAATTCTCGTTTGATTATAGAGGCAGGGCCGCCAGAGACTTTACGGGGCCTGGGGCAAACTTCTGTTGGGGACCCAAGACTATTTTTCAGAAGACTATTTTGTAGTAAAAGAAATCTGATTAATCGAATATTTTTTTTTTATTTTTTGGGGGTGCCCCTTTTTTCAGGAGATTATTTTGAATTTTGCAGTACGGTACAAGTTTCATAATTTTCTTTCGGAGGAAATCTAATAAATAATTAAAAAAATGTTTTTGGAGCCCCTCCGGCAGTTGGGGGCCTGGGGCAAAGTGCCCCAGTTGCCGCCCCCCCTCTGGGCGGCCCTGTATAGAGGTTTAGCATTAAAATAATTATCCACTCAGGAGGGAAGACTTTTGAGCAGGAATTTCAAAGGAGAGCGGTCTATTTACATTAAGGCCGGTTGATGGGTGTCCGAACACCTCTGGTATTTCTTTGATACACCGTGATTAAAGTGGCCGGAACTTACAGTTTGAAGCCAACTTGTAATGGCTACAAACATCCATGCTAATCGTTGGATTCGAGTCCGTAGAATGGGCTTTTGTCTGGTTTTGTTTGTTTTGAGCGCTACGATCAACTTTTTGCTACACGAGGGCTAATTAGACCGGGACCTACAGTTTAAAGCTGATTCCGAATGACTACAAACATCCATGCCAACAATGGGACTCGAAGCCACAGGATCTGAACCAAATGCCAGCGCCCTAGCCAGTCGGCCATCACCTGGCCGCTTTAGGTACCATCACCTGGCTTTAGGTACCAGAAAATGGCATTCCAGATTAATTCGATAGGCGATTCTGCAAAAAGATTTTTACATGATAGAAAACAAAACGCGTCTTTTGATATCAACTGAGAGCTACGACTATACGAGAGCAGCAAATACAAACAACGTTAGTCATACATTTCCAGGGACTGGGAAACACAAGACAAAAGCACATAAGACACAAGCTTTCACATAAGACAAAAGCTTAGGCCAGCCATATTATTTTAAAGATCTCTTCATAAAGGCATGTGTTATAGAGTTTTCATATTATTATCTCATCTTTAGTTTTGATTATACCTAGTGTGATGATCATTCTCAATACCGTGTTCTGAAATAAAATTGATGAAAATAAACTTTTGTTATTAGTCATCACAGACGGGGAGGTCGCAGATTGAGCTATGCTGTTTACATAGTATCGAAAAAAAACAACTATGGGTGTTTTGTAGCCGTGCAGAATCGGTCTTAAACTCATCAGTCCTCGCGCAGCCAAAGATGACCGCAGGGCTCATAACCGTAAACGTGCGCCATAGCCAGGTCGACAAATGCCCTTTACGAGAACAAATGCCCTCTACGACACATTTTGAGGGTTCTTGTTGTATATATCAACCCTGATGGAGTTTGGAAGTGTGTTCTGAGCCACTTAAATCTCCACCTCCGTCCCCAATCGCAGGCGGCAGATCACCGACTATCGTTATCTCTGGTGGCTGTTCACGTGCGCACCTTTCTGCTACAAACAGACGGACGATGCTGCAGAGACGCATGGCCAAATGCGCTGCCCAAACAAATCGAAAGTGTGAATTTCAAACTCGGGGTAAAGTGAAGGGGGGTTTGGGGGGGAGGAGGTGTTCCCAAACGGCTATCTGCTCTGCGCAGCACTCCGGTAATCCCCGTTTGACGGATGGTAACGCCAATTAGCCCGATAGCGATGGCTCAGATATTCGTAATTAATGACGTTTTAAGTAGACCCTCGTTAAGGAGGCGGCAAAAACGCCTTCTCTCCCGTGTTTACCTTCGCAGGTCGTGAGAGGGTGCAGCACCTGTAACGGGGAAAGGGGTGGGTGGGTGAGAAAATCCTCATAATGAGGTTCGACCCGGCGATCTGAGAGATTGCCCGTAATCTCCTGGCGAGAGGGTGAAGGGTCATTTGTTAGGCTGGAGCGTTTTTGCGATAGATGCTCTGTAACTGTGACGGGGGTGGGTCATTATCTGGATATCGGACGGTGATTTTTTTAATTTATTGTTTTTTTCTCCCACTCTCTCTTTTGGATGACTAACGGTAGAGGGTGGGCCATTAAACTAGTTAACGGATATCTCTCGTCGATTCAATGCATTATTCATTACGGAGTCTTTCATCCTCTCGTTTTCAACCTCCAGTCTTAGATAGTGCGATCAAACAGCTCTTTCATCATAATCATTCGCTCAAACTACGGTCTGCTAAGTGATTTTGTCTGCTTGATAATGAATTATCGCTCTAAAATACTGTCAAAGATCCCTTCCTCCTCTATTAATATAGAGTAATTTTGCGAAGTTGTGTACAGTTGCAAGAGGATTCGTTTCCCGAATCAAAAAACGTTTATATATATATATATATATATATATATATATATATATATATATATATATATATATATATATATATATATATATATATATATATTTCTTCGTCCGTTAATTAAAGAAAATACTTGTAATGCCGTACAGTAATCTATTTTTTTCGAGTGAATCGAATGAATTCGATTTTTGTATCTCGGAATAAAAATAATCAACTTATCACTCCGGAAGGATGTTTTCTTAGAATTCCGAACTACCTGACTCTTTATCTAAGATAATATGCCAATGATAATAACCTGTTGTGAGTTAGAAAGAAAGAAACTAAATTAGGGGAACTCTTAAATACATAGCTAAGTATTCGTCCGTAGTACTTAGTAGTGCATATCTAAACAAATATTACTTATATTCACTTATTTACGAATCCACGATGAGCAATTTTCATGCGTTATAGCTCAGTAGACCAATTATATTCTTAACTTTTAAACTTCCGTGTGTCATAAGTGCTTTAAATTCCCCATTTATTTGATAAATGTCATATTAATTTCAAATTATTCTTTGTATAATATACGCAATATTAAATAAATATCTGCAAAATTAAATGTAATATAGATGTCATATAGATGTAAAATTATACACAGATTTGGATGTATGTTAGTATTCAGTATAGAAAATTGGGCTATTTATGAGATATATTGTCAGTTAAATTCGGTGAATTCTTACCAAAAATGTTCAGTTTCATTTTAAGGAATAGAAAGTATTTTAAGAATAAACATTTCGGCACTCTGTCCAAAGCATATGTGAATGGAAAATTTCAAATATACTTAACAATGTGTTATGTTAAAATATTTAAGTTTTATTAACTAAAAATATTTTCATTAAACAGATGTCTATCTTGACATTATTTCTAGTAAAAAAAACCAGGTTTGAAATAGCCATTGAACAAAAAATTCAACTATCCATTTGTAACAATTAAGTACCGTATATACATTGTTTACTCATATTTGTTACTTGTTGTTGCCGTGTATAGGAATAGTGTAGAAGAAAAAAAATCCGGTAGTCTCTTCTAACGAAACTACCACGGGTTTTTTACTTAGGATTACTTTTCGTTGCTTACCTCTTTTGTATGTATATATGCATGTATGTGTTATGTATCTATCTATCTATCTATCTATCTATATATATATATATATATATATATATATATATATATATATATATATATATATGTCAAAATTTATTTTGACGCATTTTGGTACTTTTCTGTTTAGCTGTTTACTGCTTGTGGAAGCGATACAGACTGGGTTTGGCGCGCTGCCAAAATTATAACTTGTGACGACGGACGGTTTTAGAGTCTGAAGTTTTGCTTTCCGGGGGACCGTTATGGAGTAACGTAATCCTACGTTAAAAGTCCTAAATTGAACGAAAAGCGAAGATAATAGCAACTACCAGATCAGGTAGGTGCCTGTGGGAAGAATTCAAGTGAAGAATTCCCGAGTTCGAATTGTCCCAAATGTTCGAATTACAGAATTCTTCTGAAAGGGTTAGGGAATAAAAAAATATTTATTCGCGGAATTTAGAATAGTGATTGACATTTGCAAAGCTCTTAAACAATTCCCGGAATTGCATAGAGTTTAGTTTTATAGTTGTTGGGGTGGGGGGGGGGGGGTGGCTGCTTTTCCCGTCAATTGATCCATAAAGCGGTAAGATGGACAATTCTACAGGCGTGTTTCATCGAAAACTAGGGAATGTACAAGTATGTCTCCCCTCAAAATGCGAGACTCTGAATTAGGGTAAAAATCTCACACAGATCTGTTAAGTAAAATATCCCGTGAATTATCTGTCCCAATATATCTGTTACAGCTTTCCATCCCGCAGTATAAAATTGTGAGAAGACATGAGCGAATACTGATACATGAAAAATAGAGCGGCATAAAGGATCGCCTTGGATACGGTGTTTGTATCGGCCATTTTTTTCCCCGACCGCCATTTTCCCACAAAATTGTACCGACAGATCCACAACACTCCAGCTTTACGAGGAATAAAGACGACATCTACAAATGGAATGGGTAGTTGTCTGTACGTGGGAGGTTAGAGACAAACGAATTGGGAAAAGATCGATCGAGTTTCGTGGGTTGTCGACATTAATCTTTGGTACACATATATCTGGGCCCGTAACCGATGGGGGGATACGAGGATAATAAATCTGTCGATGCAGCATCGATTTTCCCGATCAAGACATTATTGAATTGTGTCTCTTCAGCATAAAACAAAGAAATCACGGAGGTTATAAGGCTATGCCTTATATGCATAGCCCATAAGGCATCTCACAAATAACAAAAGTATTCTTTAAATATAATCAATGAGGGAAAAAAAAACTTTATTAGATCGTTTAATATAGACAGCTGAGTTTTGGAGATAGACTTCGAAGGAATTTTAACTTAGTGAATACAGAAACTTTTGGAAAATGAAGGTAGAAAACACTCCAAAACAATGGAACAGAGGCTCTTATCTATAAACTTGGATGCAAGTAGTTTTCCATGAAGATAATGAAAAGTAGAAATAATGGAATAGATTGGGATTCATTCATGAAAATCCCAGGGAATAAATTTCATGAAAATCTATTACGATTGCCACAGAATTTAATAGCCTTGCCTCTAGCGACTTCAGGCCAAACTTCTATTAATGGTGTTCGATTACTAAATCTTTATGGGGTTGATCCAAAGATAATCGTAGCGAGTCTGTTAGTGACAAGGGCTGGATTGCACCATGCATCGCACCTTCATTTAGACCAGTGGTTCCCAACTGGTGGGACGCCAGAGCCTCGGCAATGGTCCGGCACCACGTATAAGAAAGTTGCCAAATAATGGGGATTTTGAAAGCAATGTTCATTGAACTAGATGGGCCGAATATATCCGATGACTATTAGGTGTTGTATTAAAATTTCTTAAAAGTTTAACATAATTATTTTATTATTAGAATATGATACATAAGAATGTGAGTACTTAATCCTGTATCTCTTTTGCCTGAGGGATATTCTATACCCCCATACCCCCGGAAGGTTTCCCCTTCAAGTCAGGGGGGGGGGGAACCGCACATGGTTCAAATTCTAGCTTAGTGGTCCGCAGATTTCTACGGGTTGGGAACCACTGATTTAGACGAATGCGGTCATCTTATAGTCCGAGAGGGTGGGTTAGTCATCATTCAGTATTATTCGACGATAGCCATTCAATTATTAAGACTGTCGAGTTGAACTTCACTGAAAACAAAATTTTTGGTGACGGGAAGTATGCCAGTCGTCTTAGGTGTCATCTGTTCAGGAGGTTTTCCGTGGCTTATGGTTTATTATTCGTCTGCCGTGGCTTATAGTGAATTATTCGTCTTAAAATTACCCGTGGTACAGAAATGGAATAAGTGGTTGGATTGTATTGTTGGTAATATTACTGATGACTGTACATCACGTCGACTCCGATTGGGAGAGATGTGTGCGAAAAACGTTTTGTTATCGTAGACAAAGATTTAGACATGTCGCCCAGTGGCTACGCGGTTAAGGCATCAGCCTGCCACGCCGGGGGCGCGGTTTCGATTCCCGCATAAAATTTGGTTGTATTCTGGGGAACCGGTCAATCTTCCGCCTGCAAAAGAAGTCCTGTCTAGAAAGGGGAGCTGCAACCCATCGTCCATCGCTGGTGTCATCGTTTGTTAATAAAAATTCTTCTGTGATATGTGTTTCTGTTTCCTTGTATTCATATGTACACCGGAGTGGGGTGTAATATCGTCAGCTCTCAGGGACATTAGAAAAAAAAAAGATTTAGACATAGGCCTCCAAACACCTTTAGCATAAATAAAACTAGTAAATGAGTAGCACGGTTGAGAAAATGTTTTTCCACGCTGGTAAAGAGCATTTCAATCAGCTCAAGAAAAGGCATGAAAGTACTTTTATAGCAGTTGTATAGTGAATAGAGTATTTTAAAGTCCATTCTGAATGTGTGAAAGTATAAAACTGTAAGTTAAAACGAGAAAATGCCCTACATTCACTAGGGAAATTTGACGCGTGTTCTGCAGAAATTTTATTTACGTACAAGGAAAGAACCTTCAGTTTTTGCATAAAATGAATAATAAACGAAGTATAAAAGGCTTGATCCCCCCAGAAAAAGAAAGGTGTCACCTCAAACAACTTAATCTAGCAATAATAAGCCTTGGAAAGTATTTTGATTACGCAGCCAAAAGAAGTGGTGCAAAAAGTGAACAATTTTCTGAGGATTACGTGGCTCCCGTAATCTTCTTAATATTGCTGATGATTACTTTTTAAGAAGATTATTCAGCGCTTTTTATCCTTTAGGTCTCGAAAGAAATAGCCCGTTTCCAAGAAATACGTCGGGGTTTTGACCAGTTATCTGAGGAAAAAATTATAGGTCTTCTTTTGCTCTCTGAACACTACGGAATACATTGTTTGCTTTTTCTATCCATGAAACTACTTACAAGTTATTTTATGTCTCAATTTATGTTAATTTTTTTACATCAGAAGGAAAAAAATATTTTTAGGACGTTTTGCCTTTATTTTCATGCAGTGTTATAAAATAAGTGAATAAAATGCTGTTTTTTTTTTATAAGAACTTTTCATCAGCGATATCAGTTTTTAAATCTTTTTATTCCCAACCTTTATCATAAGACATGTTCTGTATCGATGTATTTTAATAACGTGCAAAGCTTGGTGTGGTATTTCCGTATTTTATGCCAAGGTTCAATAAGAGCAGAGTTAGTAATAAGCTTTAAAGCGATTTAAGTTATACATTAAAATACAGGATGTCACTGGACTGGTTACAAACCCGTCGGACGGGTTTGTAACCAGTTGCGCCGTGTGCGTGGCTCCATTCAATTACATAGGTTGCGACTCATCACGGAATGGTTTGTGATTTGAGTCAGTTATCAGTTTCTTTTGAGTTGCCCCGTGTGCAGACGGCCTTAGAATTTAAAAAAAATATTTAAATAGAAAGAAAATCTCACCAAGTTTTAATATCAATCAAAGATTTCGATCATAGTATCATAAATTTCGATGTGTGAACCTTTTGTAGCGCGACAAACGTCTAAACGGTAATCCAGTTCTCTCCAAATGTTTCGTAGCAGATGAGGAGTTATTACACGAATTGCTTAAATGATACGCTTCTTCAACTTTCCCAGTTTCAATTTTTTATTTATACACAACGGATTGAATGAATCCCCAAGGAAAAAGTCTAATATTCGTGTAATAACTCCCGATATGCTACGAAACACTTGGAGAGAATTGAATTACCATTTAGATGTTTGCCGTGCTACACAAAAGAGACACACAATGAAATATATGATACTATGATCTAAATCTATGATTGATATTAAAACTTGGTGAAATGTTCTTTCTATATAAATAAATATTTTTAAATTCCAATGGGTAATTTTGTAAAAATAAGCCGTAACTTTTGGATACGTTTAGCCCAGGCACCCTGTATATTGTAATTGTCAGAAAAATTGAGTTTACTTGAAATTATGCCACATTTTGACGCATCTTATAATTTTTTTAATCTTTAAAAAAGTACTTAGTAAATGCTATCGAATCAAAAATATTCGTAATATAAAAGTTATACATTTTGTACCGTGACAAAGAGGAAAACGAAAAGAAAAATTATTCTTTGAGAGTTGCCAAAAATTCGAACAAAATGCAGAAAAGGTTCTAATGTACTTGAGCCTAAATATTGCGAACTCAATTTCTTTACTCATGATCGTATATTAGAGATATGTAATTTTTCCAGAGTCATTACTCTGTTTCATTACTCTTGATTTCATTCATTGTCAAATATTCGCACTTCAGTAAAAAGGAAGGAGAAACCAAATATTACGAATTTTTAAGTTTTAGTAAAATTTTGATAACAGTGATTGAGCATACAGAGGAATCCGGATTGAATCGACATGGGTTTGTATTCCACTCGTCGAGAAATTAAGTCTCTCATCAAATAGTGGAATATTGAGGTGAGAGCTGCCTAGACGTTTGGTTTCATTTAGGAGTTTTTAATCTCCGGTTAAGGCCCATTGAAGCTTCAATTTGTCACATATTGGTATACTAGGAAGAAGAGAAGTAAGAAATCTTCTCCATGTTATCTATATATTTAAGTTGCTAAGCCGACTATTTGGACAGTCCGTGAGAGAAAACTACTGCATCCATTGACTTCGTTTTGGTCTTAAACGAAAGATTGTAATCTGTAGATTTGTCAAATTTGGTTTTTGTAACCGCAATTTCTATTAATTAGCGAAAATTTACAATTAAAAATTTATTTCTGCGCATGCTCAGTGGATGTATAAATCTGGCTTTATAAACCCCACTGTTTCTGCACATGCTAAGTGACATGTTTTAATGATAAAAATGTTCATTACGAGGAGTCTCTCTAGATCTCTTTCTGCCATTTTAATTTTTATGATAATTATGTTTGTGAAATGTAAGATTAAACCTGATGGAAATTGTTTATTTTGCGCTGTTTAATTAACGATAATGTACAATTAAAAAAAATTGCTTTCTGCGCATGCTCAGTGACATTTTTTACTTTAGATACTCACTAGGCTTTAGAAACTCACTAAGCACAAGGCCGCTTAAACACATTCATTTGTTTCTGAGCATTATTATGATTTTCAACATTTGGCAATGATGTGTTGAGTATAATGTGTGCATTAGTGCATTTATTTACTATCTAGCAGTCATGTTTTGACGGGTACCATCTTGTTGAGTTTAAGTCAGTAAACAATTAGTTTAGAATGTCTCCTTTAAAAGCTGTCACTCTAGTTATTTTTTAAAATCGAAAAAAAAATCCAAATAGAATAAGAGAGACAAAGCACTATCGTTTGATAACATTCCAGAGGTAAAAAGCAACTATTTTGATCAAAAATGTTGTTTCAAAAGTAGAATAATAATACCTCGATATTTCTCCATTATATGCAACAATCTAATTTCAGAAAACCCCTCTTTCCAATCCCCAATTTGACCAATGATGGGCATAATATATTCTGCCTCTGTTAAACGCCCATTCTCCGCATCTGAGGGCGGGCATCTGCAAACCATTAAACGTTTCTGCCCGAGTTTTCTCGATTTCAAAAGGCACGGATATTACCGAAGCCCGATGAAATCCGACTCGACACACACACACACGCACACATTCTGGTGCGCTGAGGCGGCATCATTAATTTGACGGTTTAGTTTTCAATTTCCCGAGAATTTGGACTGGAAAGGATATTATTCGAGGTAATGGACGCAGCCTCAGATTCCAATAGGTAGGAGGCTGTAGCGAGGATAAATTCGAGAAATATTTTCCTACGTCCCTGAACTACAAAACAGCAGAAATCAAAGCTACATAAATTCTCCCCGAGTAGACATTGCTGAGCTTGAATAGTTTATGCCGCTAAAAAATTCCAAATATTTTAGTGTATTTATTATAGCAAATATTGTTTTTTTAGATGCAGGTAAATACCTTGTTCTTCATGAGTCTAACAGATTTTAAATGCATCGTAAGCGCAGCTGTAGGTAATAATATAGAGGCATGGGCTCTATCCCAATAGACTGAGAGTAAAACAACCATACCTTATACTGCCCTCACTCTCTCTCTGTACCTTTTTATATGTGTCTATATACATACACACATTATATAATAATAATAATAATAATAATAATAATAATAATAAAAATAACAACGCCAAACTAGTTTAATTCTATTCCATTGATCGCTGTTTTTGATTTTGTCTTTCCCGTTATATAACTAATTTCCTCGTTCCTTCCGTATGACTTCTGGGCATATGGCACAACAGGGGGTCAAGTAGTAAAAAGAAACTAAATTTCGTATATGTTGGTGTGAGCATCGGTATTAAGCATTTCGAGATTGGCTATGCACTGAGGTAGTAGCTTTCCGCCCTATTTATATAAATGTAAACAGTTTCAAGTCTTTTAAATTTGCTATATTGTGTTTGATTATTAAATGTTCATAATGTGAATAAATGAATAAACGTATTATTACTGCCAAATGGATTGTTGGGTTTGAATTTGATGCTACTCGTGCTTGACTACGAAAGTTAACCCAAGTATCAACAGTAGAACAGTAGTTTCATTATATATATATATATATATATATATATATATATATATACATACATACATACATATAAATTATACATACATATATATATATATATATATATATATATATATATATATATATATATATATATATATATATATATATAGAGAGAGAGAGAGAGATAGATAGATAGTTAGATACATGCATACATATGAACATGTATAAACTTATTGCTAAAAGTAATATGGCGCTTAGGTTAAAAGTGAAAAGGAGCACTTAATTATAAAAAAAAATCAATGCATTGTTAGAGTACCCTTGGCTGTAATGACTACCATGGTCTTGTGGGTATAGTTTCAATATCTGATATATCTAGACAATACTCAATCAATTTACTAATTATAATATAATTTAAGAAAGTTAGGAAAGATTTAAAGTATTTTTTCAATACCACTGCAGTCCTGGAAAAATGTTCTCAAGTAGGCCGTTTTCCTTCAAGACATACACTTGACGAATAACTGGGGTTGTTTTCTTGGCATATTACATGACGATGACGTAAAAATAGTTTTACAGGCAAACCACGTCTCCTTGTTCTAAGCTTATCACGCAATGCTTAACTATTTTTTTCTTATTCTCCAAGCTGACCCGTATATTTGCGTAATTTTTCAGGTAAATCCTAAAAGATGTTGGCATTTAAGCTGCTAATCTTTTGACAGTGGATGGGAACAGAATTAAATTTTAACAGCCTGAAATCTGTTTAATTGCATTTCGTCAAAATTCAGAGCATTTGTCAGAGTTTGATCGGTAAGGGCTATTTAACTTTTGATTTTGTCGTTTCCAAATTATATCACTGAAAGTTTTCAATGAAGAAGAGTTTTATGGACTATACAATATTTATCTTTGAAACTATTCATAAAATACGTTGTAACGCATTCGTAAGATGCTTCCCGGGGATGGATAAAATTTTACCTCTAAATGTCAGCTTTGACGTCGTGTGCTTCAGTGTCCGTATGTCTAATAATAGCTTTGCCTCAAAATATATATATGAATTAAAAAGAATAATTTGTAGGATGGGGTTGATATAAAAGAAAACAATTAAAAAACAGGAAGTTAACATTTTGACCTATATAATATATGGATGTTATACCAAAAAAAGTATTTTTCCTTCTCAAACTTACTTAAATTTATAGTGTAACCTACAAACTATCATTTTGATTCATGCAATTGAGATTTTTCTTCATTTTTATATGTACCTTTAGGCGGACTATCGAAGCCTGCTTTGGGAAAGTACCTCCGGGTTCTGACTACTAGAGATTGGAAATGGCGAAAAGTGTTTGGTTAATGTCTTTACGTGTTAATATTTTGTATTGTGTCATCCGTGAAGGAGAACGAGTCTAAATAATACGTGAACTCTACGGATTCACTTTCAGGAAGGTTACATTTTATTGTTTTAATGTAACACACACCCATTATATATATATATATATATATATATATATATATATATATATATATATATATATATATATATATATATATATATATATATATGAATATATATATATATATATATATATATATATATGAATATATATATATATATATATATATATATATATATATATATATATATATATATATATATATATGAATATATATATATATATATATATATATATATATATATATATATATATATATATATATATATATATATATGAATATATATATATATATATATATGAATATATATATATATATATATATATATATATATATATATATATATATATGAATATATATATATATATATATATATATATATATATATATATATATATATATATATATATATATATATATATATATATATATATGAGAATGAATTATATAAAACTCATTTTTTAAACATTAAAAAAATAATTATTATGTGTTTGGACCATATGTGGTGTTTCGTTACCACTTCATTATTTCCAGAGAATATTGTCTTCTTCGGAGGAACTAATTCTTCTTTAGTCTCTACACCCCATAGGGAATTCTAAGCGAGATAGATATGGAATTCTAATTTCTTCTCGCGATTCCGAATGCAAGCGGGCTGTGGTCAACAGGGAGGTACAGAATGCGAGTAGCAAACGAAGTCGGAATCTCCGAAAGACCCATTCCCGTGGCCTTTTTTGCTCATTGATTTTTAATCGGAGAAAACGAAGGTTACGTATTGGTGTTTATTGAGAAGCAAAACATGAAGTCTCTGAATCTTGAACAGACGCAAAATGGCATCACAAAAGTTCCGCCAGAGAGAGGGAGACAAGAAACAGTGAAATAAAGAATTTTAATGGGATGCCGACAATATGAGCGGTGTAATATTACTCAGGCCTTATTTACGGTCAAGGGCAAAGAACTATATACAGCGTGTCTGGGCTAAAGGTATCCAAAAGTCATGACTTATTTTTCCGGAATTACCCATTAGAATTTTTAAAATTTTTTTTAATTTAAATAGAAATAACTTCTCACCAAGTTTTAATATCAATCATAGATTTCGATCATAGTATCATAGATTTCGATGTGTGCACCTTTTGTAGCACGACAAACGTCTAAATAGTAATCCAGTTCTCTCCAAGTGTTTAGTGGCATATCAGGAGTTATTACACGAATCGCTTGAATGATAAGTTTCTTCAACTCATCCACTGTTTAAATATTTTGTTTATACACAACGGATTTAGTGAATCCCCAAGGAAAAAAGTCTAATAACTCCTGATATGCTACGAAACACTTGGAGAGAACTGGATTACCATTTAGACTTTAGTCGTGCTACAAAAGGTGCACCCGTCGTAATCTATGATACTATGATAGAAATCTATGATTGATATTAAAACTTGGTGAGATGTCCTTTTTATTTAAATATATTTTTAAAAATTCTAATGGGTAATTCCGTAAAAATATGTCATGACTTTTGGATACTTTTAGCCCGGACACCCTGTATTTTTCATTTTTGGAGATATATTGAAATTACTTTTTGAAAAATTACCACGTTAATTATAATTAGTAAGCCATATTCCAGAAAAATTTCATTTTTAACTGTCTGAAACACTATAAGAAAGCATTCTTACCTAAATTTTGAGAAAAAAAATGGAGATCGCTAGTTTTGATTCCACGCCACTCATATGTCGTAAATACTAACAGAATGTCTAATAAAATAATATCTTGCAGGAAAAGTAAAATTTAATTTAGAAAACTGCTTATTCTATATTAAATACATGTCTAAGATAATCAACCAGAGTCACATACAGCACTATGTTAAGCAATCATTTATGAACTCTCAGCATTATAAATGTGCTGAAACACTGAGGTGGCAACGCAGTTTAATATGTCGAGATATATTATATTTATAACTGGTTCAACGACGGTTGCTTTTAGCGGAGAGCATTATTCTGACGCCCAGAATATATCTGCACATGACATTCTCTATCTACCTCTGGCGTACCTTTTTCGCACGCTCATAAATTATGTTTAATAATTAATCTGAAACAACTTTTTGCAGCTGCTCCAAGTCAACATATTAAATTATAGTTGTGGGACAATTTTTGTGATAAAAATAGGCTAAAGGAATTTACAAACTAAGCATGGCGGCATACCAGCGTTAGGTAAATGTTGTTGAAAATCTTGTGATGCATAAAAAGTATACATACAGAAACCAAACAACGGATTTTAACTGGTTTTTAAATCAGCTGTGAACAATTTTCCTCGTAAGGGGAACAAATTAATATCTTCGGCAGTCGAAGAAAAAATATATTTTCTTTTTAAATGTTTATCTATCAAAGGAGTTAAGAAGATATTTCGCATGAAATGACGTTATGTATATATATGAAAACAGGTCTGAGAGATAAATTTTAAATCAAGACATTATATTATTTTCCCTAAAAGTATTAATAATCCTTTATACAAACAATACTGTTTCCTTCGAAAATAAACATTTAAATAATAACTAGAAGTGAATATATTCCCGGATTTTTTTAAACTTTCAATATATAGTAGCCATTATAAAATCTTTTTAAATGTTTAATTAAATTTGTTGAAAATTGCAATCCAGTTTGTTTAGTTAGTTTTGCTGCATGTAAGAATTTTATAAATTTAATTTATCATACTGGATATATACTATTACGTTAGAAAGAAAATACATTTGTATAACTGTGCATTTTTTTTATCAAATATTATTGAAATGTCTGAAACTTTTTGAGACAGTTTTATCGCGCAACAATAAGGAGACAGGCATGGATAGAAAATGATCTGTAAAAGAAACACTCGCCGAAGTACTTTTCTAATATTGGACAATGATTATTAGGGCCCGATTATGAACGCTGGGGGCCCTTGGGCAGATGCTATTTGCCCCCCCCCCTTACGAACATTTATAAAAATAAGAACTATCCATTGGCTATACATACTGTTATAAGTACTAGGTGCATACACCAAGATGGTTTTAGGGCCCCCTAGAATCAGGGGGCCCTGGGCAAAGTCCCTATTTGCCCATGTGATAAAAAGGCCCTAATGATTATCAAACTTAAAGCAATCGCAACCCTAGTAGCAGCAGTGAGAAGCATGAACTGGAGTATTCTAAACGCTTCATAAAATTCCAGTTAACTGTCTCATTGGTGAATAGGGAGAGGGGGGAGGGGGAGACAAAATACCCAACGCCCATCGTATTCACCATAGAATCAATGAATGACCACGTGATTTCGAATTCCAAGAACGTTTTGTTTGTTCTGATTTACGGTCGATACGCACTCTCCGTGATTGATACCTCCACCCGCTCAGGTAACACGTTCCCGTACTACGACCTTTGCTAGATACGCGGCTGATGCCACCGAGGGAAAAAAAAATCCGTGCATGTTCTGCTTAGAATCCCGACTGTTATCTGCCTATCTTTTTGCTGCGCTTTTGTTAGCCAAATCCTTGGAGATTAGTCTCACAGGATGGAACCTCGTTTACTAAAACACTTCCGCATTTCTTAAGAAAAAAAAATGTTTGTTAAACTTCTTCCCACTTTTCACGTCGCCACTGGTTAGATTTCTCCGGTTTTATTCACCTGCTGGGGGTACCAGGGCTGCCTGGAAAAACGAGTGGTTGCGTAATCCGCCCGATAGAACCGCCCTTAATCCGCGCTATGAAGGAAAATTTTTATTCCGATCGCAGGGCAATAAAAGATGCGCGTGGGTAAACAAAGCTCCCTGCGATCGGCCGTCGCATTTATGATATCTCGGGGCGATAAAACGGTCAGGATACTTGCAATAACTGTGATATTACGGGAATAGTGTATTTACGGGGAACGAGCGAGATGCATTCGTGCATAATAAGAAAGGACAGTCAAATTCAGGATGATAAATTGGGAGACATCAGTGAAGGGCTCATAGATCCAGGATGAAGGATGGCCCGTTGAATCTTAGTGCAGGCCCGTAGCATGGGGACTGTTCAGCGGGAACTTAGCCCGTCTGCACACGGAGCAACTCAAAAGAAACTGATAACTGACTCAAATCACAAACCAGTCCGTGTTGAGTCGCAACCTATGTAATTGAATGGAGCCACGCACACGGCGCAACTGGTTACAAACCCGTCGACGGGTTTGTAACCAGTTGCGCCGTGTGCGTGGCTCCATTCAATTACATAGGTTGCGACTCAACACGGACTGGTTTGTGATTTGAGTCAGTTATCAGTTTCTTTTGAGTTGCTCCGTGTGCAGACGGCCTTAGAAATAGGATCACAGCAAACTGAATAACGAAAGCAACAGATATTAATTACCCATTATATCGGTTGGTTAAGCTTATGGCTGCTATGTACTAACCCCATTGGATTCGCTCACCTCAATGTTAATCTATGGAGAAAATTTGTTCACGGATTGCCGACTTGGATTCAAAGATTTTTTTTTAAAAATTGTACTCTGTCATAGAGAAAGAAATTTTACATTTGTGTACATTTTTCGTTTTTTTTTTAAAAATGCAAATAATATTTTAAAATTTAAATTTTTCGGGGAAAATCTGGTATAGTGTATTTTAAACGCTCATAAATTCCTTCGGTGGACGAAATTTATAAAATTAATCCTGTAGCGCTTTGCAGAAAATTTCAGGCTATCTGACGATACCAATTTTATTGGATTATCAGCATTTATGTACCTGTAAATAGTTGACAAAAATATATTTTAAATAAAAAATTTGGAGGCAGCGCTTAACCTCCCTATAGAGAGAGAGCCATTACAATCTCTCAAAATGTCAATCCTAAGGGGGGTGGAATTCTCGAACTGTCAACTAGACTCTTCCCACCACAAGAGTCTACAAGAAGAGGAAAAGGAAATACGATTATTTTCTTAGTACATAGTAGCCTTAATCAACCGTTACTAATTGTTTAACTGTTTTATCTATATATATATGTTTTACCATATATTTCAAATACTAGTTAAAAAAAAGTAATAATAATCAGGTAGTCTCTTCTAACGAAACTACTGCGGGTTATTAACGTAGGATTACTTATCGTTGCTTACCTCTTTTGTATGTGTTATGTATATATGTATCTATATCTATATCTATATATATACATATATGTACGTATGTATGCGTTATGTATATATGTATCTATATATATATGTACGTATGTATATATATATACACATATATGTATGTCAAAATTTTAACGCATTTTGGTACTTTTTTGTTTAACTGTTTACTGCTTGTCGAAGCGATTTAGACTGGTTTTGGTACACTGCCAAAATTATAACTCGCGAGGACGGATGGACGAGCGGTTTTAACGTCTGAAATTTTGTTTTCCGAAGGACCGTTATGGAGGAACCTAATCCTACTTTAAAAATGCAAGCTCAAAAATCTAATATTAAAATTGACACAGGCTTATATATTTGCTCTTAAATTTACTTTTACGTTCGATTTGTTGTTTTTGTTAAGTTAATTTGTAACTTTCTATTAAAGTTGTTCTTAAAATGCTATACAGGTAGTTTGTTTATTCAGAAAATGAAACCCAGTTTTGGCTATGAAAAGGTTGGTTAGGAGAAGGTCCCAGATGAATTTATAATTTAGTGGTCCTTAATTTATTAGAGTGATCATTTTTTTATTAAGTGCTCCCTCATCTACAAAAGGTTAAAAACCTCTGCCTCAAATGACATCAAACGAGAGACGAAGATATTTCAACAGGTATTACCCAGACACTTCAAATAGAAACTCCAAATTTTCCGACAACCTTGCACCACCTTGTTCGCCCTATAAATTTCCTGTGGTACTGCATTAAATTTTAGAAAACTTATTATTTTCTTCCTTCGTTTATTCTTCACAAGCAGAAAATGTAACGTTATGCTTCTCCTGCCAGCTGTAACTTACGGCATCTAATTTTTATACTCGCGACTCCCGAAAATATTTCCTAACGAAGGCACGAGTTCTCGGATAATTGGAAATACATGGTTAATCTTGAAATTTTCCTTACACCTCTAAAATCAAACTATTCAAAGATTCTATTACATATCCTTTTTTTAAACAGGATTTCAGTCAAAATAACAGTAAAACTTGCAGTGCTTTTCACTCTTTTTTTTTTCTAGAAACCGCACTGCTTTGTTTGACAGACATGTTGCCAATTTTTGGACACTTTATTCAAATGGTAATCCCAAAGGGAGGTTTTAGACGAATGCATAGCAATAAATATCACCGGCAAGACAGATCACGTACTCTTTCGGCCTTGGCAAGTCACGAGCACGGTTGTGATCGAGAAATTATTTGGGAAATTATTCCGCCTCCTTGGTTTCTGTAACAGTCGCCTTGTTAAATTAAAAGGAAAAGGACACCGCCTCTTAAACGCACTGCGGTAGAGAAATGACTCCACGCAAAATGTCATACCAGGAACATGACCAGAGGAGTGGGTATGGAAGTTACTTGTGATAATTTGATATTTTAAACTATATACCCCTTTTTATGTCGTTCGGTCATTCCCCTTTTACGAAATTCACAAGTGGATAATCGGGATTTCAGTGTATAATGAGGGCGATTACCTTACGTAAAAATTGTCGTCATTTTAAGTGATTTTTAAAGGAATGCTACTTACGATAATTTGGCATTTTATTTCTATCCCCCCCCCCCCGCTTTTTAAGTCTGTCGGTCAATCCCAAGACACGTGGATAATTGGGAGATGAGTGTATAATAGATTCAATTATCTTACGTAAAAATCATCGTCATTTTGAGTGATTTTTAAATGAATGCTACTTACGATAATTTGGCATTTTATTTATATCTCTTTCTCTTTATGTCTCTCGGTCAATCCCCCAAGACAAGTGGATAATTGGGAGATGAGTGTATAATAGATGCAATTATCTTACGTAAAAATCATCGTCATTTTGAGTGATTTTTAAAGGAATGCTACTTATAATAATTTGGCATTTTATTTATTCCCCCCCCCTTTTTGTATCTCGGTCATTCCCCCAAGACACGTGGATAATTGGGAGATGAGTGTATAATAGAAGAAATTATCTTACGTAAAAATCATCGTCATTTTGAGTGATTTTTAAATACATGATACAGATTATAATTTGGCATTCTATCTATATCCTCCTCTTTATGTCGATCGGTCATCTACCAAAAAGGAACCAATCACTCGTGGATAATCGGGACTTCAGTGTATAATAGCAGCGATTATCTTACGTAAAAATGGTCATTTTGAGTGATTTTCAAAGCATTCTAGTGCTGTTTATTCAATGAGACCTTTATATGCGGAGAATGACCGACTTCGGTTTCATTCGTAGGCTGATATTTAGGACTTTAAGAAGGATTAATTTTTGAAGACTACATGATTTTCTCCGTAGTTTAGCATTCAGCTGAACAAATATAGTATGGCTGCTAAACAAACAGCTTTCGTTGCAATAGAGAGGCCAAAAAGAATTGAATGTGGTTTATCACTTAATAGAAAACACAAAATAGATGCATGTTACTCCTATTTACATAACCTATTTATGTGGATTTTACAAGAAAATGATGTCTGAGACAACAACAAAAATTCATTTATCAATTTTTGGTTACCCTTTATTTATCGTTAGCCTTGAAACACGTCCTTCATTTATTTGAAAAAATAAAATACCACCTCCAAACATGCTTCATCTGGCAAATAAAATCCAAGATTTATAATAAATGATTTTTTTTAAAGTACTAGTTGAGAGAAATAACTATGCCTCCAAATCGAAGACGGGAATTTTCGATCCACAGAGAGACACTCGATAGAAAATAATTCCGTTTTATGTGTCTGTATGGTGGAGTAGGTTATACTCCCCTTTTCGCGTCCAGAGAAAGAACGAAATGTAGGTCGGCTGAAAGACAGAAAAAGACGAACAAAAGGAGGACTTACCTTCGGGTGTGCCCTTTTAGGGAAGGCAATCTTGGGATCGATCTGCAAAAGAAGAGAAAAAAGGTGATTAGTCAGACTATCCCGTCAAAAACTGTATGGAGACGTATCGATCAGTGATTTGTTCTTTCAGTCACATAGATATACATACAGTGAAGGACATAAACGACATGTGGGTGCCAATTGTGAATACCTTTACTTCCTTTCCTTAGGAACTGAAACAAGGCCCGCTTGGATATTTTTCTGATTGCGATTTCTGTATTCAATTTCTATGGCTATTTTTAACTGTTGAAAAATTTCAGCTCAAGAATTCAATAGACATTATTCGTTAAACATTAAACTTTTATTGAGAATAGATTTCTTTATCCATTTATATGGACAGTCCTCATTTTTCACTAACAGCAATCCAATCAAAACGTAATGCAAAGGTTGTTCACAACACAGTCTATTTCTCTTCCCCTTACTCTTTAAAGAAGCACAATTTACGCTTGCCACTTATTGTTTTCCGACACTGTATAAGTACGACGGTGTACATCCCTTCTTTTCATCACAAAAAAACCCTTAAACCTTTGAGGGGCGCCGTTTCCACAGTGCAAAATGTAGTCTTTTTTTCACTTGCATTCAATGTATTCAAGTTAAATGAACAGAAAATGGTTAATGCTGCCATCTGTTATCAGTTTAAAGAACTAAAAAACATTTTGCAACCTTTAATTGGAAAATGTTTCAAGAATCTTTAGGTTAAAAAAAATCGGGAAAAAAATCTGTACCGTGCAAACGGTGGAAGTTGTTTCCCCTGAAAGGGTTAAAAGGAACTTTTTTGCATTCTTAGAATGTTTACGGTGGTGCCCACAGTCAATGTCACTGATACCATATCAGTCGCAATGAGGCTTAACAGTATTTCTAAATATTCATGATGGTTGACTCTTGCAGATACACCTTGTGGCCCGATCTTACCAAAATACAAGCAACACAAGACTTCCGCTGTCGATTTATTGTAATGTTCTTGAAAAACGTCTATCTGAAACGTTCTATATCGGCAACTACAAGCTCGCCTGCCTTCCTCTTTCCTCTAAATCGTTGAATGTATACATACAATTATGTAATTCGGTGAATATTGTTTTACAAGCGATTTTTATTTAATAATTATTAACATTTTGGAAGGTGTACGCATCCATTGTTTGAATTTAAGATAGTGGATGAAAACATAATATTTAAATTTCCTCTCGACGAACTTTTAATAAGCCATGATATATACTAGCTTCTAAAAACGACGCTTCTATAAGCGTCATTAAGGCAACTACATCATTTAAAGATAATGGGCCACAAAATGTCTGATACGTCAGCTCGGATTGGTAGGGACCTTAGGACATAGGGTCATGTTTTTGTTAAGCCACATTACTGCAGGAATTATAGCTAAGAGTGAAGAGGACATCTGAATTAGACACATTACACACATACATACATACGTACACACACACACACACACACACACACATATATATATATATATATATATGTGTGTGTGTGTGTGTGTGTAATATACCCATTACGTTACGCCCTTAAATTATAACCTGAAAGGTCAAACTAGGTCATATATACATGGCTAGAGCTAGAACCAGCCTGAAAGGAATAGAATTTGGAAGCAATGGGGCCGAATCGTTTATTAGAGCGTCAAAAGTACATCCGTTCATTTCAGAAGAACGGCTCGGAAGTAATATCACCTTTCAACATTAAACGCGAGCGACGAGAGGAACATGTGACTTATTTGTTGGGTCAGCAGATTTAGGGGCTCGCGATGCTAACCCACTCCTGACTCCAGACGTATATACGTGTAGAAATGCAAAGGCATGCGATTCATGGAAAGTTCTGTGGCTAAGGGTTTTAAAGTGATAAAATAATATTATTGGGGATTGGATTTAGGAAAGGGAATTTAAATGCTAGAATGGAGGGCATAATATTTAATATATATATATATATATATATATATATATATATATATATTATATTCTGCAGAAATTAGATCCTGAAATTTCAAATATTATATATATACATATATATATATATGTATATATATAATATTTGAGAATGAATTTTAAATCTGCAATGCTGTTTATGATACCCGTAGACACGGAGCGATTTCTCTATAAAAATGAAAATCAAACCCGTGTTTAAACCACTCCTTTCGACGTGAAATTATAACGGGCTTACCATTCTTCAATCACTACACTTATAAATTAAAAGATGGATGCGATTTTTATAGTGGCTTGCATTCATATAAAATACCCCAAATCATACAACTATTCTTTTTCAGGTGATAAAAAAAATAGCCCCATCACACGATGCAATTTAAACTTGATTAGACTTCTATTTTATTCCAATTTATTGCCAAGCTTCTTAACATCAAAATTGCTTGTTTGCTTACGCCCGAAATGGCTCCAATAAAAATTGACTGAGTTGAAAAAAAAAAGAGGAAAATCCCCGAGACTTAATCATTAATTACCGTCTTTTAATCACCGTCCTTATGTCCGAAACTCCCGAATTAAAATCTCGAAAATATATCATAAAGTAACTCACAATGACACATGAGCTTTTTTTTTTGGGTACGAGTCTTTTGCTACATTCTTAAATTAAAAAAAAAAAGCTCTTCTGGAATGGTGATTTTTTTCGCTATTAATTTAATTCATTTTAAAAATTCATAAATTGCGGACCGAGAACTTAATTATTGCCTCGTTTAATTTGATCGACGAGAAAAACGGATGACACTCACGGAGAAAAATCCGTGGCGTGAAAATTGTTAATTACAATCTCGGCTTTTTTTTTTCCCACCCTTCTTGGCTCCAGAGTCTTGGCGTTTAAAATGGATAGACCTTCTAGGCACGCGCCGGGAATTTTCCCAAATAGAGAATGACTTGACCATTGCGGGTTTCACACCATTTCGTACCTTATTCCGCCAGGATCTAATTTCTGCAGATCGCGTCACACGTTGCAGCTGGTCCCGTTTAATTCGTTCCGTAATGCGGTGCATAAATCAAGTCTGCCCCAATCGTTGCAGCACAGAAAATTCTGACGGAGGGTCTACTGATTACGTCAGAAGAGGGTACTCAATTTTTAAAAAATTTAATCCAAAGTAAACTTTCTTCGTTTTCTTATTCAAGATATTCCGTTTATAATAAATTAGCTGAAAACCCGTACTTCGCTACGGAGTACATTAAAATTAAATACAACGGTCAATGTATGCAATTAATCCCCAATATATATATATATATATATATATATATATATATATATAAAACCGTAACGGATATTTTTATAGGCAAAATAATGTAGAAGAAAATATTCAAATTAAATCTAATAGAATATACTAAAGAATATAGTGCAGTTTGAGAAACATTTCTTTTACTGTATTTTAATATTTTTTCGGATAATGCCAATCGTTTGCTGCATTAGAAAGGAAAAAAAAATTGACAATTTATTTCGTTGTTATGCACGTGAGGCAAAATTAATTTAAAATATCACAAAAAGATAAGAAACCACGTGATCAGCATTTAATAAATTAAATTCTAAAATTAATCCTTAAAAATTCCCCAAAAATTAGAAAATAGAGAAAAAGATTCGAAAAAAATTTCATTTGAAAGGAACTTTTATGATCTTTCTCGTGATGTAAATTTTATAACCCTCCGATTATTATTTTAAATGCAAACTTGAAAAAGTAACAAAAAGAGCTTAATTTAATTTTAAAAAATCTAATAAGAAATTTTCTAAAATCTTTTTTAGTGCACCCCTACACTATAGAAAGAATCGCCATACAAAATTTCAACCCTTTAGATCCAGCAGTTTGGTCTGTGGGTTGTCTGTCAGTCAGTCAGTCACGGAACTGTTTTTTATATATATATAGACAATAGTTTTACAAAAACTATGTACTCAATTTTACAGAATACGTTTTTTATTACTCTGTTCAAATTAAGGCTGCTGTGTGGTAGTCTTACAACATTCACTCAGCTCAGTTTTAACCTATGGAGTAAAATGTTCCTCCTCATTGTCAACTTGGATCGAAAGATTTTTAAATTTTTGCTCGTAACTGCACTTCATATTTTTTTCTAATGGGGAGGAACTTGTCGTGAGACATTCGCCATTTGTTATTCACCGTCAAGCCTTGCCGGATATTTCATTGTGGGAGTACACTATGCGTGAGCCCGCATTGCTTCCTCTGAAGGAGACGACACGGAAACGACCAAGCCTTATGCGGGATTCGATCCCAAGCCTACTGCATGGCAGATCAGAAAGCTAACCACTGTACAATGTGCTCGGCGCTTGATGAGATAGATACGCTATTTAGTGTTCGTAGAGGATTATTTGATAGCAGATCAAGTGTTTAGATAATGTCTGATGGAATAATTTTTCAATCCCTCAGTTTTGGCCCACAAATAGATTATATAATATATATATATATATATATATATATATATATATATGTGTGTGTGTATGTGTATGTGTATGCGTGTGTGCGTGTCTTTTGGAGTTTACTGAAAATGAAGTCTTTTTGAGAATAATTTTAATTAATTTTAATCATGCCCCTAACACATGCACGTACAAAACTGCAAAACCATCTCAGAGCGTGTGAAATAACTAAGAGATACGAGTTTTCTGATCATACGGAATTAAAGACATAGATCTTTTCATTTAGAAAGCAATACTCTCTATTTTTCTTAGCACACGTTTAAAAAATTTACATTTTTGCGCATCTTCTTTTTCATTTAATTTTAACTCGTGCATATCATATCAACTGAATTCTAACTTACAGTAATTAGTTAAGACACAGTAACTATTAAAACCAAAACTTTTACAAATCCAGGGTATACCGATTAAAATAATTTGGATGATTATTTTAGGCTTCCTGAAAATTATAATACTCAGTAACTTTCGGTAGAATTAAACCCTTACTTATGTGATGTCTCACAGTCCTTTAACATTTAATAAGTTGAAGCCGACCTCAGCCTAAGCTTATACGGCAAAATCCCTGACTGTTTACTTTGTATATCAGCAACGTAAAATCTACTTTTAACATCAATTTGCACACACAATATTATTATACAATACAATGCTACACAATTAATGATAACATTATGCAAATAAATTTATATACAATACACTATAAATGCAATTGAATGTATATACAATACACTATACAATACAATTTATGTACAATTTTCTACAATGTACATTAATTGTACTCCGTATTAACATTTAGTAAATAAAATTTGAAATGGTCGTCTTTCACGTTAATTCTCTGTCACTTCGGAGAGAATAAAATCCTTAGTTATCAAAAAATCCTTAGTTTGGTCAACACGGTAACGATCAAGCCGTATTCGGGATTGGAACGCATGCCCACGGCGGGGAAGCTCGCGACACTAACCACTATAACATGTGGGCAGCTTGTACTCCATAATATAGAAAGAAATTTTTGACTCGGCTATCTTTATCATTCTTAATATATACGGCAATAATATTTTTAAATTGTAAATATTCGGGGGAAAAAATGAGGTATATCTTGATTAAAACGCACATCATTTCTTAGAGTGAACAATATTTCTAAAATAAATAAGATACCAGAATCAAAAAATTCCTTCCTTATTATTATGGAAATACGATTTGAAAAATAAATTTTCAAATCCATGTCGGCGATGCTTGGAAAAATGTTCTCCCTAGGTTAACCCTTTGAGGGGCGCCGTTTGCACAGTGCAAACGCCTAAATCTAATCTTTTTTCACTTGCATTCAATGTATTTCAGTTAAATGAGCAGAAAAATGGTTACTACTGCCATCTGTTATCAGTCTAAAGAAGTAAAAACTTTTTACAACGTTTAATTGGAAAATTTTTCAAGATTCTTTAGGTTAAAAAAAATCTGCACCATGCAAACGGTAGAGCTTGTTGTCCCTGAAAGGGTTAACATTGGACTGAGTGAATCCAGTAAGGCTACTTACCCAACAGTCTTAAAACATTAGAATTTGATTCAATTCAATAAAGATTTAAATCTGTACCCCATGTATGAGAGTCAGATTCTTTTTCGAAATTCGAAAAAATGTTTCCCCCATCTTTCTGTACACACATATCGTGACGTAGCACTAGCCAAAAGCTTTTTATTATAATCTATATATATAAAACAGTTCCGTAACTGACTCATTCATTCATTCATTCACTGACTGACTGACATACAACGCACAGACCAAACCGCTGGACCTAAAGGGCTGAAATTTTGCATGGCGATTCTTCTTATGGCGTAGGGGTGCGCTAAGAAAGATTTTCGAAAAATCTTCTTAGATTTTTTTAAAAATTAAATTTTTAAGCTCTTTTTGTAACTTTTTTTAAGTTTGCATTTAAAATAATAAGTTGAGGGTTATACAATTTATATCACGAGAAAGATCATAAAAATTCCTTTAAAATGAAATCTTTTTGGAATCTTTACCTCGATTTTCTGATTTTTGGTGAATTTTTAAAGATTAATTTTTAGAAATTAATTTATTAAATGCTGATCACGTGATTTCTTTTTCTGGTACTTTCAATGAATTTATCGTCACGTGCATAACAACTAAAGAGACAAAAAAAATTCTTCTTTCTAATGCAGCAGACGATTAGATATTATCCAAAAAAAATAAATATCCCTTACGATTTTTTTATAAAATATATTTTTTACATCAATTGTATATATTGATCGTCGCATTTATTATAAATATGTATATTTATTTTTTGGCATAAATTGCATACGTTGACCGTTGCATTTAATTTGAATGTACTCCGTAGCGAAGCGCGGGTTTTCAGCTAGTTTTGCACAAAAAGACAGAGGATTATCAAATACGTAAAAAAAAAAAAACTTAGCCTGTAAATTTGCCGAAGACCTATCAAAACAATGTCGCCATTCATTGACTGTCATCCAGACAGTGTCTGTAGCACATCATCTATAAAGTTTAAGACGAAAGTTTCGAAATTCTGCTTTTCATAATAAAATATTCAATTAGGAAAACTTCAAGTGCAAACGAAAACTCAAAGAGATACTAATTCCGTCTAGAGGATTCGTAGCATGTTCTTGTCACACCTTATTTCCAGCTCAATGGAGAAACTCCAGGTAAACCGATATATTTTCCAGCTCTGCCCCCCCCCCCCCCCATCCACAAACGGCCGGGATGCGATAAAAAGTATCTTATTAAGATCGCCACGAGTTCTCTTCGAGCATCACAACCCCGTTCCCCCATCCACCCACCCCAAACAAACCCAAAACTCATCTTTGTGGAGTTTGGCGTGAAAACAAATCCAATCCTTGTTTCTGAAATTCCTATCGATTGTTATGCAGGTGACAACCGCAACGATTAAGTCCCCGGGAAGGAAGAAGCAGGGGTGTGTGTGGGGAGAGGAGGTGGCGGGAAGGGAAAAAAAAATTCCCTTCGCCCTGTCGGAGAGCAACTCAACTCTTCTCGGTGGAACACGTCCACTGGAGAAGAATTCAGTTTCGTCGCTAATGTCTCTACGAATTCGAAGATAAACTCCCCGTTCGCTGGTTTTAGAATGAGAGCGTGCAGAGCGGGGGCGGTGTGGAAGAAGAAAACGTTCGAAGCGTAAAGCGGCGGGGGTGGATGGGGAGAGTGCGTGGAAGAAAAATGTCGTTAGGTTTCGCTCGCGAGAAAAGAAATTCGGTTTTTCGAAGTCTGTTGTTTTACAACGACTCGGGAGTCGACTTTTTTAAAATCGAGGTCCGAGGGGGGTGGGGGAAAGAAACGCGTTCAGTGGTTTAAAAAGTATTAGCACTTGTGGTAACAGCTGAGGAATTTTGAGCACACGGAAATGTGTTTGCGAGGAGGGTGAAGAGATAGCAAAAAAAGTTTGGCGGAAAGATGTTGCGCTGGGTTGTTTTCGTTTTTTTTTTTCTTATGGCTGGGTTGATATCGCATCAGCGGCTTTGGATTTAAAAGAGAAAAACATCCTCCTTACAATAATGTACTGGTTGCAAGTGGCGGAAAAAATCAGTTTTTGATGACATGCGGCACATGTCTGTTCACTCTTAAATTGTTCTGTCTACTACAGCCCCATTATTTTCCTTCCTCCAGCTGATAATCGATCGAAAGTAAACCATTTTGTGTGAATCTGCTCCCCATTTTATTTCATCAGTCATTTCGAAAGGTTTTTTTTCTTTTGATATAGCACCAAAGATCAATCTGATGTTTTCAAAGAGTTGAAATTTTAGGTCATGAAATACTGAAATGGATCCACTTGATCCATTCAGAGTCAGAAATTTCGAATGAAAATAAGAAATGAAATATTTTAGCACAAAAATAAGGTATACCTTCATCTCATTTGTAAATTGTTTTGGTCAGTTTCCTAAGCTGACTCCTGACCTTGTATGTTTTTGAAATTCGGGTTTAGGGGATTTTGCAGTTACGAGAAAGAAAAAAAACATTCCAAAGGATCTCCTAAAATTAACTACAATATAAACTTGGTATACTAACAGTTGTAACATATCAACATTTGCCTATACTCCTTACAGGGCATTTTTATGCTTCTTTAAATTGCTTACTCAAGCTTTAATTTTTATTCAAGTTTGTTGTAACTGGATTTTCATTAATATCAATCTATCACTTTTCTTTAACCTTTAGCTTACGGGGCCCATTTTTCCAATTCCCTCTTTAGAACGGCAAATTTCATAACCCCCTTGTAAGAACGACCATTGAGGGTGTTATATATATATATATATATATATATATATATATATATATATATATATATATATATATATATATATATATATATATATATATTCATTCATTCTTGGGTCCGTATTTTTGGGATATATGGTATCCCACCCCGCAAGTAAAAGGTTAATTAAGGCATTGCTATGATGTCAAAAGTAAGAATACCACAAATGGTTTCTTTCAAATGATAAGACGGTGTTTTGGATGAATATATGAACAATTTTATGTTACAACATTGAAACAATTTAAAACGAGTGCTCAACATTCTAAATAAATACAATTTCCTGCAAATCTAATACAGCATAATTTGATGATTTGATGATAGTTGCATTTAGATTGTGTCTCTGTTACAAAACTTACCAATTGATTTTGAAAACGATTATCATAAAAGGGAATATGAAAGGTTTTCAATTAAAATCCGAAGAAAATACTATTTTGGAGAACACTTTTCAACGAGTTTGAATCTTTAGAACAGATATAAAATTTAATCTAAAAGCCATTTTCTCTGTTAACGTCTTATTCGCATCATCAGTTCGAGTAGTTTCCAGGAAATTAGAAGTCAAGAAAAGTTATGCAACGCCTCTAAGCGTTTCAGACTAAAATATATCTGATGAATTATTCCGTAGTTTGGAATTCAAAAGCGTCAAAATTGAACGAACGATTGCTGAACACCCAATGAAGGATGCAATAATCTGTCACAATTACCTTTCAAGTTGAAAGTGCTTGACAGAAAAAATTACTTCCAAATGCTAAGAGGGTTAAATAATATATTTAGCCCGTTTTCTGATGATTGTATGAATAAATAAGCGTTACATTATTTTGCTTAATTTATATAGAAATATGTAAAAATACGTTTTTTCTGGACTTTAGGCAACAGATTTAGCTCTTTTTATTAAAACTTTCTCATGAATAGTTAGTACAGAAAATTTCTGCCATGTAGTTTCATGATGGACACTTCCATTAACGAAACAATGATGGCCAAGTAAGGTAAAAAATTGAAGTAATTTCGACGAATTTCTCACCGTCTGTGGATTTGTTGTGATGAAAGAAACTTCATAAAATCTTTTATTTTTGAGAGAAATTGAAAGCAATATTTTAAAGTTTAAAAAAATATACGAATATAAAGTTTTAACTAGGCTCAGTTCTACTTTTGGAGACAAAATCAAAAATATATAGGCACGTATAGAATCATTTCCACAATTCTCAGGGGTAATATGCTGTTGTTGTTCCAATGAGGTATACTCTTTTGGCTTTCAACTTTCCACCAATCAGTGCAAGATTTGTTGGTTTCTTGGGTGCACGGTAAAGGCGAGCCAACATAGCCCGTAATGCCGTCGCAATTTTGACCGAGCACCCCCAGGGATGATGACATCTGGTGGGATCGTACATTCTTCCCACCCATTTACCACATGGAGGGACTTTCTGGCTTATGAATATACTGTGCTCAAGACCAGCGTAGACACAAGGACATCCATTGTCATTGACCGGGATTCGTTCCAAACACACTAAGTGTCGAATTCCTGCGCACCGAATACTAGGCTTTGACTTTGGGGGGGGGGGGAGCTCTAGAGGGAAATTAGTAATGACTGAGAAAGCGCTTCAGATAGTTTAACAGGGGTCTCCACGGTGATTACTGGGCAGTATTAACGCCTTTTTTACTAACCCTTCAGCTGGCGAGCCAATTTTTGGAACACCAGCAGGCGCGCGGGGCATAAAGTGGAATGTCTCTTTCAACCTGATTATTCCTTTTGAAATAAACTATTTTTTTCAAATTGAAAATAATAATTCTGAATTTTATGAAAAGATATAAAATGTTGATAATATTGAGATATATTTATAATTAAAGGCCAAAGAATGCAGATACAATCGCCTTATTTCAAAACTTTCCGGTTTATTGGATCTGAGGACAACTTGTGACTGGATTCCTATTCTGTCCGAAAAAAATGAGGGTGTCTATCTTTATAATATGCGGGATGTCGTGTAATAGCTGCATATTGGATCGACCACATCAACTCCTGCTTTTGTTGGATTGTAATCCAGCATAATCGCTTGTTTACCACGGTTAAATCCCGACTAACAATGAATGGATAGTAATACAAAGGTCAGGAAATCAGACCTGAATTAGAAAGGGTGTATATATAAATAGAAACTGCTTAGAACATTCAAACCTTATATGTAAAAACAAACCATTCAAAACTACGAAAATGGTGCACTTTGTACACGGGCGCGCCCGCTGAAGGGTTAAATTAATCCACCCTCTAACTACACTCTAGTCGTTTTGTGAACATATAATTCTAGGAAACATATTAAGAGAAGAGACTTAAGTCTTAACTCTATAGAGGAAAGACGAGAAACGCAATGCACTTCCACTTTTTACGAATTAATTTTTTTAAAAGATTGTTTTAGATTGAAAAGGGGGAAAATTCTCGAATGCTAGTCAACAATGAGAAAGATAATTTCCCCCTCATAGGTAATATACGAGTCACCCCCAGCTAATAAGGTGGGTATCCATTAGCTTCAACAATGAGCTCGTTAAAAAAATGGATTCTAAACACATCTCTATTTCTTTTCGCAAATGATTTCCTTCCCATTTCACGGACGGTAGGTAAAGATCAAAAGGTGTGTGGAAAGCGTCGCTCGCTAATCTTCGACGCGAATGGTCTCGCATTAAATAAATTTCACAAAACCGCCCGGTATCGAGCATATCCGTGGCCCTAATCACTTCAAACAAAACGCACCCTGTTAGAAGAATTTCAAAAACGCCGGGAAACAAGGATTTGCTCTCCCCACCCCGCTCAGAAACCGAGCACTGCTCTCTCTCTCTCTCTCTCCTCGACAGATTATGAATATTTTAGTTTTAATGTTCCGGGATATTTATTTGTGTACCGAAAAGATCAAAAACGAACTCGCCTCGGGCGGAGAGATATGCCCCGGTAATTATTGTCTTCTGAATTTTTATCACGTTTTACAAATTCGTTTACCGAACAAACGAACATTACACAGGTGCCGCGCGGATTTCGGCTCGGTGATGTTTCCAATTTTTTTTTAAAATTACATATTTTTTTTTATTATTCGAAATTCTTCCCGGTGACTTACTTGGAATGCGGCTGACGTTAATATACGCGTTATTTACCGGGTTTTTTTTTTCTTCTTCTTCAATGAAAATTAAATATAATGGAGGCCGCGTTATTATCCGATAACAATCTATTTTGTTCGACACCGTTCTGCCGGAAAAGAAAGAATTCGCAAAGATTCGGGCTAATGCCGTCGTCGTTTTCTTTTTGCTCCGTTCGAAAAGGCGCGCGATCGCGGGGAGCCCCCCGAACATTCGCAGAACCTTTCTGAGAAGAGCGGTTAGAAGTGGAATGAAACAATTAAACTCAGTCCACGCCCGAAGGCGATAACAAAATTGAATAAAAAGGAAAAAAATATTGTATGTTAATAAAACATTTATCATATATATATATATACAGGGTGTTGCCGAATTCGAGAAATTCAGAGGGAGGATAGTAGACATCAGGCCGAGCAATAATCACATAAGAATGTATGACCGGAAACGCAAACCTGATCAGCTAGAGGATAAACAAAGATGCAGAAATGAAAAGGAAACATTTCTGTATCTTTGTTTATCCTCTAGTTGACCAGCTTTGCGTCTCCGGTCATACATTCCTATATGATTCTGTTTTGTTTTTGAGTTTTCTATCTCCAGAAAAATTCCATATTTCCGGCCATCCAGTGGGGTTGGTAACAGGTATGGTTCGATTAAGTAAACAGCGCCTTCCAGCGCCAGGTTTGCGTTTCCGGTCATACATTACTATGTGATTATTGCTCGTCTTGATGCCTAATATCACCTCTCTGAATTTGTCGGTCGAATTCGGAATGCAACATCCTGTATATTAATTATAAGTGACACATGAATTCATTGGATCCTCCAAGCAAAATTGCTAACCCGATATGTTTTTCAAAATGTTATATTGGGTCATTTCATAAATAATGCGGTAATTGAGTTGGTATTTTTGAAAAGAGACAAAATATTGATTGTTTAATTTTAATTTGAAATATATTTACCATTATTATTTGCTACTTCTTCCCATCTTAATTTTAAATTTTGGATTCTTTGGCGACAAAAATTTTTAGGTTTCGAGCTAAAGAATGAATCAAATTCTCTTCGGACATCATCTTCTGTAAAAAACAGTTTCCCGTTAATATGGTTTTGGAGACTCGGAGAAAGATGGTAGTCTGAAGCAGTGGCGCACCCAGGATTTTTTCTTGAGGGGGGGGGGGGCGAGATGAACGGATAAAAAAATTTATAATGCAAAATCAATATTCATATGCAATTTCTATTTCTTTGGGGGGCCAGGGTCCCTTTCCCCCCTGGGTGCGCCACTGGTTTCACAAGAGGCAGGATCGGGAGAATATGGAGGATACGTCATAACTTCCCATTCAAACTGCCTCAGTTTTAGGCGTGTTTCTCGCGCTTGTAGCGTCTAAACAACAATTCTTGCACAGATTGTTTATTACAGATGTTACGTTGCGGCGTCGAAGAAACTCCCAAAATAAAACGTGTCAATATGAAGTTCTGATTCTTTCATGATAAGGGGTTAATAAATCAAACTCATGTCTGCACCTTACAGCAGTAAATATACCTCCCACTTATCTACCACGATGACACAATTTTGAGTTATTCATTTTAGCCAAATCCAAAATACCGCATTATTAATGGGATGAGCCAATATTAATGTAATTAACATGTTGTGGAAGATGACCATTTAAAATTTTTATTTGGGAGACTTGAAAGACTACGTGAATTATTGAAAAAACTAGGAATTTTATTCTCTCAAAATTGACAGAGTATTAACGTGAAAAACGACCATTTATGTTTTCATTTATTAAATATTAAAGGATTGTGAAACATAACATAATTAAGAATTTTATTACGAAAGTTACTGAATATTCATGACTTTTTGATCGTCATATAATTTTTAGGAAGCCTAAAATAATCATCCAAATTATATTTATTAGTATACCTTGGGTTAGCAAAAGTTTTAGTGTTAATAGCTGTTGTGTCTTAACTGATTACTGTAAGTTAGCATTCAGTTGAAATGCTATGCACGAGTTAAAATTAAATCAAAAAGAAGATGATCGAAAATGTAAATTTTTTAAACGTATACTAAGAAAAATATAAGAGCTTTCAATCTTGCTCTCGAAACGAAAAACCTATGTCTTTAACTCCGTATGATCAGAAAACTCATATCTCTTAGTTATTTAACACGTTCTGAAATTGTTTTGCAGATTTGTACGTGCAGTTATTAGAAGTACGATTAACTAAAATTAGTCTCAACAAGACTTCATTTTCAATGAACACCAACACCCCCCCATATATATATATATTAAAAAAAAAAAAAATATATATATATATATTTTAATATATATATATATATTAAAAAAAATAAATAAAAAAAAAATATATATATATATATATATGTATATATATATATATATATGTGTGTGTGTGTGTGTGTGTGTGTGTGTGCGGCCCTGTGGTACAGCACGCTGGTTTTCGGTGCTGAGGGTGCTCGGATCGAATCCCAGCAAAGCGCCACGAAAAATGCCTCTTTTTGTGTCGTCCCTTCATAGGGGTTAATGCTGTCTGCCTATGTGGTGCCCCATAATAAAATGGACGTTAACTGCTGCGTAGTATAGGCGAATGTTTGACGACAAGTCGACAAGCCTGAAATAAATAAATAAATAAATATATATATATATATATATATATATATATATATATATATATATATAAACTATTTGTGGGGCAAAACTGACGAATTAAAAATTTATTCCATGAGACATTGTCTAAACGTTTGATCTGCAATCAAATAATCCTCTACGAATACTAAATAGCATATCTACCTCATCAATCGCCGAACATCAATCGCCGCTTGGGATCGAATCCCGCATAAGACTTGGTCGTTTCCGTGTCGTCTCCCTCATAGGGAGCAATGCTGGCTCAACCATAGTGTTCTCCCATAGTGAGAAGCCATCAAAACTTCGCGGATATTCATGGGACAATGTCAAGGAGTATATACCGTCAGGACTAAATGCTGCCACATTAAAAATAAATAAAAATAAAACTGACGAGTCCGTTATTTAAGAAAAAAAAGACACACGGAAATTCTTTATTTCTAAGCTACTTTCGAGTATTTTCTTTCGGTCGACGAATTACCCCGAAGATCTCCAAATTTCTGCAAAATATTTTTCTGACGCAAGCAACTGAATAAATTGCCCCCGTAAAACTTCCGAGATCTTGATCTTTTAAGTCACGAGACTTTTTAATTGAGGCCACTCTTCAGAAGACGAAGAGTTCAGTTACCCACTTTACAAATAAATCTCTTCAAAAACCATAAAATGTTTTTCCTCCCAGAATTTAATTTGATAAGAATTGTACCCCCAAGCGGCGGCAGCTTTTCCGCATGTTTGATCTCCGCCTCTCTTCGCTTCAGTTCTGCGAGGCCGGTGACGTTCGTAATTAGGCGAGAACGCAGACAAGTCTTGAAGAGAGACCGGCTTTTTCTTCATGAAAACACTTTTAAAACGTCTTTCGGAAGCTCTGAATTGTACGCGTAATAATTTCGTAATCTTTCCCGGGAGTTTGGATGTCTCCTTAGCGACTTTTGAAAGCTTTTGCGAAAAGGATCAGAGAGATATTGTTAGTTTGAATGCGGAGTCTTTCGGAATAATTTTGAATCCACTTCTAATCCCCGAAGAAGTTTATCCTAACTAAATGACTACCTAGTCATTTGGTTCTGATGCTGATGGGGTAAGGAATTAGACTGAAATGACAAACCATTACAACTGAAATAACACAATGGAGTTTATTGACTTTGACCTCAACTGAAAATGAAGAGGGGAATAAAGGAAGATATCAAATAGCCTCCGATATATACAATTGATACATACAATACGATATATTGACAAATAATCAATATACACAAGAAGATATAGCGATATATATTCGATATACATAATTCGATAGAGTGATTGTAACGATATCAAGGATTGTAAGGCTTCTGTACATCCAATCTGGCGCGTCCGACTTTTTTTGGCTCATTGTCAAGAAATGTTGACATTTTGATCTAATGTTTATAAAAACGCTATTTTCTCTTTGGAAACTTTCTTAAATGGTCTCTTTTGAAGAAACTAGTACAGTCGATTCCGGTTAATCGGACCACATCGGGACGTGATCATTTTGGTCCTAATAACCGGCTGCTCTGATTACACGAACATGCCCTATTAGGCTTATGCTATAGGATTTGCTTCGGTTCTTTAGGATTCATTCCGATTAAGCGGCTTTTCCGATTAATCAGATTCCACTGTATATATGAGTTTTGCTCGTTGAAGGGGGACATTTATATGGGAATGCCGGTGCACATCCTCAAATTTGAATCAATAGTAAGTGTATCTCTTGCAAAGTTTATTTCACATAAATGACTGGCTTGAAATACCATTTGCTTAATTTTATATATCCTCATGTGCGTATGCAATCTATTAGGAAAGTAAGAAAGATTATGGAATTAATTAAGCAGGAAAGGTGTTTTAACTTTGATATGTTTTTAAATTGCCGATTAAACGGCTACAAAATTGTGCGGGGTGCATGTTTTCGCAGCATAAAGAAACAAGATAGAGTGACGTCTAATGATGGCACTCCTTCTTTGGACTCCTAAAAGATTTTTACATCATCAAATTAAAGAATTAGAGCTCCGATAAGGTTTCATGTTGAGTGGATTGGGGGATATTTCTGCAGAAAGCAAGCGCTCATAACGAGATCTCGTGCCAATAAAGAAGAGAAACAAGATGGAGGCTCAGGATTCAGCCTGGATATTTAGCATCTCCATACGATTGTTCCAAACGATAAATAACTGCATATATAGATGGAAAATGACAATGCATTTATGAATCCAGTCTTATTAGGTTATTGTATGGTAAAGTCTAGAGATAACTTTCGCGC